>JACGWO010000002.1:27105535-28305535 GCA_034509735.1 Sesamum alatum | reverse complement strand
TTGTTTAATTCAACAACTAGTGGTAAACATAGCATAATTTATTATCCCATAGTAGTTAATTATGTTATGAAAATGCATGATCTAACTCAAATAAATCCTCATAGGAATTTATTAGTTGGAATTGGGCCTTTCAAATTCTGAATAGTGCTGGTGAATTAAATCTTTTGGAAGTTCCCAGGGTTGCTCATTGATTAGGGAATCAGCGAACAGACGTACCTTGGCTAATGAAAAGGTAAGAAAAGGTAATGTCGTTAGGTTGTACCAATGACCATAACCAATTTATCTGTTTGACCGATTGTAATCTATGCATCAGTGATCAATAGTGGAATCAAGCATGAACTTGACTTCAACCGGAAAGCTTCCTCTTTATTTATTCATCTTCTTAAATCCATCTTTTAATTAAACCTCAACCCCCTTTCATTTATTTTCATTTTATATGAAGAAATTAATTTAATAACAATCTATGCGGATTCAACCCTACTCATCATTTCCTCAAAAGTATAAGTAGGAATTTATTTTCGGTGGTTTCGACACCCATCAAATTTTGGCACTAATTGCCGGGGATTGGTGCCTTCAAGTTAATTTCTTCTGGTTACTTGTTTCTGTTACTTGATTTTAATTTCATGATCTTCTCGTACAAGAAAACTCGAATTTGTTCCCGAGATCAAGAAGACCGCACGAAGACTTTGAAAAGAAATCAAGCAACGATTTGAAGATGCATCCGCCTATTCCGAGCAAGTAGAGCTAGTGGACACCTCTAGCGAGTTTGAAGACGTAACCATGGCACACAACCTAATTGCAATGATGGGGGCCAACACTCAACAGTTTGGGATTAGATACGACAATCAACCAAAAAGGGTAAATGAGGTAAACATGACTTTCTTTGATGATCATTTAATTAAATCGTGCATCGAGAACACTTCTCTAATCCGTATTCAGGTATTAAAGATTGTTCTCAACTACTTTCTACTGCCTCATCAGTACACACTCGATATCCATTGTTATGTACAATGCATAAATAACATTCGACCCTTGTGCACCGAACAACATACCCATGTTGCGTATGGCAAACACATAGGGGATGTTAAACATCTAAGTTTCCTCAGTTAATCGTGACTACATCTTGGACAGTTTGACCCTATGAATAGGAATCTAATTCCTTCCATTGAGAATTGTGTGAACAATACTCATGTTTTTAGTGTTTCCTAACATCTTAATTTCATTCCGAATGAATAAGATGTTACACACTTAACACTTGGAAGTTGGAACACAACCACACTCCCACTGACCCTAATGCTTGTTATTGACCAAGTCATACATCCCATGAGGTCGTAAAAAATGAATATTTCAATTATGTGAAATCTCAAACCTAGTTTGAATTTCAAGACAGATCCTGTGGCTCCAAGCCATTGATCCGATCCTGATGTCCTACTCGCTTCTCCATATGACCTTTGGATCATGATCCAATTAATTGGTCAGACCCAGAAACTTGTATCCATCAGGTATCTAAGGTATTCTAGTCGTCCCTAGCGTTAGAATAGGGGACCATGAAGCCAACTTTATGAAGCGAATTGTAACTTATGTCTGAACAATTTTAGAGATTTAATAAACCATGATGAATAAGAAAGTGATGTTCATCTGGCTCATACTTTGTTTGTGTTCACTTTACTGCTTTATAGTTGTTCATTGCACAAACAAAGCCTACAGACTGAGATCACATTTTGACAACTGGAACTACGCTTGGAGGTAGGTTCATGAAATCAGTTTCACCGAATCAGTCTGAAAATTTCCAAGTCAAGGAATCTCGGGAAATGGGTATCGAGAATCCACTTGAGGCTTGCACTAAGCATCTATTGTCGTGTTTCATCGACGGGTGACGAGGTTCGTCTATGCAGTGTTAGTGGGACAACTTGCTAAGGAGCAGCTGACTGAGGTGACTTGCGGGAACCGTCTTACGGAGGACCTTGAGTAGGGTCAGATAGGTATGACTTGAGTTCCCGATTCCAACGGTACAGGTTAATCATTGGACTTGAGGAACTGCTGAGTTTACCTGTGCACCGTGGCTGTATCTTAGGTATGGTGAGAGATTACCAAGTCATAGTTACTGAGTAGTCATAAGCCATATCTAGTGCAGTCATGATGTGCAATGTGACAGTAGTTTCCAAGAAAGGATCTGTCTCCTATCAGAGCGCTGACAATAGCGTCTCACTGTGCTCTGAGTCTTGTCCCTAAATCTGTGGCCACAATAACTGAACAGAAGGGAAGGATTCCCTGGTGCGTTTAGTGGAGGACAAGCCGACACTTAGGTCTAAGATGGGTACCTACGTTTCCGTGCCCTAGACCCTAAGTGGTGAGACCGTAGGCAGAAAGATAAATGTACTGGAGAGCCTAAATGTTCACCCCCACGCATATTCACCTAGTCTCTAGTGCCATGGACCGTTGCTAGACGGTCACCCATGGTAACGGACGGATTTTAGGAATTCGACCAAGTCTAGTTGAAGGTGAACCTAAAGAGTCACACACAATCCGCACACATAACATATTTAATTTAGAATTAAATATTTGAAGAGAGATGGGACGATTAAATTAAGATTTAATTAGATCTTCTTTTCTTGGGAAAATTAATTCCTTTAATTGGATGAAAAGCAATTTTACCAATGAATTGGATTTATTGGAATTTATTGAAATGCGTTTAAAATAAATATTACTATTTATTTTATTTATTTCTTTCCATATGAATTATTTAAATAAGATTTAAATATTTCATAAAATAAATGGATGGTTGAGATTAAAAGGAGAGATGGATGGCTAGGATTGGTGTGACCAATCAAAGACCTACTTGACTAGGACTTTGATGTTAGAATAGGTGACTACAAAGCCAATAGGTTTGGTGATTTGTAACCTATTATACAACTCAATGTAAATGTAATATTATTATGTGATGAATAAAATGAGTATTCGTCACTTCTGGTGCTTACTTTGTTGCGCTCATTTCACATTTGTTAAAATGGTGTTTAACTTATATCGCAACAAAGCCCACAGACCATGGAAAACAACTCGTGCAGTTGGGCTACACATTGGATGGTGGTCATGAAACCAACTGATTAAGAGTTGGGTCTGAAACGTTCCAAGTTGAGGACCTCGAGACAGGGCATCGAGAGTCCTATTGAGACTTGCGTCAAGAGTCGTGTTCATTGGATGAGTGCCGTGTTTCATCGGCGACAGGCGTGGGACGCCTACACGATCTTGATGGGTTGGTCGACTTGGGTCGAGCCGACTGGACTGACTCGCGGGGATCATCATATGGAAGCCTTGGAGGCTTGGTCGGTATGATTGGTTTTCTCCAGTTCCGATAGTACGGGAGTAATCCTCAAACTTGAGGGATCATGGCAGTCACGTGCACAGGACGGTTGTATCTTGGATCTGGCGAGAGGTGATCATTCTGTAAGATGATTATCATAAGCCATGTCCAGTGCAGTCGGAATGTGTAGCGAGGACAGTGGATTCCAAGAAGAGGATCCGTCCCCTATCAGTATGTGACAAAGGTATCTCCTATGCACTCGAAGACACGTTCATGCTTTTGAAGCTGTGGCGACAGTGGTTGGTCGAACAGGGAATGGTTTCCTGTGTCGACGCAATGAAGCATACGTGGTCTCGAGTATTAAGCATAGATGCCTAGTCAAGGATGGGAACCAATGCCCAATTCCATACCCTAGACTGAGGCCGGGAGACGGTAGACGGAAGGATCGTACCCGTACGGAATCGTCGCCTAAATGTTCACGCCAATTCACCTAGTCTCTAGTGCCATGGACCGTTGCTAGACGGCCACCCATGGTAATGGGCCCTTGTGGAGCACGGGCCCAAGTCTAGCTGAGTGTGAACCTAAAGGGTCACACACAAATCACCGAGGAGTTAATCTCGAAGGATAAATAAGTAATTGGATTACTTAAGGGAAAGTCCATTGGATGGACGGGCCGATATTGTATCGGGCCTTCGTTTAATCGGTAAATTGGATTTTCGATTGAATATGAGACGTTAAGACGTTGGATCTTTTAATTGGATTAAAAGATCAATGGAAATAATTTAAATGGACATTAAATTAGATTTAATGTTGGGTTCGTCGTAATTGGATTATGATAAAACTCGGTCCGTTAAATTAGACCCGAGAGGACAAATAATTCCTATTTTGAAATAGGAAGAAGTTGGACTTCTTCCCTTATATAGACATGGCCGAAATGCTCCCTTTGAAGGACAAGCGGATCCGCCCGGGAGCGTGAGCGGAAGCGAGAAAGCGAGAAATGGTGCGTAAATTTAAATCAATTTTAAATAAACGAATCCCAAAGGGTGTACTCTAGGGTGCTCAACTGGGCGTTCGATGTAGGATGTGTAAATATTGGAAACATATATTTAAACACATAGGGCATAGATATATACAACAAATCAATCAAAGCGTAAGGGGACCGTTACCTTCGATTGTTTAGCGTATGCTCCCGGCTACCTGCGTTGTTCCTTCTCTGGAATGCTCATGAAATCCAAACGTATGGATTAGTTCTCTTTTAAACTCACTTTGTTCTTCTTCTTGATTCAAAATCAAGTGAAGAACACAAGTGTGAGAGAGGGAGAGGGGCTGAGAGTTGAGAGAGAGGAGAAAGTATACGAAAATTGTCTTCTCTTTTTCCTAGAAAAAGATGAATAATGAATCACTTATGCTTGGTGTTGTATATTCTAATATATATATATATAATTAATGTGATTATTGGAATGTGTCTAGGTTCATCCAAGGATGTCTAGATTCATTCCAATCAATCACCATCAATTTTTCAATCAAGCCTACCAAAATTTATGTTATAATCAAATCATGCCAAAAGGGAAGAGCTTGATTGGAGTTGATTTGTCTCTTTCCAAAACAGATAGGTCAACATACCACCTAGCATGAAACATGGCTGATTTTTGCTTCCTCCAAGGGAGCATGTCGGCCATGTTTAAATAAGGGAAGAAGTCCAACTTCTTCCTATTCCAAAATAGGAATTATTTCTCGTCTTGGGTAAAATTTAACGGACCGGGTTTTATCGTAATCCAATTACGAAGAACCCAATCATTAAATCTAATTTAATGTCCATTTAAATTATTCCCGTTGATCTTTTAATCCAATTAAAAGATCCAACGTCTCAACGTCTCAACTTTTCATATTTAATCGAAAATCCAATTTACAGATTAAACTAAGGCCCGATACAATATCGGCCCGTCCATCCAATGGACTTTCCCTTAAGTAATCCAATTACTTATTTATCCTTCGAGATTGACTCCAAGTCGATCTCTCAACCTCCTGGGTGATTTGTGTGTGACCCTTTAGGTTCACCCTCAACTAGACTTGGGCCCGTGTCCCACAAGGGCCCGTTACCATAGGTGGCCGTCTAGGAATGGTCCATGACACTAGAGACTAGATGAATTGGCGTGAACATTTAGGCGCCGATTCCGTACGGGTACGATCCTTCCGTCTACCGTCTCCCGGCCTTAGTCTTGGGTATGAAATTGGGTGTTGGTTCCCAACCTTTACTAGGCATCTATGCTTAATACTCGAGACCACGTATGCTTCATTGCGTCAACACAGGAAACCATTCCTTGTTCGACCAACCACTGTGGCCACAACTTTAAACAGCATGAACGTGTCTCCGAGTGCATAGGAGATACCTCTGTCACATACTGACAGGGGACGGATCCTCTTGTTGGAATCCACCGTCCTTGCTACACATTCCGACTGCACTGGGCAAGGCTTATGATGATCATCTTACAGAATGATCACCTTTCGCCAGATCCAAGATACAGCCGTCCTGTGCACGCGACTGCCGTGATTCCTCAAGTCTGAGGATTACTCCCGTACTATCGAAACCGGGGAAAACCAATCATACCGATCAAGCCTCCAAGGCTTCCATATGATGATCCCCGCGAGTCAGTCCAATCGGCTCGACCCTAGTCGACCAACCTATCAAGATCGTGTAGGCATCCCACGCCTGTTGCCGATGAAACACGACACTCATCCAATGAACATGTCTCTTGACGCAAGCTCTTGAGGTCCTCGACTTCGAACGTTTCAGACCCAACTCTTAATCAGTTGGTTTCATGACCACCATCCAATGCGTGGCCCAACTGCACGAGTTGTTATCCATGGTCTGTGAACTTTGTTGCGATATAAGTTAAACACCGTTTTAACAAATGTGAAATGAGCGCAACAGCACCAGAAGTGACAAATACTCATTTTATTCATCACATAATAATATTACATTTACATCGAGTTGTATAATAGGTTACAAATCGCCAAACTTATTGGCTTTCTGGTCACCTATTCTAACAATCTCCCACTTGACCTAAAGCCAATCACCCATTGACCTCAAACCCATTTTATCCAGATGCTGAGTATGGGCAATTTGCGACATGGGCTTAGTAAGTGGATCTGCTATATTTTCTGCGGAGCTGACTCGGTCCATCCGAACGTCACCCCTACTGACCATCTCTCGGAGCAGATGGTAGCGTCTAAGAATATGCTTGGATCGGTGATGAGATCTCGGTTCCTTTGCTTGCGCTATAGCCCTGTTGTTATCGCAGAAGATAACCACTGGCTCAGTGATGCTAGGTACTACACCCAACTCTTGGATATAGCTCTTGATCCAAATTGCCTCCTTAGCAGCTTCCGATGCTGCTATGTATTCAGACTCCGTGGTGGAGTCCGCCGTGGTAGCCTCCTTGGAACTCTTCCAAGCAACCATGCCACCATTAAGTCTGAACACATAACCAGACTGAGACTTGGCATCATCGTCATCCAACTGGAAGCTAGCATCGCTATAGCCTTCCAGTATCAACTCTCCACCGCCGTAGATCAAGAACATGTCCTTAGTCCTTTTCAGGTACTTCAGGATAGTCTTGACTGCACTCCAGTGATATCGACTTGTTACGCTCAAAGCGAAAGCCACATCAAGTCTAGTGCACTGGACAACATACTTTATGCTGCCTACGGCTGAAGCATATGTTAGAATAGGTGACCAGAAAGTCAATGGTATTGGCTATTCTGAGAACCATTCGTCAATCTGTGAACAAGTAATATTATGTTAATGAATGTAGTAAGGGTTCATAGGCATGAGTTTGTTGTACTTACTGCTTGCATCGTTACGATGTCACAACAAACGCCCACAGACTGAATAACGTTTCGGGAAATTGGAACTACGCTTGGAGGTAGGTTCATGAAATCAGTTTCGCCGAATCAGTCTGAAATACTCCAAGTCAAAGGAATCTCGAGACAGGGCATCGAGAATCCATTTGAGACTTGCACTAAGCATCTGCTGTCGTGTTTCATCGACGGGTGACGAGGATCGTCTAAGCAGTGTTAGTGGTCGGCCTGCTGGGGAGCAGCCGACTGAGGTGACTCGCGGGAATCGTCATATGGAAGCCACTCGGGCTTGGTCGGTATGACTCGTATTCCCGGTTCCGATAGTACGGGATTAGTCCTCGGACTTGAGGATCACGGCAGTCCCCTACATACTAAGGCTGTATCTTGGATCTGGTGAAATTTGACCGATTATATCACATGGTCATCATAAGCCTCGTCCAGTGCAGTCGGAGTATGTAAGAACGGTGAATTCCAAGATAAGATCTGTCCCCTGTCAAAGGATATGACAGCAAGATCTCCTATGCGCTCGGAGATGGTTTAGACTCACAAAGTCTATGGCCATAGCACTTGATGTAGTGGGAAAGGATTTCCTACGTCGAGTTAAACCTATCTCGAGCATTATGCATAGTTACCTAGTCAACGATGGGAACCGACCCCTAGACTAAAGGCCGGGAGACAGGCGACAGTAGGACCGTACCCGTACGTATCGAGCGTCGGTAGGACCGCACCTGCGTATCGAGCGTTGGTAGGACCGCACCACATATTCACCTAGTCTCTAGTGCCATGGACCGTTGCTAGATGGCCACCCATGGTAACAGACTACTTTAGTTATGAAATAACGAAAAGTAGGTCCAAGTCTAGCTGAAAGGTGAACCTAAAGAGTCACACCCGCTACACCAAATGAAAGGGAATTAATTTGGAATTAATTCCGGGAGAAGGTTTAATTTAATGGAATTAAATTATACTTCTTGGAGATACAAGCCTCGATGTATTATTTGGAATAATCGGGCTTGAGTTCATAAATTAGATTTATGAATTTTACAAAGCATGGGCTTTCCTTTTAATTAGATTAAAAGGGTGAATTAATTAATTAATGGGCTTGGTATTAAATAGGATTTAATATAAAGTCCATGGACTATTTAATTTGGAATTAAATAAAGTCCATTCCATTAATTAATTAATGGGCTTAGTATATTAAATAGGATTTAATATAAAGTCCATGGGACTATTTAATTTAGAATTAAATAATCCCATTCTATGGAATTAATTAATGGGCTTGGTATTAAATAGGATTTAATATAAAGTCCATGGACTATTTAATTTGGAATTAAATAAAGTCCATTCCATTAATTAATTAATGGGCTTAGTATATTAAATAGGATTTTAATATAAAGTCCATGGGAATATTTAATTTAGAATTAAATAGGCCCATTCCATAAAGCCCATCAAAATGGATGGACAAGATTTGATCTAGAGAATGATGAGATGAAGAGCCATGATTAATTTGACTTAATCAAAGCCTAATTTGACTAGGATTTGACTAGGTCAAAATCCTAGTCAAAGTGTGTCTCTTTGGAAGAGTTTGAGAAGGAATAGGAATTCCATCTTCTATAAATACTTAAAAAACACACACTTACACCTACTATTCTCTACAACTCTCATCTCTCAATTTCCTCTCAAAATTCGTCCATGCCCTTTTCTTAATCTCCAAGAATATTACTTTGTTCTTCTTGATTTTATTCAAGTTAAGAACATAAGAGACATTGATTGCGTTAATTCATAGCGTGTATCGATGTCTCTTCTCCCCAAATAATTTCTTGCTAGCACAAGGATTGTTTGCTTTCCGGTGGAGCGAGTGAGATGATTTAGAGGGTCTCTTCTTGAGATCTTGGTGCAAAACGGGGAACAATGCATGTAGCCGAACGAAGACAAAACTACAACCGGGTAGGTTCTTTAATTTCATTTTTTCGGTTTCAATTCTATGGCCTCCATGTTGTGCTTTATTAAACATGAGATACACCGAAGGCCCGGGAGAATCAAGGGCACACCCCTTGATTCGTTTATGTATATTATGCATGATTTAAATTCCGTTTAATTATGCTTTGTAATTTTTATTACGCACTATTTCGCGCTTCCGCTATTCGCGTTAATCTCCCGGGACGATCCACATATTTCTTTTAGTGGTATCAGAGCCCGGTTCGGTGTATAGGCCTAGAATTCTATGTGCTATGTGCGTTTAAGCATGATAAACGTGTTTTAATTTACGTTTATAGCATGTTTATCGTAGATATTTATTGGCGTTTAATTTTGCATGGGATTTTGCATCTTGGTTTTCTTGAATATGTATATACATGTTCTAGGGTTTAATTTATCTTGTGGTTCAGAAAAATTGCATGAAAAATCGAAAAGGAGTGAAAAACGGCGAACCGGCAGCAGCAGCACGCTGGCCGCGCGCACAGGGGCGCGGCCGGGCGCGCGTGCAGGCAGGGGCCTGCGCGCGCCCGGCCAGCGCGCCCAACGTGCGCGGACAGCGCGCTCGCTGTGCCGGCCGCGCGCGCGGCCGCGCGCGCAGGCATGGGCGCCTGCGCGCGTGCGCGCGCGCGCAAGCGCTAGGCGCAAGCGCGCGCTGTGCGCGCAGGCAGAGGAGCCTGCGCGCGCGCGCGCGCGCCTGGCCGGCCGGCTGTGCCGTTTTCCGTTTCTCTCCCGTTTTTGGCTCGTTTTTCAAAACTGTTTTTACTGTATTATTTTTATGATATTTTCTGCATTATTCTGAACCCGTTGACTTAGAATATTTATTTTTGAGATTTGGAATTTTCTAAAATAAATATTGCTTGGTTGATGAGGAAAGGGTTTCCTAACAAGATTTAATTTTTGCAATGGTTGCACCAATGATCAAAATTCATATGTGAAATTTCGCAATAATTTCTGCGTTTTATGATGTTGGACGTCATGGTTATTTTATGGCTTGAGTAGATCTTGACATGTATTAATATTGCACAAATTGTTGGATTTTGGAATTCTTGAATAAATGGGCATATTCTTGAATTGTTGATTTTTGTGTTTCAGAAAATTCAATTTTTTCTGTATAATTCTGGGAATTTTTCTGAATTAATTAACTTGGGGCATTTTAATTTTGGTTGAGATTTTATATTTCATAGAATTAATATTGCCTTGTTAATTATGGAAAAGGTTTTTCCAACAAAAATCGTTGTGCATAGGTTGCACTATTATCCAATGTTTGGTGTGGATATTTTACATGTAGTTTCTGCATTTATTTTTATGGTATGGATTATCATGGATGTTGGTATAGCATATTTTACGTGGGATATGTATTTGTGCTATTTGTGTTAATTGATTTGACAAAGGATGATCACAAAGCCTCTAGACCGCATGTATGGTTTATTTACATTTATTTGTTGGGTTGTGGCCTGTGTGCCTCTTTATTTTCCTCTCTGTCTCTCTTCTAGTGCCTTGGAATAATAAGGCTTTCTCTCTCCCTCCCAATGTACTCCCCCCAAATGTTTAATTGGGGTTTCTTATTTTATGATGTAATGAGAGTAGAATTAGTGGTGAGGTTTTATTTTTTTTTGTAAATAAAAGCTGCAAGAGAAGATAAGCCCAAGGTGTTGGAGGCCCATGGAGGTAGCCATCAGATGGCCCACGGAGGATCCATGGAGAAGAAGCCCGGTGTAGGCCCAAGATGGAGAGCCCAAGAAGATAAAGAGGACTTACAAGGCCCATTGCATGTAATGGGTTATTAAATCTTGTAATAGTGTAGGGCCTACCCTTAGATTGACCATAGATCCACTGCGGGCTCAGTGGGTCGCATAGATTTGGGCTTGTGATCATCCTACAGGGGCGTGCTAGGCTTTATTTTGCATGCGATGCGTGTTAATTGCTTATGATTATTCTATATGCTTTATGTATGGTTACATTCACGCTTAGAATATTTCTGCCATAACGCACGCAATGCAATACTTAATATATGTGATGAGGTCTCGTTCTATCAAAACTCTCACTTGGTTGAACCAAGTTAAATATAGACCCTTAATAAATGGACTAGGACTCTGGGAGTCTGTCCAAGCCTTCCATCCATGGCAAAAGTGAGGAAGATCTTTTAGGTCGATAGCGTGGTCTCACGAGTCGTGGCACGACTATCGTGCTTAAAAGAAGCTGCACTTTGTCATGAACGATGAGTAGACTGCTGTTACCTGTCTCACGAGTCGTGGAGGTAGCAGTGAGTCTGTGAATCGGTTGATTGGGTCGGGTCTAACGCCCGAATAACGTGATTCGCTTGGAGTTCTCGGGATCACGTGAAAGGGTGAGGCAATTATCTTGGAATCTCGTGGAACGAGAATGGTATGGAATACCTCCCACGGGTTCTTTTCCCATGCGAATCGTAAAAGCGGGGTATGGGGGAGATCGCTGTGGATCCCGAGCCCACTAGGAAAGGATTTCCCGAAAACAACGTTTGAGAGTGCCGTGTTTTCGTAGAAATAGTGGGAGAGGTTAAGGACTAAAGACCGAGACTTAACCAAAATATTACTTCATTCTGCTTATTATTTTCTGTTTCATATATGTTGTGAATGTCTAAGAATCCACCAAACACATCACTAAGAGGCTCATTAAAAGGGAACCAATTACACGAATTGACTGTGAAATCTTAAGATGGTCTTAGATTTCCAGAACCTTAACTCACATACCGGAATGAGGACGTTCCTCAGCCCTTGCCGGAGGGGTCGACAACTAAGGCAACGCTTGGCGTTCAAAAGTTGAAGGATGACCACCGGCAAGTAGGATATAATGATGTTGGCTCAAACTATGCTTCTTTTGCATCATGTCTATATGGTCTTGGACCAGCATGTGGGGTAAAATGCAACAAAGGCATGTTTGGAGCTAAGATGACGGAAGGGATGTCGGTACAAAGAACATGGAGTGATGATGCAATCCCTAGTGGAGAAGCTCAAAAGACCTCCACGTCAGTCTTAGAGACGTACATTGACATGATCCTTCAGTCTCTTCCTTCCTCCTACGAACCATTAATTATCAACATGAACGATCTTAGAAAAGATCTTCATAGGTTGGTAATTATGTTGGCCTAGTACGAGGCAACGATTGCAAAATCTACGCCGTCGGTACTAGTAGGAGAGGCTTCAACCTCCATAGCGAAAGGCAAGGGTGCCAAACGCCAAAAGAGGAAGAAGGGTAAGGTAACATCAACTATTAAAGCACTTCAAGTGTTATTCCTTTACAACACAAGGTGGAGGTAAAGGAAAGAGCAAAAGGTTCAAGCAGTCAAGTTCATAGATTTATAAGAACGTAAGCATTTACTGTCGTAAAGAGGGCCATTGGAAAAGGGAGTATTCTAAACCCCTCTCCAATGTAGGTAAAATTTGATATTTGAGTATTAACATGATCACATTTTCTCTATTTTGGTATTTGATACCATTCCTATCACTAATCTGCGGGTGGTTTGCAGAAAGTGAATAAGGACTTAAAAGCCAAGAACAGTTCTAGGATTCAACAATGGTAAGGTCCATTGATGAAAAGGACTAGAGACTTGTTAGGCCCATAATCGTGATCATGTTAGGATAATATAGGAATTACGTAACCTAGCATGATCAAAAGTATGTTTCTTTGTTGGACAAGATTTGATCTAGAGAATGATGAGATGAAGGGCCATGATTAATTTGACTTAATCAAAGCCTAATTTGACTAGGATTTGACTAGGTCAAAATCCTATTCAAAGTGTGTCTCTTTGGAAGAGTTTGAGAAGGAATAGGAATTCCATCTTCTATAAATACTTAAAAAACACACACTTACACCTACTATTCTCTACAACTCTCATCTCTCAATTTCCTTTCAAAATTCGTCCATGCCCTTTTCTTAATCTCCAAGAATATTACTTTGTTCTTCTTGATTTTATTCAAGTTAAGAACATAAGAGACATTGATTGCGTTAATTCATAGCGTGTATCGATGTCTCTTCTCCCCAAATAATTTCTTGCTAGCACAAGGGTTGTTTGCTTTCCGGTGGAGCGAGTGAGATGATTTAGAGGGTCTCTTCTTGAGATCTTGGTGCAAAACGGGGAACAATGCATGTAGCCGAACGAAGACAAAACTACAACCGGGTAGGTTCTTTAATTTTATTTTTTCGGTTTCAATTCTATGGCCTCCATGTTGTGCTTTATTAAACATGAGATACACCAAACGCCCGGGAGAATCAAGGGCACACCCCTTGATTCGTTTATGTATATTATGCATGATTTAAATTCCGTTTAATTATGCTTTGTAATTTTTATTACACACTATTTCGCGCTTCCGCTATTCGCGTTAATCTCCCGGGACGATCCACATATTTCTTTCAGCATAGGGGATGTCCAACATCCGTTTAAGCTCCTCATCAGTCTTAGGAGACTACTTCTTGGATAACTTAATTCCATGCCTCATTGGAAGGAATCCTCGTTTTGAGTTCTCCATCTTGAATCTCTTCAAGACTTTCTCAATATACGAGGATTGGGTCATTCCTAACATCCTTCTAGATCTATCCCTGTAGATCTTGATGCCAAGGATGTATGATGCCTCGCCCATATCCTTCATGGAGAATTGCGTTGACAACCACGCTTTGGTGGTACCCAACATCTTAGCATCATTCCCAATGAGCAAGATGTCATCCACGTAAAGCACTAGAAACGCAACTAAGCTCCCATTGATCTTCTTGTATACACAAGGATCGGACTCATTCTTGATGAAATCATATCCCCGTATGACTTCATCAAAACATATGTTCCAGCTTCGAGAAGCTTGTTTGAGGCCATAGATGAACCTTTGGAGACGACAGACCTTCTGCTCTTCTCCAACAGTTGTGAAACCTTCCGGCTGATCCATATAGATCTCTTCCTCTACGAAACCGTTAAGAAAGGCCGTTTTCACGTCCATCTGCGATATTTCATAGTCATACCATGCTGCTATGGTAAGCAGTATCCGAATGGACTTGGCCATTGCTACGGGCGAGTAGGTTTCCTCAAAATCGACCCCGGGTCGCTGAGTGTAACCTTTCGCCACAAGCCTGGCTTTGAAGGTTGTAACCTCCCCGTCAGCTCCAAGCTTACGTTTGTAGACCCACTTACACCCTACGGGTTTAACCCCTTTGGGTGGGTCTACTAGGGTCCAAACCTTGTTTGTACCCATCGAGTCCATCTCGGATTTCATGGCCTCAAGCCACTTGTCCGAATCGATGTCCGACATCGCTTCTCTGTATGTCTTTGGATCATTATCCAACTGATCGGTCAGGCCCAGAAATCCATACCTATCAGGTGCATGGGATACTCTGGCCGACCTACGAAGGACTGGAACAATATCAGTGGGAACCACTAGCTCAGATGTCACTGCCGCCTCATGGGGTACCCCACTTGATTCCTCAAGGAGTACCTCATCGCGTCGACTATCCGATGGAAAATCCTTTTCCAAGAACACTGTGTTTCGCGAGACAAAAACCTTTTGCTCGGAGGGATCATAGAAATAATACCCCGTAGTTTGGACAGCCGATGAACCTGCATAAACTAGACCTTGAGTCCAGTTTGTCTCCCACTAATCTCTTGACATATGCGGGGCAACCCCACACTTTCAAGTATTTGTAGGAGGCAGGCTGGCCATGCCATATCTCATATGGCGTCTGGGATACCTTTTTAGATGGCGCCAAGTTCAAAACTTTGGCCGCTGTTTCAACAGCGTATCCCCAGAAGGAAAGGGGGAGTTCGGTAAAACTCATCATGGATCGGACCATGTCCAACAAGGTCCGATTCCTGCTTTCAGACATACTATTAAACTGTGGTGTTCCAGGAGGGATCCACTGAGAGAGAATCCCATTCTCTTTTAGATAATCAGTAAACTCACCACTTAAATACTCTCCGCCTCGGTCCGACCGAAGGGCTTTGATCTTTCGACCGGTTTGGTTCTCTACTTCAAGTCTATATTCCTTAAACCTTCCAAAGGCTTCAGACTTGTACCTCATTAGGTAAACATAACCATACCGTGAGTGATTATCGGTAAAGGTTATGAAGTACGAGTGCCCACCTTTAGCCTGAGTATTTAATGGGCCACAGACATCCGTATGGATCAAATCCAACAGACCACCAGTCCATTTCGGTTTTCATGGGCTCAAGCCATTTCCCGGAGTCGATGTCAGACATCGCTTCTCCGTATGTCTTAGGATCGTTATCCTGTAGACCGGTCGTATTTAGAAAGCCATATCTCGTTGGAGGTCGAGACTCTCTAGTTGACCTACGGAGAATGGGAACGTCAGTGGTGACTGTGGGCGCTGACTGTATAGGAGCTAGCGGTTCAGGTACTGGGGCTGGCCTTCCTTGAGGCTATCCTTCCTACCTAGCATGCTGGACTTCTGGAGGTTGGCAGCCCTTCGGGTATCTATCCCGAATCCTCTAAGTGAGGAATCCGCGGCTACCTCTAATGACTAGTTTCCATCATTTGATTCCTCAAGGATCAGTTCATCAGGTTGGATATCCTCTGGAAAGCCTTGTTCCAAGAACACTACATTCCTTGAAACAAATACCTTTTGTTCCAAGGGATCATAAAAGTAATAACCTGAAATTTCTTTAGGGTATCCAACGAACCTGCATAAGCTAGACCTGGATTCTAGCTTATCTCCCACTAACCTCTTGACGTATGCGGGGCTACCCCACACTTTCAAGTAATTGTAGGACTCAGGCTTGTCGTGCCATATTTCATATGGCGTTTGGGTCAATACACTGGTTGGCACCAAATTTAACAACTTGGCCGCCGTTTCTAATGCGTAGCCCCAAAAGGACAAGGGCAATCATAGATCGAACCATGTCTAACAGGGTTCCATTCCTCCTTTCAAAGAAACCATTCAACTGTGGTGTCCCGGGAGGTGTCGATTCAGATATTATACCATTTTCTTTAAGATAATTAAGGAACTCAGTACTAAAGTATTCTCCGCCTCGGTCTGACCGTAGGACTTTAATTTTGCAGTTGGTTTGGTTCTCAACTTCAAGTTTGAATTCTTTAAACCTCTCAAGAGCTTCAGACTTGATCAGCGATAAAGGTTATGAAGTAGGAAAACCCACCTCGGGCCTGCGTCCTTAGTGGTCCACATACGTCTGTATGGACCAGGTCCAACAGACCTGTGGCAAGCCTGCTTTTGAAAGCCTGGGATAGGCATGTGGATCGTCCCGGGAATAGCACGAATGTGGAAGCGCGGTATAAATTTAAATTGCAGAATTTAAACATGTATTATACGTATAAAATTAAAACACGTTCAAGGGGTATGCCCTTGAAGTTCCCGGGTGTTCGGTGTATCTTGGACAACTTGATCCCATGCCTCATGGGAAGGAATCCTCGTCTGGAGTTGTCCATTCGATATCTCTTTAGGACTTTCTACATATACGAGTTTTGGGTGAGTCCTAATATCCTTTTAGATCTGTCCCTGACAATCTGGATGCCTAGGATGTAGGAGGCTTCACCCAAGTCCTTCATGAAAAACTGGGTTGACAACCATGCTTTTGTGTTTCCTAACATTCTAACGTCATTACCAAATGAGTAGAATGTAATCCACATAAAGCACTAGGAACACTATTGGCTCCCACTGACTTTCTTGTATACACAAGGGTCGGATTCATTTTTGATGAAGTCATAACCCCGTATTACTTCGTCAAAGCGAATGTTCCAACTTCGGGAGGCTTGTTTGAGGCCATAGATGGACTTCTGGAGGCGACAGATTTTCTATTCTTCTCCAGTAACCGTGAAACCCTTCGTTGATCCATATAGATCTCTTCTTCAACGAAACCGTTGAGGAAGGCCGTTTTCACGTCCATCTGTCATATCTCATAGTCATACCATGCTGCTATGGCGAGCAGGATCCGAATGGATTTAGCCATGGCTATTGGCGAGTAGGTATCCTCAAAATCGACCCCGGGTCGTTGAGTGTATCCCTTAGCTATAAGCCTAGCCTTAAAGGTTGTGACTTCTCCATCAATGCCAAGGTTGCGCTTGTAGACCCACTTACAGCCCACTGGCTTAACACCTTTCGGTGGATCTACAAGACTCCAGACTTGGTTCTCGTTCATGGAGTCCATTTCGGCTTTCATGGCCTCAATCCATTTCCCGGAGTCGATGTCAGACATCTCTTCTCCATATGTCTTAGGATCATTATCCAAAAGATCGGTCGCTCCTAGAAAGCCATATCTCACTGGAGGTATGGACTCTCTAGTGGACCTACGAAGAACGGGAACGTCAGTGGTGACTGTGGACGTTGACTGTATCGGAGCCGGTGGTTCAGGAACCGGGGCTGGTTGTTCCTGAGGCTGTCCTTCATGCCTAGCATGTTGGACCTCTCGAGGTTGGTTAGCCCTTCGGCTGTCTATCCTGAATCCTCTAAGTGAGGGTTTCACAGCTGTGTCTGATGGCTGGATTCCATCACTTGATTCCTCAAGGATCAGCTCATCAGGTTGGATATCCTCCGGGAAGCCTTGCTCCAAGAATACTGCATTTCTTGAAACAAACACCTTTTGTTCCAAGGGGTCATAAAAGGTAATAACCCGCAGTTTCCTTAGGGTATCCAACGAACCTGCATAAGCTAGACCTAGATTCTAGCTTATCTCCCACTAACCTCTTGACATATGCGGGGCTACCCCACACTTTCAAGTAGTTGTAGGACGCAGGCTTGCCGTGCCATATTTCATATGGCGTTTGGGTCAATGTACTAGTAGGCGCTAAATTCAACAATTTGGCTGCCGTTTCTAGTGCATAGCCCCAAAAGGATAAGGGCAATTTGGTAAAACTCATCATAGACCGAACCATGTCCAACAGGGTTCGATTCCTCCTTTCAGAGACACCATTGAACTGTGGTGTTCCTGGAGGTGTCCATTCTGGTATTATACCATGTTCTTTTAGATAATTTAGGAACTCCGTACTAAGGTATTCACCGCCTCGGTCCGACCGTAGGATTTTAATTTTGCAGTTGGTCTGGTTCTCCACTTCAAGTCTGAATTCTTTAAACCTCTCAAGAGCTTCAGACTTGTAACTCATTAGGTAAACATAACCATACCGTGAATGATCATCGGTAAAGGTTATGAAGTAGGAGAACCAACCTCGGGCCTGCGTCCTTAGTGGTCCACATACGTCTGTATGGACCAAGTCCAACAGACCTGTGGCAAGCCTACTTTGTCCTACAAAGGGCTTCATGGTCATTTTCCCTCTTGGACAGGATTCACAAGTTGGTAGATCGCTCAAGTCCCCAACCTCTAGGTTCTTTGAGTCTACCAACCTCTTCATCCTGTCTTGGGATATGTGACCTAGCCTAGCGTGCCACAGACGTGCATTCCCATTATTATCTAATTTTCGTTTGTGTTGAGTGTTGATAACAAAATTCGTTTGTTGCAAGATATAGAGCCCGTTATGCAATGTACCAAGTAGATGAGCAATTCCACACCTCATCAAATAAAAGCAATTTTTATTGATTCTAAACTCATAACCACTATTGTCCAACAATGAAATGGAAATGATGTTTTTAATCATACTAGGTACAAAATAAACTTGCTCTAAATCTATGCTAATATTATCACTAATCACTAGAGTGGCGGATCCCACTGCTTCTGCCGAGATGGCCTTGCCATTCCCAAGCTTCAGGATCATGTCCCCGCTACCCAGTTTTCTGCTTCTTTTCAACACCTGCAAGTTATTGCAAATGTGAGCTCCACAGCCAGTATCTAATACCCAAGAGGCAGAATTAGTGATCATATTAACCTCAATCACATAAATACCTTGGTTCGGGAAGAGTTTGGGGCACTCTCTCTTCCAATGCCCTTTCTCACGGCAGTTGATACATGTGTCATATGCCTTCGACTGTTGCTTGGAGACAACCTTTCCCTTTCCTTTGCCTTTCCCCCCTTTGGCAATGGGAACACTCTTAGTGTTCGTAGCTGCTTTGACAGCCTTTCCCTTCCCTTTCTTCTTCTTCCAACGTCCGACACCTTTACCTTTCGTATTGGAAGTTGAAGCACCTCCAAACAATACCGAAGGCGTGTACTTCTTAGTCGTTGCCTCGTATTGCACCAACATATTGATCAACACATGAATGCCCTTCTCAAGTGCGTTCATGTTGTAGTTGACGATAAATTGGTCAAAGGAGGGTGGGAGTGACTGAAGGATCACATCTATGTACGTTTCATTATCGAGACCTGCCTTTAGGTCCTCGAGCTTTTCCACCAGGGTAAGCATTTTAACTCCGTGCTCTTGTATAGAGGATCCTTCTGTCATTTTAGTTCCAAAGAACGCCTTCGTCGCGACATACCTAGTATGCCGGTCCGGGACTACACAACAATCCTTAAGGCGAGCCATAATGGAAGGGACATCGTCTAGCCTTTCATATTGCTTCTGAATCTCAGTGGTCATCGAAGCAAGTATGACGCTACGGACCTTCCGGTTATCCTTATGCCAAGTCTCGAACGTCTCAGGTTCTTCTGGCGTGGATCCTTCCGGCAAGGTCCTAGGGAGAGGCTCGTCCATGACGTAGCCTTGGTGCTCGTAATCTAGGACTATCCTGAGATTGCGCAACCAATCGTTGTAATTTGTTCCATTGAATTTGTTTGTCTCAAGAATGGTGGAAAGTGGGTTCTTAGACATTTTAAAATCTACATTTTAGAAAACAGCGCGCGATCAGCAGAAAAATAAAAGATGGTGGTTTGATAAAATAATTAAATGCATGGACTTTAGTCATTTAATCCTCCCACTATTTATACGAAAACACGGTACTCTCAAACGTGATTTTCGGGAAATCCTTTCCTAGTGGGCTTGGGATCCACAGCGATTTTTCCCATACCCCGCTTTTACGATTCGCATGGAAAAGATCCTGTGGGAGGTATTCCATACCATTCTCGTTCCACGAGATCCCCAAGATTATTGCCTCACCCTTTCACATGATCCCGAGGACTCCAAGAGAATCATGTTAATTGGGCGTTAGACCCAACCCAATCGACCGAGCTACAGACCTACTGGTACGCCCACGACTCGTGAGACAGGTAACAGCAGCCCATTTTTCGTTCATGATATGGTGCAGCTTCCTTTAAGTACAATAACGTGCCACGACTCGTGAGACCACGCTATTGACCTAAAGCAGCTTCCTCACTATGCCATGGATTGGAAGGCATGGACAAACTCCTAGAGTTCATGTCCATTTTGTCTAGGGTCTAATATTTTGACATTGGCCCAATCAATGTGAGAGTAGTAAATGACCGAGATCTCAAATAAATAAACATTCACACATACATCTATAATGCGTAAATTAAACCATCCATAGCAGTTATATGATAAATAAAAGTCCATTCATCCATCATAATAACCACATGCAAATATAAAGCCTAGCACGCCCCTGTTGGATGATCACGAGCCCAAATCCTATGCGATCCACTGAGCCCGCAGTGGGTCTATGGTCAATCTAGGGTTGGTCCTATACTATTATATTAATAGTAACCCAATCATCATACTGATGGGCCTTGGTCTCTTTTCTCTTTCTTCACTTCATGGAAAACTCCAAGGGACCTCCCGTCTGGGCTCTCCATGTGGTCCTTCCTTCTTCTCCACCAATTACAAAAATAGAAACCTCACTCCTAGTCTACTCTCATTACATATTAAAAAAAAGAAACCCCAGCGAAAGCTCGGGGGGAGTACATAAGGAGGGAGGTAGAATGCCTTATTATTCCAAGGCAACTAGAAAGAGAAGGAGAAAGCAGTAAAAGAGGCACACAGGCCCAACAGAAAATAAACCATACATTCGGTCTAAGGCTCGTGATCATCCATTTCCATCCAACACACATAATCACATGATCTAATCATATAATTACACTATACCAACAACACATGATTTCCAATTATAAATACTCAAAATAATAAAATAAATGAATATATGCATAACGTGTGAAAAATAAAATACAAATATTGGTAATAATATTTTCTCGTTTTAGGAAAATCTTTCCTCATTATTTTAAGTAAAATAACCCCGGGATTCCAAATCCAATTTATTTTACTCCTAAAATAATGGCTTTAGAAAATTAGGCATAATTGAACCCAAAAAACGATTTTTCAGAATTAATTCAAAATTAAAACTGAAAATAATTTAAAAAATAAAAAACACTACTAGGGTTTTAAAACCCTAGCAGCAGCCGCCGCCGCCGCCGGCAGCGGCCTGCCGGCGCGCGCACAGGGCAGCAGGCTCAGCCTGCCGCGCCTGCGCGCGCGCAGGCGCTGCCTGGCCGGGCGCGCGCGCGCAGGCCCCTGCCCTCGTGCGCGCGCTGGCCTGCTGGCTGCCGGCCGCGCCCCTGCGCAGTGCGCGCGCAAACGTGCACTGGGCACGCCTGCCGGGCGTGCGCGCGCAGACACCTCCGTCTGCGTGCGTGCGCGCCTGGCGGCGCTGCCGGTGTCCGTCCGCGCGCGGACTCTCAAGCGCGCAGCCTTGCGCGTGCGCGCGCGCAGACACCCTTGCTGCGCGCTGCCTCTGCGCGACCGGCTGGGCGGGCGCGCGCAGGCTTCCCTTGCCTGCGCGCGTCTGCGCTGCCGGCAGCGCGCGGCTGCGGGCGGCCAGCTCTCCCGGCTGGCCGGCTGCGGCGTTTCTCATTTTTCGTTCAATTATTCCACCCCGTTTCCCAAGAAAAACAGAAAAAATACCAATATTCAGAAATTCACACGAATTGAAAGCCATAAAACGACATGCTTTAAAATCAAGAAAATCAAGATTTAATTAAAAACATGCCAATATCACGTTTCATGCTTAAAACGCACATAAACCCTAGGCCTATACACCGAACCGGGCTCTGATACCACTGAAAGGAATCGTGGATCGTCCCGGGAAATTGCGCGAATGCGGAAGCGCGATATAAAATAAAATACAAAAATTAAAGCATGCTTTAATGAATTAAAGAACACGCTCAAGGGGTGTACCCTTGAGATTCCCGGGTGTTTGGTGTATCTCATGATTAAAGAATATATAAAAGATCATGGAGGCCATAGGGTAGAAAATTAAAGAGGATGAAAATATTAAACGGGACCTACCCGTTGTCGTTTTCGTCTTCAACGGCTACACGCGTTGTTCCCCGTTTTGCACCGAGATCTCGTTCTTGAGACCCTCCAAATCGTGACACACGATCCACCCACGTATCTTGTACGTCGTGCTAGCAATGAACAAGTGTATATTTTGGAGTGGATGAATCAACGACACGTTATCAATTAACGGTATTGATTCATCTAAGTTCTAATGTTCCAAGAACAAGAGAACTAGAAAATAATTTCTTGGAGAGAGTGGAGAGAGAGGGGGGACGAGAGAGATGGGAGAGGGGGCGAAAATTGTGTGTTGTGTGTGTGTGTGTTGGAATTTCATTATCCTTCAATAGTTGGAAGCTAGAGGTTTATATAGAGGAGGAGTTTAATCCTCTTTAAACTCCAACTCTAAGAACTCTAATTTGACTAGGATTTTGACCTAGTCAAAGTCCTAGTCAAACTAGTGTTTGACCTAGTCAAACCAATCCTAGCCTTCCATCTCCCCTTTCCATCTCAACTGTTGACTTTAATTTAATGGAATATTTAAATTCCATTAAATATTTCAAAAGACCAAATAAATATAATAAATAAATATTAATATTTGTTCTAAGCCCATTAAATCAATTCCCTTAATAAATCCAATTTATTAATTTTATTCCTTTTATCAAATAGAAGGAATTAATTTCTCCAAGAAAATATAGGACCCAATTAAATCTGATTTAATCATTCCTTTACTCCAATATTTAATTCCAAATTAAATACTTAAGTGTGTGTGGATAGTGTGTGACTCTTTAGGTTCACCTTTCAGCTAGACTTGGTCGGATTCCTAGAATCCGCCCGTTACCATGGGTGGCCATCTAGCAACGGTCCATGGCACTAGAGACTAGGTGAAATAATCGGGGATGAACATTTAGGCCCTAACAGTACACTTGTCCTTCTGTCTTCGGTCTCATCAACTCTCCACCACCATAAACCAAGAACATATCTTTAGTCCTTCTCAGGTACTTAAGAATGGTCTTGACTGCAGTCCAGTGAGCCTCACCGGCACAAGCCTGATATCTGCTCGTAACGGTCAAAGCGAAAGCAATATCGGACCTACCTCCAAGCGTAGTCCCAGTCCCCGAAATCGTTTCTCAGTCCGTGGGCTTTGTTTGCGTAGTGAACAGAAATGTAAATGTAGATAAGTGAACGTAAACAAAGTATTGCCATATGAACTTTTCACTTCTTTATTCATAAATGTTTTATCAAACACCTGAAATTGTCTAGTCATAGGTTACATATTCCTGCCAAAATTGGCTTACATGGTCACCTATTCTAACACTCGTCACCCGTCGATGAAATACGACAGCAGATGCTTAGTCTCGGTACCCATTTTCGAGATTTCTTGACTTGGAGATTTCCGAACTGATTCGGCGGAACTGATTTCATGGACCTACCTCCAAGCGTAGTCCCAGTACCCGAAATATGTTTTCAGACCGTGGGCTTTGTTTGCGTAGTGAACAGATATATAAAGCAGATAAAGTGAACACAAACAAAGTAAATGCCAAATGAATTTCACTTCTTATTCATTAATGATTTATTAAAACCTCGAAATTGTTCAGGCATAGGTTACAAATTGCCTACCAAGATTGGGTACATGGTCACCTATTCTAACAATCTCCCACTTGACCTTTAAAGCCAATCGCCCATATGCCTAATCCCCATCTTCTCAAGATGTTGCATATGAGCGCTTTGCGACATAGGCTTTGTCAGCGGATCTGCTGTGTTGTCTGTTGAGCTAACTCGGTCCATCCGAACGTCACCTCTTCCTACCATTTCTCTTAAAAGATGGTAGCGTCTAAAAATGTGTTTTGAACGGTGATGAGATCTCGGTTCCTTTGCTTGCGCTATTGCTCCGTATCCAATGAACCTGCATAAGCTAGACCTGGATTCTAGCTTATCTCCCACTAACGTCTTGACGTATGTGGGGCTACCCCACACTTTTAAGTAGTTGTAGGACTCAGGCTTGCCGTGCCATATTTCATATGGCGTTTGGGTCAATACACTAGTTGGCACCAAATTTAACAACTTGGCCGCCGTTTCTAATGCGTAGCCCCAAAAGGACAAGGGCAATCATGGATCGAACCATGTCTAACAGCATTCGATTCCTCCGTTCAAAGACACCATTCAACTGTGGTGTCCCGGGAGGTGTCGATTCAGATATTATACCATTTTCTTTAAGATAATTAAGGAACTCAGTACTAAAGTATTCTCCGCCTCGATCTGACCGTGGGACTTTAATTTTGCAGTTGGTTTGGTTCTCAACTTCAAGTTTGAATTCTTTAAACCTCTCAAGAGCTTCAGACTTGTACCTCATTAGGTATACATAACCATACCGTGAATGATCATCGGTAAAGGTTATGAAGTAGGAGAACCCACCTCGGGCCTGCGTCCTTAGTGGTCCACATACGTCTGTATGGACCAAGTCCAACAGACCTGTGGCAAGCCTGCTTTTGAAAGCCTGGGATAGGCGTGTGGATCGTCCCGAGAATAGCACGAATGTGGAAGAGCGGTATAAAATTTAAATTGTAGAATCTAAACATGTATTATACGTATAAAATTAAAACACGTTCAAGGGGTATGCCCTTGAAGTTCCCGGGTGTTCGGTGTATCTCATGAATTAGGAACATACATGCAATCATGGAGGCCATAGGATTTGTAAAATAAAAGATGACAAAAACGTAAATAGAGACCTACCGGTTCGTCGTTTTCCTCTTCTAACCGGTACTCGCGTTGTTTCCCGATTTGCTCCAAATCTCGTATGTGAGATCCTCTAAATCGTGACACGCAATCCACCCACGTATCTTGTACTTCGTGCTAGCGAACGAAACAAGTATTTTATTTGGAGAGGATGGATCAATCACACGTTATTATTTAACGGGATTATACCTCCTTTTGTTCAATTGTTAACACAAAAGAACAAAAATAATTCTTGGAGAGAGACAGGAGAGAGGCGGACGAGAGAGGGAGAGAGAGCACACGGTTTGTGTGTGTGTGTGTGTGTGTTGAAGAATCATCATCTCTCTTAAGGTGAGGAGCTAGGAGTATATATAGAGGAGGAGTTCAATCCTCTTCAAACTCCAACTCTAAGAACACTAATTTGACTAGGATTTTGATTGACCTAGTCAAAGTCCTAATATAAGTAGTAATTTGACCTAGTCAAATTAATCCTAGCCATCCATCTCTCCTTTTAATCTCAACCATTAATTTAATTTAATGGAATATTTAAAACCTATTTAAATATTCCACGGGCAAAAAAATATATTAAATATAAATATTTATTCTAAGCCCATTAAATTAATTTTCTAATAAATCTAATTTATTAGATAAATTCCTTTTATCCAATTAAAGGAATTAATTCTTTCCAAGAAAATTAAGGACCTGATTAAATCCAATTTAATCATTCCATTTCTCCAAATATTTAATTCTAAATCAAATACTTTATGTGTGCGGATTGTGTGTGACTCTTTATGGTCACCTTCAGCTAGACTTGATCAGATTTCTAGAATCAGCCCGTTACCATGGGTGGCCATCTAGCAACGGTCCCTGGCACTAGAGACTAGGTGAATATACGGGGATGAACATTTGGGCTCTAACAGTACACTTGTCCTTCCATCTACGATCTCACCACTTAGGGTCTAGGGCACGGAAAATGCAGGTACCCATTTTGGACCTAAGTGTCGGTATGTCCTTTACTAAACGCCGAAAGGGAAACCTTCCCTTCTGTTCAATTACTGTGGCTACAGATTTTAGGGACAAGACACAGAGTATTTGTGAGACTCAACTGTCAATGCCTTTTGACAGGAGACAGATCATTTCTTGGAAACTACTGTCACTCTGTACACTGGAGCTGCACTAGATATGGCTTATGACTACTCCAGCATATCTTGGCAATCTCTCACCATATCTAAGATATAGCCCTGATGTATAGGTGAACTCAGCAGTCCCTCAAGTCAAAGGACTTGACCTGTACTGTTGGAACCGGGAACACACGTCATACCTAACCGACCCTAATCTAGGTCCTCCGTAAGACGATTCTCGCGAGTCACCTGAGTCAGCTGCTCCCTAGCGGGCTAACCCACTAACACTGCTTAGACGACCCTCGTCACCCGTCGATGAAATACGACAGCATATGGTTAGTGTAAGTCTCAAGGGGAATCTCGGTACCCATTTTCAAGATTCCTTGACTTGGAGTTTTCTGGATTGATTCGGCAGGACTGATTTCATGGACCCACCTCCAAGCATAGTCCCAGTCCTCGAAATGTGTTTTCAGTCCGTGGGCTTTGTTTGCATAGTGAACAGAAATATAAAGCAGATAAAGTGAACACAAACAAAGTAATGCCAAATGAATATCACTTCTTATTCATTAATAATTTATCAAATCCTTGAAATTGTTTAGACATAGGTTATATTTTTCCTGCCAAGATTGGTTACATGGTCACCTATTCTAACAATCTCCCACTTGACCTTAAAGCCAATCGCTCATATTCTAATCCCCATCTTCTCAAGATGTTGCGTATGAGCGCTCTGTGACGTAGGCTTTGTCAGCGGATCTGCTGTGTTGTCTGCTAAGTTGACTCGGTCCATCCGAACGTCACCACTTCCTACCATTTCTCTTAGAAGTTGGTAGCGTCTAAGAATGTGTTTGGAACGGTGATGAAATCTCGATTCCTTTGCTTGGCTATTGCTCCGTTGTTATCACAAAAGATGACAACAGGTTCGGTGATGCTAGGCACCACACCCAACTCTTGGATGTAGTTTCTCATCCAAACCGCTTCCTTGGCAGCTTCTGAAGCTGCTATGTATTCGGCCTCAGTGGTGGAATCAGCAGTGGTCGAATGTTTGGAACTTTTCCAAGCCACTACTCCTCCATTGAGTCTGAATACATAACCCGGTTGAGACATAGCATCATCGTCATCAGACTGAAAGCTAGCGTCGCTAAAACATTCCAGGATCAGTTCTCCATTGCCATAGACTAAGAACATTTCCTTAGTCCTCCTCAGGTACTTAAGGATGCCCTTAACAACATTCCAATGTGCCTCTCCTGCACAAGATTGATATCTGCTTGTTACACTCAAAGCGTAAGCAATGTCAGGTCTGTTGCAGTGAACCACATATTGGATGCTACCTACGGCAGAAGCATAGGAGATGACCTTTACCCTTTCAAGTTCCTCATCAGTCTGCAGGGACTGTTTCTTGGATAACTTGATCTCATGCCTCATGGGAAGGAATCCTCGTTTGGAGTTGTGCATTCGAAATCTTTTCAGGACTTTCTCCATATACGAGTTTTGGGTGAGCCCTAACATCCTTTTAGATCTATCCCTGACAATCTGTTCTTCTCCAGTGACCGTGAAACCCTCCGGCTGATCCATATAGATCTCTTCCTCAACGAAACCATTGGGAAGGCCGTTTTCACGTCCATCTGCCATATCTCATAGTCATACCATGTTGCTATGGCGAGCAGGATCCGAATGTATTTAGCCATGGCTACCGGCGAGTAGGTGTTCTCAAAATCGACCCCGGGTCGTTGAGTGTACCCTTTAGCTACTAACCTAGCCTTAAAAGTTGTGACTTCTCCATCAACGCCAAGTTTGCACTTATAGACCCACTTACAGCCAACTGGCTTAACACCTTTCGGTGGGTCTACAAGTCTCCTGACTTGGTTCTCGCTCATGGAGTCCATTTCGGTTTTCATGGCCTCAAGCCAATTCCCGGAGTCGATGTCAGACATCGCTTCTCCGTATGTCTTAGGATCGTTATCCAGTAGACCGGTCGTATTTAGAAATTCATATCTCACTGAAGGTCTGGACTCTCTAGTTGACCTACGGAGAACGGGAACGTCAGTGGTGACTGTGGGCACTGACTGTATAGGAGCTAGCGGTTCAGGTACCGGGGCTGGCCTTTCCTGAGGCTGTCCTTCATGCCTAGCATACTGGACATCTCGAGGTTGGTCAGTCCTTCAGATATCTATCCTGAATCCTCTAAGTGAGGAATCAGCGGCTACCTCTGATGACTGATTTCCATCACTTGATTCCTCAAGGATCAGTTCATTAGGTTGGATATCCTCTGGAAAGCCTTGTTCCAAGAATACTGTGTTCCTTGAAACAAATACCTTTTGTTCCAAGGGGTCATAAAAGTAATAACCTGCAGTTTCTTTAGGGTATCCAACGAACCCGCATAAGCTAGACCTGGATTCTAGCTTATCTCCCACTAACCTCTTGACGTATGCGGGCTACCCCACACTTTCAAGTAGTTGTAGGATGCAGGCTTGCCGTGCCATATTTCATATGGCGTTTGGGTTAATACACTGGTTGGCGCCAAATTTAACAACTTGGCCGCCGTTTCCAATGCGTAGCCCCAAAAGGACAAGGGCAATTTGGTAAAACTCATCATGGATCGAACCATGTCCAACAGGGTTCGATTCCTCCTTTCAGAGACACCATTCAACTGTGGTGTCCCGGGAGGTGTCCATTCAGATATTATACCATTTTCTTTTAGATAATTAAGGAACTCGGTACTAAGGTATTCTCCACATCAGTCTGACCGTAGGACTTTAATTTTGCAGTTGGTTTGGTTCTCCACTCCAAGTCTGAATTCTTTAAACCTCTCAAGAGCTTCAGACTTATACCTCATCAGGTATACATAACCATACCGTGAATGATCATCGGTGAAGGTTATGAAGTAGGAGAACCCACCTCGGGCCTGCGTCCTTAGTGGTCCACATACGTTTGTATGGATCAAGTCCAACAGACCTGTGGCAAGCCTGCTTTGTCCTACAAAGGGCTTCTTGGTCATTTCCCTCTTAGACAGGATTCACAAGTTGGTAGCTCACTCAAGTCCCCTACCTCTAGGTTCTTTGAGTCTACCAATCTTTTCATTCTGTCTTGGAATATGTGACCTAGCCTAGCGTGCCACAGTCGTGCGTTCCCCTTATTATCTATTTTACGTTTATGTTGAGCGTTAAGAACGAAGTTCGTTTGTTGTAAGATATAGAGCTCATTATTAAGTGTACCAAGTAGATGAGCAATTCCACACCTCATCAAATAAAAGCAATTTTTATTGATCATAAACTCATAACCACTATTGTCTAACAATGGAATGGAAATGATGTTTTTAATCATACTAGGTACATAATAAACTTGCTCTAATTCTATACTAATACGATCACTAACTACTAGAGTGGCAGATCCTACTGCTTCTGCCGAGATGACCTTGCCATTCCCAAGCTTCAGGATCATATCCCCGCTACCCAGTTTTCTGCTTCTTTTCAGCACCTGCAAATCATCGCAAATGTGAGCTTCACAGCCGGTATCTAATACCCAAGAGGCAGAGTTAGTGACCATATTAATCGCAATCACAAATATACCTTGGTTCGAGAGGAGTTTGGGGCACTCCCTCTTCTAATGCCTTTTCTCACAGCAATTGATACATATGTCATATGCCCTCGACTGTTGCTTGGAGAAAACCTTCCCTTTTCCTTTGCCTTTCCCCTCTTGGCAATGGGAACACTCTTAACGTTTGTAATTGCTTTGATGGCTCTTCCCTTCCCTTTCTTCCTTTTCCAACGTCCGGCACCCTTGCCTTTCGTTTTGGAAGTTGAAGCACCTCCAAACAATACCGAAGGCATGGACTTTTTGGTCGTTGCCTCTTATTGCACCAACATATTGACCAACTCATGAATGCCCTTCTCAAGTGCGTTCATGTTATAGTTAACAATAAATTGGTCGAAGGAGGGTGGGAGAGACTGAAGGATCACATCTATGTACGTCTCATTATCGAGGCCTACCTTTAGGTCTCGAGCTTTTCCACCAGGGTAAGCATTTTAACCCCATGCTCTTGTACAGAGGATCCTTCTGTGATTTTGGTTCCAAAGAACGCCTTAGTAGCGGCATACCTAGTATGCCGGTCCGGGACTGCATAGCAATCCTTAAGGCGGGCCATAATGGAAGGGACATCGTCTAGCCTTTCATATTGCTTCTGAATCTCATTCGTCATTGAAGCAAGTATGACGCTATGGACTTTCCGGTTATCCTTATGCCAAGTCTCTAACATCTCATGTTCTTCTGGCGTGGATCCTTCTGGTAAGGTCCTAGGGAGAGGCTCGTCCATGACGTAGCCTTGGTTCTTGTAATCCAGGACTATCCTGAGATTGCGCAACCAGTCGTTGTAATTGGTTCCATTAAATTTGTTGGTCTCAAGTATGGTTGATAAAGGGTTCTTAGACATTTTAAATCTACATTTAAAAAAACAGAGTTCGCGATCAGCAGAATTTAAAAGACGGAGTTTTGATAAATAATTAAATGCTTGGTCTTTAGTCATTTAATGCTCCCACTATTGATACGAAAACCCGGTACTCTCAAACGTTGTTTTCAAGAAACCTTTTCCTAGTGGGCTTGGGATCCACAACGAATTTACCCATACCCCGCTTTTACGATTCGCATGGGAAGAATCCTGTGGGAGGTATGCCATATCATTCTCGTTCCACGAGATTCCCAAGATTATTACCTCGCCCTTTCACATGATCCCGAGGACTCCAAGCGAATCATGCTAATCGGGCGTTGGACCCGACCCAATCAACCGAATCATAGACCCGCTGCTACCTCCACGACTCGTGAGACAGGTAACAGTTGTGTACTTTTCGTTCATGACATAGTGCAGCTTCTTTTAAGTACGATAGACGTGCCATGACTCGTGAGACCACGATATCGACCTAAATTAGCTTTCTCACTATGGCATGGACTGGAAGGCATGGACAAACTCCTAGAGTCCATGTTCATTTTTGTCTAGGGCCTAATATTTGGACATTGGTCCAACCAATGTGAGGTAGTAAATGACCGAGATCTCATATGTATAAATATAAACACATTCATCCATAATGCGTAAATAAATAAATTGCATCCCATAGCAGTTATATGATAAATAAAATCCATTCATCCATCATAACAACCACATGCAAAATTAAGCCTAGCACGCCCTTGTTGGATGATCACGAGCCCGAATCCTATGCAACCCACTGAGCCCGCAGTGGATCTATGGTCAATCTAGGGTTGGTCCTACACTATTACATTAATAGTAACCCAATCATCATTCTAATGAACCTTGGTCTCTTTTCTCTTTCATTTCTTCATGGAAACGCCTTGGATCCTCCGTTCTGGGCTCTCCATGTGGACCTTCCTTCTTCTCCACCAAATACATTAAAAATTAAAACCTCACTCCTATTTTACTCTCATTACATATTAAAAAAGAAACCCCAGTGAAAACCCGGGGGAGTACATTAGGAGGGAGGAAGAATGCCTTATTATTCCAAGGCAACTAGAAGGGGAGAAGGAAAAAGCAGAAAAAGAGGCACACAGGCCCAACATAAAATTAAACCATACATTTGGTCTAGGGCTTGTGATCATCCATTTCCATTCAATGCACATAATCACATGATCCAATCACATAAATATATGCTAACAATCCATGATTACCAATCATATAAATCCATGATAAAATAAATGTGCCACGTATGAAAAATATGGTACAACCGTTGGCAATAATATTTCCCGTTTTAGGAAGACCCTTCCTCATTATTTGTAGGTAAGTTATCCCCGGGATTCCAAATTCAATAAACTTAACCTCCCAGAATAATGTTCTTAGAAAAAAAGCAAAATTAAACAAAATGAATTTTCAGAATTAATCACAAAAAATTAAAAAACTGAAAATAACGAGAAAGACGTCGGCGTCAATCGACTGCCGCCATCGGCCGCAGTCAGCCGGCGCGAATAGGGCTCTACCTGACCGGGCGCGCGCGCGCAGGCCCTTGCCTGCGTGCGCGCACGCCTGGTCGGCAGCTTTCTGCACGGCAGGCTGCGCAGGCGCAGAGCGCGCACGGGCACCGGGCGCGCGCGGCCCATCCAGTATGCAAGTGGCGTGCGCGCGCGCATAGGGCATGCCTTCCGGGCGCGGGCGCGCACTCCTTCGTCTGCGTGCGCGCGCGCCTGGAGGCTCCTCTCAGGCCGCGCGTCGGGCGCGCAGGCGTCCCAGCGTGTTGGCTGGCGCGCGCGCGCAGGCTTCCCTGGCCGCATGCGCGCGCGCCCGGCCACTCGCCTGCGCCTGTCGCCCCGGCCACGCCACCCGGTAGGCCTGACTGTTCGCGGCCATGCGCGTCTGGCGTAGGCGGCCACGCGCAGGCTCCTCTGCCCCGTGCTGCGTTTCTCCATTTCGTTCAATTTTGGCCCCCGTTTCTCAAGAAAAAAATAGAAAATACCAACATACAAAAAATCATACGAATTGAAACCAAGAAAAACGACATGCTTTAACGATAAAATATCAAGAAATAATTAAAACATGCTAAACCAGTTTTCATGCTTAAAACGCACACAAAACCCTAGGCCTATACACACCGAGCTGGGCTCTGATACCACTGAAAGCCTGTGATAGGCGTGTGGATCGTCTTGGGAATAGCGCGAATGCAGAAGCGCGGTATAAATTTAAATTGCAGATTTTAAACATGTATTATACGTATAAAATTAAAACACGTTCAAGGGGTGTGCCCTTGAAGTTCCCGGGTGTTCGGTGTATCTCATTAATTAAGAACGTACACGCAATCATGGAGGCCATAGGATTTGTAAAATAAAAGAGACGAAAACGAAAATAGAGACCTACCGGTTCGTCGTTTTCCTCTTCTAACCGGTACTCGCATTGTTCCCCGATTTGCTCAAATCTCTTTATGTGAGATCCTCTAAATCGTGACACGCAATCCGCCCACGTATTCTTCGTGCTAGTGAACGAACAAGTATTTTATTTGGAGAGGACGGATCAATCCTCGTTATCATTTAACGGGATTATTCCTCTTTTGTTCAATTGTTAACACAAAAGAACAAGAACAATTCTTGGAGAGAGAGAGAGAGGAGAGAGTCGGACGAGAGAGGGAGAGAGAGCACACAATTGTGTGTGTGTGTGTGTGTGTGTTGAAGAATCATCATCTCTCTTAAGGTGAGGAGCTAGGAGTATATATAGAGGAGGAGTTTATCCTCTTCAACTCCAACTCTAAGAAGACTAATTTGACTAGGATTTTAACCTAGTCAAAGTCCTAGTCAAAGAGTAATTTGACCTAGTCAAATTAATCCTAGCCGTCCATCTCTCCTTTTAATCTCAACCATTAATTTAATTTAATGGAATATTTAAAACCTATTTAAGTATTCCAAGGGCAATAAATAAATATATTAAATATAAATATTATTCTAAGCCCATTAAATTAATTTTCTAATAAATCTAATTTATTAGATATAATTCCTTTTTTTCAAATAAAAGGAATTAATTCTTTCCAAGAAAATTAAGGACCCGATTAAATCCAATTTAATCATTCTATTTCTCCAAATATTTAATTCTAAATTAAATACTTTATGTGTGCGGATTGTGTGCAACTCTTTAGGTTCACCTTCAGCTAGACTTGGTCGGATTCCTAGAATCCGCCCGTTACCATGAGTGGCCATCTAGCAACGGTCCATGGCACTGAGACTAGGTGAATATACGGGGATGAACATTTTAGGCTCTAACAGTACAATTTGTCCTTCCGTCTACGGTCTCACCATTTTAGGGTCTAGGCACTGAAAATGCAGATACCCATTTGGACCTAAGTGTCGTCTGTCCTTTACTAACAACGCAAGAGAAACCTTCCTTCAGTTCAGTTACTGTGGCCACAGATTTTAGGGACAAGACACGGAGCATTTGTGAGACTCAACTTGTCAATGCCTTTTGACAGGAGACAGATCCTTCTTGGAACTACTGTCACTCTGTATACTGGAGCTGCACTACACATGGCTTATGACTACTCAAGTGCTTCTTGGCAATCTCTCACCGTATTTAAAATACAGCCCTAATGTACAGGTAAACTCAGCAGTTCGTCAAATCAAAGGACTTGACCTGTACTGTTGGAACCGGGAACACACGTCATACCTAACCGACCCTACTCTAGGTCCTCCGTAAGACGGTTCCCGTGAGTCACCTCAGTCTGCTGCTCCCTATCGGGCTAACCCACTAACACTGCTTAGACGACCCTCGTCACCCGTTGATGAAATACGACAGGAGATGCTTAGTGCAAGTCTCAAGGGGAATCTCGGTACCCATTTTCGAGATTCCTTGACTTGGAGGGTTCCGAACTGATTCGACAGGACTGATTTCATGGACCTACCTCCAACCGTAAGTCCCAGTCCCCGAAATGTGTTTCAGTCCGTGGGCTTTGTTTGCATAGTGAACAGAAATATAAAGCAGATAAAGTGAAAACAAACAAAGTAATGCCAAATGAATATCACTTCTTATTCATTAATAATTTATCAAATTCTTGAAATTGTTTAAACGTAGGTTACATTTTTCCAGCCAAGATTGGCTACATGGTTACCTATTCTAACAGCTTTGTCCTACAAAGGGCTTCTTGGTCATTTTCACTTTTAGACAGGATTCACAAGTTAGTAGCTCACTCAAGTCCCCTACCTCTAGGTTCTTTGAGTCTCGCAATTTCTTCATCCTGTCTTGGGATATGTGACATACCCTAGCGTGCCACAGTCGTGCGTTCCCATTGTTATCTAATTTACGTTTTGTGTTGAGCATTAAGAACGAAGTTCGTTTGTTGTAAGATATAGAGCCCATTATTAAGTGTACCAAGCAGATGAGCCCATTATCGGGCGCGCAGACACCATCGTCTGCGTGCGCGCGCGCCTGGCGGCGCCGCATCGTGCGCGCGCGTGCGGCCGTTCAGCACGTAAGTCGCCGCGCGCGTATCGGCCGCACCTACCGAGCGCGCACGCGCAGACTCTGCTGTCTGCGTGCGCACGCGCGGCTTTCCTAGCCGCGCATTCAGGTGCGCAAGCGCAGCAGCGTGCTGGCTTGGCGCGCGCGCGCGAGCTTACCTGCCTGCATGCGCGCGCGCCCGACCACCCGCCTGCGCCGGCAGGCCTGAACTGCGCGCGCCATGTGCGCCTGGCGCAGGCGCCGCACGCAGGCTCCCCTGCTTGCGTGCGCCCGCCTCGCCTAAGTGCACAGCGCGCGCGGTCAGCCACCGGCTGGCCGCGTGCTGCGTTTTCTCCATATCGTTCGATTTTGCCGCCCCCCCCCCCCCCCCCCCCCCCCCCCCGTTTCCCAAGAAAAACAAAAAATACCAAAAACACCAATATCATACGAAATCGAAAGCAAGAAAATGACATGCTTTTACAATAAAAATATCACGAAATAATTAAAACATGCCAAACACGTTTTCATGCTTAAAACGTACACAAAAACCCTAGGCCTATACACCGAACTGGGCTCTGAACCACCAAAAGCCTTGGGTAGGCGTGTGGATCGTCCCGGGAATAGCGCGAATGCGGAAGCGCGGTATAATTTAAATTACAAAAATTTAAACATGCATAATACGTATTAAATAAAACACGTTCAAGGAGCGTGCCCTTGAAATTCCCGGGTGTTTGGTGTATCTCATGAATTAAAAGAACATACATAGAAATCATGGAGGCCATAGGATTCATAAATAAAGAAGACGAAAATATAAACCGGAAACCTACCGATTCGTCGTTTTCCTCTTCTAACCGGTACTCACGTTGTTCCCCGATTTGCTCCAAGATCTCGTATGGGAGACCCTCTAATTCGTGACACGCAATCCGCCCATGTATCTTGTACTTCGTGCTAGCGAACGAACAAGTATTTTATTGGAGAGGACGGATCGATCACACGTTATTAATTTAACGAGATCAATCCTCCTATGTTCAATTGTTGAAGAACAAAAGAACAAGAAACAATTTCTTGGAAGAAATAGAGAGAGGCGGGCGAGAGAGATGATGAGAGAGCACACGAGTTTTGTGTGTGTGCGTGTGTGTCAAGAATCATCATCTTTGCATAAGTGAAGGGCTAGGAATATATATAGAGGAGGAATCCTTTCCTCTTCAAACTCCAACTCTTTTGGAACACTAATTTGACTCGGATTTTGACCTAGTCAAAGTCCTAGTCAAAGTAGCTCTTTGACCTAGTCAAATAAATCCTAGCCATCCATCTCTCCATTGAATCTCAACCATCCATTTTAATTTTAATGGAATATTTAAATAGGATTTAAATATTCCAAGGACAATAAATAAATATGTTAAATTTAAATATTTATTCTAAGCCCATTAAATTAATTTTCTAATAAATCTAATTTATTAGATAAATTCCTTTTATCAAATAAAGGAATTAATTCTCTCCAATAAAAATAAGGACCCGATTTAAATCCAATTTAATCATTCCATTTCTCCAAATATTTAATTCTAAATTAAATACTTTAATGTGTGCGGATTGTGTGTGACTCTTTAGGTTCACCTTCAGCTAGACTTGGTTGGATTCCTAGAATCAGCCCGTTACCATGGGTGGCCATCTAGCAACGGTCAATGGCACTAGAGTCTAGGTGAATATACGGGATGAACATTTAGGCTCTATAGTACAGCTATCCCTCCGTCTACGGTCTCACCACTTTAGGGTCTAGGGCACGGAAAATACAGGTACCCATTTGGACCTAAGTGTCGGTCTGTCCTTTACTAAACGCCGCAAGGGATACCTTCCCTTCTGTTCAGTTACTGTGGCCATAGATTTTAAGGACAAGACATAGAGCATTTGTGAGACACAACTGTCAATATCTTTTGACAGGAGACAGATCCTTTCTTGGAAACTACTGTCACTCTGCACACCGGAGCTGCACTAGATATGGCTTATGACCACTCAAGCATATCTTGGCAATCTCTCACCATATCTAAGATACAACCCTGATATATAGGTGAACTCAGCAGTCCCTCAAGTCAAAGGACTTGACCTGTACTGTTGGAACCGGGAACACTCGTCATACCTAACCGATCCTACTCAAGGTCCTCCGTAAGACGGTTCCCGCGTGTCACCTCAGTCAGCTACTACCTAGCAAGACAACCCACTAACACTGCTTAGACGACCCTCGTCACCCGTCAATGAAATACGACAGCAGATGCTTAGTGCAAGTGTCATGGGGGAATCTCGGTACCCATTTTCGAGATTCCTTGACTTGGAGATTTCCGGACTGATTCGGCCGAACTGATTTCATGGACCTACCTCCAAGCGTAGTCCCAGTCCCCGAAATATGTTTTCAATCCGTAGGCTTTGTTTGCGTAGTGAACAGATATATAAAGCAAATAAAGTGAAGACAAACAAAGTAAATGCCAAATGAATTTCACTTCTTATTCATTAATGATTTATTAAAACCTCGAAATTGTTCGGACATAGGTTATAATTTGCCTACCAAGATTGGCTACATGGTCACTTATTCTAACATTTTCATCCAAACCACTCTCTGGAGCAACTTCTAAAGTTGCCATACATTCAACTTTCATGGTCTATCGTGATGTGCCGTTTGAAACCTTTCCAAGCCACCACCTTACCATTAAGCCTGAATATATGTTCATACTGAGACTAGATATGATTCACATTGATCCTGGAAGCTAGTATCGCTATAGCCTTCCAGAATCAACTCTCCATAGAACTTACATCAAGAACACTTCTTTAATCCTTATTCAGGTATTAAAGATTGTTCTCAACAACAGTCTACTGCCTTCTCGGTACACACCTGATTTCTGTCGTTACGCCCAAAAGCATACACAACATCAGGTCCAATGCACCAAACAACAGACCATATGGCCTACGGCAAAGACGTAGGGGATGTCAAACATCTGAGCTTCCTCATCAGCCAACCCTGACTGAGTCTTGGACAGCTTAACCCTATATATAGGAATCCAGTTCCTTTCATGGAGAATTGCATGAACAACGTTCGTGTTTCAGTGTTTCCTAACATCTTAAATTCATTTCAAATGAATAAGACGTTACACACTTAAACACTAGGAACACAACTAAACTCCCATTGACCCTCAAAGCTCGTTAGTGATTCGAGTCATTACCCCGCATGAACTCATCAAACTGAATATTCCATTACATAGAGTTTGAAACCTAGTTTGAATTCCATGTCGAATTACATGGCTCCAAGCCATTGATTCAATCCAATGTCCAACATTGCTTCTCCTTATGTCTTTTGGATTATAATCCAATTGACTAGACTGACCCAGAAACCTGTACCTCTCAGGTATCTAGGATATTCTAGTCATCCTTAGGAGAAACTGGAATATAGTCAGTGAGCAAACTTGATTTCAAATGATATTTGCAAATATCATACTGAGGGTGTCACTCTACTTGATTCCTTAAGGAGCTACTCCTCACACCGGTTATCCTCTGAAATCCAATTTCCCTTAGGACAACACATAAACCTGTGTAAACCTAGTTTGCCTCCCACTAGTCCCTTGACGTATGCAAGACCATCCTACATACTCAAGTACTTGTAGGACACAGGCTTGCCATGCCATATCCAATATGGTATCTGGGCCACGATCTTTAGAAAGTGCCATGTTTTACAACTTGGCTACTATCTTAAGAACACGCCTAGATGGGTCAAGGTAGTTTGGTGAAAATACCGATCGAACCATGTCCAACAAGGTTCGATTCCTCCTTTATCAGAGATGCTGTTCAATTGTGCGTTCCAGGAAGAATTCCACTGAGTGAGAATTGTTAGAATAGGTGACCAGAAAGCCAATAGGTTTGGCGATTTGTAACCTATTATACAACTCGATGTAAATGTAATATTATTATGTGATGAATAAAATGAGTATTTATCACTTCTGGTGCTTACTTTGTTGCGCTCATTTCACATTTGTTAAAACGGTGTTTAACTTATATCGCAACAAAGCCCACAGACCATGGATAACAACTCGTGCAGTTGGGCCACGCATTGGATGGTGGTCATGAAACCAACTGATTAAGAGTTGGGTCTGAAAACATTCCAAGTCGAGGACCTCGAGACAGGGCATCGAGAGTCCTATTGAGACTTGCGTCAAGAGTCGTGTTCATTGGATGAGTGTCGTGTTTCATCGACGACATGCGTGGGACGCCTACACGATCTTGATGGGTTGGTCGACTGGGGTCGAGCCGACTGGACTGACTCGCGGGATCATCATATGGAAGCCTTGGAGGCTTGGTCGGTATGATTGGTTTTCCCCGGTTCCGATAGTACGGGAGTAATCCTCAGACTTGAGGAATCATGGCAGTCGCGTGCACATGATGGTTGTATCTTGGATCTGGCGAGAGGTAATCATTCTGTAAGATGATTATCATAAGCCTTGTCCAGTGCAGTCGGAATGTGGCGAGGAAGGTGGATTCCAAGAAGAGGATCCGTCCCCTGTCAGTATGTGACAGAGGTATCTCCTATAATCTCGGAGACACGTTCATGTTGTTTAAAGCTGTGACCACAGTGGTTGGTCGAACAGGGAACGGTTTCCTGTGTCGACGCAATGAAGCATACATGGTCTCGAGTATTAAGCATAGTGAAAGAAATCGGTGGATCGTCCCGGGAGATTAACGCGAATAGCGGAAGCGCGAAACAGTGCGTAATAAAAAAAATTACAAAGCATAATTAAATGGAATTTAAACTATGCATAATATACATAAACGAATCAAGGGGTGTGCCCTTGATTCTCCCGGGCGTTCGGTGTATCTCATGTTCAATAAAACACAACATGGAGGCCATAGAATTGAAACCAAAAAAACGAAATTAAAGAACCTACCCGATTGTAGTTTTGTCTTCGTTTCGGCTACATGCATTGTTCCCCGTTTTGCACCAAGATCTCAAGAAGAGACCCTCTAAATCATCTCACTCGCTGCACCGGAAAGCAACGAACCCTTGTGCTAGCAAGAAAATCATTGGGGAGAAGAGACATCGGTACACGCTATCAATTAACGCAACCGGCGTCTCTTACGTTCTACCTTGAATAAATCAAGAAGAACAAAAATAATATTCTTGGAGAGTGAAAAATAGGGGTGGACGAATTTGAGAGAGAATTTTGAGAGATGAGAGTTGTAGAGAATACTAGGTGTAAGTGTGTGTTTTTTGAGTATTTATAGAAGATGGAATTCCTATTCCTTCTCAAACTCTTCCAAAGAGACACACTTTGACTAGGATTTTGACCTAGTCAAATCCTAGTCAATTTAGGCTTTGATTAAGTCAAATTAATCATGGCCCTTCATCTCATCATTCTCTAGATCAAATCTTGTCCATCCATTTTGATGGGCTTTATGGAATGGGCTTTACTTAATTCTAAATTTAATGATCCCATGGACTTTATATTAAAATCCTATTTAATATACTAAGCCCATTAATTAATTAATGGAATGGACTTTATTTAATTCCAAATTAAATAGTCCATGGACTTTATATTAAATCCTATTTAATACCAAGCCCATTAATTAATTCCATAGAATGGGATTATTAATTCTAAATTAAATAGTCCCATGGACTTTATATTAAAATCCTATTTAATATACTAAGCCCATTAATTAATTAATGGAATGGACTTTATTTAATTCCAAATTAAATAGTCCATGGACTTTATATTAAATCCTATTTAATACCAAGCCCACTAATTAATTAATTCACCCTTTTAATCTAATTAAAAGGAAAGCCCATGCTTTGTAAAATTCATAAATCTAATTTATGAACTCAAGCCCGATTTATTCCAAATAATTCATCGAAGCTTGAATCTCCAAGAAGTATAATTTAATTCCATTAAATTAAACTTCTCCCGGAATTAATTCCAAATTAATTCCCTTTCATTTGGTGTAGCGGGTGTGACTCTTTAGGTTCACCTTTCAGCTAGACTTGGACCTACCTTTTGTTATTTCATAACCAAAGTAGTCCGTTACCATGGGTGGCCATCTAGCAACGGTCCATGGCACTAGAGACTAGGTGAATTTATGGTGTGAACATTTAGGCTCCGAGTTATACGCAGGTGCGGTCCTACCGACGCTCGATACGTACGGGTACGGTCCTACTGTCGCCTGTCTCCCGGCCTTTAGTCTAGGGGTCGGTTCCCATCGTTGACTAGGCAACTATGCATAATGCTCGAGATAGGTTTAACTCGACGTAGGAAATCCTTTCCCACTACATCAAGTGCTATGGCCATAGACTTTGTGAGTCTAAACCATCTCCGAGCGCATAGGAGATCTTGCTGTCATATCCTTTGACAGGGGACAGATCCTATCTTGGAATTCACCGTTCTTACATACTCCGACTGCACTGGACGAGGCTTATGATGACTATGTGATATAATCGGTCAAATTTCACCAGATCCAAGATACAGCCTTAGTATGTAGGGGACTGCCGTGATCCTCAAGTCCGAGGACTAATCCCGTACTATCGGAACCGGGAATACGAGTCATACCGACCAAGCCCGAGTAGCTTCTATATGACGATTCCCGCGAGTCACCTCAGTCGGCTGCTCCCCAGCAGGCCGACCCACTAACACTGCTTAGACGATCCTCGTCACCCGTCGATGAAACACGACAGCAGATGCTTAGTGCAAGTCTCAAATGGATTCTCGATGCCCTATCTCGAGATTCCTTTGACTTGGAGTATTTCAGACTTATTCGGCGAAACTGATTTCATGAACCTACCTCCAAGCGTAGTTCCAATTTCCCGAAACGTTATTTCAGTCTGTGGGCGTTTGTTGTGACATCGTAGCGATGCAAGCAGTAAGTACAACAAACTCATGCCTATGAATCCTTACCACATTCATTAACATAATATTACCTGTTCACAGATTGACGAATGGTTCTCAGAACAGCCAAAACCATTGACTTTCTGGTCACCTATTCTAACAATCTCCCACTTGACCAATAAGTCAATTACCCACTTTATTCAGAATCCTCTGAGTATGAGTAATCTACGATACCGACTAAGGTATTGTGAGTCCGCTTATATTTCCTTGCGAAGCAATACGGTCTAACCGTGTTACCTCTATCCACCATTACCTCCTAGAGATGGTGGTTGTCTAAGAATATTTTCGTGGATCTTGTGATGAGATCTCGTGCCAATACTCCCATAGCCAAGTTGCCTGCCATATAGGCGAACATGGCTTGGTCGTGCTAGGCGCCACGTCCATCCTATGGACGCGGTCTTCATCAGTGACCACTATCCGATGCACTTGTCATTGGGCCTGACTGTGCATACCTTTGAGACTAACTGGTTTTCACTTATGCTCTGGAAGCTAGTATCGCTTTAGCCTTCCAAAGCAACTCTCAACAGACGGTGCATCATGAACACATCTTTAGTCCTTATTCAGGTACTAAGGATCGTTCTTGATTGCTGTCTTCAACCCCTCAGTGCATTACCGATTTATGTTGAGCCATGCTAGAAGCACTCTCAACATCGGTTCCTATGCACCGAGTAAACATATCATATGTTTGCCTAGGGTTAAGACGTAGGGGATACTCAACATCCAAGCCTTCTCATTAGTCCACCGTGACTAAGTCTTGAATGGCTTGATGCTTTATGCATAGTATCCAAGTTTTCTCATCAGTCTTACTATGACTGAGTCTCGAACAACTTGTCCCTCTACATATATGAGTTTTTCTCATCAGTCTACCATGACTGAGTCTTTTGAAAAGCTCAATTCATGATATGTATGTGGGAACCCTTAAAATGTCATGGAGAATTTTCGTGAGTTACAGTTGTATTTTAGTGATTCCTAATGTCTTGAATTCATCCATGGATCAAGGCATTACACACTTAATACACATGGAACACCATTTCTACTCCCACTGATCACCTACGTCGTTTAAGATCGAGTCATGCTCCGTATGAGCTCGTCAAAACGAATATTCCAATTATGCGGTGTTTCAAACCTTGTTTGAATTTCCTAGTGGATTCTATGGCTCCTCTCCATAAATCCCACTACGATGTCCAACATCACGTTCCGCAGGTCATTTGGATTACTATCCAATTTTGACTGAACATATCCCGATCACTCGTACCTCTTACGACATTCGGGTTCGTTCTTAAGGGGACTTGGAATATGATCAATTTAAGAAATGCGATTCTAAGCAACGTTAGTATTATTCTGTCGTAAACTTGTACAAATTAGACACCGAGTCTAATTTGTCTCCCACTAGTCCCTTGACGTATGTAGGATCCTTCTACATGCTCAAGGACTTTGTCGGGACACAGGCTTGCCAAACCATGGCTCCTTGTGCGTGACTCCTAGCAAAGTGCCACGTTCCTTACGTTGGCAATTTGGAGTCTACGTCTACATGGGCTAAGGTAATTGGGCGAAACTTCGATCGATCTTCGTCCAACGAGATTCGATCGTTCCCTTTATCAGAGACCGTCATACTTGGCCTTTATAGGAAATGTTTCATTGAGAATTCCATTCTCAACTTGGATGCTCAAGAGCTCCCACTAAATACACGGCCTTTTCGATCCTATCGAAACAGGTTTAATTTTGCAACCATTTATGGTTCACCTCCTTAAGTCAAATTCCCAAATCTCCTATGGGACCTTTAGACTTTTGAACCCTCTTATGGTTTTGTGTATTGGTAACGTACAGTTTGAAGGACAAGCGGATCCGCCCGGGAGCGCGAGCGGAAGCGAGAAAGCGAGAAAGTGCGTAAATTTAAATAAAATTCAAAATATGCGAATCCCAAGGGGTGTACCCTTGGGTGCTCAACCGGGCGTTCGATGTAGGATGTGTAAATATTAAAACATATATTTAAACACATAGGGCATAGATATATAAATGGAATCAATCAAAGCGTAATAAACCGTTACCTTTGATTGTTTAGCGTATGCTCCCGGCTACTAGCGTTGTTCCTTCTCCGGAATGCTCACGAAATCCAAACGTATGGATTCTCCAAAGGTGATCCACACCACACCGGAAGAAACACGCGTTCTTCTTGCTAGAAAAGAACGGGTTTAGGAAGGAATCGGTTTAAGAGAAGAACACTATGAATTAGTGTTCTCTTAAACTTACTTTGTTCTTCTTCTTGATTCAAAATCAAGTGAAGAACACAAGTGTAAGAGAGGAGGGAGCACGAAAATTGAGAGAGAGGAGAGGATTTTTGTCTTCTCTTTTTCCTAGAAAAAGATGAATAATGAATCACTTATGCTAGGTGTTGTATATTCTAATATATATACATAATTAATGTGATTATTGGAATGTGTCTAGGTTCATCCAAGGATGTCTAGATTCATTCCAATCAATCACCATCAATTCTTCAATCAAGCCTACCAAAATTTATGGTATGATCAAATCATACCAAAAGGGAAGAGCTTGATTGGAGTTGATTTATCTCTTTCCAAAAGAGACAAGTCAACATACCACCTAGCATGAAACATGGCTGATTTTGCTTCCTCCAAGGGAGCATGTCGGCCATATTTAATTAAGGGAAGAAGTCCAACTTCTTCCTATTCCAAATTAGGGAATTATTTCTCCTCTCGGGTATAATTTAACGGACCGGGTTTTATCGTAATCCAATTACGACGATCCCAATATTAAATCCAATTTAATGTCCACTTAAATTATTCCCGTTGATCTTTTAATCCAATTAAAAGATCCAACGTCTCAACATCTCAACTTTCCATATTTAATCGAAAATCCAATTTACCGATTAAATGAAAGCCCGATACAATATCGGCCCGTCCATCCAATGGACTTTCCCTTAAGTAATCTAATTACTTTTTATCCTTCGAGATTGACTCCAAGTTGATCTCTCAACCTCCTCGGGGATTTGTGTGTGACCCTTTAGGTTCACCCTCAGCTAGACTTGGGCCCGTGTCCCACAAGGGCCCGTTACCATGGGTGGCCGTCTAGCAACGGTCCATGGCACTAGAGACTAGGTGAATTGGCGTGAACATTTAGGCGCCGATTCCGTACGGGTACGATCCTTCCGTCTACCGTCTCCCGGCCTTAGTCTAGGGTATGGAATTGGGCGTCGGTTCCCATCCTTGACTAGGCATCTATGGTTAATACTCGAGACCACGTATGCTTCATTGTGTCGACAGAGGAAACCATTCCCTGTTCGACCAACCACTGTGGCCACAGCTTCAAACAGCATGAACGTGTCTCCGAGTGCATAGGAGATACCTCTGTCACATACTGACAGGGACGGATCCTCTTCTTGGAATCCACCGTCCTCGCTACACATTCCGACTGCACTGGACAAGGCTTATAATGATCATCTTACAGAATGATCACCTCTCGCCAGATCCAAGATACAGCCGTCCTGTGCACGTGACTGCCATGATTCCTCAAGTCTGAGGATTACTCCCGTACTATCGGAACCGGGGAATCCAATCATACCGACCAAGCCTCCAAGGCTTCCATATGATGATCCCCGCGAGTCAGTCCAGTCGGCTCGACCCTAGTCGACCAACCCATCAAGACCGTGTAGGCGTCCTACGCCTGTCGCCGATGAAACACGGCACTCATCCAATGAACACGACTCTTGATGCAAGTCTCAATAGGACTCTCGATGCCCTGTCTCGAGGTCCTCGACTTGGAACGTTTCAGACCCAACTCTTAATCAGTTGGTTTCATGACCACCATCCAATGCGTGGCCCAACTGCACGAGTTGTTATCCATGGTCTGTGGGCTTTGTTGCGATATAAGTTAAACACCATTTTAACAAATGTAAGATGAGCGCAACAAAGAAGGTACCATTGGTGACGAAACACTCATCTTATTCATCACATAATAATATTACATTCACATCAAGTTGTCGGATAGGTTACAAATTGCCAAACCTATTGGCTTTCTGGTCACCTATTCCAACAATCTCCCACTTGACCTAAAGCCAATCACCCATTGACCTCGAACCTCTTATTCAGATGGTGAGTATGGGCAACTTGCGACATGGGCTTAGCAAGTGGATCTGCTATGTTTTCTGCGGAGCTGACTCGGTCCAACCGAACGTCACTCCTGCTATCCATCTCTCTAAGAGATGGTAGCGTCTAAGAATATGCTTGGATCGTGATGAGATCTCGGTTCCTTTGCTAGCGCTATCGCCCCGTTGTTATCATAAAAGATAATTACAGGCTTAGCAATGCTAGGTACTACATCCAACCCTTGGATGTAGCTCATCAACCAAACCACTCCTTAGCAGCTTCCAACGCCGCTATGTATTCAGACTCTGTGGTGGAGTCCGCCGTGGTAGCCTGCTTGGAACTCTTCCAAGCAACCACGCCACCATTAAGTTTGAATACATAAACCAGACTGAGACTTGGCATCATCGTCATCCGACTGGAAGCTAGCGTCGCTATAGCCTTCCAGTATCAACTCTCCACTGCCGTAGATCAAGAACATGTCCTTAGTCCTTTTCAGGTACTTCAAGATAGTCTTGACTGCACTCCAGTGTGCCTCCCCGGCACACGACTGATATCGACTTGTTACGCTCAAAGCGAAAGCCACATCAGGTCTAGTGCATTGAACAGCATATTGTATGCTGCCTACGGCTGAAGCATAGGGGATGTCCAACATCCGTTTTAAGCTCCTCATCAGTCTTAGGGGACTGCTTCTTGGATAACTTAATTCCATGCCTCATTGGAAGGAATCCTCGTTTTGAGTTCTCCATCTTGAATCTCTTCAAGACTTTCTCAATGTACGAGGACTGGGCCATTCCTAACATCCTTTTAGATCTATCCCTGTAGATCTTGATGCCAAGGATGTAGGATGCCTCGCCCATATCCTTCATGGAGAATTGTGTTGACAACCAAGCTTTAGTGGTACCCAACATCTTAGCATCATTCCCAATGAGCAAGATGTCATCCACGTAAAGCACCAAAAACGCAACTGAGCTCCCACTGATCTTCTTGTATACACAAGGATCGGACTCGTTCTTGATGAAATCATATCCCCGTATGACTTCATCAGAACGTATGTTCCAGCTTCGGGTTTAACCCCTTTTGGTGGATCTGCTAGGGTCCAAACCTTGTTTGTACCCATCGAGTCCATCTCGGATTTCATGGCCTCAAGCCACTTGTCCGAATCGATGTCCGACATCGCTTCTCCGTACGTCTTTGGATCATTATCCAACTGACCGGTCAGGCCCAGAAATCCATACCTATCAGGTTCATGGGATACTCTGGCCGACCTACGGAGGACTGGAACAATATCAGTGGGAACCACTGGTTCAGATGTCACTGCCGCCTCATGGGGTACCTCACTTGATTCCTCAAGGAGTACCTCATCGCGTCGACTATCCGATGGAAAACCTTTTTCCAAGAACACTGCGTTTCGCGAGACAAAAACCTTTTGCTCGGAGGGATCATAGAAATAATACCCCGCAGTTTCTTTCGGATAGCCGATAAACCTGCATAAACTAGACCTCGAGTCCAGTTTATCTCCCACTAATCTCTTGACATATGCGGGGCAACCCCACACCTTCAAGTATTTGTAGGAGGCAGGCTTGCCATGCCATATCTCATATGGCGTCTGGGATACCCTTTTAGATGGCGCCAAGTTCAAAACTTTGGCCGCCGTCTCAAGAGCGTATCCCCAGAAGGAAAGGGGTAGTTCGGTAAAACTCATCATGGATCGGACCATGTCCAACAAGGTCCGATTCCTCCTTTCAGACACACCATTAAGCTGCGGTGTTCCAGGAGGGGTCTGAAGGACAAGCGGATCCGCCCGGGAGCGCGAGCGGAAGCGAGAAAGCGTGGAAAGTGCGTAAATTTAAATAAAATTTAAAATACGCGAATCCCAAGGGGTGTACCCTTGGGTGCTCAACCGGGCGTTCGATGTAGGATGTGTAAATATTAAAACATATATTTAAACACATAGGGCATAGATATATAAATGGAATCAATCAAAGCGTAATAAACCGTTACCTTTGATTGTTTAGCGTATGCTCCCGGCTACTAGCGTTGTTCCTTCTCCGGAATGCTCACGAAATCCAAACGTATGGATTCTCCAAAGGTGATCCACACCACACCGGAAGAAACACACGTTCTTCTTGCTAGAAAAGAACGGGTTTAGGAAGGAATCGGTTTAAGAGAAGAACACTATGAATTAGTGTTCTCTTAAACTTACTTTGTTCTTCTTCTTGATTCAAAATCAAGTGAAGAACACAAGTGTAAGAGAGGGAGGGAGCACGAAAATTGAGAGAGAGGAGAGGATTTTTGTCTTCTCTTTTTCCTAGAAAAAGATGAATAATGAATCACTTATGCTAGGTGTTGTATATTCTAATATATACACATAATTAATGTGATTATTGGAATGTGTCTAGGTTCATCCAAGGATGTCTAGATTCATTCCAATCAATCACCATCAATTCTTCAATCAAGCCTACCAAAATTTATGGTATGATCAAATCATACCAAAAGGGAAGAGCTTGATTGGAGTTGATTTGTCTCTTTCCAAAAGAGACAAGTCAACATACCACCTAGCATGAAACATGGCTGATTTTGCTTCCTCCAAGGGAGCATGTCGGCTATGTTTAATTAAGGGAAGAAGTCCAACTTCTTCCTATTCCAAATTAGGAATTATTTCTCCTCTCGGGTATAATTTAACGGACCGGGTTTTATCGTAATCCAATTACGACGATCCCAATATTAAATCCAATTTAATGTCCACTTAAATTATTCCCGTTGATCTTTTAATCCAATTAAAAGATCCAACGTCTCAACATCTCAACTTTCCATATTTAATCGAAAATCCAATTTACCGATTAAATGAAAGCCCGATACAATATCGGGCCCGTCCATCCAATGGACTTTCCCTTAAGTAATCCAATTACTTATTTTATCCTTCGAGATTGACTCCAAGTTGATCTCTCAACCTCCTCGGTGATTTGTGTGTGACCCTTTAGGTTCACCCTCAGCTAGACTTGGGCCCGTGTCCCACAAGGGCCCGTTACCATGGGTGGCCGTCTAGCAACGGTCCATGGCACTAGAGACTAGGTGAATTGGCGTGAACATTTAGGCGCCGATTCCGTACGGGTACGATCCTTCCGTCTCCCGGCCTTAGTCTAGGGTATGGAATTGGGCGTCGGTTCCCATCCTTGACTAGGCATCTATGATTAATACTCGAGACCACGTATGCTTCATTGCGTCGACACAGGAAACCATTCCCTGTTCGACCAACCACTGTGGCCACAGCTTCAAACAGCATGAACGTGTCTCCGAGTGCATAGGAGATACCTCTGTCACATACTGACAGGGGACGGATCCTCTTCTTGGAATCCACCGTCCTCGCTACACATTCCGACTGCACTGGACAAGGCTTATAATGATCATCTTACAGAATGATCACCTCTCGCCAGATCCAAGATACAGCCGTCCTGTGCACGTGACTGCCATGATTCCTCAAGTCTGAGGATTACTCCCGTACTATCGGAACCGGGGAATCCAATCATACCGACCAAGCCTCCAAGGCTTCCATATGATGATCCCCGCGAGTCAGTCCAGTCGGCTCGATCCCAGTCGACCAACCCATCAAGACCGTGTAGGCGTCCCAAGCCTGTCGCCGATGAAACACGGCACTCATCCAATGAACACGACTCTTGATGCAAGTCTCAGTAGGACTCTCGATGCCCTGTCTCGAGGTCCTCGACTTGGAACGTTTCAGACCCAACTCTTAATCAGTTGGTTTCATGACCACCATCCAATGCGTGGCCCAACTGCACGAGTTGTTATCCATGGTCTGTGGGCTTTGTTGCGATATAAGTTAAACACCATTTTAACAAATGTAAGATGAGCGCAACAAAGAAGGTACCATTGGTGACGAACACTCATCTTATTCATCACATAATAATATTACATTCACATCAAGTTGTCGGATAGGTTACAAATTGCCAAACCTATTGGCTTTCTGGTCACCTATTCCAACAGGGTCCACTGAGAGAGAATCCCATTCTCTTTTAAATAATCAGTAAACTCACCACTCAAATACTCTCCACCTCGGTCCGACCGAAGGGCTTTGATCTTTCGACCGGTTTGGTTCTCTACTTCAAGTCTGTATTCCTTAAACCTTCCAAAGGTTTCAGACTTGTACCTCATCAGGTAAACATAACCATACCGTGAGTGATCATCGATAAAGGTTATGAAGTACGAGTACCCACCTCTAGCCTGAGTATTTAGTGGGACCACAGACATCTGTATGGATCAAATCCAACAGACCACTGGCTAGCATACTTTGTCCAACAAAGGGTTTCTTGGTCATCTTTCCCTTTAGACAGGATTCGCAGGTCGGTAGGTTGTCCAAATCGTCTATTTCTAGACTCTTTGAGTCCACCAACCTTTTTATCCTATCTTTAGAGATATGACCTAACCTCGCATGCCATATCTGTGCATTATTATGATCATCACGTTTTCGTTTGTGTTCTGCAGTCATAATCCAATTAGACTGTTGAAGTATGTACAGACCGTTGACCAATGTACCAAGCAAAAAAAAATACCATCTTTGATAATGAAAAAACCGTTTTTTATTGATGGTAAATTCATATCCCTCCTTATCAAGGACCGGGATGGAAACAATGTTTTTAATCATGCTAGGTACATAGAAACAGTCGTTCAGTACAATCCTAACATGACTACTAATGGCTAACTCTAGTGATCCTACGGCCTCCGCAGCAACGGCCTTGCCATCGCCTAGCCTCAGGATCATCTCATCCTTGGTTAGCCTTCTGCTTCTTTGCAGTGCCTGCAAATCATTGCAGATGTGAGCACCACACCCGGTATCCAATACCCATGAAGCAGAATTAGTAATCATATTAACTTCAACTACAAACACACCTGGGTTGGAGAGGAGTTGTGGGCACTCCCTCTTCCAATGCCCTTTCCCTTGGCAATGCATGCAGACATCATTTGCCTTGGACCGCTGAGAACCATGGGCCTTCCCTTTCCCTTTGCTCGGTCCAACCGGAGCAACAGGGACGCCCGGAGCGCGAGCAGGGGCCGCAACCGTCTTCCCTTTGCCCTTCTTCCTCTTCCAGCGTCCGGCCCTCTTGCCATTCACCTTGGAGGTCGAAGCCTCTCCTATCAATACCGCCGGCGCCGACTTGTGGGTCGTTGCCTCGTATTGGACCAGCATGTTGATCAACTCATGAATAGACTTCTCAAGTCCGTTCATGTTGTAGTTTACAACAAACGGGTCATAGGATGGAGGGAGCGACTGGAGGATCACGTCAATGTACGTGTCATTGTTAAGCCCAGCTTTAAGGTCCTCGAGTTTCTCCACTAGGGAGAGCATCTTGACCCCATGACTCTGTACAGACGCTCCTTCAGCGAGCTTGGTGCCAAAGAATGCTTTTGTGGCGGCATATCTAATATGCCTATCCGGAACCGCATAAACCTCGTTCATGCGGAGCATTATGGCGGAGACGTTGTCCAGCCTCTCATACTGCTTCTGGATGTCGTTAGACATTGAATCCAGTATGATACTGCGTACTTTCCGGTTGTCCTCATGCCATTTCTCGAACGTCAAACGTTCTTCAGGCGTGGACCCCTCCGGTAAGTTGCTCGGTGGCGGCTCGTCCAAGACGTAGCCTTGGTTCTCGAAACCGAGGACAATCCTCAGGTTTCTCAGCCAGTCCGAGTAGTTCGTTCCGTTGAATTTGTTAGTCTCAAGAATCATGGTTAACGGGTTCTTAGACATATCTACATTAATGAAAATGTAAAGCAGAAATTAGCAGATGATGGTAATATTATTGTTCAAGTTGAAGACTTGGTCTTTTAGTCTTTAACCCTCCCACTATTTATACGAAAGTCCGCCACTCTCAAGCGGAGTTTCGGGAAACCATTTCCTAGTGGGCTTGGGATCCACAAGCGTAATCTCCATGCCCCGCTTTTACGATTCACATGAAGAAGACCTCGTGGGAGATATCCAATATCATTCTCATCCAATGAGATTCCCAAGATATTTTGCCTCACCTATTCGCATGGTTCCGAGGACTCCAAGCGAACCATGTTACTCAGTGTTAGGCCCGACCCATCAACCAAATCATGCCTCAAACTGTCGCCCCCACGACTCGTGAGACAGGGAAACAGCGAGCGCAGTCTTTTTGTTCACAACAATAGTGCAGCTTTCCCTAGTCCAAGTGTGCCACGACTTGTGAGACCACACTTGGGTAGTGGTAGCTTCCTCACCACATTGCTGTGGATGGAAGGCTCGGACAGACCAAAATACCATTTTGATCCAAGTCCGTTATGGGCCTAATATTTAATTTGGTCCAACCAAATGAGAGTTTGTGTGTGACCGAGACCTCATCACATTATTGTGTTTTAGCATGCATAAATATCCAATATTTAAAGCGATAAATAAATACGCCGCATGCAGAAAACATAGCATACCCCTGTTACGATGATCACAAGCCCAACCTATGCGACCCACTGAGCCCGCAGTGAGTCTATGGTCTGTCTAGGGTGGTCCTAAATTATTACAATAGTAATATACCCATTGTCATTCCAATGGGCCTTGTAGTGCTCTTGTTTCACGCCTTGATGCTCCTCCTTGGGGTCTCCGACTCCAATTGCTTGTTAAAATTGAAACCTCACCAATCCTATCTACTCTCATTACAACTGAAATTAATACATTGGTAATAAGGAAAACAAGCCTTAACATCATGAGGCTGAAAATACGGGAGATGATAGTCCCAAAAACAAGAGGCACGCAGGCCCCACCCAACAGAAAATAAATAAACATTCATTCATCCATACACAAGGTCTAGGGCTTTGTGATCATCCCATGTTGATTCCATCAACTCACATATAACATAATTATTCCAAATAATCATGCATAAATAACCAATGGATATTCCAAATACCCAAGTGATGTCCAACATCACAAAAGCATAAATATACAAATAATATGCAAAATTCAAATTTTAAATTTAATGGACATTTTAAACAATGCATCCAATGCATGTATTAATCACAAATTAATTAAGCAAATTTAATCCAAGGAATAATCCAATTATTCCAAAATCAAAATGCAAAATTAACATATTTTCAGAATATTGTGCAGAAAATACAGAAAATCGAATTTTCCGGAAAAAGTCGAAAAACGGCACAAAACGGCCCAGCCGATGTGCTGGCCGGCCGCCCGCGCGCACAGGGCAGCGCGCGCGCGCGCGCTGTGCCGCGCGCTGGCCCTCGGCCAGCAGCGGCCGGCTGCGCACAGCGCGCGCGCCTGTGCGCAGCGTCCGCGCGCATGGCGCGCGCGCAGGCGCCCGCCTGCGCGCGGCCACTGCCGGCCCGACCAATTATTTTTTTTTTTTTTTTTTTGTTTTTCAAACTGTTTCAGCACAATAAAATTAATATTTATTCTGAAAATAAGCATGCAATTTTAGATCCAATCTAACAAAATTAAGCATGCCAAAAGTCCATTAAATCCAAACAATTGAATCATCATATTATTCATATATTTATGTAATCTAACATGCCGATAAAGCCGTTTAAAAGCAAGTAGATCATGCCAAACACATAGATCTATGCCCCTTACATCGAACCGGGCTCTGATACCACTTGAAGGACAAGCGGATCCGCCCGGGAGCGGGAGCGGAAGCGAGAAAGGCGAGAAAGTGCGTAAATTTAAATAAAATTCAAAATACGCGAATCCCAAGGGGTGTACCCTTGGGTGCTCAACCAGGCGTTCGATGTAGGATGTGTAAATATTAAAACATATATTTAAACACATAGGGCATAGATATATAAATGGAATCAATCAAAGCGTAATAAACCGTTACCTTTGATTGTTTAGCGTATGCTCCCGGCTACTAGCGTTGTTCCTTCTCCGGAATGCTCACGAAATCCAAACGTATGGATTCTTCAAAGGTGATCCACACCACACCGGAAGAAACACACGTTCTTCTTGCTAGAAAAGAACGGGTTTAGGAAGGAATCGGTTTAAGAGAAGAACACTATGAATTAGTGTTCTCTTAAACTTACTTTGTTCTTCTTCTTGATTCAAAATCAAGTGAAGAAACACAAGTGTAAGAGAGGGAGGGAGCACGAAAATTGAGAGAGAGGAGAGGATTTTTGTCTTCTCTTTTTCCTAGAAAAAGATGAATAATGAATCACTTATGCTAGGTGTTGTATATTCTAATATATATACATAATTAATGTGATTATTGGAATGTGTCTAGGTTCATCCAAGGATGTCTAGATTCATTCCAATCAATCACCATCAATTCTTCACTCAAGCCTACCAAAATTTATGGTATGATCAAATCATACCAAAAGGGAAGAGCTTGATTGGAGTTGATTTGTCTCTTTCCAAAAGAGACAAGTCAACATACCACCTAGCATGAAACATGGCTGATTTTGCTTCCTCCAAGGGAGCATGTCGGCTATGTTTAATTAAGGGAAGAAGTCCAACTTCTTCCTATTCCAAATTAGGAATTATTTCTCCTCTCGGGTATAATTTAACGGACCGGGTTTTATCGTAATCCAATTACGACGATCCCAATATTAAATCCAATTTAATGTCCACTTAAATTATTCCCGTTGATCTTTTAATCCAATTAAAAGATCCAACGTCTCAACATCTCAACTTTCCATATTTAATCGAAAATCCAATTTACCGATTAAATGAAAAGCCCGATACAATATCGGCCCGTCCATCCAATGGACTTTCCCTTAAGTAATCCAATTACTTATTTTATCCTTCGAGATTGACTCCAAGTTGATCTCTCAACCTCCTCGGTGATTTGTGTGTGACCCTTTAGGTTCACCCTCAGCTAGACTTGGGCCCGTGTCCCACAAGGGCCCGTTACCATGGGTGGCCGTCTAGCAACGGTCCATGGCACTAGAGACTAGGTGAATTGGCGTGAACATTTAGGCGCCGATTCCGTACGGGTACGATCCTTCCGTCTACCGTCTCCCGGCCTTAGTCTAGGGTATGGAATTGGGCGTCGGTTCCCATCCTTGACTAGGCATCTATGATTAATACTCGAGACCACGTATGCTTCATTGCGTCGACACAGGAAACCATTCCCTGTTCGACCAACCACTGTGGCCACAGCTTCAAACAGCATGAACGTGTCTCCGAGTGCATAGGAGATACCTCTGTCACATACTGACAAGGGACGGATCCTCTTCTTGGAATCCACCGTCCTCGCTACACATTCCGACTGCACTGGACAAGGCTTATAATGATCATCTTACAGAATGATCACCTCTCGCCAGATCCAAGATACAGCCGTCCTGTGCACGTGACTGCCATGATTCCTCAAGTCTGAGGATTACTCCCGTACTATCGGAACCGGGGAATCCAATCATACCGACCAAGCCTCCAAGGCTTCCATATGATGATCCCCGCGAGTCAGTCCAGTCGGCTCGATCCCAGTCGACCAACCATCAAGACCGTGTAGGCGTCCCACGCCTGTCGCCGATGAAACACGGCACTCATCCAATGAACACGACTCTTGATGCAAGTCTCAGTAGGACTCTCGATGCCCTGTCTCGAGGTCCTCGACTTGGAACGTTTCAGACCCAACTCTTAATCAGTTGGTTTCATGACCACCATCCAATGCGTGGCCCAACTGCACGAGTTGTTATCCATGGTCTGTGGGCTTTGTTGCGATATAAGTTAAACACCATTTTAACAAATGTAAGATGAGCGCAACAAAGAAGGTACCATTGGTGACGAACACTCATCTTATTCATCACATAATAATATTACATTCACATCAAGTTGTCGGATAGGTTACAAATTGCCAAACCTATTGGCTTTCTGGTCACCTATTCCAACAGGGTCCACTGAGAGAGAATCCCATTCTCTTTTAAATAATCAGTAAACTCACCACTCAAATACTCTCCACCTCGGTCCGACCGAAGGGCTTTGATCTTTCGACCGGTTTTGGTTCTCTACTTCAAGTCTGTATTCCTTAAACCTTCCAAAGGTTTCAGACTTGTACCTCATCAGGTAAACATAACCATACCGTGAGTGATCATCGATAAAGGTTATGAAGTACGAGTACCCACCTCTAGCCTGAGTATTTAGTGGACCACAGACATCTGTATGGATCAAATCCAACAGACCACTGGCTAGCATACTTTGTCCAACAAAGGGTTTCTTGGTCATCTTTCCCTTTAGACAGGATTCGCAGGTCGGTAGGTTGTCCAAATCGTCTATTTCTAGACTCTTTGAGTCCACCAACCTTTTTATCCTATCTTTAGAGATATGACCTAACCTCGCATGCCATATCTGTGCATTATTATGATCATCACGTTTTCGTTTGTGTTCTGCAGTCATAATCCAATTAGACTGTTGAAGTATGTACAGACCGTTGACCAATGTACCAAGCAAAAAAAAATACCATCTTTGATAATGAAAAAACCGTTTTTTTATTGATGGTAAATTCATATCCCTCCTTATCAAGGACCGGGATGGAAACAATGTTTTTAATCATGCTAGGTAACATAGAAACAGTCGTTCAGTACAATCCTAACATGACTACTAATGGCTAACTCTAGTGATCCTACGGCCTCCGCAGCAACGGCCTTGCCATCGCCTAGCCTCAGGATCATCTCATCCTTGGTTAGCCTTCTGCTTCTTTGCAGTGCCTGCAAATCATTGCAGATGTGAGCACCACACCCGGTATCCAATACCCATGAAGCAGAATTAGTAATCATATTAACTTCAACTACAAACACACCTGGGTTGGAGAGGAGTTGTGGGCACTCCTTCTTCCAATGCCCTTTCCCTTGGCAATGCATGCAGACATCATTTGCCTTGGACCGCTGAGAACCATGGGCCTTCCCTTTCCCTTTGCTCGGTCCAACCGGAGCAACAGGGACGCCCGGAGCGCGAGCAGGGGCCGCAACCGTCTTCCCTTTGCCCTTCTTCCTCTTCCAGCGTCCGGCCCTCTTGCCATTTCACCTTGGAGGTCGAAGCCTCTCCTATCAATACCGCCGGCGCCGACTTGTGGGTCGTTGCCTCGTATTGGACCAGCATGTTGATCAACTCAGAATAGACTTCTCAAGTCCGTTCATGTTGTAGTTTACAACAAACGGGTCATAGGATGGAGGGAGCGACTGGAGGATCACGTCAATGTACGTGTCATTGTTAAGCCCAGCTTTAAGGTCCTCGAGTTTCTCCACTAGGGAGAGCATCTTGACCCCATGACTCTGTACAGACGCTCCTTCAGCGAGCTTGGTGCCAAAGAATGCTTTTGTGGCGGCATATCTAATATGCCTATCCGGAACCGCATAAACCTCGTTCATGCGGAGCATTATGGCGGAGACGTTGTCCAGCCTCTCATACTGCTTTTGGATGTCGTTAGACATTGAATCCAGTATGATACTGCGTACTTTCCGGTTGTCCTCATGCCATTTCTCGAACGTCAAACGTTCTTCAGGCGTGGACCCCTCCGGTAAGTTGCTCGGTGGCGGCTCGTCCAAGACGTAGCCTTGGTTCTCGAAACCGAGGACAATCCTCAGGTTTCTCAGCCAGTCCGAGTAGTTCGTTCCGTTGAATTTGTTAGTCTCAAGAATCATGGTTAACGGGTTCTTAGACATATCTACATTAATGAAAATGTAAAGCAGAAATTAGCAGATGATGGTAATATTATTGTTCAAGTTGAAGACTTGGTCTTTTAGTCTTTAACCCTCCCACTATTTATACGAAAGTCCGCCACTCTCAAGCGGAGTTCGGGAAACCATTTCCTAGTGGGGCTTGGGATCCACAAGCGTAATCTCCATGCCCCGCTTTTACGATTCACATGAAGAAGACCTCGTGGGAGATATCCAATATCATTCTCATCCAATGAGATTCCCAAGATATTTTGCCTCACCTATTCGCATGGTTCCGAGGACTCCAAGCGAACCATGTTACTCAGTGTTAGGCCCGACCCATCAACCAAATCATGCCTCAAACTGTCGCCCCCCACGACTCGTGAGACAGGGAAACAGCGAGCGCAGTCTTTTTGTTCACAACAATAGTGCAGCTTTCCCCTAGTCCAAGTGTGCCACGACTTGTGAGACCACACTTGGGTAGTGGTAGCTTCCTCACCATATTGCTGTGGATGGAAGGCTCGCACAGACCAAAATACCATTTTGATCCAAGTCCGTTATGGGCCTAATATTTAATTTGGTCCAACCAAATGAGAGTTTGTGTGTGACCGAGACCTCATCACATTATTGTGTTTTAGCATGCATAAATATCCAATATTTAAAGCGATAAATAAATACGCCGCATGCAGAAAACATAGCATACCCCTGTTAGGATGATCACAAGCCCAACCTATGCGACCCACTGAGCCCGCAGTGAGTCTATGGTCTGTCTAGGGTGGTCCTAAATTATTACAATAGTAATATACCCATTGTCATTCCAATGGGCCTTGTAGTGCTCTTGTTTCACGCCTTGATGCTCCTCCTTGAGGTCTCCGACTCCAATTGCTTGTTAAAATTGAAACCTCACCAATCCTATCTACTCTCATTACAACTGAAATTAATACATTGGTAATAAGGAAAACAAGCCTTAACATCATGAGGCTGAAAATACGGGAGATGATAGTCCCAAAAACAAGAGGCACGCAGGCCCCACCCAACAGAAAATAAATAAACATTCATTCATCCATACACAAGGTCTAGGGCTTTGTGATCATCCCATGTTGATTCCATCAACTCACATATAACATAATTATTCCAAAATAATCATGCATAAATAACCAATGGATATTCCAAATACCCAAGTGATGTCCAACATCACAAAAGCATAAATATACAAATAATATGCAAAATTCAAATTTTAAATTTAATGGACATTTTAAACAATGCATCCAATGCATGTATTAATCACAAATTAATTAAGCAAATTTAATCCAAGGAATAATCCAATTATTCCAAAATCAAAAATGCAAAATTAACATATTTTCAGAATATTGTGCAGAAAATACAGAAAATCGAATTTTCCGGAAAAAGTCGAAAAACGGCACAAAATGGACCAGCCGTTGTGCTGGCTGGCCGCCCGCGCGCACAGGGCAGCGCGCGCGCGCGCGCTGTGCCGCGCGCTGGCCCTCGGCCAGCAGCGGCCGGCTGCGCACAGCGCGCGCGCCTGTGCGCAGCGTCCGCGCGCATGGCGCGCGCGCAGGCGCCCGCCTGCGCGCGGCCACTGCCGGCCCGACCAAAAATTTTTTTTTTTTTTTTTTTTTTCAAAACTTTTTCAGCACAATAAAATTAATATTATTCTGAAAATAAGCATGTAATTTTAGATCCAATCTAACAAAATTAAGCATGCCAAAAGTCCATTAAATCCAAACAATTGAATCATCATATTATTCATATATTTATGTAATCTAACATGCCAACAAAGCCGTTTAAAAGCAAGTAGATCATGCCAAACACATAGATCTATGCCCCTTACATCGAACCGGGCTCTGATACCACTTGAAGGACAAGCGGATCCGCCCGGGAGCGCGAGCGGAAGCGAGAAAGGCGAGAAAGTGCGTAAATTTAAATAAAATTCAAAATACGCGAATCCCAAGGGGTGTACCCTTGGGTGCTCAACCGGGCGTTCGATGTAGGATGTGTAAATATTAAAACATATATTTAAACACATAGGGCATAGATATATAAATGGAATCAATCAAAGCGTAATAAACCGTTACCTTTGATTGTTTAGCGTATGCTCCCGGCTACTAGCGTTGTTCCTTCTCCGGAATGCTCACGAAATCCAAACGTATGGATTCTCCAAAGGTGATCCACACCACACCGGAAGAAACACACGTTCTTCTTGCTAGAAAAGAACGGGTTTAGGAAGGAATCGGTTTAAGAGAAGAACACTATGAATTAGTGTTCTCTTAAACTTACTTTGTTCTTCTTCTTGATTCAAAATCAAGTGAAGAACACAAGTGTAAGAGAGGGAGGGAGCACGAAAATTGAGAGAGAGGAGAGGATTTTTGTCTTCTCTTTTTCCTAGAAAAAAGATGAATAATGAATCACTTATGCTAGGTGTTGTATATTCTAATATATATACATAATTAATGTGATTATTGGAATGTGTCTAGGTTCATCCAAGGATGTCTAGATTCATTCCAATCAATCACCATCAATTCTTCAATCAAGCCTACCAAAATTTATGGTATGATCAAATCATACCAAAAGGGAAGAGCTTGATTGGAGTTGATTTGTCTCTTTCCAAAAGAGACAAGTCAACATACCACCTAGCATGAAACATGGCTGATTTTTGCTTCCTCCAAGGGAGCATGTCGGCTATGTTTAATTAAGGGAAGAAGTCCAACTTCTTCCTATTCCAAATTAGGAATTATTTCTCCTCTCGGGTATAATTTAACGGACCGGGTTTTATCGTAATCCAATTACGACGATCCCAATATTAAATCCAATTTAATGTCCACTTAAATTATTCCCGTTGATCTTTTAATCCAATTAAAAGATCCAACGTCTCAACATCTCAACTTTCCATATTTAATCGAAAATCCAATTTACCGATTAAATGAAAGCCCGATACAATATCGGCCCGTCCATCCAATGGACTTTCCCTTAAGTAATCCAATTACTTATTTTATCCTTCGAGATTGACTCCAAGTTGATCTCTCAACCTCCTCGGTGATTTGTGTGTGACCCTTTAGGTTCACCCTCAGCTAGACTTGGGCCCGTGTCCCACAAGGGCCCGTTACCATGGGTGGCCGTCTAGCAACGGTCCATGGCACTAGAGACTAGGTGAATTGGCGTGAACATTTAGGCGCCGATTCCGTACGGGTACGATCCTTCCGTCTACCGTCTCCCGGCCTTAGTCTAGGGTATGGAATTGGGCGTCGGTTCCCATCCTTGACTAGGCATCTATGCTTAATACTCGAGACCACGTATGCTTCATTGTGTCGACACAGGAAACCATTCCCTGTTCGACCAACCACTGTGGCCACAGCTTCAAACAGCATGAACGTGTCTCCGAGTGCATAGGAGATACCTCTGTCACATACTGACAGGGGACGGATCCTCTTCTTGGAATCCACCGTCCTCGCTACACATTCCGACTGCACTGGACAAGGCTTATAATGATCATCTTACAGAATGATCACCTCTCGCCAGATCCAAGATACAGCCGTCCTGTGCACGTGACTGCCATGATTCCTCAAGTCTGAGGATTACTCCCGTACTATCGGAACCGGGGAATCCAATCATACCGACCAAGCCTCCAAGGCTTCCATATGATGATCCCCGCGAGTCAGTCCAGTCGGCTCGACCCTAGTCGACCAACCCATCAAGACCGTGTAGGCGTCCTACGCCTGTCGCCGATGAAACACGGCACTCATCCAATGAACACGACTCTTGATGCAAGTCTCAATAGGACTCTCGATGCCCTGTCTCGAGGTCCTCGACTTGGAACGTTTCAGACCCAACTCTTAATCAGTTGGTTTCATGACCACCATCCAATGCGTGGCCCAACTGCACGAGTTGTTATCCATGGTCTGTGGGCTTTGTTGCGATATAAGTTAAACACCATTTTAACAAATGTAAGATGAGCGCAACAAAGAAGGTACCATTGGTGACGAACACTCATCTTATTCATCACATAATAATATTACATTCACATCAAGTTGTCGGATAGGTTACAAATTGCCAAACCTATTGGCTTTCTGGTCACCTATTCCAACACAGTTGTCTTATTGGCTCCCTTCCAATAGACTATTTGGCAAGCCTACTTTGTCCAACAAAGAGCTTTCGGACTCTCTTCTTCATAAAATACTTGTAAATTTAGTCGATTCGAATCATCTATTTCTAGATTCATCGAACTTTCCAATTTACTTATCTTTTAATAAGAAGAAACGTCCTAGCTGTTGTAGATGCCAAATCTGTAAGTTGGTCTTGATTAATCCATTTTAGATAATTTGAATTTTGAGTATCCATAAACCTTTTATGGGATGGTGTTCTAGGAATTTACGTGTAACTACTAGCAAACATGAATCAATATTCAATAATTTTTTTTTTTTTTTTGATCAAATATGTATGTAATAAAACCTTTGTCCAACAAAGAGACATCCTTTTGATCATGCTAGGTTACGTAATTCCTATATTATCCTAACATGATCACGATTATGGGCCTAACAAGTCTCTAGTCCTTTTCATCAATGGACCTTACCATTGTTGAATCGTAGAACTGTTCTTGGCTTTTAAGTCCTTATTCACTTTCTGCAAACCACCTGCAGATTAGTGATAGGAATGGTATCAAATACCAAATAGAGATCATGTCAATACTCAATATCAAATTTTACCTACATTGGAGAGAGGTTTAGAATACTCCCCTTTCCAATGGCCCTCTTTACGACAGTAAATGCTTACGTTCTTAGAAATCTATGAACCTGACTGCTGAACCTTTTGCTCTTTCCTTTACCTCCACCTTGTGTTGTAAAGGAACAACACTTGAAGTGCTTTAATAGTTGATGTTACCTTACCCTTCTTCCTCTTTTGGCGTCTGGCACCCTTGCCTTTCACTATGGAGGTTGAAGCCTCTCCTACTAGTACCGACGGCGCAGATTTTGCAATCGTTGCCTCGTACTAGGCCAACATAATTACCAACCTATGAAGATCTTTTCTAAGCTCGTTCATGTTGATAATTAATGGTTCGTAGGAGGAAGGAAGAGACTGAAGGATCATGTCAATGTACGTCTCTAAGACTGACGTGGAGGTCTTTTGAGCTTCTCCACTAGGGATTGCATCATCACTCCATGTTCTTTGTACCGACATCCCTTCCGTCATCTTAGCTCCAAACATGCCTTCGTTGCATTTTACCCCACATGCTGGTCCAAGACCATATAGACATGATGCAAACGAAGCATAGTTTGAGCGAACATCATTATATCCTACTTGTCGGTGGTAAGCCTTCAACTTTTGAACGCCAAGCGTTGCCTTAGTTGTCGACCCCTCCGGCAAGGGCTGAGGAACGTCCTCATTCCGGTATGTGAGTTAAGGTTCTGGAAATCTAAGACCATCTTAAGATTTCGCAGTCAATTCGTGTAATTGGTTCCTTTTTAATGAGCCTCTTAGTGATGTGTTTGGTGGATTCTTAGACATTCACAACATATATGAAACAGAAAATAATAAGCAGAATGAAGTAATATTTTGGTTAAGTCTCGGTCTTTAGTCCTTAACCTCTCCCACTATTTCTCCGAAAACACGGCACTCTCAAACGTTGTTTTCGGGAAATCCTTTCCTAGTGGGCTCGGGATCCACAGCGATCTCCCCCATACCCCGCTTTTACGATTCGCATGGGAAAAGAACCCGTGGGAGGTATTCCATACCATTCTCGTTCCACGAGATTCCCAAGATAATTGCCTCACCCTTTCACGTGATCCCGAGGACTCCAAGCGAATCACGTTATTCGGGCGTTAGACCCGACCCAATCAACCGATTCATAGACTCACTGCTACCTCCACGACTCGTGAGACAGGTAATAGCAGTCTACTCATCGTTCATGACAAAGTGCAGCTTCTTTTAAGCACGATAGTCGTGCCACGACTCGTGAGACCACGCTATCGACCTAAAAGATCTTCCTCACTTTTGCCATGGATGGAAGGCTTGGACAGACTCCCAGAGTCCTAGTCCATTTATTAAGGGTCTATATTTAACTTGGTTCAACCAAGTGAGAGTTTTGATAGAACGAGACCTCATCACATATATTAAGTATTGCATTGCGTGCGTTATGGCAGAAATATTCTAAGCGTGAATGTAACCATACATAAAGCATATAGAATAATCATAAGCATATAATACGCATCGCATGCAAAATAAAGCCTAGCACGCCCCTGTAGGATGATCACAAGCCCAAACCTATGCGACCCACTGAGCCCGCAGTGGATCTATGGTCAATCTAAGAGTAGGCCCTACACTATTACAAGATTCAATAACCCATTACATGCAATGGGCCTTGTAAGTCCTCTTTATCTTCTTGGGCTCTCCATCGTGGGCCTACACCGGGCTTCTTCTCCATGGATACTCCGTGGGCCATCTGATGGCAACCTCCATGGGCCTCCAACACCTTGGGCTTGTTTTCTCTTGCAGCTTTTATTTACAAAAAGAAATAAAACCTCGCCACTAATTCTACTCTCATTACATCATAAAATAAGAAACCCCAATTAAACATTTGGGGGGAGTACATTAGGAGGGAGAGAGAAAGCCTTATTATTCCAAGGCACTAGAAGAGATACAGAGAGGAAAATAAAGAGGCACACAGGCCACAACCCAACAAATAAATGTAAATAAACCATACATGCGGTCTAGGGGCTTTGTGATCATCCTTTGTCAAATCAATTAACACAAATAGCACAAATACATATCCCACGTAAAATATGCTATACCAACATCCATGATAATCCATACCATAAAATAAATTCAGAAACTACATGCAAAAATATCCACACCAAACATTGGATAATAGTGCAACCTATGCACAACGATTTTTGTTGGAAAAACCTTTTCCATAATTAACAAGGCAATATTAATTCTATGAAATATAAAATCTCAACCAAAATTAAAATGCCCCAAGTTAATTAATTCAGGAAAAATTCCCAGAATTATACAGAAAAAATCGAATTTTCTGAAAACACAAAAATCAACAATTCAAGAATATGCCCATTTATTCAAGAATTCCAAAATCCAACAATTTGTGCAATATTAATACATGTCAAGATCTACTCAAGCCATAAAATAACCATGATGTCCAACATCATAAAACGCAGAAATTATTGCGAAATTTCACATATGAATTTTGATCATTGGTGCAACCATTGCAAAAAATTAAATCTTGTTAGGAAACCCTTTCCTCATCAACCAAGCAATATTTATTTTAGAAAATTCCAAATCTCAAAAAATAAATATTCTAAGTCAACGGGTTCAGAATAATGCAGAAAATATCATAAAAATAATACAGTAAAAACAGTTTTGAAAAACGAGCCAAAAACGGGAGGGAAACGGAAAACGGCACAGCCGGCCGGCCAGGCGCGCGCGCGCGCGCGCACGCTCGGAGGCGCCCATGCCTGCGCGCGCGGCCGGCACAGCGCGCGCGCTGGCCGGGCGCGCGCAGGCCCCTGCCTGCACGCGCGGCCAGCGTGCTGCTGCCGGTTCGCCGTTTTTCACTTCTTTTCGACTTTTCATGCAATTTTTCTGAACCACAAGATAAATTAAACCCTAGAACATGTATATACATATTCAAGAAAACCAAGACCCAAAATCCCATGCAAAATTAAACGCCAATAAATATCTACGATAAACATGCTATAAACGTAAATTAAAACACGTTTATCATGCTTTAACGCACATAGCACATAGAATTCTAGGCCTATACACCGAACCGGGCTCTGATACCACTGAAAGAAATCGGTGGATCGTCCCGGGAGATTAACGCGAATAGCGGAAGCGCGAAACAGTGCGTAATAAAAAAATTACAAAGCATAATTAAATGGAATTTAAAACTATGCATAATATACATAAACGAATCAAGGGGTGTGCCCTTGATTCTCCCAAGGGCGTTTGGTGTATCTCATGTTCAATAAAACACAACATGGAGGCCATAGAATTGAAACCGAAAAAACGAAATTAAAGAACCTACCAGGTTGTAGTTTTGTCTTCGTTTCGGCTACATGCATTGTTCCCCATTTTGCACCAAGATCTCAAGAAGAGACCCTCTAAATCATCTCACTCGCTGCACCGGAAAGCAACGAACCCTTGTGCTAGCAAGAAAATCATTGGGGAGAAGAGACATCGGTACACGCTATCAATTAACGCAACCGGCGTCTCTTACGTTCTACCTTGAATAAATCAAGAAGAACAAAATAATATTCTTGGAGAGTGAAAAATAGGGGTGGACGAATTTGAGAGAGAATTTTGAGAGATGAGAGTTGTAGAGAATACTAGGTGTAAGTGTGTGTTTTTTGAGTATTTATAGAAGATGGAATTCCTATTCCTTCTCAAACTCTTCCAAAGAGACACACTTTGACTAGGATTTTGACCTAGTCAAATCCTAGTCAATTTAGGCTTTGATTAAGGCAAATTAGTCATGGCCCTTCATCTCATCATTCTCTAAATCAAATCTTGTCCATCCATTTTGATGGGCTTTATGGAATGGGCTTTACTTAATTCTAAATTAAATGATCCCATGGACTTTATATTAAAATCCTATTTAATATACTAAGCCCATTAATTAATTAATGGAATGGACTTTATTTAATTCCAAATTAAATAGTCCATGGACTTTATATTAAATCCTATTTAATACCAAGCCCATTAATTAATTCCATAGAATGGGATTATTTAATTCTAAATTAAATAGTCCCATGGACTTTATATTAAAATCCTATTTAATATACTAAGCCCATTAATTAATTAATGGAATGGACTTTATTTAATTCCAAATTAAATAGTCCATGGACTTTATATTAAATCCTATTTAATACCAAGCCCACTAATTAATTAATTCACCCTTTTAATCTAATTAAAAGGAAAGCCCATGCTTTGTAAAATTCATAAATCTAATTTATGAACTCAAGCCCGATTTATTCCAAATAATTCATCGAAGCTTGAATCTCCAAGAAGTATAATTTAATTCCATTAAATTAAACCTTCTCCCGGAATTAATTCCAAATTAATTCCCTTTCATTTGGTGTAGTGGGTGTGACTCTTTAGGTTCACCTTTCAGCTAGACTTGGACCTACCTTTTGTTATTTCATAACCAAAGTAGTCCGTTACCATGGGTGGCCATCTAGCAACGGTCCATGGCACTAGAGACTAGGTGAATTTATGGTGTGAACATTTAGGCTCCGAGTTATACGCAGGTGCGGTCCTACCGACGCTCGATACGTACGGGTACGGTCCTACTGTCGCCTGTCTCCCGGCCTTTAGTCTAGGGGTCGGTTCCCATCGTTGACTAGGCAACTATGCATAATGCTCGAGATAGGTTTAACTCGACGTAGGAAATCCTTTCCCACTACATCAAGTGCTATGGCCATAGACTTTGTGAGTCTAAACCATCTCCGAGCGCATAGGAGATCTTGCTGTCATATCCTTTGACAGGGGACAGATCCTATCTTGGAATTCACCGTTCTTACATACTCCGACTGCACTGGACGAGGCTTATGATGACCATGTGATATAATCGGTCAAATTTCACCAGATCCAAGATACAGCCTTAGTATGTAGGGGACTGCCGTGATCCTCAAGTCCGAGGACTAATCCCGTACTATCGGAACCGGGAATACGAGTCATACCGACCAAGCCCGAGTAGCTTCTATATGACGATTCCCGCGAGTCACCTCAGTCGGCCGCTCCCCAGCAGGCCGACCCACTAACACTGCTTAGACGATCCTCGTCACCCGTCGATGAAACACGACAGTAGATGCTTAGTGCAAGTCTCAAATGGATTCTCGATGCCCTGTCTCGAGATTCCTTTGACTTGGAGTATTTCAGACTGATTCGGCGAAACTGATTTCATGAACCTACCTCCAAGCGTAGTTCCAATTTCCCGAAACGTTATTTCAGTCTGTGGGCGTTTGTTGTGACATCGTAGCGATGCAAGCAGTAAGTACAACAAACTCATGCCTATGAATCCTTACCACATTCATTAACATAATATTACTTGTTCACAGATTGACGAATGGTTCTCAGAACAGCCAAAACCATTGACTTTCTGGTCACCTATTCTAACACATAGATGCCTAGTCAAGGATGGGAACCGACGCCCAATTCCATACCCTAGACTAAGGCCGGGAGACGGTAGACGGAAGGATCGTACCCGTACGGAATCGGCGCCTAAATGTTCACGCCAATTCACCTAGTCTCTAGTGCCATGGACCGTTGCTAGACGGCCACCCATGGTAACGGGCCCTTGTGGGACACGGGCCCAAGTCTAGCTGAGGGTGAACCTAAAAGGTCACACACAAATCACCGAGGAGGTTGAGAGATCGACTTGGAGTCAATCTCGAAGGATAAAATAAGTAATTGGATTACTTAAGGGAAATTCCATTGGATGGACGGGCCGATATTGTATCGGGCTTTCGTTTAATCGGTAAATTGGATTTTCGATTAAATATGGAAAATTGAGATGTTGAGACGTTGGATCTTTTAATTGGATTAAAAGATCAACGGGAATAATTTAAATGGACATTAAATTAGATTTAATGTTGGATTCGTCGTAATTGGATTACGATAAAACCCAGTCCGTTAAATTATACCCGAGAGGAGAAATAATTTCTATTTTGGAATAGGAAGAAGTTGGACTTCTTCCCTTAATTAAACATGGCCGACATGCTCCCTTGGAGGAAGCAAAATCAGCCATGTTTCATGCTAGGTGGTATGTTGACTTATCTCTTTTGGAAAGAGACAAATCAACTCCAATCTAGCTGGTATGATTTGATCATACCATAAATTTTGGTAGGCTTGATTGAAGAATTGATGGTAATTGATTGGAATGAATCTAGACATCCTTGGATGAACCTAGACACATTCCAATAATCACATTAATTATGTATATATATTAGAATATACAACACCAAGCATAAATGATTCATTATTCATCTTTTTCTAGGAAAAAGAGAAGACAAAAAATCCCTCTCCTCTCTCTCAACTCTTGGCCTCTCTCCCTCTCTCACACTTGTGTTTTTCACTTGATTTTGAATCAAGAAGAAGAACAAAGTAAGTTTAAGACAACACTAATTCATAGTGTTCTTCTCTTAAACCGATTCCTTCTTAAACCCGTTCTTTTCTAACAAGAAGAACGTGTGTTTCTTCCGGTGTGGTGTGGATCACCTTTGGAGAATCCATACATTTGGATTTCGTGAGCATTCTGGAGAAGGAACAATGCTAGTAGCCGGGAGCATACGCTAAACAATCAAAGGTAACGGTTTTACTACGCTTTGATTGATTTAATATACATCTATGCCCTATGTGTTTAAATATATGTTTCCAATATTTACACATCCTACATCGAACGCCCGGTTTGAGCACCCAAGGGCACAACCCTTGGGATTCGTTTATTTAAATTAGATTTAAATTTACGCACTATTTCCTCGCTTTCTCGCTTCCGCTCGCGCTCCCGGGCGGATCCGCTTGTCCTTGAATTCCATTCCCATTTAGATACATCAAGAGCTCCTACTAAATACACATCACTCGATCCAATCGAAGGTTAATTTTGCAAAGAATTTGGTTCCCACTTCAAATCTAATTCCCTGAGCCTTCTAAAGGCCCTTAGACTTGTGAACCCTCTTATGGTCTTGTGTATTCAGTGACCCACAGATGTCTGACTGGATCCAATCCAACAGACCACTAGCAAGCATACTTTTTCCTACAAAAAGCTTCTTGGCCATCTTCCTGCCCAGGAAGGACTTGCAAGCTAGCAGGCTCAAATTGTCTATTTTTAGATTCCTTGAATCTACTAACCTCCTTATCCTATCTAGAGGAATGTGACCTAGCTTTGCATGCCAAATCTGTGAGTTTATCTTGATTATCCATTTCATCATTTATTTGAGCATTCATAATCTAATTATCGAATAGTATTGAAACAATTATGCAAATAGCCTAGCAGACAAGAATAATCATTCTTTGTCAAATAAAAGAAGCTTTCATTGATCAAAAAGATGTAATCTCATTGTCCAACAATAGAAAAACATAAGTTTGATCATGCTAGGTTACATAATTGTGACCTATCAACTCTATCCTAATATGATCACTGATAGCTAAGCCTTACTAGTCCTATAGCTTCTATGGCAATAGTCCAGCCATTGCCTAGTTTTAGAACCATCTCCGTCTTAGCCTTCTACTCTTTTCCATCACCTGCAAACTATTTGCAGATATGAGCTCTACAGCTGGTATCCAATACCCAAGAGTATAATAATAATCATGTTAAAGCTCAAATCAAATGTACCTTGGTTGGAGAGGAGTTTAGGTCACTCCCTATTCCAATGCCCCTTATCACGACAATATATGCAAACATCTTTTGTTTGAATAGGTGACCATGTAGCCAATCTTGGCAGGCAATATGTAACCTATGTCTAGACAATTTCAGGGATTTGATAAATTATTAATGAATAAAGAAGTGAAATTCATTTGGCATTACTTTGTTTGTGTTCACTTTATCTGCATTACATATCTGTTCACTACGCAAACAAAGCCCACGGACTGAAAATGTATTTCAGGGACTGGGACTACGCTTGGAGGTAGGTCCATAAAATCAGTCCCGCCGAATCACTCCGGAAATCTCCAAGTCAAGGAATCTCGAAAATGGGTACCGAGGTTCCCCTTGAGACTTGCACTAAGCATCTGCTGTCGTATTTCATCAATGGGTGACGAAGGTCATCTAAGCAGTGTTAGTGGGTTAGCCTGCTGGGGAGCAGCTGACTGAGGTGACTCGCGGGAACCGTCTTACGGAGGACCTTGAGTAGGGTCGGCTAGGTATGACATGTGTTCCCGGTTCCAACAGTACAGTCAAATCCTTTGACTTGAGGAACTGCTGAGTTTACTTGTACATCAGGGCTGTATCTTAGATATGGTGAGAGATTGCCAAGAAACACTTGAGTAGTCATAAGCCATGTCTAGTGCAGCTCCGGTGTACAAGAGTGACAGTAGTTTCCAAGAAAGGATCTGTCTCCTGTCAAAAGGCATTGACAATTGAGTCACATATGCTCTGTGTCTTGTCCCTAAAATCTATGGCCACAGTAACTGAACAGAAGGGAAGGTTTCCCTAGTGGCGTTTGGTAAAGGACAAACCGACACTTAGATCCAAAATGGGTACCTGCATTTTTCATGCCTCAGACCCTAAGTGGTGAGACCGAAGACGGAAGGACAAGTGTACTGTTATAGCCTAAATGTTCATCCCCGAATATTCACCTAGTCTCTAGTGCCATGGACTATTGCTAGATGGCCACCCATGGTAACGGGCGGATTCTAGGAATCCGACCAAGTCTAGCTGAAAGGTGAACCTAAAGAGTCACACACAATCTGCACACATTAAGTATTTAATTTAGAATTAAATATTTGGAGAAATGGAATGATTAAATTGAATTTAATCGGGTCCTTAATTTTCTTGGAGAGAATTAATTCCTTTTATTAGATAAAAGCGATTAATCTAATAAATTAGATTTATTAGAAAATTAATTTAATGGGCCTAGAATAAATATTTATACTTATTATATTTATTTATTTATTGCCCTTTGGAATATTGAAATAGGTTTTAAATATTCCATTAAATTAAATTAATGGTTGAGATTAAAAAGAGAGATGGATGGCTAGGATTAATTTGACTAGGTCAAATTACTACTTTAACTAGGACTTTGACTAGGTCAAAATCCTAGTCAAATTAGTCTTCTTTAGAGTTGGAGTTTGAAGAGGATTAAACTCCTCCTCTATAAATACTCCTAGTCCTTCACCTTTAGAGAGATGATGAAACTCCAACACACACACACACACACTCAACTCGTGTCTCTCTCCCTCCCATCTCGTCCGCCCTCTCTCTCCTCTTTTCAAGAAAAAATAGTTCTTGTTCTTTTGTGTTGACAATTGAACAAAAGGAGGATTAATCCCGTTAATTAATAACGTGTGATTGATCCATCCTCTCCAAAATACTTGTTCGTTCGCTAGCACGACGTGCAAGATACGTGGGCGGATTGCGTGTCACAATTCGGAGAATCTCACATACGAGATTTGGTGCAAATCGGGGAACAACGCGAGTACCAGTTAAAAGAGGAAAACGACGAACCGGTAATTCCCTTTTTACATTTTCATCTCTTCTTCTATTCTTCAAATCCTCTGCCCTCCATGATTCCTTGCATGTGTTTTAATTCATGAGATACACCGAACGCCCGGGAACTTCAAGGGCACACCCCTTGAACGTGTTCTTTCTTTTACGTATATGGCATGTTTAAATTTCGTTATTTAAATTTATACCGCGCTTCCGCATTCGCGCTATTTCCCAGGATGATCCACTGTCTTTCAGTGGTATCAGAGCCCGGTTCGGTGTATAGGCCTAGGGTTTTATGTGCGTTTTAAGCATGAAAACGTATTTTGGCATGTTTTAATTAATTCTTGATTTTATTATTATTAAAGCATGTCGTTTTTCTAGCTTTTAATTCGTATGATTTCTGGAATGTTGGATTTTTTCTGTTTTTCTTGGGAAACAGGGGGTAAAAGTCGAACAAAAACGGAGAAACGCAGCATGCGGCCTGCCGGAGGCTGGCCGCACGCGGCCGTGCGCACAGGCGAGGCAGACGCGCGCAGGCAGAGGAGCCTGCGCGCAGCCGCTTGCGCTAGGCGCGCATGGCTGCGCTCTGTCAGGCTGCCGGGTGGCACGGCCGGGCGACAGGCAGGCGGCTGGCCGGGCGCGCGCACACGGGCAGGGAAGCCCGCTCACACAGACGGACGCGCCCGGACGCGCAGCCAGAGAAGCCCCGCGCGAGCGCGCGCACAAGGCGGCACCTCCAGGCGCGCGCGATCGTGTGCTGGAAGGGCCGCGCGTGCGCCCGGCAGGCGCGCCTAGTGCGCGTGCGCGCGCACGCGCGCTTGCGCAGGGCAGGCGCAGGGTTGGCGGCCAACAGGCTGGCGCACGCGGGCAGAGGAGCCTGCGCGCGCGCGCGCCCGGTTAGGCAGCGCCGGCTGGCTGCTGCCGGTGGTGGCAGCCGGTTGCCGTCGTTGTGTTTTCTCGTTATTTTCAGATTTTAATTTTTAATTAATTCTGAAAATTTCATTTTTGCCTATTTTCTAAGACATTATTTTGGGAGGTTAAGTTATGTTGGATTTGGAATCCCGGGGATAATTTACCTAGAAATAATGAGGAAGGGTCTTCCTAAAATAGGAAAAATATTATTGCCAACGGTTGTACCATATTTTTCATAAGTTACGCATTTATTTTATCTTCGATAATTGTGATTGGTAATCATGTGATGTTAGCATGTATTTCATGTGATCGGATCATGTGATTATGTGCGTTGGATGGAAATGGATGATCACGAGCCCTAGACCGAATGTATGGTTTAATTTTATGTTGGGCCTGTGTGTCTCTTTTCTATTTTCTCCTTCTCCCCTTTCTAGTTGCCTTGGAATAATCTCCTTCCTTATGTACTCCACCCGGGTTTTCACTGGGGTTTCTATTTTTTAATATGTAATGAGAGTAGAATAGGAGTGAGGTTTTATTTTATGTAATTAGTAGAGAAGAAGGAAGGTCCACATGGAGAGCCCAGACTGGAGGTTCCAAGGCATTTCCATGAAGAGAAGAAAGAGAAAAGAGACAAGGCCCATCAGAATGATGATTGGGTTACTATTAATGTAATAGTGTAGGACCAACCCTAGATTGACCATAGATACACTGCGGGCTCACTGGATCGCATAGGATTCCAGCTCGTGATCATCCAACAGGGGGCGTGCTAGGCTTTAATTTTGCGTGTGGTTATTATGATGGATGAATGGTGTTTTAATTTATCATATAACTGCTATAGGATGCAATTTATTTACGCATTATGGATGAATGTGTTAATATTTATATATGAGATCTCGGTCATTTACTACTCTCACATTGGTTGGACCAATGTCCAAATATTAGACCCTAGTAAAAGTGGACATGGACTCTAGGAGTTTGTCCGTGCTTTCCAGTCCATGGCATGGTCAGGAAGTTGATTTAGGTCGATAGCGTGGTCTCACGAGTCGTGGCACGACTATCATACTTAAAAGAAGCTGCACTATGTCATGAACGAAAAGTAGACCACTGTTACCTGTCTCACGAGTCGTGGAGGTAGCAGTGGGTCTATGGCTCGGTTGATTGGGTTGGGTCTAACGCCTGATTAGCATGATTCGCTTGGAGTCCTCGGGATCATGTGAAAGGGTGAGGCAATAATCTTGAGAATCTCGTGGAACGAGAATGGTATGGTATACCTCCCACAGGATTTTTCCCATGCGAATCATAAAAGCGGCGTATGGAAAAATTCGTTATGGATCCCAAGCCCACTAGGAAAAGGTTTTCCCGAAAACAACGTTTGAGAGTATCGTGTTTTCGTATAAATAGTGTGAGCATTAAATGACTAAAGACCAAGCATTTAATTATTTATCAAACCACCGTCTTTTAAATTCTGCTGATCGCGAACTCTGTTTTTAAATGTAGATTTAAAATGTCTAAGAACCCTTTTTCAACCATTCTTGAGACCAACAAATTCAATGAAACCAATTACAACGACTGGTTGCGCAATCTCAGGATAGTACTAGATTACGAGAACCAAGGCTACGTCATGGATGAGCCTCTCCCTAGGACCTTACCGAAAGGATCCACGCCAGAAGAACGTGAGACGTTCGAGACTTGGCATAAGGATAACCGGAAGGTCCGTAGCGTCATACTTGCTTCGATGACGAATGAGATTCAGAAGCAATATGAAAGGCTAGATGATGTCCCTTCCATTATGGCTCGCCTTAAGGATTGCTACGCAGTCCTGGACCGGCATACTAGGTATGTCGCGACTAAGGCGTTCTTTGAAACTAAAATGACAGAAGGATCCTCTGTACAAGAGCACGGGGTTAAAATGCTTACCCTGGTGGAAAAGCTCGAGGACCTAAAGGCAGGCCTCGATAATGAGACGTATATAGATGTAATCCTTCACTCTCTCCCACCTTCCTTCGACCAATTTATTGTCAACTACAATATGAACGCACTTGAGAAGGGCATTCATGAGTTGATCAATATATTGGTGCAATACGAGGCAACGACCAAAAAGTCCACACCTTCAGTATTGTTTGGAGGTGCTTCAACTTCCAAAACGAAAGGCAAGGGTGCCGGACATTGGAAAAGGAAGAAGGGGAAGGGAAAAGCTGTCAAAGCAGCTACGAACACTAAGAGTGTTCCCATTGCCAAAGAGGGGAAAGGCAAAGGAAAGGGAAAGGTTGTCTCGAAGCAACAGTCGAGTGCATATGACATATGTATCAATTGCCGTGAGAAAGGGCATTGGAAGAGGGAGTGCCCCAAGCTCCTCTCGAACCAAGGTATATTTGTGATTGAGGTTAATATGGTCACTAATTCTGCCTCTTGGGTATTAGATACCGGTTGTGGAGCTCACATTTGCAATAATTTGCAGGTGCTGAAAAGAAGTAGAAAACTGGGTAGGCGGAATATGATCCTGAAGCTTGGGAATGGCACAAGGACATCTCGGCAGAAGCAGTAGGATCCGCCACTCTAGTAGTTAGTGATAATATTATCATAGAATTAGAGCAAGTTTATTATGTACCTAGTATGATTAAAAACATCATTTCCATTCTATTATTGGACAATAGTGGTTATGAGTTTATGATCAATAAAAATTGCTTTTATTTGATGGGGTGTGGAATTGCTCATCTACTTGGTACACTTAATAATGGACTCTATATCTTGCAACAAACGAACTTCGTTCTTAACACTCAATACAAACGTAAAATAGATAATAATGGGAACGCACGACTGTGGCACGCTAGGCTTGGTCACATATCCCAAGACAGGATGAAAAGATTGGTAGACTCAAAGAACTTACAGGTAGGGGACTTGAGTGAGCTACCAACTTGTGAATCCTGTCTAAGAGGGAAAATGACCAAGAAGCCCTTTGTAGGACAAAGCAGGCTTGCCACAGGTCTGTTGGACTTGGTCCATACAGACGTATGTGGACCACTAAGGACGCAGGCTCGAGGTGGATTCTCCTACTTCATAACCTTTACCGATGATCATTCACGGTATGGTTGTGTTTACCTAATGAGGTACAAGTCTGAAGCTCTTGAGAGGTTTAAAGAATTCAGACTTGAAGTGGAGAACCAAACCAACTGCAAAATTAAAGTCCTATGGTCAGACCGAGGCGGAGAATACCTTAGTACCGAGTTCCTTAATTAGCTAAAAGAAAATGGTATAAGATCTGAATGGACACCTCCCGGGACACCACAATTGAATGGTGTCTCTGAAAGGAGGAATCGAACCCTGTTAGACATGGTTCGATCCATGATGAGTTTTACCAAATTGTCCTTGTCCTTTTGGGGCTACGCATTGGAAACGGCGGTCAAGTTGTTAAATTTGACACCAACACTGTATTGACCCAAACGCCATATGAAATGTTCGAATTTGCAATTGCAAAATAAATTTTCTTCAGTTTCTTTCATCGAACCAACAACTCTGATGGCTGCAATTTTTTTACAATAGCACTTACTGTTCTTGAACCTCAAATTCATAAATTGATCCCTTTTGGAAAAGATTTCTTTGAATAAGATGCCATTCTATATACAAAACAAAAGCAAAAAATTGATATAAAATAAAACTAAAGAACACAAATGAACACAAAAAAGTTAAAATAACACAGAAATTTAACACAAAAAAAAATAGAGACGAAAATATAGTTCTTACCTGTTTTAAATCTAAAAGAACACAAAAAAACAAGCTAAAAAAAGAGTACTTACAAAAGGTGCTTTAATAGAGAAAATGGGGGTGTTGTAGTCTTTAACAAGCCCAAAAAGTGTGAAAAAACGTAAGAAATCATCGATCTTTGTACAGAAAGCGCGTCTTTTCTAATAGAAGGGGGGTTTTGCGCAGTATTTTACAAAATGCAAGGTTTTTTTTGCATATTTCCAAAAACACAGGGAGATTTTCAACAATATTTTAATAACACAGGGGGAAAATGCAATTTGTCCTTATGGAAGCTAATGATATAATTTCCTTTCCCCATATGAATGCTTGTGATAACTGAAAGTGAGTTTCCAAATGCGTGTAAGACGTTGTTCAGTATCTGGAATAACTCGAGCAATTCCACCAGTTTGTAGTATTAATGTTTTACGCCATTTTGAGTGTACCCTATCGGCTTCAATTTGAGGGAATGCAATTTGAGGAAGGTTGGGTCTCAATTCTTCCATATCTTGATGTGGAGGATCCACTTGTCGTTCCCCCTCTTGGAGCAATGTAGGAAAATAAACATGCTGTGAAATGAACATGAGATGTTGTTTATATGATTGAGATTAGATGTGTGGGTGGGTGAGACTTTGAGGAGTACTTGATCGGGTCCAACTTGGCGGGTCCTTGATTCGGGACGGGTTCAAATTCGAGTCCAGATCCAAAGTTTTGTTGACGGGGCGAATTTCGTATTTTTTTTTATAAACTCATTCCAGACTCATCTTGTTGCCACCGTTAAAAATGTGGATTCTTAATGTGTACTCGGAATGTGGTGGATTGAAGTTAAAAAATGGGGGAACTTTGCATTTAAAAAAAGGGGGATTCAAGAGAGACCAAAAGTAGATATAAAAATTAAAGGTTTAATGCAATTTACCTCCTTGTGATATTGCAAACGAGTAAATTACACCCTATAAAATAAATATAGTAATTTATCTCTATGTATTCTTTAAATTGGAGCAATTTATCTCCATAGACAATGAAAAATACAGGGAGATAAATTTATTCATTTTAAAAACACAGAAAGGTAAATTGCTATTTTATTTTTCATAGAGAGGTAATTTACTCATTTGCAATACCACAGAGGAATTGCTTACATTTTTCCCTAAAAACTAATTAAGAGATTTGGATAGTCAAGTAAGAAAAAATAAGAATAAGCATAAAGCTAGTTTAAAATTTTAAATAAAAAGAAATTTCCCTGCAAAGATAATATAACAGAACTAAACATTATGTTTGGTTTTGTTTTTGGAATGTTTTGTTTTATTTTGTGGAGATAGAGATAGAAAAATAAAAATAAATAAGTGTGTGTATCAAAGATATGCTGTATGTGTGGATTTGTTTTTGGAGTTAATTTTAAATAGTGTAAAAAATATATTATATGTATTATGTTGTATATTGGGAGATAAACAATACTGTTCATTGTCAAATATTTCTCTTTTTATACATTTTTATAATACGTATAATAATATTTTTTGTATGTATTGTGTTGTATATTGAGAGACAATAATTGTTGTTCATTGTCAAATCATACCTCTTTTATATATTTCTATAAATTTATATATGTATATAATAATATTTATTTATTTGTAAATGAATGTATATATATATGAGAGAATGTTTCAAAACACTCAATAAAAATATTTTAAGTAATATTATTTTTGATTTTGTTTTTTTCCTATCTAGAAGTAGAAAATGAAACCAATCATTGCGAAAGTTTCCTAATAATTGTCTCTCACATCACTAGGAGCTGTGGAGACAATAATGGAGATAACGCCCAAAATGACGGCGTCAACGGCGCCCACTCCTTCATTTCACTCTTCACCACCGTCTCACATTTCACTGTTTTTGGCTGCCTCCTCTCTACATTCTCCTCCTCTCTCCGCCGCTTCCCTCCGGCGTTAGCGGCGGCCTGCGACCCGCATTCCTCCCGCTGAACTTCCAGCGGGAAGTTGAGAATCGCCTTGCTTCCACGCATCTTGAACGCAGCTCTGTCATAAGCCTTTGCCGCCTCCACCGCAGTGTCGAATGTCCCCAGCCACACCCTGGACCCGCGGCGGGCTGGGTCCCGGATCTCCGCCGCATACTTGCCCCACGGCCGTCGCCTCACCCCTCTGTAATGCCGCTTCTCCTCCTCCACCGAGTTCGGCTGACCCGAGCCCCCGAACTCGATCCACTCAAATTTCCTCACTGCCGCCGTCGGCACTTCAATCCGCAGCGAGGGCTTGGCTTTCGTCTTCATAAGATCAATAACCGGAGGAGAGCTAAGCTGATTCTGCTGAAAGTCGAGGAAATAATCGGAAATCGATGAAAGCCCAGAACTGCATGTTGAAACCTGCGAGCAAAGAGAGTCGGATTCGGAGCTGGAAACAGACGATGTGAAGTTGTTACTGGCGCCATTGTCGAGCGCACAAGGAGAAAATTCACCCAAAAGATGCATCCTGATGCTTTCAATGGCTGAAGCTTCATCTGGGTTGGCCATCAAAATAAAGTTTTAAGCTTTCTTCAATTCAAATTAGTTAACTGACAGATAAACTAACAATTTCGAAGGAGCCGGAGAGGTTTTTGTGGTGAAAAGAGTGAAGTTTGAATACGTAAAGGAGAAGAGGTGTATTGAATGTTGAGTCTGGAGAATTGTTGGCTATATAGTGATGCGGAATGAGGTTTCCGCGGGGGTTCTCAAGCACGGGCAACCAAGTCTTGGTCAAATTCCTGACGAAAATGTTGAGCCAGTCTTTTACGGGATTTGTACCGTTCGATTAGATGTTTTTCTTGAGTCAACGAGGATCTCACGGTGGGGATATCGAGTAATGATAACCTACTTCGTGGATGCTTCTAAGCTCAGTGCACGACCGGATTTGCTAAAAAGAAAAAATATTGATCGAATTTAATCGATCAGATAATAAATATATTTCATTGAATTATATATCAATCATATAATAAGTATATAAATTATTTTATAATTAATTTAAATTAGATTTTTTTAAAAAAAATAGTAAAAATATACTTTTTTTTCATTTTTAGAAGAGAAAAATTAAAGATCATTAGGGATATGGATTTGATGGTGTAAGATTCGGGAGATTATCGATTTAAGCACATTGGCTCGTAACGACGTCACGAGGCACACAAATTTCACAATTCCTTCCCAAAATAGGAAAAGTAGATTGCTATATATGAAAAATGAGATTTGTTTACAAAGGCCTTCACCTCCTATTTATAGTAAAATACATAGGGTGAAAGTATGATGTTGCCCCTCAATCGTCTTCAATCCAACGGCCAGGGTCTAATCTATGGGGGTGTTTTGGTAACTTAACGTTACCCCACTAACCAATAACCATATTCTACAACTTTCTCTAATAATCGTCCCTAACTTTCTTTAAATGGCATTTTTATAAATTCCTTTACAATTTGAGGGTATTTTAGTAATTCGGATTTGTAGTAATATCAGGATTCATCCCCGTTCAAGTCATTATTATTTTACAGACTTCTCACTTTAATAGGTTATTCCGAAATTGTTTCCAAATTTTATAATTTTATTTCCTCGTTAAGTATTAGTCTTCTATCCTGTCTTTTGATTGCTTGATTTTTTAGAAAGCAAAATATTCGTTTTCATTTTGTAATTTAGGTACTATTCATTGTATTCAATATCGGTCACAATCTGAATGGATGAAGAAAATTTTTATATTTTTAATAATATTTGACTGAAATTCCTTGACCAAAATAAGATAATAATTAGGAGAAACATTTCCTAATTTCATCGATCAAAACCAAAGTAGTAGGTGTTGAGATCGAAATTTTGGATAATTTATCAATTAAAGTCTAAGCAAAATGGCTAATAATTGAATCTTGAATAAAAGTTTATACAAAATTTTGGTTTTATAAAATTTTGAGACCGACGGATATCAAATGAAGTACAAAATTATTTCTTTCTCGACTAGCTAATAAGACAAAAATTTGTTCAAATATAGTTTATTCGGAAAATGATTCACTAAAAAGTCCATAGTGTTCAAGTCCTGTATAAATGAGCTTCAAGCTAAAAAAGGAAACTATGAACACAAATTCTATCGTGTTTGAAGATCCAAATATAAGAAAATTGTCTAAATGAATATATATATATATATATATATATTTGATAGGTATAATGGGTACAATCTCTATGTAATTTTTTGAGTATTCTCCTCAAACATGGAGAATTTGATATTTAAAAATTTGAAGGTAAAATTTCCACTTAGATCTCCTTTACATTTGAAGTTGATTTTTTATAATATTAATTTGAGGGCTCGCGACTATAATCCCAAATTACATGCTATAATCTTGATTTTGATTTTGACGACTTGAAGGTAGAATCGCTACTTGAATTTCTTTAAAGGTTGAATTTATAACGTTGATGCGAGGGTTCACAAGTATAATCCCGAATTAAGATCTATAATTTTGAATTTTGCTTTTGACCAACAATTTGATCTCTGCCTTGAGTATTTTTGAGTTCGACCAACTTTGTAGAGAATTTATTGAGACCGTCTTCTCTGGCTTATTCTTCAATCTATATGTGTGTCTGAACATTACAAAAGAATGCGGTAATTGCAACGGGCGTAGGCACAACTTTTTTCTTCATTTGGAACAGGCAAAAGCTCACTAGATGAACTTGGACCAACTTTTGGAATGGTCATTGAACGGTACACCTTCCGTTGTAACTAACGGCATTCCTAATATTTAGGAATGGTTACAATTAGACCATTCCTATTTTGGATCTATTTTTGACGCACAAGCTAAAAATCGTTCCTGATTAGCTTTGTGTCTATGAATATATAATTTGTGTATTTGGTACGGTCACATGTTATGTGATGGACATAATTTGGAACGATCGTTGCAACATCAAACTTAAGAGTATGTTTGGTTGGATGTAAAAGTGGAGGTATATGAGAAATGAAAGTAAAAGAGGATGTATAAAAAAAAAAGTTTAGTGTTTGGTTTGGAGGAAGAGATGGAGGGAAGTAAAACTAGATGTATATGAAACTCCTGCAGAGTCCAATTTCGTTTCCATCCGGAATTGGGCGGAAAAGTGGAAGTATAAGGCTATAAAGACAAAAATATATATATTTTCTTTTTATTTACTCTATTACCCTTATATATATCTATTTCCCTCCAATTCTTTTCTCCTTCCCGCTGATCATACCGTACATAATAACCAGAGAAAAGATAACCAAATCGCTAGAAAAACTACTACGTCGAAGTCAACAATCCGGTAAACATACTTTGTATTTGTGATTTTTTTAAAAAAAATTATTGCTAATTTGCTATTAATCTTGATTGAATAATTATTTTCCCTAATTGTGTTCCCTTTTCCCTAATCAGCGTTCCTTCTACGTTATTTGTGGATGTGGTTCTTTACTTTTTGAAGAATCCTGTGAAAATGCGTGCCTTCTTTGCATTGCCTTCTCCAATGCGTCTGGAGATGATATACAAACTTGTTTTTGGTACCAACAAAGGCGCTGATATTTGAATTTGGATTCTTTATTTGAGAGTGCTGGTAGTAATTTTTATTTTATTTAAATTGAATAGTTTAGAATAAATGAACAATATTCGTTTTGATGAATATTTTTATTAGTAAAACTGGAATTATTATTCTTGTTTGATATATATTTTTATTAATAAGGTTTTTAAATTTTTGATATTAGTATAATATTAACTTGTTTATTTTCTGCTACAAAATGAAGAAAAATGGTTAAACTGTAAAATTGCAAAACTTAGTCTTTTCTTCTCAATCTATTTTTCTCGTACCAAACAAGGGTAAGTATTTGAGATTTACTTCCCTTCCAATCATACCAAACAACTTGAAGCAAAGCTATTATTTTTTCCCTCCCCCTCCCCCTTTCACTTCCCCTTTCCACTCATTTGAACGAAAAGAACCCTAATATATGGGAGATGCATTTTTTCATTGATTTTGGAATACACATTGGAACGGTTTACTTTTAATCTGGGTGATAGATTTTGAAAAGGTATGTGGAACTCTGCTTGAACCTGACTTTGTACTGAACGTAGGAATGGTTCTGATCTTATTTGGAATACACAATTGGTACAGTATGGGGAATTCGATTTGGAACACCAACGGTGATATGCAGTCATTGCATTTGGGTTAAATTTAGGAACGGTTTGTTCCTTATTTGGAATGGTCAGTTTGTAAGGTTGTAGGAACAATTGGCATATTTCACCGATCCATGTTTGGAATGGTGAGCTTGATATTTTAGCCATCCGTGACCGAGCAAAAGACCGTTCCTAAACTATTTATTAATTAATTTTTTTAGTTTATATAATATAATAATAATAGTAATAATTTATATAATAAAAAAAATTATAATTTTTTTTTTAATTTGGTTAAATAATGAAACATGTAAATGATGTTATGCAATACCAAAATATGCATAATTACGAAAAAACATATATTAACAAACATATTATCCAATTTAATTACAAATATTAAAAAAATATCCTAAATCTACACCTCATCCCCCTCGTCATGGTTCATGTCGGCATCGTCTGGAGCAAGGGGGTCTATCGGAGGCTATGACGGGCCGACAACGGAGTTGTTGGTTTGCATGGACTTCATCATAACCATCATCGTCTCAAGCCGGACCATACGGTCCTCCATGTCAGATGTTGGCGGTGGCGATGGTGATGCTGATGTATAGGTCTGGCTAAGGCCGTGGGCCTCAGAACCAAGACTGAATAATCGGTCCTTATTCTTACCCCTGACCGCTGCCAGCCACATATCTTGCTCGGTCATCGCCACCGAGCCCTCCGATTCGGCCGGAATATCTCGAGGATCGGCCGTGGCCTGAGGTTGGTGATCCTCCAGCAGTTTGTTGAACGTCTGCTGCAAAACAAAGCAAATTATTATTACTATTATTACGAAAAAGTAAAGGAAAAAAATTTGGATAAATTGCATAAAATCCACCTGTGTTTTCAAAATTTCACTAAAAACTCCCCTGTGTTAAGAAAATAGGCGAAAAACCCCTTGTGTTTTCTAAAATGTTGCATACATTCCCCTTCCGTTAAATAAGCTTAACGGCGTTAAAATTTTTGTTGAAGTGCCCCTTATACCCATCTTATAACAGCCATAGATCTTTATGAAAGAATTGGTACAGCCCGAGAACGCGACGGAAGCGTAAAATAAAAGAAATTTAAAAATAATTTCAAAGGGGTGTTCCCTTTTTATTTTCGGGCGTTCGGTGTATTCAAAAGCATCATAACATACAGAAAAATATGCTTGAACATGTGGCTAGAGGAGGAAACAAAAAGGTACAATAATTTAAATAGAAACATACCTTTTTCGTTTCACACGTACAACGGCAACAAGCTTTGATTCTCTCTTCGTTCCTTTTTCCGTTCACCTTAGGATTCAAATTAGAACCCCTCTAATTTGTCCACACCACAGCAATGGAAGCAAATCTACATCTACTGCTAGGTAGAAGCTAGATCAAGGAAGAAACGAAAAATGTATTACACTATTGATTAGTGTATACGTATTTCTCATGTTTTCATCTTGAATCCAATTCAAAGAGAACTCAAAAGAAGGAGAAAAAAGCTGGAAATTTCGTGGCTTGTGTGGTAGAGAGTGCAAGTTAGGGAGTTGAAAAGTGTATACATGTGTTGTGTAGTTGTAGGTAGTTTCCAAAACCACCTACACACTAATGCACAACTTGTGCTCAACCTCCAACCATGTCAGCACAATATGTGGACCACCTAGCCATCATGGCAAGCCACATCATTGCTTACATGGAGCCACATCATTGCTTACATGGAGCCACATCATTGCTTACATAGAGGACTTTCAACTCCTCTTAAACTTGCATCAAACCTTTGAGCTTTGATTTCAAGTCATGGACCGGTTTTGATTGGTCTTGATTTAATCAAATTAAATCAAGTGATCCATGGGTTTTAAATTAATCCAATTAATTTTAAACCTTATTGAAATCCAAAAGTTTATTTAATCCAATTAAATAAACATAAGCTCAAACACTAATTAATTGATCCAATCAATTAATTAAATGAAACCCAATAAATTAATCCAATTAATTTAAAGGTATTAAGCCCAACATTAATTAATCCAATTAATTAATTCTTGGGCCATCCATCCAATGAATTTTCCCAATAAATGATCCAATCATTTATATTCTCCTTGAAATAATTTATCCAATTAAATTAATTCACTTCTTCCAAAATTAATTCCAAATTAATTCCACTACTTCCATAGTGATTTGTGTGCGACTCTTTAGGTTCACCCTCAGCTAGACTTGGGCTTGTGTCCAACACAATTGACTAATTAAATTAAATTTAATTAATTATTTCTGATTAACCATTAATTAGAAATTCCCGTTACCATGGTGGCCGTCTAGCAACGGTCCATGGCACTAGAGACTAGGTGAATGTTGGCATGAACATTTAAGCTCCGAATTCCATACAGGTATAGTCCTTCGTCAACCATCTCTCGGCCTTAGTCTAGGGCATGGAATTGGGTGTCGGTTCCCATCTTGGACTAGGCAACTATGCTACAAACTCGAGACTCGTTTACTCTATTGATCGACCTAGGGAACCATTCCCTACTCGACCAATCGCTACGGCCGTAGACTTAATGAGTTGAAACCATCTCAGAGCGCATAGGAGACATAGCTGTCAAATACTGACAGGGGACAGATTCTCTATTGGATTCCACCGTCCTCACTACATACTCTGACTGCACTGGACAAGGCTTATAATGACTATATCAAAGACACGGTCACCTCTCGCCAGATCCAAGATACAACCTTCATATGCATGCGACTGCCATGATTCCTCAAGTCCGTGGGCATTTGTTGTGACATTGAAACGAAATTCAATGTAAGTAGTAAGCACAACAAACACATTTTTCCAGTGACGAATACTTACTTTATCCATCAATATAATATTACTTTGATAAAGATCGACGAATAGTTCCCAGAACAGCCAATCTAATTGACTTTCTAGTCACCTATTCTAACACTTTAAATTTTAGAAACGAACGGTTCAGATCTTACATAATTTTAAATTAAATTTATATATATATAATTATATATACTGTTTAAAATATATATATAAACAATACATATTTTTGTATATATATATATATAAATATATATATATATATTGATGAGCGGCGCGGTTGCATACGTGAGCGGCGGAACTGTCGCCGCACATGCTGGGCGACGGCGCGATCGCCCATGCACAAAGGGGGTGACAGCAAGGGGCGATGCGAGGTCGCCCCGTTCAGCCACCCCAGCAGGGGCGGCGACTGGCTCCGGGCGCTGTCGCCCTAAATCTAGGTGACCATCCAAATCCAGGGCGACGGTGCCCCCGTCGCCCAGGCCGGCGGCTAACGGCAAGGAGGCCGATTGAGAAGACGACATTCTTTTTAATTTTTTAAAAAAATTAAATTATTTTTACTTATAATTTTAAAAACATAAAATTTAAAAATTATTAAAGTTTTAGTATAAATACATATATTGTTAGTTTTTTTTTATGAATAGTAAATACTATAACTTAAAAAAGTAGATATGTTTGTTTGGTAGTTTGATTTGAATATTTAATAAATATAACTTATTAAAATAAATACTTAATTTAGTTAATAACATATAATTATTATAAGTGACTTTTATTTATATTCATATAATTTTTTTAATTTGAAAAGTGAATTTTAGTTTATTAATTTTTGTATTGTGATTTGTTAATTTAAATTATTAACTTTTAAAAATTTTGATATACAATTTTACGTATTTTTACATTTAGTTAATATATTTTCAAAAATAAATCCAATTAATGAAAATATATTAAAACCAATTAAAAAATTAAAGTAATCAATAATATGTAATTAATTAAAATATATCTAAACTAAAATAATGATTTGCTCTTATATATCATAGATGAGGATAAAATAGACTTTTTTTAAATATATAATAATGTCAAAAGGTGTTAAAAAAAGAAATCCACCCGCACTTTTGGCGTATGACGTGCACTCTCCGTTAATTTTTAACAGAGAGGGGGTATTTTACTGTTTTTTTCATAACACGGGGGGTTTTTTGCCTATAAAAATAACACAGGGGGATTTCGCGCAATTTCACTATAACACATGGGGGTGTTATGCAATTTATCCAAAAAAAATTGAAGTATAATTAAGTACTTACCGCCACCTTGCTCCCCTCGACCCGCTCCAGTCGTCGTCGGCCTTCTTCTTGTAGCATCTGGAGAATAACTCCATCTGCTTGACTAGCCGACCGAGTTGTGCCTCCTGTACAAAAAAGGAACAGTTATTCAAGTTTTTATTTAATATTAATGAATGCTTTAAAAAAATTAAATTACTTACCATCTTCTTCTTGTGCATGCCAACGGAGGAAGAACCCCCGCAGTAGACAATAGAGGATGCCGTGGGGTTGGCCAGCCGGTTGGCCTTGTTCTTGGCGGTAGCTCCAGTGGCTTCACCAGAGAATGTCTGGCTAGAGTGAAGCGGTTGCGGATGAATTTCCCCACAAATGTGTGGAACACGCGGAACATGGACTCATCGTAAAAGTCCCACCAGTATGTCATCTGCAAAAGAAAGAAATTGTTAAAATATGTAAAAAAAAAAAAAAATCAATTTATACCATTAAATTAAAATTAATAAATTACCTTCAAACTCTCGAACCAGAAATGTTGGTGCTTTGGCGGCACCTGGCGCAAACATCCCCAAGGGTGGGGATAATATCTTCGCCCCACCGCGTACATGCGCTCGTGTATCTTGCAATCAGTTCTGCAATTGCATATTAATTAGTGTTTATGAAAAATAACAGAAAATCATTTTAAAATTTCATTTTTTTTAAAATAACATAATTTTTAAAAATAAAAATTTTTAAATGATAGAATTTGTTTAAAAATAACTGTAAAATTGTAGGAAAAAATAGATTTTCTTTCAATAATAACATAATAAAACAAATTTTACAAAAAACAATAATAGAATGTTTTAAAAATAACAGAAAATGTTTTACCAATAACAGAAAAATACAAAATTTACAGAAAATTATTTTCAGAAAAATACATGATATTGTTTAAAATAATTTCACAAAATTTCATAATTTTTCTAGTTATCCTAAATTTTCTAATAACATCTAAAATTTCTAATTGTTGAAAATATCCTAAAATTTTCTAATTATTGACATCAATTTCTGAATCTAACATAAAATTTCACAAAAATTACAGAAAAATGCAGAAAATTCACAAATTTACCGAAAAATTACAGAAATTACAAGAAATGAATAGTAATTGCAAAAATTCACAGAAATACCAAAAAATTCACAAAAATCCGAGAAAATTACATACAATTATCAACAATATCAACAACAATGTATTTCTTAAAAAGAAAATTACATATTACATATTACACCTATTTCCTAACAATTACAGAAATTACACCTAAGTCCTAATAATTACAAAAATTACAAAAAAATGCCCAAAAATTACATACAATTACAAAAAAAATCCTAAAAAATACAAACAATTACAGAAAATTTCCAAAAATGACATCAATTACAGAAAAATCCCTAACATTACTTACTATTACGGAGTGTCCGAAAAATGATTCAAAATTACAATTACTGTACATGCAATTTTAGAAAATTACGAAAACAGAAAAAATGAAAAAAGGGTTTTTTGAAACCCTACTTGCTAGTGGAGGGGGCGGTGGCAGCGTCAACAGTGGTGGTAACAGGAGGGTGGATGGTGGCCGCGGTCAGAGGTAGTGGCGGTGATGGTGGCTGACTTTGTCTGCGGTGGCGGACGGAATCGTTGGAGGGGGAAGAGAAACAAAGAGAGAGTGAGAGAAGGGGGCGTAAGAGGGGTGAGGAAGAGAAACTGAGAGAGAGAGAGAGAGGGAGTAAGAGAGGGGGGCATGAGGAAGAGAAACAGAGAGGGAGGCGTGCAGGGAAGAATGAAAAAATCTGCTTAGCAGCAGATTTATATAGTTGTTTTGGAACGGTCAGGAATTAAGATGACATATCCTATATTAAAAAACAACATTGTTTGTTCGTAAAACGATGATGTTTTGTTCTTTTATATATATATTGAAATAAGTAGGAACGGTCATTTCTTAGTAAAGTCGGACCAATGACCGTTCCAAAATTGAGAAACGTTGTCGTAAAAGTATTTTTATGTTGTAACCGTTCCTATTGTGGATTAAACCGTTTCTAATACGGATAAAAAAATTTATTCATTTTCTATGAAAATAATTAAAAACTAAAAAGAACCCATTTCAGACACATTAAAGAGCGAAGAAAAGTATACAATGTGTTGATTAAGACAATTGGAAACATAAAATATTTTCCATAAGCTTGGTATATGTTCACATTATGAAGTATATTTGTATATTTAAGTTTGTTAGTATTTCACATATGTAACTAGCATCCTATATTGTTATACTGCATCGCCTAATCAAACCGTTAAAATTCCAATCAGACAGTTAGATATGATTTGGCACACAGAAGAATACATTATATGTAGTTTTGAAAAGTTTGGGTAAGCGGATATCGAGATATTGTATCCGGTCAGTATTTGTCATCATAAGCTGTTGCATCCTTCAATCCGGCCATCTGATTGAAAATCAGGCCGTTAGATATGAAATCTGTTTCATAATCTTGTATGTATTTAAAAATGGTGTTAATCTGGCTCACGAATGTTGAGATATCATCACAATTAGGTAAAATACATATTCTGGTAACACAATTTGAGCAGTTATATATTAACTTAGGCACGGTTTGTTATAATAATAACTTAGGAGTGGTTCATGGTTACATATAGGAACGGTCTGTACAAATGCGATGAATGGAACGGTTGAATATAAAGTAACCGTTCCAAAATTTAATTTTTCCACCCATTTTTCAGAAGGCGCCAAATCAAAGATTTGGACCTACAATTGGAATGGTCATTGAAATATTTTTACCGTTCTCAATTTCAAATTTTCCACCTATTTTTTCATTGGCGCCTAATCGAAAACTTGTAACTGTGATATGAATGGTCATTGAAATATTTGGACCATTCCTAGTTCCAAAGATATACTATTTTATAAAAAAATTATAATTAATACAATGTATAAACTAAGGTATTTTCGTTACACATTTAAGAGATAACTACGCACTACACGCTCAATAAGTCTCTTCCTCAGTTTCAGCCTCGTCAAAGTTATCTTCATCATCTTGATTAGCGGATTCACCATTTGGGAAGCAAGATGTATCTGCTCCATGTTGTGAAATGGATAGATCAACAACCAACTGTATACCAGCTGGAGCATGAAGTTCATACATTTGATTGTCTGTACCAACATCTGGAGTAGGTACGACTTCATCCATCTAATAGGCGAGCTCGGTCCATCGCGAGTCATCGATTACTCTTCGAGCCTTTATTTTGCAAACAGCTCTCCAGTCGACTTTGTCTCCTTCATGCTAGGATAATCCGCATAGTAGACTTGTACTGTTTGTTGCGCTAATATGAATGGTTCATTCTTTTGGTAGAGTTTTTTTAAATTAACATTAACGATGTGATAACGAGGGTGTATTTTCATGCTTCTTACTAGATCGACCCAACGACAATTGAACAATACAATGTGCATGTCCGGTATAAGTGGGTAATTTAACTGAATTATCTCTTCCAGTATTTCATAGAAGTCAGAATCCGTGCCTGTATATGATGAGCTCTTGACACAAACACCATAATTCATTGTTGACTTCCCGACATTGTGCCATTCAGTATGGAAATTGAAGCTATTCATGAAATAATTTATAAGAAAATGAGCAGACCGTCATAATTTATAAGAAAGTGACACTTACACGACGCTTGAATCAATCCTTGAATTCAGTTTTTGCTAGTTGATCAATTATTGGGTCCTCCGAATGATGTTGTCGTACAGTTCATTCAAAAATGACCTGTATAAAAAATAGTGATAATTATAAATATACATGTTCAAACTGAAATGATTGAAAGAGTATATATATATACATTATATATCTAAAACACTTACTCGTAGTACGGCGCAACTACTTCAAAATTACACAACATGTACGTCTCGATTATATGAAGTTCCTCACTACTCAACCACCTCTTCTTTGAGCACTTGCTCAGCCGGGGTGATTGCAAATGGACCACACCATTCGATCGTCCTTGATCGTGAGATAATTGATTTGGCCGGGTCTGCTTCGCCTGGAAAGAATGTGCGGTTAAAGTAGTGGGAAGAGAAAAGCCCGATTTCTTCGACAATGTATGCCTCTACAATTGACGCCTCGATGTGTGCTTTGTTTTTCACCTTCTTTTTAAATCGCAGAGGAATCTATTTGTATGAATATTTATTAAAATGTGAATGATGGAAAATAATATATATAAAAGATAAATTTTTCTAGTGTAGTTACCTCTCAAATGGGTTCATCCACCTGTATTGCACAGGCCCCCCAACGCGTGCCTCATATGATAGGTGAACAATTAGGTGCTCCATTGAGTTGAAAAGAGGAGGAAATATTTTCTCGAGGTTGCACATGATGACGGCTACACTATTTTTCAATTCTTTTACCTTGTCGACATCTAACATGGTTGAGCATAGGATCTGGGATAGAAGGCTCACCTTCGTCAAGGCCCCCACACGTGCTCAGAAAGTATTTCACGGAAGGCAACCAGAATCAACTTCTGGATCAATATATGACAATTATGGCTCTTCATGCCGTGCATCCTTAGCTCCTTCATGTCGATGCATCGGGACAAGTTAGATGTGTACCCATTAGGTAACCTAAGATAACGAATCAACTCATATATCCTGTTTTTCTAATCCTTCATCAGTGTATATACAACTTTGGGTATCACATTCGGTCTCCTTTCGTCCACCTCAAGCTCCGGCCTATTACATATGATCTTTAGATATTTCTGTGCATTCAGATTATCCTTCGTTTTGCCCTTTATGTCCATCATAGTATTGAATATATTGTCGAATACATTCTTTTCAATTTGCATAACATCAAAATTGTGTCGTATCAGATGCATCCCCCAGTATTCAAGCTCCCAAAAGATGCTTTTCTTCTTCCACTTATGGTTGGCACCGTAACCTTCCGATTCACTCATCGGTTCTTCGACTACAACACTATACGCATTGACACGTGTTAAGATCTGCTTCCAGTCAGCCTCGGACGTGCAACCTTCCTTTCCATTCGATTTTTAGTGAATGCTTTCTTGTTCCTGCAGTAAGGATGGTCCGGTGGGAGAAACTGCATGTGCCAGTAAAAATAGCATGCCTTTCGACCGTGTTGCAAATAGAATGCCCGTGTGTCTTCCATACAAACTGGACACCCCATAACACCGGTGGTACTCCATCCAGACGCCATCCCATTGGCGTGTAGGTCACTCACTGTCCACATCAATGGGGCCTGCATCATGAATGCCTGGTTTATTGCGTTATCGTGCGTATATACACCCACATGCCATAAATTTTGCAACTCCTCGATCAATGGCTCTAAGTAGACATCGATCAGACATTTGGGATTGGATGCGCCAGGGATCACCGTCGTTAGGAATATATACTCAGACTTCATGCACATTCTTGGTGGGAGATTGTATGGTGTAATTATCATGGGCCAAGAGTAACTTTTACCATACTGCCTGTGCAGTGCAAACCCATCCATGCACAGCCCTAGTCTAACATTACGGGGCTCAGGTGAAAAATCAGGATATGTCTGGTCGAAATGCTTCCAAGCCTCTGCATCGGACAGATGACACATGGATCCCTCCTCTGTCTGATGGCTAGCATGCCATATCATGTGCTCGGCAGTGGCCTCCAACGCATATAACCTCTACAACCGAGCATAAGCGGCAAGTACCTAAGAATGGCATATGGGGACTTCTTGCATCTAGCATTTCTGTCCCTAGTGGGCTTGTACCTAGCGTCTCCACAAAAATTGCAAATATTCCAGATCAATGTCGTCCTTCCACACAACATGCAACCGTTTTTTTTACACGCATCAATCTTCTCAATTGGTAAACCCAAGTCTCTTATCCATTTCTTCGTACTGTAATAACCAGGGGGAAAAGTGTAATCGCGGGGCATTATATGATCAGTCCACTACCACAATTGATCAGATGTTCACTAAAAAAAAACCCTTTCGGCCTTGATATTCACGAAACTAGTATTTGATGCCAACTGAGGTTGAGTGCAATCGTTCCACAACGATTAGTCGGCAACATGCACTATATCAAAAAAATGGTCTGACAACCCAAACACATAATCATAGGGCCCCTCACCGTAATATGAACTAGGCCTGACATCATAAGGACAATACCAAGTACCATCATAAGGCACACCGTCCTGGTTATAAGAAGACCAAAAAGACAGCCCGACGGCATCGAAAACCATCCTCTGCGCCCAATCCATCTGAGCTGCATCATCCCAATGCGAACTACCCTCCTCCTAAACGACTGGCGTTTGCTGTTGCTGAACAGGAAGCGCGGTCAATGTATCAAAGCATTCTTGCACCCTCTCCTCACCATGCGAAGTCCAATTATAATACTTCGGCATAAAATCTTTCATACACAAGTCGAATACCTCGTCTGTTTTTTGAATCGTTCATTTTTGCACTTTCGGCATGGACACTTGATCTTCTCGCCGTCCATATATGCACGCTGAGACTTGGCCATTCTAGAAATGCAGTAACACCATCCTCAATCTCCGGCGTCACACCCAACATGTCTCGATCATACATCCATCTCCTCAACTGTCTTAGCATGATTAGTCCTACGTATACAAGCAATTCACAATAGTAATTAAATAAGCTGAACAAATTTATATATATATATATATATATACAACCATTAAAGGGTTTCAACGTGTTACCTGAACAAAATACCTTCAACGATCAATGCAAATTTAGCGGAGATTGTTGATATTTTTGATTTTACGTATAAAAATTCAAGAGAGGGAGTTAGAAGAAATGAATTGGAGAAAGAGTAAAAAAATGAAGGGGGCATATATATAAAAATATTGGGACGGGCATTGGAATATAATTTGGAAACCTAAACTAGCTGTTAAAATATAGTCATCGCTTTTGCATTACGAACGGGGTCAGGAACAACAATAGGAACACTAAGCTATCCGTTAAAATATAGCAGTGGAAGCATATTTCGAATGGTAATCGGAATACATGATCTGTTATGTACATGGACCGTTCCTGATACTAGCACATGTTGGGACGGTCCTTGCAACTCTAACTAAGTTTTCATAAGACGCACAATTAGGAAAGTGAAAGCCTAGGATAGGCGTGTGGATTGTCCCAAGAGGAGCGCGAAAGCGGAAGCGCGATATAATATAAAAATTGCAAGAATTTAAATCATGCCATAAACAAGAATTAAATGTAAACGTCCAAGGGGTGCTCCCTTGAACCTCCGAGCATTCGGTGTATCTCATGCACAAAACAAAAGAAAGAAAATCATGGAGGCGGTAGGGTTGAAAAACCGACACCAACAAAACGAGAAAAACCTACCCGGTTGTCGTTTTGTCTTTGAGCCGTTACTTGCGTTGTTCCCCGTTTTGCTCCAAAATCTCGTATTGAGACCCTCTAAATCGTACACGCAATCCGCCCACGTATCTTGATCCTCGTGCTAGCAAAACACCAAGTGTATATTATTTGGAGAGGACGGATCGATCAAACGCAATGAATTAACGTGATCAACCCTCCTTAGGTTCAATTGTATGAAATAAAAGAACCAAAGTATTGTCTTGGAAAGAGGGAAAGTGGCCGAGAGAGTAGAGAGGGATGAGTGGTGTGTGTGTGTGTGTTTCTTGAATTTCATCATCTTTCCACAAGTGAAGGGCTAGGAGTATATATAGAGGAGGAATCCATTCCTCTTCAAACTCCAACTCTTGGAAGACTATTTTGACTATGATTTTGACCTAGTCAAAGTCCTAGCCATCCATCTCTCCTTTAAATATCAACCATCTATTTATTTTATGAAATATTTAAATCCTATTAAATAATCCATAGGGCAAGAAATAAATAAAATAAATAGTAATATTTATTTTAAGCCCGTATATTAAATTCCAATAAATCCAATTTATTAGTTAAATTCCTTTTTCATCCAATTAAAGGAATTAATCTTTCTAAGAAAAGAAAGATCCGATTAAACCTAATTTAATCGTTGCATATCATGACTGCACTAGATATGGCTTATGACTACTCAGTAACTATGACTTGGTAATCTCTCACCATACCTAAGATACAGAAACGATGTACAGGTAAACTCAACAATTCCTCAAGTCCAAGGATTAACCTGTATCGTTGGAACCAAGAACTCAAGTCATACCTATCTAGCCCTACTCAAGGTCCTCCGTAAGACGGTTCCCGTGAGTCACCTTAGTCAGCTGCTCCTTAGCCAGCTGATTCACTAACACTACATAGACGACCCTCGTCACCCGTCGATGAAACACTACAGCAGATGCTTAGTGCAAGCCTCAAATGGATTCTCGATACCCATTTCCCGAGATTCCTTGACTTGAAAAATTTTTAGATTGATTCGGCAAAACTGATTTAATGAACCTACCTCCAAGCGTAGTTCCAGTTCCCAAAATGTGATCTCAGTCTGTGGGCTTTGTTTCCGCAGTGAACAGTTATAAACCAGTAAAGTAAACACAGACAAAGTATGAGCCAGATGAACATCACTTTCTCATTCATCAAGGTTTATTAAAACTTTTAAATTGTTCAGACATAGGTTACAATTCGCTTAATGAAATGGGCTTCATGGTCACCTATTCTAACAATCTCCCACTTGACCTTTAAAGCCAATCACCCATATGTCTAATTCCCATCTTCTCAAGATGTTGCGTATGAGCACTCTGCGACATAGGCTTTGTCAGCGGATCTGCTGAGCTGACTCGGTCCATGCGGACGTCACCTCTTCCTACCATTTTCCTCAGAAGGTGGTAGCGTCTAAGAATATGCTTGGATCGATGATGAGATCTCGGTTCCTTTACTTGCGCTATGGCTCCGTTGTTATCGCTGAAGATAACTACGGGTTCCACAATGTTAGGCACCACACCCAACTCTTGGATGTAGTTTCTCATCCAAACCGCTTCTTTGGCAGCTTCTGAAGTTGCTATGTATTCGGCCTCAGTGGTGGAATCAACTGTGGTTGCTTGCTTGGAACTTTTCCATGCTACTACACCTCCATTGAGCTTGAATATATACCTGACTGAGACTTGGCATCATCGTCATCTGCCTGGAAGCTAGCATCGTTAAAGCCTTCCAGGATCAGTTCTCCATTGCCATAGACCAAGAACATTTTCTTAGTCCTCCTCAGGTACTAAAGGTTGCTCTTGACTGCATTCCAATGTGCCTCTCCTGCACAAGTCTGATATTAGCTCGTTACTCTTAATGTTAGAATAGGTGACCATGTAGCCAATCTTGGCAGGCAAAATATAACCTATGTCTAAACAATTTCAAGGATTTGATAAATTATTAATGAATAAAAAGTGATATTCATTTGGCATTACTTTGTTTGTGATCACTTTATCTGCTTTATATATATCTGTTCACTACGCAAACAAAGCCCACGGACTGAAAACATATTTTCGGGGACTGGGACTACGCTTGGAGGTAGGTCCATGAAATAAGTCCCGCCAAATCATTCCAGAAATCTCCAAGTCGAGGAATCTCAAAAAAAATGGGTACCGAGATTCCCCTTGAGACTTGCACTAAGCATCTGCTGTCGTATTTCATCGACGGGTGATGAAGGTCGTCTAAGCAGTGTTAGTGGGTTAGCCTGCTAGGGAGCAGCTGAGTGAGGTGACTCGCGGGAACAGTCTTACGGAGGACCTTGAGTAGGGTTGGCTAGGTGTGACATGTGTTCCCGGTTCCAACAGTACAGGTCAAGTCCTTTGACTTGAGGAACTCCTGAGTTTACCTATATATCAGGGCTGTATCTTATATATGGTGCGAGATTGCTAAGAAGCACTTGAGTAGTCATAAGCCATGTCTAGTGCATCTCCGGTGTACAGAGTGACAGTAGCTTCCAAGAAAGGATCTGTCTCCTGTCAAAAGGTATTGACAGTCGAGTCTCACATATGCTCTGTGTCTTGTCCCTAAAATCTGTGGCCATAGTTGTAGGAATAGGTGACCAGAAAGCCAATAGGTTTGGCAATTTGTAACCTATCCGACAACTTGATGTGAATGTAATATTATTATGTGATGAATAAGATGAGTATTCGTCACCAATGGTACCTTCTTTGTTGCGCTCATCTTACATTTGTTAAAATGGTGTTTAACTTATATCGCAACAAAGCCCACAGACCATAGATAACAACTCGTGCAGTTGGGCCACGCATTGGATGGTGGTCATGAAACCAACTGATTAAGAGTTGGGTCTGAAACGTTCCAAGTCGAGGACCTCGAGACAGGGCATCGAGAGTCCTATTGAGACTTGCATCAAGAGTTGTGTTCATTGGATGAGTGCCGTGTTTCATCGGCGACAGGCGTGGGACGCCTACACGGTCTTGATGGGTTGGTCGACTGGGGTCGAGCCGACTGGACTGACTCGCGGGGATCATCATATGGAAGCCTTGGAGGCTTGGTCGGTATGATTGGATTCCCCGATTCCGATAATACGGGAGTAATCCTCAGACTTGAGGAATCATGGCAGTCACGTGCACAGGACGGCTGTATCTTGGATCTGGCGAGAGGTGATCATTCTGTAAGATGATCATTATAAGCCTTGTCCAGTGCAGTCGGAATGTGTAGCGAGGACGGTGGATTCCAAGAAGAGGATCCGTCCCCTGTCAGTATGTGACAGAGGTATCTCCTATGCACTCGGAGACACGTTCATGCTGTTTGAAGCTGTAGCCACAGTGGTTGGTCGAACAGGGAATGGTTTCCTGTGTCGACGCAATGAAGCATACGTGGTCTCGAGTATTAAGCATAGATGCCTAGTCAAGGATGGGAACCGACGCCCAATTCCATACCCTAGACTAAGGCCGGGAGACGGTAGACGGAAGGATCGTACCCGTACGGAATCGGCGCCTAAATGTTCACGCCAATTCACCTAGTCTATAGTGCCATGGACCGTTGCTAGACGGCCACCCATGGTAACGGGCCCTTGTGGGACACGGGCCCAAGTCTAGCTGAGGGTGAACCTAAAGGGTCACACACAAATCACCGAGGAGGTTGAGAGATCGACTTGGAGTCAATCTCGAAGGATAAAATAAGTAATTGGATTACTTAAGGGAAAGTCCATTGGATGGACGGGCCGATATTGTATCGGGCTTTCATTTAATCGGTAAATTGGATTTTCGATTAAATATGGAAAGTTGAGATGTTGAGACGTTGGATCTTTTAATTGGATTAAAAGATCAACGGAAATAATTTAAGTGGACATTAAATTAGATTTAATATTGGGTTCGTCATAATTGGATTACGATAAAACCCGGTCCGTTAAATTATACCCGAGAGGAGAAATAATTCCTAATTTGGAATAGGAAGAAGTTGGACTTCTTCCCTTAATTAAATATGGCCGACATGCTCCCTTGGAGGAAGCAAAATCAGCCATGTTTCATGCTAGGTGGTATGTTGACTTGTCTCTTTTGGAAAGAGACAAATCAACTCCAATCAAGCTCTTCCCTTTTGGTATGATTTGATCATACCATAAATTTTGGTAGGCTTGATTGAAGAATTGATGGTGATTGATTGGAATGAATCTAGACATCCTTGGATGAACCTAGACACATTCCAATAATCACATTAATTATGTATATATATTAGAATATACAACACCTAGCATACGTGATTCATTATTCATCTTTTTCTAGGAAAAAGAGAAGACAAAAAATCCTCTCCTCTCTCTCAATTTTCGTGCTCCCTCCCTCTCTTACACTTGTGTTCTTCACTTGATTTTGAATCAAGAAGAAGAACAAAGTATGTTTAAGAGAACACTAATTCATAGTGTTCTTCTCTTAAACCGATTCCTTCCTAAACCCGTTCTTTTCTAGCAAGAAGAACGTGTGTTTCTTCCGGTGTGGTGTGGATCACCTTTGGAGAATCCATACGTTTGGATTTCGTGAGCATTCCGGAGAAGGAACAACGCTAGTAGCCGGGAGCATACGCTAAACAATCAAAGGTAACGGTTTATTACGCTTTGATTGATTTCATTTGTATATCTATGCCCTATGTGTTTAAATATATGTTTTAATATTTACACATCCTACATCGAACGCCCGGTTGAGCACCCAAGGGTACACCCCTTGGGATTTGCGTATTTTGAATTTGATTTAAATTTACGCACTTATCTCGCCTTTCTCGCTTCCGCTCGCGCTCCCGGGCGGATCCGCTTGTCCTACAATAGTAACTGAATAGAAGGGAAGATTTCCTTTGCAGCGTTTAGTAAGGACAGACCGACACTTAGGTCCAAAATGGGTACCTGCATTTTCCGTGCCCTAGACCCTAAGTGGTGATACCGTAGACGGAAGGACAAGTGTACTGTTAGAGCCTAAATATTCATCCCCGAATATTTACCTAGTCTCTAGTGCCATGGACCGTTGCTAGATGGCCACCCATGGTAACGGGCGGATTCTAGGAATCCGACCAAGTCTAGCTGAAAGGTGAACCTAAAGAGTCACACACAATCCGCACACATTAAGTATTTAATTTAGAATTAAATATTTGGAGAAATGGAATGATTAAATTGGATTTAATGGGGTCCTTAATTTTCTTGGAGGAAATTTATTCCTTTTATTAGATAAAAGGGATTAATCTAATGTATTAGATTTATTAGAAAATTAATTTAATGGGCCTAAAATAAATATTTATATTTATTATATTTATTTATTACCTTTGGGATATTTAAATATGTTCTAAATATTCCATTAAATTAAATTAATGGTTGAGATTAAAAGGAGAGATGGATGGCTAGAATTAATTTGACTAGGTCAAAATACTACTTTGACTAGGACTTTGACTAGGTCAAAATCCTAGTCAAATTAGTCTTCTTTAGAGTTGGAGTTTGAAGAGGATTAAACTCCTCCTCTATATATAGTCCTAGCCCCTCACCATAAGAGAGATGATGAAACTCCAACACACACATAACACACACTCTGTCTCGATTTCCTCTCTCTCGTCCGCCACTCTCTCTCTCTCTCCAAGCTTTGTTCTTTTGTTTTAACAATTGAACAAAAAGGAGGATTAATCCCATTAAGTAATAATGTGTGATTGATCCGTCCTCTCCAAGTAAATACTTGTTTGTTCGCTAGCACGACGTGCAAGATACATGGGCTGATTGCGTGTCACGATTTAGAGAATGTCACATACGAGATTTTGATGTAAATCGGGGAACAACGCGAGTACCGGTTAGAAGAGGAAAACGATGAACCGGTAATTCCCTTTTTACGTTTTCGTCTCTTCTTTTATTTTTGAATCCTATGGCCTCCATCATTGCATGTATGTATTTTAATTCATGAGATACACCAAACACCCGAGAACTTCAAGGGCACACCCTTGAACTTGTTCTTTATGTTTTACGTATAAAGCATGTTTAAATTCTGTAATTTAAATTTATACCGCGCTTCCGCATTCGCGCAATTTCCCGGGACGATCCACACGCCTCTCATAGGTTTTCAGTGGTATTAGAGCCCAGTTCGGTGTATAGGCCTAGGGTTTTCTGTGCATTTTAAGCATGAAAACGCGTTATAGCATGTTTTAATTATTTCTTGATATTTTTATCATTAAAGCATGTCATTTTTCTTGCTTTTGATTCGTATGATTTCTTGGTATGTTGGTTTTTCTGTTTCTCTTGGGAAATGGGGGCAAGAAACGAACGAAACGGAGAAACGCAGCATGCGGCCAGTCGGTGGCTGACGGCGCGCGGCCGTGCGCCCAGGCGAGGCGGACGCGCACAGGCAGGGGAGCCTGCGCGCGGCCGCCTGCGCCAGGCGCGCATGGCTGCGCTTAGTCAGGCTGGCCGGGCGACAGGCGCAGCGGCTGGCCGGGCGCGCGCGCACGCGGGTAGGGAAGCCGGCGTGCGCGCGCCAGGCTAGCGCGCTAGGGCATTGTGCGCCCAAACGCGCGGCCACAGTGGCCGCGCGCGAGCACGCGCACGAGGCGGCGCCTCCAGGCGCTCGCGCATGCAGACGATGGTGTCTGCGCGTGCGCGCCTGCGTTAGGGCAGGTGCAGGGTTGGCGGCTGGCAGGTGGCGCGCACAGCAGCCTGCCGGCGCGCGGCCGTGCAGACTGCTGCGACCAGGCGCGCGCCGGCTGGCTGCTGCCGGTGGCGGCAGCCAGTTGCCGTCGTCGCGTTTTCTCGTTATTTTTCAATTTTTAATTTTTTAATTAATTTTGAAAATTCATTTTGTTTAATTTTGCTTATTTTTCTAAGACATTATTTTGGGAGGTTAAGTTATGTTGGATTTGGAATCCCGGGGATAATTTACCTAGAAATAATGAGGAAGGGTCTTCCTAAATTGGGAAAAATAATTGCCAACTTGTACCATATTTTTCATACGTAACGCATATATTTTATCATGGATTGATGTGATTGGTAATCATGGTATTTTAGCATATATTTATGTGATTGGATCATGTGATTATGTGCGTTGAATGGAAATGGATGATCACGAGCTCTAGACCGAATGTATGGTTTAATTTTATGTTGGGCCTGTGTGCCTCTTTTTCTGCTTTCTCCTTCTCCCCTTCTAGTTTGCCTTGGAATAATAAGGCATTCTTTCTCCCTCCTTATGTACTCCCCCCGGGTTTTCGCTGGGGTTTCTTTTTATATATGTAATGAGAGTAGAATAGGAGAGAGGATTTATTTTTATGTTTTTGGTGGAGAAGAAGGAAGGTCCACATGGAGAGCTCAGAATGGATGATCCAAGGCGTTTCCATGAAGATGAATGAGAAAAGAGACCAAGGCCCATCAGAATGATGATTGGGTTACTATTAATGTAATAGTGTAGGACCAACCCTAGATTGACCATAGATCCACTGCGTGCTCAGTGGGTCGCATATGATTCGGGCTCGTGATTATCCAACAGGGGCGTGCTAGGCTTTAATTTAGCATGTGGCTATTTTGATGGATGAATGGATTTTATTTATCATGTCACTGCTATGGGATGCAATTTATTTATTTATTTACGCAATTTGGATGAATGTGTTAATATTTATCTATGAGATCTCGGTCATAGACTACTCTCACATTGGTTGGACCAATGTCCAAATATTAGACCCTAGAAAAAGTGGACATGGATTCTAGGAGTTTGTCCATGCCTTCCAGTCCATGGCATAGTGAGGAAGCTGATTTAGGTCGATAGCATGGTCTCACGAGTCGTGGCACGACTATTGTACTTAAAAGAAGCTGCACTATGTCATGAACGAAAAGTAGACCACTGTTACCTGTCTCACGAGTCGTGGAGGTAGCAGCGGGTCTATAGCTCGGTTGATTGGGTCGGGTCTAACGCCCGATTAGCATAATTCGCTGGAGTCCTCGGGATCATGTGAAAGGGTGACATAAGCCATGTCTAGTGCCGCTCGGGTGTACAGAGTGACAGTAGTTTTTCCAAGAAAGGATCTGTCTCCTGTCAAAAGGTATTGACAGTTGAGTCTCATATATGCTCTGTGTCTTGTCCCTGAAATCTGTGGCCACAGTGACTGAACAGAAGGGAAAGGTTTCCCTTGCGGCATTTTAGTAAGGACAGACCGACACTTAGGTCCAAAATGGGTACCTGCTTTTTCCGTGCCCTAGACTCTAAGTGATGAGACCGAAGACAGAAGGACAAGTGTACTTTAGAGCCTAAATGTTCATTCCCCAATAATTCACCTAGTCTCTAGTGCCATGGACCGTTGCTAGATGGCCACCCATGGTAACGGACGGATTCTAGGAATCCGACCAAGTCTAGCTGAATGGTGAACCTAAAGAGTCACACACTATCCACACACACTTAGTATTTAATTTGGAATTAAATATTGGAGTAAAGGAATGATTAAATTAGATTTAATCGGGTCCTATATTTTCTTGGAGAAATTAATTCCTTCTATTTGATAAAGGGAATTAAATTAATAAATAGGATTTATTAAAGGATTGATTTAATGGGCTTAGAGTAAATATTAATATTTATTTATTATATTTATTCTTTTAGCCTTTTGGAATATTTAATGGGATTTAAATATTCCGTTAAATCAAAATCAACGGTTGAGATGGAAAGAGGAGATGGAAGGCTAGGATTTGTTTGACTAGGTCAAACACTAGTTTGACTAGGACTTTGACTAGGTCAAAACCCTAGACAAATTAGAGTTTTAGAGTAGGAGTTTTAAGAGGATTAAACTCCTCCTCTATAATACCTCTAGCTTCCAACTTTTTGTAGGATGATGATTCTTGAAATTACACACACAACACACACTCTCCCCTCTCCTTACCTCTCGTCCGCGCCCCCTCTCTCTCTACAAGAAAATTACTTCTTGTTCTTTTGTTCTTGGAACATTAGAACTAAGGAAGATTAGTCCCGTTAATTCATAACGTGTTATTGATCTATCCTCTCCAAAACAATACTTGTTCGTTGCTAGCACGACGTGCAAGATACGTGGGTGGATCGTGTGTCACGATTTGGAGGGTCTCAAGAATGAGATCTCGGTGCAAAACGGGGAACAACGCGTGTAGCCGTTGACGAAAACGACAACGGGTAGGTCTCGTTTTATTTTTTCGTCCCTCTTTATTTTTTAACTCTATGGCCTCCATGATTTCTTTACATGTTATATGATCATGAGATACACCGAACGCCCGGGTACCTCAAGGGTACACCCCTTGAGCGTGTTCTTTTAAATTAAAAGCATGCTTTAATTTTTGTATGTTTATTTTTATCGCGCTTTCCGCATTCGCGCAATTCCCGGGACGATCCACCGATTTCTTTCAATTATGAGTTTATAATCAATAAAAAATTGCGTTTATTTGATGAGGTGTGGCATTGCTCATCTACTTGGTACACTTAATAATGGGCTCTATAATCTTGCAACAAACGAACTTTATTCTTAACGCTCAGCACAAACGTAAAATAGATAATAACGGGAATGCACGATTGTGGCATGCTAGGCTAGGTCACATATCCCAAGACAGGATGAAAAGATTGGTAGACTCAAAGAACCTAGAGGTAGGGGACTTGAGTGAGCTACCAACTTGTGAGTCCTGTCTAAGAGGGAAAATGACCAAGAAGCCCTTTGTAGGACAAAGCAGGCTTGCCACAAGTCTGTTGGACTTGGTCCATACAGACATATGTGGACCACTAAGGATGCAGGCCCGAGGTGGGTTCTCCTACTTCATAACCTTCACCGATGATCATTCACGGTATGGTTATGTTTACCTAATGAGGTACAAGTCTGAAGCTCTTGAGAGGTTTAAAGAATTCAGACTTGAAGTGGAGAACCAAACCAACTGCAAAATTAAAGTCCTACGGTCAGGCCGAGGCGGAGAATACCTTAGTACCGAGTTCCTTAATTATCTAAAAGAAAATGGTATAATATCTGAATGGACACCTCCGGGGACACCACAATTGAATAGTGTCTCTGAAAGGAGGAATCGAACCCTGTTGGACATGGTTCGATCCATGGTGAGTTTTACCAAATTACCCTTGTCCTTTTGGGGCTACGCATTGGAAACGGAGGCCAAGTTGTTAAATTTGGCGCCAACCAGTGTATTGATCCTGAAAGAAATCCGGTGGATCGTCTCGGGAATTGCGCGAATGCGGAAGCGCGGTAAAAATAAACATATTAAAATAAAAGGCATGCTTTTAATTTAAAGAACACGCTCAAGGGGTGTGCCCTTGAGGTTCCCGGGCGTTCGTGTGTATCTCATGATCATAAAACAAATAAAGAAATCATGGAGGCCATAGAGTTGAAAATTAAAGAGGGACGAAAAATCTTAAAACGAGACCTACCTGTTGTCGTTTTCGTCTTCAACTGCTACTCGCGTTGTTCCCCGTTTTGCACCAAGACCTCGTTCTTGAGATCCTCCAAATCGTGACACACGATCCACCCACGTATTCTTGCACGTCGTGCTAGCAACGAACAAGTATTATTTTGGAGAGGATAGATCAACCACGCGTTATGATTTGACGGGATCGATCTTCCTTAGTTCAATTGTTCCAAGAACAAAAGAACAAGAAAATACTTTCTTGGTGAGAGAGAGAGAGAGAGGGGCGGACGAGAGAGGAGAGGAGAGAGTGTGTGTCGTGTGTGTGTTTTTTCAAGAATCATCAATCTAATAAATGTTGGAGCTAGAGGTTTATATAGAGGAAGAGTTTAATCCTCTTTAAACTCAAACTCTAAGTAACCTAATTTGACTAGGATTTTGACCTAGTCAAAGTCCTAGTCAAACTAGTGTTTGACCTAGTCAAATGAATCCTAGCCTTCCATCTCCCCTTTCCATCTCAACCGTTGATTTTAATTTAATGGAATATTTAAATCCTATTAAATATTCCAAAAGGCTAAAAGAATAAATATAATATAATAAATTAATATTATAATTTATTCTAAGCCCATTAAATCAAACCTTTTAATAAATCCTATTTATTAATTTAATTCCTTTTATCAAATAGAAGGAATTAATTTCTCCAAGAAAATATAGGACCCGATTAAATCTAATTTAATCATTCCTTTGCTCCAATATTTAATTCCAAATTAAATACTAAGTGTGTGTGGATAGTGTGTGATTCTTTAGGTTCACCATTCAGCTAGACTTGTTGGATTCCTAGAATCCGTCCGTTACCATGGGTGGCCATCTAGCAACGGTCCATGGCACTAGAGACTAGGTGAAATATTCGGGGATGAACATTTAGGCTCTAACAGTACACTTGTCCTTCTGTCTTCGGTCTCATCACTTAGAGTCTAGGGCACGGAAAAAGCAGGTACCCATTTTGGACCTAAGTGTCGGTCTGTCCTTACTAAATGCCGCAAGGAAACCTTTTCATTCTGTTCAGTTACTGTGGCCACAGATTTTAGGGACAAGACACAGAGCATACATGAGACTCAACTGTCAATACCTTTTGACAGGAGACAGATCCTTTCTTGGAAACTACTGTCAATCTGTACACCCGAGCTGCACTAGACATGGCTTATGACTACTCAAGAGTATTTTGGCAATCTCTCACCATATCTAAGATACAGACCTGATGCACAGTTAAACTCAGCAGTTCCTCAAGCCAAAGGACTTGACCTGTACCGTTGGAACCGGGAACACACGTCATACCTTGCTGACCATACTCAAGGTCCTCCGTAAGACGGTTCCCGCGAGTCACCTCAGTCAGCTGCTTCCTAGCATGCTGACCCACTAACACTGCTTAGACGACCTTCGTCACCCGTCGATGAAATACGACAGCAGATGCTTAGTGCAACACTGCTTAGATCTGTTGTGTTGTCTGCTGTGTCGTCACCTCTTCCTACCATTTCTCTCAGAAGATGGTAGCGTCTAAGAATGTGTTTTGGAACGGTGATGAGATCTCGGTTCCTTTGCTTGCACTATTGCAACAGTTGTTATCACAAAAGATGACAATGGGCTCGGCGATGCTAGGCACCACACCCAACTCTTGGATGTAGTTTCACATCCAGACCACTTCCTAGCAGCTTCTGAAGCTGCTATGTATTCGGCCTCAGTGGTGGAATCAGCAGTGGTTGCTTGCTTGGAACTTTTTCAAGCCACTACTCCTCCATTGAGCCTGAATACATAACCCGATTGAGACTTGGCATCATCGTCATGAGACTGGAAGCTAGCGTCACTAAAGCCTTCCAGAATCAGTTCTCCATTGCCATAGAGTAGGAACATTTCCTTAGTCCTCCTCAGGTACTTAAGGATGCCCTTAACAGCATTCCAATATGCCTCTCCTGCACAAGACTGATATCTGCTCGTTACACTCAAAGCGTAGGCAATATCAGGTCTGGTGCAGTGGACTGCATATTGGATGTTTGCTACGACAGAAGCATAGGGGATGACTTTCATCCTTTCAAGTTCCTCACCAGTCTGCAGGGCCTGTTTCTTGGATAACTTGATCCCATGCCTCATGGGAAGGAATCCTCATTTGGAGTTGTCCATTCGATATCTCTTTAGGACTTTCTCCATATACGAGTTTTGGGTGAGCCCTAACATTCTTTTAGATCTGTCCTTGACAATCTGGATGCCTAGGATGTAGGAGGCTTCACCCAAATCCTTCATGGAAAACTGGGTCGATAACCATGCTTTTGTGTCACCTAACATTCTAACATCATTACTTATGAATAGAATTTCATCCACATAAAGCACTAGGAACACTATAGAGCTCCCACTGACCTTCTTGTATACACAAGGGTCGCATTTATTTTTGATGAAGTCATAACCCCGTAGTACTTCATCAAAGCGAATGTTCCAGCTTCGGGATGCTTCTTTCATGGCCTCAAGCCATTTCCCGGAGTCGATGTCGGACATCGATTCTCCGTATGTTTTAGGATCGTTATCCAGTAGACAGGTCATATTTAGAAAACCATATCTCACTGGAGGTATGGACTCTCTAGTTGACCTACGGAGAATGGGAACGTCAGTGGTGACTGTGGGCGCTGACAGTATAGGAGCTGGCGGTTCAGGTACCAGGGTTGGCTCTTCCCGAGATTGTCCCTCATGCCTAGCATGCTGGACTTCTCGAGGTCGATCAGCCCTTCGGGTATCAGTTCATCAGGTTGGATATCCTCTGGAAAGCCTTGTTCCAAGAACACTGTGTTCCTTGAAACAAATACCTTTTGTTCCAAGGGGTCATAAAAGTAATAACCTGTAGTTTCTTTAGGGTATCCAACGAACCTGTATAAGCTAGACCTGGATTCTAGCTTATCTCCCACTAACCTCTTGACGTATGCGGGGCTACCCCACACTTTCAAGTAGTTGTAGGACGCAGGCTTGCCGTGCCATATTTCATATGGCATTTGGATCTGTTAGAATAGGTGACCATGTAAGCCAATTTTGGCAGGAATATGTAACCTATGTCTAGACAATTCTTTGGTATTTGATAAAAACATTTATGAATAAAGAAGTGAAAATTCATATGGCAATACTTTGTTTACGTTCACTTATCTGCATTTACATTTCTGTTCACTACGCAAACAAAGCCCACGGACTGAGTAACGTTTTCGGGGACTGGGACTACGCTTGGAGGTAGGTCCATGAAATCAGTCTCACCGAATCAGTCCGAAAATCTCCAAGTCAAGGAATCCCGAAAATGGGTACCGGGATTCCCTTTGAGACTTGCACTAAGCATCTGCTGTCGTATTTTCATCGACGGGTGACGAAGGTCGTCTAAGCAGTGTTAGTGGGTCAGCATGCTAGGAAGCAGCTGACTGAGGTGACTCGCGGGAACCGTCTTACGGAGGACCTTGAGTATGGTCAGCAAGGTATGACGTGTGTTCCCTGTTCCAACAGTATAGGTCAAGTCCTTTGGCTTGAGGAACTGCTGAGTTTACCTGTATATCAGGGCTGTATCTTAGATATGGTGAGAGATTGCCAAGAAGCACTTGAGTAGTCATAAGCCATGTCTAGTGTAGCTCCGGTGTACAGAGTGACAGTAGTTTCCAAGAAAGGATCTGTCTCCTGTCAAAAGGTATTGACAGTCGAGTCTCACATATGCTCTATGTCTTGTCCCTAAAATCTGTGGCCACAGTAACTGAACAGAAGGGAAGGTTTCCCTTGCGGCGTTTAGTAAGGACAGACCGACACTTAGGTCCAAAATGGGTACCTGCATTTTCCGTGCCCTAGACCCTGAGTGGTGAGACCGTAGACGGAAGGACAAGTGTACTGTTAGAGCCTAAATGTTCATCCCCGAATATTCACCTAGTCTCTGGTGCCATGGACCGTTGCTAGATGACCACCCATGGTAACGGGCGGATTCTAGGAATCCGACCAAGTCTAGCTGAAAGTTGAACCTAAAGAGTCACACACAATCCGCACACATTAAGTATTTAATTTAGAATTAAATATTTGGAGAAATGGAATGATTAAATTGGATTTAATGGGGTCCTTAATTTTCTTGGAGGGAATTAATTCCTTTTATTAGATAAAAGGGATTAATCTAATAAATTAGATTTATTAAAAAATAATTTAATGGGCCTAGAATAAATATTTATATTTATTATATTTATTTATTGCCCTTGGAATATTTAAATAGGTTTTAAATATTCCATTAAATTAAATTAATGGTTGAGATTAAAAGGAGAGATGGATGGCCAGGACTAATTTGACTAGGTCAAATTACTACTTTGACTAGGTCTTTGACTAGGTCAAAGTCCTAGTCAAATTAGTCTTCTTTAGAGTTGGAGTTTGAAAAGGATTAAACTCCTCCTCTATATATAGTCCTAGCCCCTCACGATAAGAGAGATGATGAAACTCCAACACACACATAACACACACTCTCTCTCGGTTTCCTCTCTCTCGTCCGCCACTCTCTCTCTCTCTCCAAGCTTTGTTCTTTTGTTTTAACAATTGAACAAAAAGGAGGATGAATCCCGTTAAGTAATAACATGTGATTGATCCGTCCTCTCCAAATAAATACTTGTTCGTTTGCTAGCATGACGTGCAAGATATGTGGGCGGATTGCGTGTCACGATTTAGATTTTGGTGCAAATTGGGGAACAACGTGAGTACCGGTTAGAAGAGGAAAACGATGAACCGGTAATTGCCTTTTTACGTTTTCGTCTCTTCTTTTATTTTCGAATCCTATGGCCTCCATGATTGCTTGTATGTATTTTAATTCATGAGATACACCGAACACCCGGGAACTTCAAGGCACACCCCTTGAACGTGTTCTTTATGTTTTACGTATAAAGCATGTTTAAATTCTGTAATTTAAATTTATACCGCGCTTCCGCGTTTGCGCGATTTCCGGGACGATCCACACGCCTCTCACAGGTTTTCACTTAAGGCGTAAGCGATGTCAGGTCTCGTGCAGTGGACGGCATACTGGATGCTCCCGACGGCAGAAGCATAAGGGATGCCTTTCTTTCTCTCAAGATCCTCATCAATCTTAGGAGACTATTTCTTGGACAACTTGATCCCATGCCTCATGGGAAGAAAACCTCGTTTGGAGTTGTCCATGCGAAATCTTTTCAGAATTTTCTCCATATATGAGTTTTGGGTGAGCCCCAACATTCTTCTAGATCTGTCCCTAACGATTTGGATGCCAAGAATGTAGGAGGCTTCACCCAAATCCTTCATGGAAAACTGAGTGGATAACCATGCTTTTATGTTACCCAACATTCTAACGTCATTACCTATGAGTAGAATGTCATCCACATAAAGCACTAGGAACATTATGGAGCTCCCACTGATTTTCTTGTATACATAAGGCTCGAATTCGTTCTTGATGAAATCATAACCCCATATAACTTCATCAAAGAGAATGTTCCAGCTTCGGGATGCTTGTTTGAGGCCATAGATGGACTTCTAGAGACGGCAGACTTTCTGCTCTTCTCCGGCGACTGTGAATCCCTTCGGCGGATCCATGTAGATCTCTTCCTCAACGAAACCATTGTGGAAAGCTGTTTTCACGTCCATCTTCCATATTTCATAGTCATACCATGCTGCTATGGCAAACAGGATCCGAATGGACTTAGCCATGGCTACCGGTGAATAGGTATCCTCAAACTCGACCTCGGGTCATTGAGTGTACCCTTTTGCCACCGGCCTAGCCTTGAAGGTTGTAACTCCTCCATCAATGCCAAGTTTGTGCTTATAGACCCTATAGCCAATTGACCTAACCCCTTTAGGTGGGTCTACAAGTGTCCAGACTTTGTTCTCATTCATGGAGTCTATTTTAGTTTTCATGGCCTCAAGCCATCTTCCTGAGTCGATGTCAGACATCGCCTCTTCGTAAGTCTTGGGATCCTTGTCCGATTGACTGGTCGTGCTTAGAAAGCCATACCTCATGAGAGGACAAGACTCTCTTGCTGACCTACGGAGAATGGGAACGTCGGTGGTAACTGTGGGCATTGACACAACAGGAGCTGGCGGTTCAGGTACCGTGGCTGGCTCTTCCTGAGGTCGTTCCTCATGCCTACCATGCTGAACTTCTCGAGGTTGCTCAGCCTTCTGGGTATTTATCCTGAAACCTCTGAGTGAAGTGTCCGCAGCTACTAGTGATGACTGATTTGCCTCACTTAACTCTTCAAGGATCAGTTTATCAGGTTAGACACCTTCTGGAATCCCTTGTTCCAAGAATACAACATTCCTTGAAACGAACACCTTTTGTTCCAAGGGGTCATAGAAATAATAACCACCGGTTTCTTTAGGGTATCCAACGAAACTGCACAAACTAGACTTTGATTCTAGCTTGTCCCCCACTAGCTTCTTGACGTATGCAGGGCTACCCCACACTTTCAAGTAGTTGTAGGACGTAGGCTTGCCGTGCCATATCTCATATGGTGTTTGGGTCAATGCACTTGTTGCCACCACGTTTAATAACTTGGCCGCCGTTTCCAATGCGTAGCCCCAAAAAGATAAGGGCAGTTTGGTAAAACTCATCATGGATTGGACCATGTCTAACAAGATTCGATTCCTCCTTTTAGAGACCATTTAACTGTGGTGTCCCGGGAGGTATCCATTCAAAGATTGTACTGCTTTCTTTTAGATAATTAAGGAACTAAGTACTAAGGTATTCCCCGCCTCGGTCTGACTGCATGACTTCAATTTTGCAGCCGGTTTGGTTCTCAACTTCAAGTCTGAATTCTTTAAACCTCTCAAGAGCTTCAGACTTGTACCTCATCAGGTATACATAACCATACCGCGAATGATCATCGGGAAAGGTTATGAAGTAGGAGAATCCACCTCGGGCTTGTGTCCTTAGTAGTCCATATACGTCTGTATGAACCAAGTTCAATAGACTTGTGGCAAGCCTACTTTGTCCTACAAAGGGCTTCTTGGTCATTTTTCCTCTGAGACAGGATTCACAAGTTGGTAGTTTACTCAAGTCCCCAACCTCTAGGTTCTTGGAGTCTACCAATTTCTTCATCCTATCTTGGGAGATATGACCTAGCTTTGCATGCCTGTTGTGTGTTCCCGTTATTATCTATTTTACGTTTGTGTTGAGTGTTTGGAACGAAATTCGTTTGTTCTAAGAAATAGAGACCGTTATTGAGCTTACCAAGCAGATCAGTAATTCTACCTTTCATCAAATAAAAGCAACTTTTATTAATTGTAAACTCATAACCACTATTATCTAACAATGGAATGGAAATGATGTTTCTAATCATGCTAGGTACGTAATAAACTTGCTCTAATTCTGTACTAATACGATCACTAACTACTAAGGTGGCGGATCATATTGCTTCTGCCGAGATGGCCTTGCCATTTCCAAGCTTTAGGATCATCTCTCTGCTACTCAGTTTTCTGCTTCTTTTCATCACCTACAAATCATTGCAAATGTGGGGTCCACAGCCGGTATCTAATACCCAAGAGGCAGTGTTAGTAACCATATTAACCTCAATCTCAAAGATACCTGGGTTGGGGCAATCCCTCTTCCAATGCTCTTTCTCACGGCAATGAATACATATGTCATTCGCCCTCGACTGTTGCTTTGAGTCAACCTTCCTTTTCCCTTTGCCTTTCCCCACTTTGGCGATGGGAATACTCTTAGTGTTGGTAGCTGCTTTGACGGCTCTTCCCTTTCCCTTCTTCCTTTTCCAACGTCCGGGACCCTTGCCTTTCGTTTTGGAAGTCAAAGCATCTCCAAACAACACCGATGGCGCAGACTTTTTGGTCGTTGCCTCGTATTGCACCAACATATTAATTAACTCTTGGATACCCTTATCAAGAGCATCCATGTTGTAGTTAACAACGAATTGGTCGAAGGAGGGTGTGAGTGACTGAGGATCACATCAATGTACGTCTCATTACCGAGCTCTGCTTTGAGGTCTTCGAGCTTTTCCACCAAGGTAAGCCTCTTGACCCCATGCTCTTGTACAGAGGACCCTTCGGTCATTTTAGTTCCAAAGAACGCCTTCATTGCGACATACCTAGTATGCCAGTCCGGGATCGCATAGCAATCCTTCAGGCGAGCCATAATGGAAAGGACATCGTCTAGCCTTTCATACTGCTTCTGAATCTCATTCGTCATAGAGGCAAGCATGATGCTACGGACTCTTCAGTTATCCTTATGCCAAGTCTCGAACGTCTCACATTCTTCTGGCGTGGATCCTTCTGGCAATGTCCTAGGAAACGGCTCATCCATGACATAGCCTTGGTTCTCATAATCGAGGACTATCCTCAGATTGCACAACCAGTCGTTGTAATTGGTTCCATTAAATTTGTTTGTCTCAAGTACGGTTTATTAGTGGGTTCATAGATATTTTAAATCTACATTTAAAGAACAGAACTAAAATCAACAGAATTGAAATCGAAAGTTTTAATAAAATTAAACGCTTGGACTTTAATCATTTAATGCTCCCACTGAAAACACGACACTCTCAAACATTGTTTTCGGGGCTTGGGATCCACAGCAATCTCCCCCATACCCCGCTTTTACGATTCGCATGGGAAACAACCTGTGGGAGGTATACCATACCATTCTCGTTCCACGAGATTCCCAAGATAACTGCCTCACCCTTTTACGTGATCCCGAGGACTCCAAGCGAATCACGTTATTTGGGCGTTAGACCCGACCCAATCAACCAATTCATAGACTCACTGCTACCTCCACGACTCGTGAGACAGGTAACAGCAGTGTACTCCTCGTTCATGACAAAGTGCAGCTTCTTATAAGTACGATAGTCGTGCCACGACTCGTGAGACCATGCTATCGACTAAAACTAGCTTCCTCATTGCCATGGATGGAAGGCATGGACGAACTCCTAGAGTCCAAGTCCATTTATGAAGGGTCTAATATTTTAACTTGGTCTAACCAAGTGAGAGTTCTAATGACCAAGATCCCACACATACATACATACATAACGCATTATAAAAGGTTTGCATGCCATAGAAATAATACGATAAATAAACCATTCATTCACCATAAGAGCCACATGCAAAATTAAAGCCTAGCACGCCCCTGTTGGATGATCACAAGCCCGAATCCTATGCGACCCACTGAGCCTGCAGTGGATATATGGCCAATCTAGGGTTGGTCCTATACTATTACATTTAATAATAGCAACCCAACAACATGCTGATGGGCCTTGGTCTCTTTCTCCTTCGGGTCTCCACGGAACGCCTTGGATTCTTCATTTTGGGTTCTCCATTTGGGCCATCCTTCATCTCCACCATGGAAATAAAATAAAATAATTCCTCACCACTTACTACTCTCATTACAAATTTAAAAGAAACCACAGCAAAATCCCGAGGGGAGTACAATTGGAGGGAGATAGAATGCCTTATTATTCCAAGACAACTAGAAGAGAGGAGGAGAAAATAAAAGAGGCACACAGGCCCAACAAACCATATATGCAGTCTCGGGCTTGTGATTATCCGTTCTCAATCAATGCACATAATTACATGATATCCAATCATATAAACGCATGTACATAATCCATGATATCCAATCACATCATTCATAAAAGAAATGAGAGAATGAGTCATGCATGTAAACTTGGCATAATATTGGTAATCCCCTTTCTTGTTTAGGAAAACCTTTCCTTATAATTTGAAAGTAAATAAAATATGCAAAATAAATAAAATAATTTTTCAGAAAATATTCTCAAAAAATTAAAGAACAAAACGGTGAACGGCCGCTGCCCCGGTGGCACCCGTCAGCGCAGATGGGCCAGCAGGCCCACCCTTCCACCCGTGTGCGCAGGGCACGCCTGGCCAGGCGCGCGCGCGCAGGCCCCTGCCTGCTATGGCGCACGCCTGGCCGTGCTCTGGCGCACTGGCGGGGCAGCCATGCAGAGGCCCCCTCTGCCTGTGCATGCTGCCCTGCCGTGCCGCTTGCGCGCGTGGCCTATGCATGCACATGCGCATCGGGTGTGCTTCCGGGTGCGCACGCTCAGGCTCCGCTGCCTGCTTGCGTGCACGCGCGCGGCCTGCCTGGTCGTGCATCGGCTGCGGGAGTGCTCTGATGTGATGGCCTGGCGCACGCACGCAGGCTCCCTTGCCTACGTGCACATGCACCCGGCTACGAATCGGCCCGCGCGACCAGCAGACTGAAGGCCGTAAGCCCGCGCGCGCTGTGCGCGCCTGGCCAGGATGCTGCCCGCAGGCTCCCATGCCTGTGCGAGCGCCTGGCCTTGCGCACTGCGCGCGCAGTTAGCCGTGATGCATTTTTTCGTCCCGTTTTATTTTTCTGCACTATTTTTCTGCACTATTTTTCTGCACTATTTTCCAAGAAACCAAGAAATACCTGTGCGAGCGCCTGGCCTTGCGCATGATTAACGACATGAAAACGATATGCTTGATAAATAAAAAATCAAGAAATACGTAAATCATGCTATACACGTTTTCATGCTTTAAACACACGTAAAACCCTAGGCTTATACACCGAACCGGGCTCTGATACCACTGAAAGCCTAGGATAGGCGTGTGGATCGCCCTGGGAGGAGCGCGAATGCGGAAGTGCGGTATAATATAAAAAATTGCAAGAATTTAAATCATGCCATAAACAAGAATTAAACGTGAACATTCAAGGGGTGTTCCTTTGAACCTCCTGGGCATTTGGTGTATCTCATGAACAAAACGAAAGAAAGAAAATCATGGAGGCCGTACGGTTGAAAAACCGACACCAACAAAACGAGAAAACCTACCCGGTTATCATTTTGTCTTCGAGCCGCTACTTGCGTTGTTCCCTGTTTTGCTCCAAGATCTCGTATTGAGACCCTATAAATCGTACACGCAATCCGCCCACGAATCTTGATCCTTGTGCTAGCAAAAAATCAAGTGTATATTATTTGGAGAGGATGGATCGATCAAACGCGATAATTTAACGTGATCAACCCTCCTTAGGTTCAATTGTATGAAAACAAAAGAACCAAAGTATTGTCTTGGGAAAGAGGGAAAGTGGCCGAGAGAGGAGAGAGGGACGAGTGGTGTGTACGTGTGTTTCTTGAATTTCATTATCTTTCCACAAGTGAAGGGCTAGGAGTATATATAGAGGAGGAATCCATTCCACTTCAAACACCAACTCTTGGAAGACTATTTTGACTAGGATATTGACCTAGTCAAAGTAGCTCTTTGATTTGGTCAAACCAATCCTAGCCATCCATCTCTCCTTTAAATCTCAACCATCCATTTATTTTATGGAATATTTAAATCCTATTTAAATAATCCATAGGGCAAGATATAAATAAAATAAATAGTCATATTTATTTTAAGCTCGTATATTAAATTCAAATAAATCCAATTTATTAGTCAAATTCCTTTTCATCCAATTAAAGGAATTAATTTTCCCAAGAAAAGAAAGATCCGATTAAATCTAATTTAATCGTCCCACCTCTCTCCAAATATTTAATTCTAAATTAAATACGTTATGTGTGCGGATTGTGTGTGACTCTTTAGGTTCACCTTTAGCTAGACTTGGTCGAATTCCTAGAATCCGTACGTTACCATGGGTGGCCGTCTAGCAACGGTCCATGGCACTAGAGACTAGGTGAATATGCGTGAGGGTAAACATTTAGGCTCTGTAGTACATTTATCCTTCTGCTTACGGTCTCACCACTTAGGGTCTAAGGCACGGTAAGGTAGGTACCCATCTTGGACCTAAGTGTCGGCTTGTCCTACACTAAACGCCGCAGGGAATCCTTTCCTTCTGTTCAGTTATTGTGACAAAAGATTTAGGGACAAGACTTAGACCACAGTGAGACGCTACTGTCAGCGCTCTGACAGGAGACAGATCCTTTCGTGGAAACTACTGTCAGGTTGCACATCATGACTGCACTAGATATGGCTTATGACTACTCAGTAACTATGACTCGGTAATCTCTCACCATACATAAGATACAGACACGGTGTACAGGTAAACTAAGCAATTCCTCAAGTCCAAGGATTAACTTTGTACCGTTGGAACCGGGAACTCAAGTCATACCTATCTGACCCTACTCAAGATCCTCCATAAGACGGTTCCCGCGAGTCACCTCAGTCAGCTGCTCCTTAGCCAGCTGACCCACTAACACTGCATTAGACGACCCTCGTCACCCATCAATGAAACACGACAGCAGATGCTTAGTGCAAGCCTCAAGTGGATTCTCGATACCCATTTCCTGAGATTCCTTGACTTGGAGATTTTTAGACTGATTCGGCGAAACTGATTTCATGAACCTACCTCAATGCGTAGTTCCAGTTCCTGAAATTTGATCTCAGTCTGTGGGCTTTGTTTGTGCAGTGAACAGTTACAAAGCAGTAAAGTGAAGACAGACAAAGTATGAGCCAGATGAACATCACTTTCTCATTCATCAAGGTTTATTAAAACTCTGAAATTGTTCAGACATAGGTTACAATTCGCTTAATAAAATTGGCTTCATGGTAACCTATTCTAACAGAATGGTCATTGCATTACAATGTTTAAATAAGGCATAAAACGATCTCATTTAGCACTACATTTTGGAACGGCCAGCCAAATGTTCCAATTAGTCACGGTCGTTGGACACGGGTAGGAATGGTAATGTTTTTAGGTCAAAGAATCACTCCAAGTGCCATATGTGGGTTCCAAATGGAATGCCAAAATATATTCGTCCTTTTTTTGAAACGGTTGTAGGACTACAATTCGGCACACATAAATTGGCACAGTACTATGAACGGTCATTCTGTTCCAATACGTTTGAATTTCGAAGAACACGAAAGTGATGTTAGCAATGTGTTACCATTCCACAATAGTTCCTTTGACCGTTCCAATTTGAAACGAAAGTTGGAACGGTCGTTCTTATCCGTGCCAATTCCCAATTTTTTTGTAGTAGAATGAGCTTCAAATATTTGGCAAGACATGATCGGTCAATTTGAATTTTCTCTTTAGATATTTTTATTTTTAAAGAGATAAATATCAAATTATTTGACTTGATCTGATTGGAATGTATATGCAGTTGTTCCATTGGGCACTGTTTGATTGGCAAAAATACTTGACTGTAAAGCATAATTTGATTTACCTTAATTGTTATATTTCGACACATGTTGGCCATTGAGTTAATGAAAAAATATACATTAAAATATCAATTAACTCAATTATTTTGTACTTGGAACTAATATTAAAAAATTCAAAACAAAAATAGAAAAAGGATATAATTGAATTAATATATTATTTTATATTTATCTTCATTTAATTGGGTGTGGAATTTTCTTGTCTGCAAATGCCCCATCGAGACTTTTTCATAGATATTTACTGCAATGAAGTGAAAGAGTGAAAGAGCCTTCTACATGAGTTGGCTTTTTTCTTTTCTTTTTTTCTTTTAACATGTGGTTGAACTTGAAATTATATTGAAACTGCCTAGGTACTCATTGGAATGATCAATTCATAACATAGTTTACTTGAACTTTGTTGATAACTTATTCTAATTAGAAGGAGTTTCTCAATTTAAATTTGTAGATAGTTTTATGCTCAGATCAAGGAGTTCCTCATCTAGAATTTGTAGGTAGTCTATATTCATATCAAGGAGTTTTTCAAATAAATATGTAGATAGTTTATACTCGTAATCAAAGGAGTTTTTTCAATTTGAATGTGTAGTAATTTATACTCATATCAAGGAGTTCTTCATTTTGAGTTTGTAGATACTTTATAATCGTATCGAGGAGTTGTTCAAATTGAATTTTTTGTAGGTAGTTTATACTCATGTAAAGGAGTTTTTCAAGTAATTTATAGATAGCTATACTATTATTGAGGAGTTTTCAGTTTGAAATTGCACATAGTTTGTACTTATATCTCGGAGTTCTTTGATTTGAATTTGTAGACGTTGGAAATAATAATCAAGGCAATGTTTTGAAAATCAAGAATCACAATTTGATAAACCAAAATTTCAATTTCATAATGATTACAATATCAGTATCACAAAACCAATTTGCAAACAAACAGATCAGAACAAAAGACACGAATAGTTTAGATATGTTGTTTTACATAACGTGTAAATAGTAACTTAGCTGGGTCAAAGTTGTATCATAACGACTCTAGTTTTAACAACCGAATCAGAGAAAGTCTCTACTTGCATTGAAGAAATTTGATGTCCCGTTTCTCAATGTGCACTAGGTTCTACACCACCTTTTCCAGGATAAAACGGTTCAGAATTCTAACTATGCACAATATTAGAATTCACCTCGATCAATACTCAATCACCGGAACATGAGAAAAAAACTAAACCCGAAACTCATGAGGGAGAGAACATGTTAGAATAGGTGACCATGTAGCCAATCTTGGTAGGCGAATTGTGACCTATGTCTGAACAATTTCGAAGTTTATGATAAAACCTTGATGAATAAGAAAGTGAAATTCATTTGGCGCATACTTTGTCTGTGTTCACTTTATCTGCTTTATAACTGTTCGCTACACAAACAAAGCCCACAGACTGAAATCACATTTTGGGGACTGGGACTATGCTTGGAGGTAGGTCCATGAAATCAGTTCCGCCGAATCAATCTGGAAATCTCCATGTCAAGGAATCTCGAAAATGGGTACCGAGATTCCCCTTGAGACTTGCACTAAGCATCTGCTGTCGGGTTTCATCGACGGGTGACGAGGGTCGTCTAAGCAGTGTTAGTGGGTCGGCCTGCTAGGGAGCGACCGACTGAGGTGACTTGCGGGAACCGTCTTACAGAGGACCTTGAGTAGGGTCGGCTAGATATGACGTGAGCTCCCGGTTCCAACGGTACAGGTCAAGTCCTTTGACTTGAGGAATTGCTGAGTTTACCTGTACATCGAGAGTATCTTAGGTATGGTGAGAGATTGCCAAAATGCACTTGAGTAGTTATAAGCCATATCTAGTGCAACCACGCTGTACAACGTGACAGTAGTTTCTAAGGGAGGATCTGTCTCCTGTCAGAAGGTGTTGACAGTTGTGTCTCACAATACTCTGTCTCTTGTCCCTAAAAACTGTGGCTACAGTAACTGAACAGAAGGGAAGGGTTCCCTGCGGCGTTTGGTAAAGGACAGACCGACACTTAGGTCCAAAATGGGTACCTACATAATCCGTGCCCTAGACGCTAAGTAGTGAGACTGTACACGGAAGGATAGATGTACTGTAGACCCTAAATGTTCATCCCCACGCATATTCACCTAGTCTCTAGTACCATGGACCATTGCTAGATGGCCACCCATGGTGACGGGCGGGTTCTAGGAATACAACCAAGTCTAGCTGAAGGTGAACCTAAAGAGTCACACACAATCCACGCACATAATGTATTTAATTTGGAATTAAATATTTGGAGAAAAATGGAATGATTAAATTGGATTTAATCGGGTCCTTCTTTTCTTGGGAAGAAATTAATTCCTTTTATTAGATTAAAGAAATTTATCTAATAAATTGGATTTATTAGAAATTAATTTAATGGGCTTCGAATAAATATTTGATATATTTATTGCCTTTAGGATTATTTAAAAGAAATTTAAATATTCCATTAAATTAATCAATGGTTAAGATTAAAGAGAGAAATCTATGGCTTAGATTGGTTTTACCAAGAAAGCTAGATGTTCACTAGGATTTGACTAGGTCAAATCCTATTCAAGAAGGAGTCTTCAAAGTGTAGGAATTAGAAGAGGAATGGGATTCCTCCTCTATAAATATTCCTAAGTGTCCTCTTTAGAAGAGATGATGAAAAACTTGAAGCACACACACAACACACACTCGGCCTCTTCCTCTCTCGGCCGCACCCTCTCCCTCTCTTCCAATAAAGTCTTCCAAGTTCTTTTGTTTTCTACAATTGAACTTTAGGAGGATTGATCTCGTTAATCAATAACGTTTGATCGATCCGTCCTCTCCAAAAATACACTTGTTCTTTCGCTAGCACGAAGATCAAGATACGTGGGCGGATTGCGTGTACGAATTAGAGGGTCTCCCGTTCGAGATCTTGGAGCAAAACGTGGAACAACGCGAGTACCAGTTTGAAGACGAAAACGACAATTGGTAGGTTTCCGATTTACAATTTTCGTCCCTCTTTCTTTTAAACCCAATGGCCTCCATAAAACTTTGTATGTTTATTGTTATTCATGAGATACACCGAACGCCAGGAGTTTCAAGGGAACACCCATTGAACGTTTTTACTACATATAGTTTATGCATGTTTAAATTCTTGCAAATCGTTAATTTGTTTTACCGCGCTTTCGCATTCGCGCTACTACCGGGCCGATCCACACGCTATCGCTAGGCTTTCAGTGGTATCAGAGCCCGTATCGGTGTATAGGCCTAGGTTTTTGTGTGCATTTAAAGCATGAAACGCGTATGGCATGATTTATTCGATTCTTGATGTTTTAATTATCAAGCATGTCGTTTTCTTGCTTTTTTATCGTGTATGAATTTTGGTTCTGTTGGTTTCTTGTTTTTCTTGGGAAACGGGGGGCAACACAAATAAAATAGAAGAAAACGGCACACGCAGCCAGCCGGTGGCTGACAGAGCATGCAGTGTGCCCGGGCGAGGCGCGCGCGCAGGCAGAGGAGCCTGCGCGCGGTAGCCACGCCAGGCGCGCATAGTGTGCGCGGATCCAACCGGCATGCGCGCAGCCGGACACCAGGCGCGCGCGCTAGGCCAGTGCGCGGCCAGGGAGGCCGCGCGCGCATGAGGCAGCGCCGCCTGGCGCACACGTAGGATGCGCACGCAGGCGGCGCGGCAGGACGGCGCGCGCGGGCAGAGGTGCTAGCGCGCGGTAGGATGGCGCGCGCGGGCAGAGGTGCCTGCGCACGCCAGCGTGCACAGCGTTGCCAACCAGGCACACGCGCGAGCAGACAGGGGCTTGCGTGCGCGCACCCGGTCAGGCACGCTCTGCGCGCGCAGGGACAGCAGGTTGGGCCTGCTGGCCTGTGTGTGCCGACAGAAGGCCGCCGGTGGCGTGGCTGGTTAACGTTTGCATTTTCTTGTTATTTTTATTTTTTGGATAAATTCTGAAAAATTAGTTTTATTTAATTTTGCATGTTTTTCTTAAAGAACATTATTTGGAAGGTTGTTTGTATTTGATTTGGAATCCCGGGGACTACTCACCTTCAAATAATGAGGAAGGGTCTTCCTAAACGGGAAAGGATATTACCAACGGTTGTACCATGTTTTTCATACGTAACTCTTTTATTTATCATGGGATGATGTGATTGGATATCATGGATTATATGCATATGTTTATGTGGTTGGAAATCATGTAATTATGTGCGTTTATTGAGAATAGATGATCTCGAGCCCTAGACCAAATGTATGGTTTAGTTTATGTTGGGCCTGTGTGCCTCTTTTGCTTTCTCCTTCTCATCTTCTAGTTGCCTTGGAATTATAAGGCATTCTATCTCCCTCCTATTGTACTTCCCCCGAGTTTTCGCTGGGGTTTCCTTTTTACATATGTAATGAGAGTAGTATAGGAGTGAGGATTTTTATTTTATGTATTTGGTGGAGATGAAGGAAGGTCCACATGGAAAGCCCATAATGGAGGTCCAAGGCATTTCCATAGAGATTTGAAAGAGAAAAAGAGACCAAGGCCCATCAGAATGTTGATCGGGTTACTATTAAATGTAATAGTGTAGGCCCAACCCTAGATTGACCATAGATCCACTGCAGGCTCAGTGGGTCGCATAGGATTCAGGCTCGTGATCATCCAACAGGGGCGTGCTAGGCTTTAATTTTGCATGTGGCTTTATGGAGAATGAATGGTTTATTTATCATATTACTACTATGGGATGCAAACTTTAAATTATGCATTATGGATGAATGTGTTTATGTATGCGATCTCGGTCATTTACAACTCTCACTTGGTTGGACCAAAGTTCAAAATATTAGACCCTCGATAAAATGGACATGAACTCTAGGAGTTCGTCCATGCCTTCCAATCCATAGCATAGTGAGGAAGCTGATTTAGGTCGATAGCGTGGTCTCACGAGTCGTGGCACGACTATCATACTTAAAAGAAGCTGCACTATGTCATGAACGAAAAGTAGACAACTGTTATCTGTCTCACGAGTCGTGGAGGTAGTAGTGGGTCTATGATTCGGTCGATTGGGTCGGGTCTAACGCCCAAAAAATGTGATTCGCTTGGAGTCCTCGGGATCACGTGAAAGAGTGAGGCAGTTGTCATGGGAATCTCGTGGAACGAGAATGGTATGGTATACCTCCCACAGGATTCTTCCCATGCGAATCGTAAAAGCGGGGTATGGGGAAAATCGTTGTGGATCCCAAGCCCACTAGGAAAGGGTGTTTCCCGAAAACAACGTTTGAGAGTATCGTGTTTTTGTATAAAATAGTGGGAGCATTAAATGACTAAAGTCCAAGCATTTAATTATTTATCAAAACTTCCATCTTTTAAAATTCTGCTGATAGTATTCTGTTCTTTTAAATGTAGATTTAAAAATGTCTAAGAAACCATTATCAACCATACTTGAGACCAACAAGTTTAATGGAACCAATTACAATGACTGGTTGCGCAATTTGAGGATAGTCCTAGATTACGAGAACCAAGGCTACGTCATGGATGAGCCGTTCCCTAGGACCTTTCTGGAAGGATCCATGCCAGAAGAACGTGAGACATTCTAGACTTGGTATAAGGATAACTAGAAAGTCCGTAGCATCATACTTGCCTCTATGACGAATGAGATTCAGAAGCAGTATGAAAGGCTAGACGATGTCCTTTCCATTATGGTTCGCCTGAAGGATTGCTATGCAATCCCGGACCGACATACTAAGTATGTCGCAACGAAGGCGTTCTTCAGAACTAAAATGACTGAAGGATCCTCCATACAAGAGCATGGGGTCGAGATGCTTAGCTTGGTGGAAAAGCTCGAGGATCTCAAGGCAGGGCTCGATAACGAGACATATATAGACGTGATCCTTCAGTCTCTCCCACCCTCCTTTGACCAATTCTTGTTAACTACAACTTGAACACACTTGAGAAGGGTATTCATGAGTTAAACAATATGTTGGTGCAATACGAGGCAATGACCAAAAAGTCTACGCCGTCGGTATTTTTTGGAAATGCTTCAACTTCCAAGACGAAAGGCAAGGGTGTCGGACGATGGAAAAGGAAGAAGGGAAAGGGAAAAGCCGTCAAAGCAGCTACCAACACTAAGAGTGTTCCTGTTACCAAAGTGGGGAAAGGCAAAGAAAAAGGGAAGGTTGACTCAAAGCAACAGTCAAGGGCATATGACATATGTATCAATTGCCGTGAGAAAGGGCATTGGAAGAGGGATTGCCCCAAACTCCTCTCCAAACAAGGTATCTTTGTGATTGAGGTTAATATGGTTACTAACACTGCCTCTTGGGTATTAGATACCGGCTGTGGAGCTCACATTTGCAATGATTTGCAGGTGCTGAAAAGAAGCAGAAAACTGAGTAGCGGGGATTGTTGGAATAGGTGACCAGAAAGCCAATAGGTTTGGCAATTTGTAACCTATCCGACAACTTGATGTGAATGTAATATTATTATGTGATGAATAAGATGAGTATTCGTCACCAATGGTACCTTATTTGTTGCGCTCATCTTACATTTGTTAAAATGGTGTTTAACTTATATCGCAACAAAGCCCACAGACCATAGATAACAACTCGTGCAGTTGGGCCACGCATTGGATGGTGGTCATGAAACCAACTGATTAAAAGTTGGGTCTGAAACGTTCCAAGTCGAGGACCTCGAGACAGGGCATCGAGAGTCCTATTGAGACTTGCGTCAAGAGTCGTGTTCATTGGATGAGTGCCGTGTTTCATCGGCGACAGGCGTGGGACGCCTACACGATCTTGATGGGTTGGTCGACTGGGGTCGAGCCGACTGGACTGACTCGCGGGGATCATCATATGGAAGCCTTGGAGGCTTGGTCGGTATGATTGGATTCCCCGGTTCCGATAGTACGGGAGCGCTCCCGGGCGGATCCGCTTGTCCTTCAGGGATATGGTCCTAAAGCTTGGGAATGGCAAGGTCATCTCGGCAGAAGCAGTAAGATCCGCCACTCTAGTAGTTAGTGATCGCATTAGCATAGAATTAGAGCAAGTTTATTTTGATGATTAGAAACATCATTTCCATTCCGTTGTTAGAAAATAGTGGATATGAGTTTATGATCAATAAAAATTATTTTTATTTGATGAGGTGTGGAATTGCTCATCTGCTTGGTACGCTTAATAACGGCCTCTATATCTTGCAACAAATGAACTTCGTTCTAAACGCTCAACACAAACGTAAAATAGATAATAACGGGAACGCACAACTGTGGCACGCTAGGCTAGGTCACATTTCCCAAGATAGGATGAAGAAGTTGGTGGACTCAAAGAACCTAGAGGTAGGGGACTTGAGTGAGCTATCAACTTGCTGTTAGAATAGGTGACCAGAAAGCCAATTGGATTAGCAGTTTTGGGAACTATTCGTCAATCTTTATTAATACAATATTATCCTGATGAATAGAGTAAGTATTCATCACTGGCACTGTGTTTGTTGTGCTTACTACTAACGTTGAACGGCGTTTCAACGTCACAACAAATGCCCACAGACCAATTGGATAACCCATGTAGTTGGGCTGCGTATTGAATGGCGGCTACGAAACCAACTTCTGAGGGTTGGTCTGAAACATTCCAAGTCGACGACCTCGAGATTGGGCATCGAGTGTCCTATTGAGACTTGCACTAAGTATTGCATTCACTGGGTGAGTGCCAAGTTTCATCGGCAACAGACGAAGGTCGTGTATGCAATTTTAGTGGGTTAGTTGACAAGATGGTCGACTGACTGAAGTGACTCGCGGGAATCATCATATGGAAGCCTTTGAGGCTTGGTCGGTATGACTAGAATTCCCGGTTTCGATAGTACGGGACTAGTCCTCGGACTTGAGGAACCATGGCAGTCACGTGCATATGATGACTGTATCTTGGATCTGGCGAGAGGTAATCATTCTGTAAGATGGTCATTATAAGCCTTGTCCAGTGCAGTTGGAGTATGTAGCGAGGACGGTGGATTCCAAGATAGGATCTGTCCCCTATCAGTACATGACGGTGATGTCTCCTATGCACTCTGAGATGGTTTAGACTCTGAAAGCCTATGGCCATAGCAATTGATTGAGTAGGAAAGGGTTTCCTACGTCGATCGATAGAGTAAACGCATCTCGGGTATGAAGCATAGTTGCCTAGTCAAGGATGGGAACCGACGCCCAATTCAATACCCTAGACTAAGGCCGGGAGACGGTCGACAGTAGGACCGTACCCGTACGGAATCGGCGCCTAAATGTTCATGCCAACATTCACCTAGTCTCTAGTGCCATGGACTGTTGCTAGACGGCCACCCATGGTGACGGGCTCTTGTTGGACACGAGCCCAAGTCTAGCTGAGGGTGAACCTAAAGTGTCACACACAAATTACCGAGGAGGTGAGGAATTGAGCTGGAGTCAATTTCAGAGGATGATAAGTAATTGGATTACTTAAGGCTCCATTGGATGGACGGGCCGATATTGTATCGAGCCCTCGTTTAATCGATAAATAGGATTTATTGATTAATATGGAAAGTTGAGATATTGGATCTTTTAATTAGATTAAAAGATCAACGAGAATTATTTAAGTGGACATTAAATTAAATTGGATTTAATTTTTGGTTTCGTCGTAATTGGATTATGGTAGAACCCGATCCGTTAAATTTTGACCCGAGAGGTGTGTTAATTCCATTTATGGAATATGAAGAAGTTGGACTTCTTCCCTAAATAAGCATGGCCGAAAATTGCCACCTTGGAGGGAGCAAAATTCAGCCATGTTGGATGCTAGGTGTTACTTGACTTGTCTCTTTTGGTAAGAGACAAATCAACTCCAATCAAGCCCTTCCTTTTTGGTATGATTTGATCATACCTTAAAAGTTGGTAGGCTTGATTGAAGAATTGATGGTGATTGATTGGGATGTATCTAGACATACTTGGATGAACCTAGACACATTCCAATAATCACATTAATTATGTATATATATGATATACTAACACCTATTGATGATGAATTTTATTATTTATCTTTTTCTAGGAAAAAAATGAAAACTCTCCATACACACTCTCTCTCTCTCTCTACTCTCTAAATCCTCTTTGTTGCTTCATTGATCTAGGATGAATTGAGGAACGAAGTAAGGAAGGAACACTAATTTGATAGTGTAATCTCTTCTTTGATTTCATCCTCTAGATCCATTTTTTTCTAGCAAGAAAAACGAGATCTCTCCCGGTGTGGTGTGGACTACATTAGAGGGTCTCTACGTTGGGACCTTGCGTGGATGAACGTCGGGGAAATCAATGCGTGTAGCCGATCAAAATACAAAATCGAGAAAGGTATTTCGATTGATATTTATGCTCTCGGTTTTTTTTTTTATTCTATAGCCACGAACGCTTATTTATTTTATATATGTTTATATTTTGCGTTTATACACCGATAGCCTGGGAACGTTCAAGGGAACACCCCTTGAACGCGATTTAAATTCTTTTATTCCGCAAGTTTTTATCTCCACCGCGCTTCCGCCGCGTTCCCGGGCCGATCCGTTTTCCTTCAAGTGGTATCAGAGCCCGGATCGGTGTATGTGGCTATAGATTACCTGTTTTACGTGTTCAAGCATGTTCAACGTGTTTAGATCGGCTTTAAAAGCATGTGTTTATTACTTTTAATTTTCATAATTATTTGTTGAAATTTGCATGTTTAATTACGTTGATTAATCATGGATATTTGGGTGATTGTAGAAAATTGAATTTTCTGAAATCTGGGTTTTTGTTTCAGTTTTTTATGTACAGAAGAAAAAAAAAATTACAGCGCGCGCGGGCGAATGGCTGGGCCGTTTTTTCGCTGTTTTTTTGGAAAATTTGATTTTCTGGTATTTTGCATATTTTTTCTGACATATTTAATTTATGGCTGATTTAATTTTAGTTGAGAATGAATTTTTCTAAAATTAAATTGCCTAAGATTATTTCAAAAATGGTTTCCAAACAAAAAAAATATGTACATGGGTTGTACGAGGTTTCTAATATCCATTTTTAATAGCATTTTTGACATGTATTTTTCTGCATTTAATTATGTTATGGAATGATATTGGATATCATTTTTTTAATACGTGGTTTGTATTATTTGGAGCATGATTATATTGGATATATAATTATATTGTGTTTTGTTAATTGGATTAACAAGGGATGATCACGAAGCCCATTGACCTGTGTATGGTTTTAAATTCCTTTTGGGTGGGGCCTGCGTGCCTCTTGTTTTGGGACTATTATTTCCCACTTTCTCCTTATGATGTTAAGGCTTGTCTTTTTCCTTTTATTTGTAATGTATTCCATTTCTCTTCTAATGAGAGTAGTTAGGAATTTTTTGGTGAGGTTTTACATTTTATGTATAATAAAGCAAGCCCACGGAGAAAAAGGAGGTCTATGTTGGACGACGGCCCAAGGTGAGACATCAAGTCGAAACAAGTAGAGTACAAGGCTCATTGGCATGACATTGGGTTAATTTGTTGTAATAGTGTAGGACCACCCTAGACAGACCATAAACTCACTGCGGGCTCAGTGGGCTCGTGATCATCCAACAGGGGTATGCTAGATTTACTTGCTTGCGATGCATTTATTTAAATGCTTTGTAATATTGGATATTTATGCATGTAAAATATTAATGTCATGAGGTCTCAGTCAATAATTTCGAACTCTCACTTGGTTAGACCAAGTTAAAATATTAGGCCCATGATGGACTTGGATCAAAATGGTTTTGATCTGTCCAAGCCTTCCATCCATAGCAATGTTGTGAGGAAGCTACCGCTACCCAAGCGTGGTCTGAAAACCTGTGAGAGGCGTGTGGATCGTCCCGGGAAATAGCATGAATGCGGAAGCGCGGTATAAATATAAATTACAGAATTTAAACATGCTTTATACGTAAAACATAAAGACATATTCAAGGGTGTGCCCTTGAAGTTCCCGGGTGTTCGGTGTATCTCATGAATTAAAATACATACAAGCAATCATGGAGGCCATAGGATTTGAAACTAAAAGAAGAGACAAAAACTTAAAAAGGGAATTACCGGTTCGTAGTTTTCCTCTTCTAACCGGTAATCGCGTTGTTCCCCGATTTGCACCAAAATCTCGTATGTGAGATTCTCTCAATCGTGACACGCAATCTGCCCATGTATCTTGCACGTCGTGCTAGAGAACGAACAAGTATTTATTTGGAGAGGACGGATCAATCACACGTTATTACTTAACGGGATTAATCCTCCTTTTGTTCAATTGTTAAAACAAAAGAACAAAGCTTGGAGAGAGAGAGAGAGTGGCGGACGAGAGAGAGGAAACCGAGATAGAGTGTGTGTTATGTGTGTGTTGGAGTTTCATCATCTCTCTTATGGTGAGGGGCTAGGACTATATACAGAGGAGGAGTTTAATCCTCTTCAAACTCCAACCTTACTCAAGGTCCTCCATAAGACGGTTCCCGCGAGTCACCTCAGTCAGCTGTTCCCTAGCAGGCTAACCTACTAACACTGCTTAGACGACCTTCGTCACCCGTCGATGAAATACGACAGCAAATGCTTAGTACAAGTCTCAAGGGGAATATCGGTATCCATTTTTTGAGATTCCTCGACTTGGAGATTTCCGGACTAATTCGGCGGGACTGATTTCATGGACCTACCTCCAAGCGTAGTCCCAGTCCCCGAAATATGTTTTTAGTCCGTAGTCTTCGTTTGCATAGTGAACAGATATGTATAAAGCGGATAAAGTGAACAAAAATAAAGTAATGCCAAATGAATTTCACTTCTTTATTCATTAATAATTTATCAAATCCTTGAAATTGTCTAGACATAGCTTACATTTTGTCTGCCAAGATTGGCTACATGGTCACCTATTCTAACAACCTCCCACTTGACCTTAAAGCCAATCGCCCATATGCCTAATCCCCATCTTCTCAAGATGTTGCATATGAGCGCTCTGCGACATAGGCTTTGTCAGCAGATCTGCTGTGTTGTCTGCTGAGTTGACTCGGTCCATCCGAACGTCACCTCTTCCTACCATTTCTCTTAGAAGATGGTAGCGTCTAAGAATGTGTTTAGAACGGTGATGAGATCTCGGTTCCTTTGTTTGCGCTATAGCTCCGTTGTTATCACAAAAGTTGACAATGGACTCGGCGATGCTAGGCACCACACCCAACTCTTGGATGTAGTTTCTCATCCAGACCGCTTCCTTGGCAGCTTCTGAAGCTGCTATGTATTCAGCCTCAGTGGTGGAATCAACAGTGGTTGCTTGCTTGGAACTTTTCCAAGCAACTACTCCTCCATTGAGCCTGAATACATAACCCGATTGAGATTTGGCATCGCTAAAGCCTTCCAGGATCAGTTCTCCATTGCCATAGACTAAGAACATTTCCTTAGTCCTCCTCAGGTACTTAAGGATACCCTTAACAGCATTCCAATGTGCCTCTCCTACACAAGATTGATATCTTCTTGTTACGCTCAAAGCGTAAGCAATGTTAGGCCTGGTGCGGTGGACCGCATATTGGATGCTTCCTACGGCAGAAGCATAGGGGATGACTTTCATCCTTTCAAGTTCCTCATCAGTCTGTGGGGACTGTTTCTTGGATAACTTGATCCCATGCCTCATAGGAAGGAATCCTCATTTGGAGTTGTCCATCCGATATCTCTTTAGGACTTTCTCCATATACGAGTTTTGGGTGAGCCCTAACATCCTTTTAGATATGTCCCTGACAATCTGGATGCCTAGGATGTAGGAGGCTTCACCCAAATCCTTCATAGAAAACTGGGTTGATAACCATGCTTTTGCGTCACCCAACATTCTAACATCGTTACCTATGAGTAGAATGTCATCCACATAAAGTACTAGGAACACCATAGAGCTCCCACGGACCTTCTTGTATACATAAGGGTCGGATTCGTTTTTGATGAAGTCATAACCCCGTATTACTTCATTAGAGCGAATGTTCCAGCTTCGCGATGCTTGTTTGAGGCCATAGATGGACTTCTGGAGACAACAGACCTTCTATTCTTTTCCAGTGACCGTGAAACCCTCCGGCTGATCCATGTAGATCTCTTCCTCAACGAAACCATTGAGGAAGGTCGTTTTCACGTCCATCTGCCATATCTCATAGTCATACCATGCTGCAATGGCGAGCAGGATCTGAATGGATTTAGCCATGGCTACCGGCGAGTAGGTGTCCTCAAAATTGACCCCGGGTCATTGAGTGTACCCTTTAGCTACTAGCCTAGCCTTAAAAGTTGTGACTTCTCCATCAACGCCAAGTTTGTGCTTGTAGACCCACTTACACCCAACTGGCTTAACACCTTTCGGTGGGTCTACAAGTCTCCAGACTTGGTTCTCGCTCATGGAGTCCATTTCGGTTTTCATGGCCTCAAGCTATTTCCCGGAGTCGATGTCAGACATCTCTTCTCCGTATCTCTTAGGATCGTTATCCACTAGACCGGTCGTATTTAGAAAGCTATATCTCACTGGAGGTCTAGACTCCCTAGCTGACCTACGGAGAACGGGAACGTCAGTGGTGACTGTGGGCGCTGACTGTACTGGAGCTGGCGGTTCAGGTACCGGGGCTGGCTCTTCCCGAGGTTGTCCCTCATGCCTAGCATGCTGGACTTCTCGAGGTCGATCAGCCCTTCGGGTATCTATCCTGAATCCTCTAAGTGAGGAATCCGCCGGTACCTCTGATGACTGGTTTCCATCACTTGATTCCGCAACGATCAGTTCATCAGGTTGGATATCCTCTGGAAAGCCTTGTTCAAAGAACACCGTGTTCCAAAAGGACAAGGGAAATTTGGTAAAACTCATCATGGATCGAACCATGTCCAACAGGTTTCGATTCCTCCTTTCAGAGACACCATTAGATTGTGGTGTCCCGGGAGATGTCCATTCAGATATTATACCATTTTCTTTTAAATAATTAAGGAACTCAATACTAAGGTATTCTCCGCCTCGTTCTGACCGTAGGACTTTAATTTTGCAGTTGGTTTGGTTCTCTACTTTAACTCTAAATTCTTTAAACCTCTCAAGAGCTTCAGATTTGTACCTCATGGGGTAAACATAACCATACCGTGAATGATCATCGGTAAAGGTTATGAAGTAGGAGAACCCACCTCGGGCCTGCGTCCTTAGTGGTCCACATACGTCTGTATGGACCAAGTCCAACAGACCTGTGGCAAGCCTGCTTTGTCCTACAAAGGGCTTCTTGGTCATTTTTCCTCTCAGACAGGTTTCACAAGTTGGTAGCTCACTCAATTCCCCAACCTCTAGGTTCTTTGAGTCCATCAATCTTTTCATCCTGTCTTGGGATATGTGACCTAGCCTAGCGTGCCACAGTCGTGCGTTCCTGTTATTATCTATTTTACGTTTGTGTTGAGCGTTAAGAACGAAGTTCGTTTGTTGCAAGATGTAGAGCCCATTATTAAGTGTACCTAGTAGATGAGCAATTCCACACCTCATCAAATAAAAGCAATTTTTGTTGATCATAAACTCGTAACCACTATTGTCTAACAATGGAATGGAAATGATGTTTTTAATCATACTAGGTACATAATAAACTTGCTCTAATTCTATACTAATATTATCACTAATTACTAGAGTGGCGGATCCTACTGCTTCTGCCGAGATGGCCTTGCCATTCCCAAGCTTCAGGATCATATCCCCGCTACCCAGTTTTCTGCTTCTTTTCAGCACCAGCAAATTATTGCAAATGTGAGCTCCACAGCCGGTATCTAATACCCAAGAGGCAGAATTAATGACCATATTAACCTCAATCACAAATATACCTTGGTTCGAGAGGAGTTTGGGGCACTCCCTCTTCTAATGCCCTTTCTCACGGCAATTGATACATATGTCATATGCCCTCGACTGTTGCTTTGAGACAACCTTTCCCTTTCCCTTGCCCTTCCCCTCTTTGGCAATGGGAACACTCTTAGTGTTCGTAGCTGCTTTGACGGCTTTTCCCTTTCCTTTCGTTTTAGAAATTGAAGCACCTCCAAACAATACCGAAGGCGTGGACTTTTTGGTTGTTGCCTCGTATTGCACCAACATATTGATCAACTTATGAATGCCCTTCTCAAGTGCGTTCATGTTGTAGTTGACAATAAATTGGTCGAAGGAGGGTGGGAGAGACTGAAGGATCACATCTATGTACGTCTCATTATCGAGGTTTGCCTTTAGGTCATCGAGCTTTTCCACCCCGTGCTCTTGTACAGAGGATCCTTCTGTCATTTTAGTTCCAAAGAACGCCTTAGTCGCGACATACCTAGTATGCCGGTCCGGGACTGCATAGCAATCCTTAAGGCGAGCCATGATGGAAGGGACATCGTCTAGCCTTTCATATTGATTCTGAATCTCATTTTTCATCGAAGCAAGTATGACGCTACGGACCTTCTGGTTATCCTTATGCCAAGTCTCGAACGTCTCACATTCTTCTGGCGTGGATCCTTCCGGTAAGGTCCTAGGGAGAGGCTCGTCCATGACGTAGCCTTGGTTCTCATAATCCAGAACTATCCTGAGATTGCACAATCAGCCGTTGTAATTGGTTCCATTGAATTTGTTGGTCTCAAGAATAGTCCATAAAGGGTTCTTAGAAATTTTTAAATCTACATTTAAACAAAAAACAGAGTTCGCGATCAACAGAATTTAAAAGACGGAGGTTTGATAAATAATTAAATGCTTGGTCTTTAGTCATTTAATGCTCCCACTATTTATACAAAAACATGATACTCTCAAACGTTGTTTTCGGAAAATCCTTTCCTAGTGGGCTTGGGATCCACAGCGAATTTTCCCATACCTCGCTTTTACGATTCGCATGGAAAAAATCCTGTGGGAGGTATACCCTACCATTCTCGTTCCACGAGATTCCCAAGATTATTGCCCTACCCTTTCACATGATCCCGAGGACTCCAAGCGAATCATGCTAATCGGGCGTTAAACCCGACCCAATCAACCGAGCCATAGACCCGCTGCTACCTCCATGACTCGTGAGACAGGTAACAGTGGTCTACTTTTCGTTCATGACATAGTGCAACTTCTTTTAAGTACGATAGTTGTACCACAACTCGTGAGACCACGCTATCGACCTAAGTCAGCTTCCTCACTATGCCATGGACTGGAAGGCATGGACAAACTCCTAGAGTCCATGTCCATTTTGTCTAGGGTCTAATATTTGGGCATTGGTCCAACCAATGTGAGAGTAGTAAATGACCGAGATCTCATAAATAAATATTAACACATTCATCCACAATGCGTAATTAAATAAATTACATCCCATGGCAGTTATATGATAAATAAAACACCATTCATCCATCATAATAACCACATGCAAAATTAAAGCCTAGCACGCCCCTATTGGATGATCATGAGCCCGAATCCTATGCGTTCCACTGAGCCCGCAGTGGATCTATGGTCAATCTAGGGTTGGTCCTACACTATTACATTAGTAGTAACCCAATCATCATTCTGATGGGCCTTGGTTTCTTTTCTCTTTCTTCTCTTCATGGAAACTGTTAGAATAGGTGACCATGTAAGCCAATTTTGGCAGGAATATGTAACCTATGTCTAGACAGTTCTTTGGTATTTGATAAAAACATTTATGAATAAAGAAGTGAAAATTCATATGGCAATACTTTGTTTACGTTCACTTATCTGCATTTACATTTCTGTTCACTACGCAAACAAAGCCCACGGACTGAGTAACGTTTTCGGGGACTGGGACTACGCTTGGAGGTAGGTCCATGAAATCAGTCTCACCGAATCAGTCCGGAAATCTCCAAGTCAAGGAATCCCGAAAATGGGTACTGGGATTCCCTTTGAGACTTGCACTAAGCATCTGCTGTCGTATTTCATCGACGGGTAACGAAGGTCGTCTGAGCAGTTTTAGTGGGTCAGCATGCTAGGAAGCAGCTGACTGAGGTGACTCGCGGGAACCGTCTTACGGAGGACCTTGACTTGAGGAACTCCTGAGTTTACTTGTGCATCAGGTCTGTATCTTAGATATGGTGAGAGATTGCCAAAATACTCTTGAGTAGTCATAAACCATGTCTAGTGCAGCTCGGGTGTACAGAGTGACAGTAGTTTCCAAGAAAGGATCTGTCTCCTGTCAAAAGTTATTGACAGTTGAGTCTCATGTATGCTCTGTGTCTTGTCCCTAAAATCTGTGGCCACAGTAACTGAACAGAAGGGAAAGGTTTCCCTTGCGGCGTTTAGTAAGGATAGACTGACACTTAGGTCCAAAATGGGTACCTGCTTTTTCTGTGCCCTAGACTCTAAGTGATGAGACCGAAGACAGAAGGACAAGTGTACTGTTAGAGCCTAAATGTTCATCCCCGAATATTTCACCTAGTCTCTAGTGCCATGGACCGTTGCTAGATGGCCACCCATGGTAACGGACGGATTCTAGGAATCCGACCAAGTCTAGCTGAATGTTGAACCTAAAGAGTCACACACTATCCACACACACTTAGTATTTAATTTGGAATTAAATATTGGAGTAAAGGAATGATTAAATTAGATTTAATCGGGTCCCATATTTTCTTGGAGAAATTAATTCCTTTTATTTGATAAAGGGAATTAAATTAATAAATAGGATTTATTAAAAGGGTTGATTTAATGGGCTTAGAATAAATAATAATATTTATTTATGATATTATATTTATTCTTTTAGCCTTTTGGAATATTTAATAGGATTTAAATATTCCATTAAATGAAAATCAACGGTTGAGATGGAAAGGGGAGATGGAAGGCTAGGATTCGTTTGACTAGGTCAAACACTAGTTTGACTAGGACTTTGACTAGGTCAAAATCCTAGTCAAATTAGGTTACTTAGAGTTTGAGTTTAAAGAGGATTAAACTCTTCCTCTATATAAACCTCTAGCTTCCAACATTTGAGAGAATGATGATTCTTGAAAAACACACACAACACACACTCTCCCCTCTCCTACCTCTCGTCCGCCCCTCTCTCTTTCTCTAGCAAGAAAATATTTTTTCCTTAGTTCTTTTTGTTCTTGGAACATCAAGAACTTAGACGAACCAATACCGTTAATTGATAACGAGTTATTGATTCGTCCACTCCAAAAATAATACTTGTTCGTTGCTAGCACGACGTGCAAGATACGTGGGTGGATCGTGTGTCACGATTTGGAGGATCTCAAGAACGAGGTCTTGGTGCAAAACGGGGAACAACGCGAGTAGCAGTTGAAGACGAAAACGACAACGGGTAGGTCTCGTTTAAGATTTTCGTCCCTCTTTATTTTTCAACTCCATGGCCTCCATGATTTATTTATTTTATGATCATGAGATACACCGAACGCCCGGGAACCTCAAGGGCACACCCCTTGAGCGTGTTCTTTAAATTAAAAGCATGCCTTTTATTTTAATATGTTTATTTTTACCGCGCTTCCGCATTCGCGCAATTCCCGGGACGATCCACCGGATTTTCTTTCACATGATTCGCTTGGAGTCCTCGGGATCATGTGAAGAGGTGAGGCAGAATATCTTGGGAATCTCATCGGTTGAGAATGGTATTAGATACCTCCCACGAGACATTTTCCATGTGAATTGTAAAAGCGGGGCATGGAGAATTGCGCTCGTGGATCCCAAGCCCACTAGGAAATGGTTTCCCGAAACCCCATTTGAGAGTGATGGGCTTTCGTAGAAATAGTGGGAGGCGTTAATGACTTGAACATAATTTTATTATAATATACTTAATGTTTTTCTGTTTAACTGTTGATGTCTAAGAATCTACTAACCCTTATACATGACACTAATAAGTCTAATGGAACGTATTACCACGCCTGGCTGTGAAATCTTAAGATGGTCTTAGATTTCAAAGAACCAGACTTATATTCTAGATAAGGTTTTTGTCTCAGACCTTGCCGGAAGGGTCATCGCCAAAAGAACGTTTGACGTTCAAGAAGAGGCTTGATGACAATGGGAAGGTCTGCAACATCATACTGGCATCCATTGATAATGAGATGCCGAAGCAATATGATAGGCTGGAAGATGTTGGCTCGATGATGCTTCGATTGTAGCAAGTCTATACGGTCCCAGACCGGCATGTTAGACATGCTGCAATGAAGGCACTCTCGGAGCGAAGAAAAATAGAAGGATCGTCGATACAAGAGCATTGAGTGATGATGCTATCCCTTGTGGAAAAGCTCAAAGACCTCCAAGCTGATCTTGAAAGAGAGATGTACTTCTACGTGATCCTTCAGTCTCTTCTCCCCTCACTCGACCCATTTATAGTCAACTACAACATGAGTGGGCTTGAGAAAGACCTTCATGAGTTGATAAAAATGTTGGTCTAGTACAAGGCAACGATTGAAAAATCTGTGTCGACGATACTAGTGAGGATGCTTCGACCTCTAAACCGAAAGGCAAGGGTGCCGGACGCAGGAAGAGGAAGAAGGCTCAGACAATATCAGCCGCTGCCAGCACTTTGAGTGCTCCTATTACACCACTGGGCGGGGGTAAAGGAAAGAGGAAAAGGGTTCGGCAGTCAGAGGTTCCAAATGATGTTTGCATTAACTGTGAGAAAAGGGACATTGGAAGAGGGAGTTTTCTAAAGCCCCTATCGAATGAAGGTGACATTTGAATTGAGTATCAACATGATCACTGTTATGTTCTTTGGTATTGGATACCAGTCGTTCATAACCTGTGAATGGTTCACAGGTGATGATAAGGAATAGAAAGCTAAGACAGACGATCCTAAGGTCTAGCAATGGCGAAACTGTTGCTGCAAAGACTAAGGACTAGTTAGGCTTAGTAGTGATCATGTTAAGATTGTGTCTGCGGGAATTATGTAACCTAGCATGATCAAATATGTTCCATTTATTGTTGGACAATTTTGGATACAATAATTTGATCAATAAAATTACTTTTATTTGACAAAGAATGACGATTCTTATCTGCTAGGTTTGGTACATAAACACTTGACAATGTCCCATAATTGGATTATGAGTACACACAAATGACTAAAAATGCATATAATCAAGATGAACTTATGGATTTGGTATCCATGGCTAGGTCAGTTTCCTTTAGTTAAAGATGAGGAGGTTGGAAGATCCAAAAAGTCTAGCAATAGATGATTTGGATCTGCTAGCTTGCAAATCTTCTATGAGGAGGAAAAGACTAAAGAGCCATTTTGTAAGACAAAGTGGACTTGCCGATAGTCTTTTGAATTGGATCCAAAAATACTTCTGTGGATTACTGAATATATAGGACCAGAAGAGGATTCACAAGTCTAAGAACCTTTGGTAGGTTCGGGAAATTAGACTTGGAGTGGTGAACCGAACTGGTCTCCTTTCGATTAGATCGGGAGAGTGTGTGTTCAGTGGGAGCGCCAATACCCTATTAGATTAGATCAAAAACGGATATCCGAAAGGTTACTGAATACACAAGACTAAAAGAGGATTCACAAGTCTAAGAACCTTTGGTAGGTTCGGGGTATTAGACTTGGAGTAGTGAATCAAATTGGTTACCTTTTGATTAGATCGAGAGGATGTGTATTCAGTGGGAGTTCTCAAATATCCGAATGAGAATGAAATTCTCAATCAGTGAAATTCTTCTTGAAGCGGCCATGGATGAATGGTCTCTGATAAGCAAGAAAACGAACCCTGTTAGACTTGGTTCACTGGGTATTTCACTGAAGTTACCTTAGCCCATCTAGACATGGACTTGAAAGTTGTTAGGTTGAGAAACATGCACTTTCTTAAAGTCGTGATCTAGTTACCATATTGGATATGGTTTGGAAAACCTGTATCCTACAAAGTTCTTTAGTATATGGGATGGTCCTGCATACGTCAAGGGACTAGTAGGAAAACAGACTAGACCCGGTGTTTAATTTGTGCAGGTCTAATGCAAAATAATGCAAACATCAGGTTATTTCCCACTAACTATATTCCAGTCCTCCCAGGAACGACTAGAATACCTTAGATACCTGATGGGTACAGGTTTCTGGGTCCGACCGGTCAATTGAAGCATGATCCAAAGGACATATGGAGAAGCGATGTTGGACATCGGGATTGGATCAATGGCTTGGAGCCACGGGATCTGTCTTGAAATTCAACTGGGTTTGAGATTTCATGTAACTGGAATATTCGTTTTGACGAAGCCATACGATGTCTGACTCGGTCAATAACGAGCATTGGTGTCAGTGGGAGTGTGGTAGTCTTTCGAGTGTGAAGTATGTAACGTCTAATTCATTTGGAATGAGATTAAGATGTTAAGAAACACTAGAAACAAGAGCATTATTCACGCAATTCTCCATGAATAGGGCCAAGTTGTCCAAAACTTAGTCACCATTGACTAATGAGGAAGCTTAGATGTTTACATCCCCTATGTCTTTGCCGTACGCAGCATGGCTATGCTGTTCGGTGCACAAGGCCTGATGTTGTTTATCCTGAAAGAATGTGTGGATCGTCCCGGGAGATTAACGCGAATAGCGGAAGCGCGAAATAGTGCGTAATAAAAAAAATTACAAAGCATAATTAAATGGAATTTAAATCATGCATAACGTACATAAACGAATCAAAGGGTGTGCCCTTGATTCTCCCGGGCGTTCGGTGTATCTCATGTTCAATAAAACACAACATGGAGGCCATAGAATTAGAAACGAAAAACATAATTAAAGAACCTACCCGGTTGTAGTTTTGTCTTCGTTCGGCTACATGCATTGTTCCCCGTTTTGCACCAAGATCTCAAGAAGAGACCCTCTAAATCATCTCACTCGCTCCACAGGCAAGCAAACAACCCTTGTGCTAGCAAGAAATTATTTGGGGAGAAGAGACATCGATACACGCTATGAATTAACGCAATCAATGTCTCTTATGTTCTTAACTTGAATAAAATCAAGAAGAACAAACTATAATTCTTGGAGATTAAGAAAAGGGCATGGACGAATTTTGAGAGGAAATTGAGAGATGAGAGTTGTAGAGAATATTAGGTGTGAGTGTGTGTTTTTTTTAAGTATTTATAGAAGATGGAATTCCTATTCCTTCTCAAACTCTTCCAAAGAGACACACTTTGACTAGGATTTTGACCTAGTCAAATCCTAGTCAAATTAGGCTTTGATTAAGTCAAATTAATCATGGCCCTTCATCTCATCATGTTCTAGATCAAATCTTGTCCATCCATTTTGATGGGCTCTTTGGAATGGGCCTATTTAATTCTAAATTAAATATTCCCATGGACGTTATATTAAATCATATTTAATATACTAAGCCCATTAATTAATTAATGGAAAGAACTTATTTAATTCTTAATTAAATAGTCCCATGGACTTTATATTAAATCCTATTTAATATACCAAGCCATTAATTAATTCCATAGAATGGGATTATTTAATTCTAAATTAAATAGTCCCATGGACTTTATATTAAATCCTATTTAATATACCAAGCCCACTAAATAATTAATTCACCCTTTTAATCTAATTAAAAGGAAAGCCCATGCTTTATAAAATTTATAAATCTAATTTATGAACTCAAGCCCCATTATTCCAAATAATACATCGAGGCTTGAATCTCCAAGAAGTATAATTTAATTCCATTAAATTAAACCTTCTCCCGGAATTAATTCCAAATTAATTCCCTTTCATCTGGTGTAGCGGGTGTGACTCTTTAGGTTCACCTTTCAGCTAGACTTGGACCTACTTTTTGTTATTTCATAACCAAAGTAGTCCGTTACCATGGGTGGTCATCTAGCAACGGTCCATGGCACTAGAGACTAGGTGAATTTATGGTGTGAACATTTAGGCTCCGAGTTATACGCAGGTGCGGTCCTACCGACGCTCGATACATACGGGTACGGTCCTACTGTCGCCTGTCTCCCGGCCTTTAGTCTAGGGGTCGGTTCCCATTCTTGACTAGGCAATTATGCATAATGCTCGAGATAGGTTTAACTCGACGTAGGAAATCCTTTCCCACTACATCAAGTGCTATGGCCATAGACTTTGTGAGTCTAAACCATCTCCGAGCGCATAAGAGATCTTGTTGTCATATCCTTTGACAGGGGACAGATCCTATCTTGGAATTCACCGTTCTTACATACTCTGACTGCACTGGACGAGGCTTATGATGACCATTTGATATAATCGGTCAAATTTCACCAGATCCAAGATACAGCCTTAGTATGTAGGGGACTGCCGTGATCCTCAAGTCCGAGGACTAATCCCGTACTATCGGAACCGGGAATACGAGTCATACCGACCAAGCCCAAGTAGTTTCCATATGACGATTCCCGCGAGTCACCTCAGTCGGCCGCTCCCCAGCAGGCCGACCCACTAACACTGCTTAGACGATCCTCGTCACCTGTTGATGAAACACGACAGCAGATGCTTAGTGCAAGTCTCAAATGGATTCTCGATGCCCTGTCTCGAGATTCCTTTGACTTGGAGTATTTCAGACTGATTCGGCGAAACTGATTTCATGAACCTACCTCCAAGCGTAGTTCCAATTTCCCGAAATGTTATTTCAGTCTGTGGGCGTTTGTTGTGACATCGTAACGATGCAAGCAGTAAGTACAACAAACTCATGCCTATGAATCCTTACTACATTCATTAACATAATATTACTTGTTCACAGATTGACGAATGGTTCTCAGAACAGCCAATACCATTGACTTTCTGGTCACCTATTCTAACAATCTCCCACTTGACCAATAAGTCAATTACCCACTTTGTTCAGAATCCTCTGAGTATGAGTAATCTACGATACCGACTAAGGTATTGTGGGTCCGCTTATATTTCCTTGCGAAGCAATACGGTCTAACCGTGTTACCTCTATCCACCATTGCCTCTTAGAGATGGTGGTTGTCTAAGAATATTTTCGTGGATCTTGTGATGAGATCTCGTGCTAATACTCCCATAGCCAAGTTTGTCTGCCATATAGGCAAACATGGCTTGGTCGTGCTAGGCGCCACGTCCATCCTATGGACGCAGTCTTCATCAGTGACCACTCTCCGATGCACTCGTCATTGGGCCTGACTGTACATACCTTTGAGACTAACTGGTTTTCACTTATGCTTTGGAAGCTAGTATCGCTTTAGCCTTCCAAAGCAACTCTCAACAGACGGTGCATCATGAACACATATTTAGTCCTTATTCAGGTACTAAGGATCGTTCTTGATTGCTGTCTTCAACCCCTCAGTGCATTACCGATTTATGTTGATCCATGCTAGAAGCACTCTCAACATCGGTTCCTATGCACCTAGTAAACATATCATATGTTTGCCTAAGGTTAAGACGTAGGGGATACTCAACATCCAAGCCTTCTCATAAGTCCACCGTGACTAAGTCTTGAACGACTTGATGCTTTATGCATAGTATCCAAGTTCTCTCATCAGTCTTACTATGACTGAGTCTCGAGCAACTTGTCCCTTTACATATATGAGTTTTTCTCATCAGTCCACCATGACTGAGTCTTTGAAAAGCTCAATTCATGATATGTATGTGGGAACCCTAAAATGTCATGGAGAATATTCGTGAGTTACAGTTTGTGTTTTAGTGATTCCTAATGCCTTGAATTCATCCATGAATCAAGATATTACACACTTAAACACTTGGAACGCCATTTCTACTCCTACTGATCACCTACGTTGTTTAAGACCGAGTCATGCTCCGTATGAGCTCGTCAAAAAACGAATATTCCAGTTATGCGGTGTTTCAAACCTTGTTTGAATTTCCAAGTGGATTCTATGGCTCCTCTCCATAAATCCTACTACGATGTCCAACATCACGTTCCGCAGGTCATTTGAATTACTATCCAAATTTGACCGAACATATCCCGATCACTCGTACCTCTTACGACATTCGGGTTCGTTCTTAAGGGGACTGGAATGTGATCAGTTTAAGTAGGAAATGCGATTATAAGCAACATTAGCATTATTCTGTCGTAAACCTACACAAACCAGATTACACCGAGTCTAATTTGTCTCCCACTAGTCCCTTGACGTATGTAGGATCCTTCTACGTGCTCAAGGACTTTGTCGGGACATAGGCTTGCCAAACCGTGGCTCCTTGTGCGTGACTCCTAGCAAAGTGCCATGTTCCTTACGTTGGCAATTTTGAGTCTACGTCTACACGGGCTAAGGTAATTGTGCGAAACTTCGATCGATCTTCGTCTAACGAGATTCGATCGTTCCCTTTATCAAAGACCGTCATACTTGGCCTTTACAGGAAACGTTTCATTGAGAATTCCATTCTCAACTTGGATGCTCAAGAGCTCCCACTAAATACACGGCCTTTTCGATCCTATCGAAACAGGTTTAATTTTGCAACCATTTATGGTTCACCTCCTTAAGTCTAATTCCCAAACCTCCTATGGGACCTTTAGACTTTTGAACCCTCTTATGGTCTTGTGTATTAGTAACCTACAGTTGTCTTATGTGCTCCTTTCCAATAGACTATTTGGCAAGCCTACTTTGTCCAACAAAGAGCTTTCAGACTTTCTTCTTCATAAAAGACTTGTAAATTTAGTCGATTCGAATCATCTATTTCTAGATTCATCGAACTTTCCAATTTACTTATCTTTTAATAAGAAAGAAACGTCCTAGCTGTTGTAGATGCCAAATTTATAAGTTGGTCTTGATTTATCCATTTCGATAATTAGAATTTTGAGTATCCATAAACCTTTTATGGGATGGTGTTCTAGGAATTCATGTGTAACTACTAGCAAACACGAATCAATATTCAATAATTTTGTTTGATCAAATATGTATGTAATAAAACCTTTGTCCAACAAAGAGACATACTTTTGATCATGCTAGGTTACGTAATTTCCTATATTATCCTAACATGATCACGATTATGGGCCTAACAAGTCTCTAGTCCTTTTCATCAATGGACCTTGCCATTGTTGAATCGTAGAACTGTTCTTGGCTTTTAAGTCCTTATTCACTTTCTGCAAACCACCCGCAGATTAGTGATAGGAATGGTATCAAATACCAAATAGAGTAAAAGTGATCATGTCAATACTCAATATCAAATTTTACCTACATTGGAGAGGGGTTTAGAATACTCCCCCTTCCAATGGCCCTCTTTACGACAGTAAATGCTTACGTTCTTAGAGATCTTTGAACTTGACTGGTTGAACCTTTTGCTCTTTCCTTTACCTCCACCTTGTGTTGTAAAGGAACAACACTTGAAGTGCTTTAATAGTTGATGTTACCTTACCCTTCTTCCTCTTTAGCGTCTGGCACCCTTGCCTTTCGCTATGGAGGTTGAAGCCTCTCCTACTAGTACCGACGGCGCAGATTTTGCAATCGTTGCTTCGTACTAGACCAACATAATTACCAACCTATGAAGATCTTTTCTAAGCTCATTCATGTTGATAATTAATGGTTCGTAGGAGGGAGGAAGAGACTGAAGGATCATGTCAATGTACGTCTCCTTTTCAAGACTGACATGGAGGTCTTTTGAGCTTCTCCACTAGGGATTGCATCATCACTCCATGTTCTTTGTACCGACATCCCTTCCGTCATCTTAGCTCCAAACATGCCTTCGTTGCATTTTACCCCACATGCTGGTCCAAGACCATATAGACAAGATGCAAGCGAAGCATAGTTTGAGCCAACATCATTATATCCTACTTGCCGATGGTCTTCCTTCAACTTTTGAACGCCAAGCGTTGCCTTAGTTGTCGACCCCTCCGGCAAGCACTGAGGAACGTCCTCATTCCGGTATGTGAGTTAAGGTTCTGGAAATCTAAGACCATCTTAAGATATCGCAGTCAATTCGTGTAATTGGTTCCTTTTTAATGAGCCTCTTAGTGATGTGTTTGGTGGATTCTTAGACATTCACAACATATATGTAAAGCAGAAAATAATAAGCAGAGTGAAGTAATATTTGGGTTAAGTCTCGGTCTTTAGTCCTTAACCTCTCCCACTATTTCTACGAAAACACGGCACTCTCAAACGCTGTTTTCGGAAAATCCTTTCCTAGTGGGCTCAGGATCCACAACGATCTCCCCCATACCCCGCTTTTACGATTCGCATGGGAAAAGAACCCGTGGGAGGTATTCCATATTATTCTCGTTCCACGAGATTCCCAAGATAATTGCCTCACCCTTTCACGTGATCCCGAGGACTCCAAGCGAATCACGTTATTCGGGCGTTAGACCCGACCCAATCAACCGATTCATAGACTCACTGCTACCTCCACAACTCGTGAGACAGGTAACAGCAGTCTACTCATCGTTCATGACAAAGTGCAACTTCTTTTAAGCACGATAGTCGTGCCACGACTCGTGAGACCACGCTATCGACCTAAAAGATCTTCCTCACTTTTGCCATGGATGGAAGGCTTGGACAGACTCCCAGAGTCCTAGTCCATTTATTAAGGGTCTATATTTAACTTGGTTCAACCAAGTGAGAGTTTTTGATAGAACGAGACCTCATCACATATATTAAGTATTGCATTGGATGCGTTATGGCAGAAATATTCTAAGCGTGAATGTAACCATATATAAAGCATATAGAATAATCATAAGCATATAATACGCATCGCATGCAAAATAAAGCCTAGCACGCCCCTATAGGATGATCACAAGCCCAAACCTATGCGACCCACTGAGCCCGCAGTGGATCTATGGTCAATCTAAGGGTAGGCCCTACACTATTACAAGATTTAATAACCCATTACATGCAATGGGCCTTGTAAGTCCTCTTTATCTTCTTGGGCTCTCCATCGTGGGCCTACACCGGGCTTCTTCTCCATGGATCCTCCGTGGGCCATCTGATGGCTACCTCCATGGGCCTCCAACACCTTGGATTGTCTTCTCTTGCAGCTTTTATTTGCAAAAAAAAATAAAACCTCACCACTAATTCTACTCTCATTACATCATAAAATAAGAAACCCCAATTAAACATTTGGGGGGAGTACATTAGGAGGGAGAGAGAAAGCCTTATTATTCCAAGGCACTAGAAGAGAGACAGAGAGGAAAATAAAGAGGCACACAGGCCACAACCCAACAAATAAATGTAAATAAACCATACATGCGGTCTAGGGGCTTTGTGATCATCCTTTGTCAAATCAATTAACACAAATAGCACAAATACATATCCCACGTAAAATATGCTATACCAACATCCATGATAATCCATACCATAAAATAAATGCATAAACTACATGTAAAATATTCACACCAAACATTGGATAATAGTGCAACCTATGCACAACGATATTTGTTGGAAAAACCTTTTCCATAATTAACAAGGCAATATTGATTCTATGAAATATAAAATCTCAACCAAAATTAAAATGCCCCAAGTTAATTAATTCAGAAAAATTCCCAGCATTATACAGAAAAATCAAATTTTTCTGAAACACAAAAATCAACAATTCAAGAATATGCCCATTTATTCAAGAATTCCAAAATCCTACAATTGTGTAATATTAATACATGTTAAGATCTACTCATGCTCAAACCATAAAATAACCATGATGTCCAACATCATAAAACGCAGAAATTATTGCGAAATTTCACATATGACTTTTGATCATTGGTGCAACCATTGCAAAAATTAAATCTTGTTAGGAAACCCTTTCCTCATCAACCAAGCAATATTTATTTTAGGAAATTCCAAATCTCAAAAAATAAATATTCTAAGTTAAAGGGTTCAGAATAAGTCAAAGGCTCCTCTGCCAGCGCGAGCCTGCGCCTAGCGCTTGCGCGCGTGCGCACGCGCGCAGGCGCCCATGCCTGCGCGTGCGGCTGGCACAGCGCGCACGCTGGGCGCGCTGGCTGGGCGCGCGCAGGCCCCTGCCTGCACGCGCGCCCGGCCGCGCCCCTATGCGCGCGGACAGCGTGCTGCTGCTGCCGGTTCGCTGTTTTTCACTCCTTTTCGACTTTTCATGCAATTTTTCTGAACCACAAGATAAATTAAACCCTAGAACATGTATATACATATTCAAGAAAACCAAGATCCAAAATCCCATGCAAAATTAAACGACAATAAATATCTATGATAAACATGCTATAAACGTAAATTAAAACACGTTTATCATGCTTAAACGCACATAGCACATATAATTCTAGGCCTATACACCGAACCGGGCTCTGATACCACTGAAAGAATGTGTGGATCGTCCCGGGAGATTAACGCGAATAGCGGAAGCGCGAAATAGTGCGTAATAAAAAAAATTACAAAGCATAATTAAATGGAATTTAAATCATGCATAACGTACATAAACGAATCAAAGGGTGTGCCCTTGATTCTCCCGGGCGTTCGGTGTATCTCATGTTCAATAAAACACAACATGGAGGCCATAGAATTAGAAACGAAAAACATAATTAAAGAACCTACCCGGTTGTAGTTTTGTCTTCGTTCGGCTACATGCATTGTTCCCCGTTTTGCACCAAGATATCAAGAAGAGACCCTCTAAATCATCTGACTCGCTCCACAGGAAAGCAAACAACCCTTGTGCTAGCAAGAAATTATTTGGGGAGAAGAGACATCGATACACGCTATGAATTAACGCAATCAATGTCTCTTATGTTCTTAACTTGAATAAAATCAAGAAGAACAAAGTATAATTCTTGGAGATTAAGAAAAGGGCATGGACGAATTTTGAGAGGAAATTGAGAGATGAGAGTTGTAGAGAATAGTAGGTGTGAGTGTGTGTTTTTTTAAGTATTTATAGAAGATGGAATTCCTATTCCTTCTCAAACTCTTCCAAAGAGACACACTTTGACTAGGATTTTGACCTAGTCAAATCCTAGTCAAATTAGGCTTTGATTAAGTCAAATTAATCATGGCCCTTCATCTCATCATGTTCTAGATCAAATCTTGTCCATCCATTTTGATGGGCTTTATGGAATGGGCCTATTTAATTCTAAATTAAATATTCCCATGGACGTTATATTAAATCATATTTAATATACTAAGCCCATTAATTAATTAATGGAAAGAACTTATTTAATTCTAAATTAAATAGTCCCATGGACTTTATATTAAATCCTATTTAATATACCAAGCCCATTAATTAATTCCATAGAATGGGATTATTTAATTCTAAATTAAATAGTCCCATGGACTTTTATATTAAATCCTATTTAATATACCAAGCCCACTAAATAATTAATTCACCTTTTTAATCTAATTAAAAGGAAAGCCCATGCTTTATAAAATTTATAAATCTAATTTATGAACTCAAGCCCCATTATTCCAAATAATACATCGAGGCTTGAATCTCCAAGAAGTATAATTTAATTCCATTAAATTAAACCTTCTCCCGGAATTAATTCCAAATTAATTCCCTTTCATCTGGTGTAGCGGGTGTGACTCTTTAGGTTCACCTTTCAGCTAGACTTGGACCTACTTTTTGTTATTTCATAACCAAAGTAGTCCGTTACCATGGGTGGCCATCTAGCAACGGTCCATGGCACTAGAGACTAGGTGAATTTATGGTGTGAACATTTAGGCTCCGAGTTATACGCAGGTGCGGTCCTACCGACGCTCGATACATACGGGTACGGTCCTACTGTCGCCTATCTCCCGGCCTTTAGTCTAGGGGTCGGTTCCCATTCTTGACTAGGCAATTATGCATAATGCTCGAGATAGGTTTAACTCGACGTAGGAAATCCTTTCCCACTACATCAAGTGCTATGGCCATAGACTTTGTGAGTCTAAACCATCTCCGAGCGCATAGGAGATCTTGCTGTCATATCCTTTGACAGGGGACAGATCCTATCTTGGAATTCACCGTTCTTACATACTTTGACTGCACTGGACGAGGCTTATGATGACCATTTGATATAATCGGTCAAATTTCACCAGATCCAAGATACAGCCTTAGTATGTAGGGGACTGCCGTGATCCTCAAGTCCGAGGACTAATCCCGTACTATCGGAACCGGGAATACGAGTCATACCGACCAAGCCCAAGTAGTTCCCATATGACGATTCCCGCGAGTCACCTCAGTCGGCCGCTCCCCAGCAGGCCGACCCACTAACACTACTTAGACGATCCTCGTCACCCGTTGATGAAACACGACAGCAGATGCTTAGTGCAAGTCTCAAATGGATTCTCGATGCCCTGTCTCGAGATTCCTTTGACTTGGAGTATTTCAGACTGATTCGGCGAAACTGATTTCATGAACCTACCTCCAAGCGTAGTTCCAATTTCCCGAAATGTTATTTCAGTCTGTGGGGCGTTTGTTGTGACATCGTAACGATGCAAGCAGTAAGTACAACAAACTCATGCCTATGAATCCTTACTACATTCATTAACATAATATTACTTGTTCACAGATTGACGAATGGTTCTCAGAACAGCCAATACCATTGACTTTCTGGTCACCTATTCTAACATATCCATCGTACATAACAACAGATATCGGGTGTGTACCGACGAGGCAATAGACAGTAATTGAGAGCAGTCTTTAAGACCTGAATAAGGATTAGAGATGTGTTCTCGATGCACGGTTTATGGAGAGTTGATTCTAGAAGGCTATAACGATACTAGCTTCTAGAATCATGTGAATAATATTTAGTCTCAATACCTATGTATGTTCGGGCTTAATGGTGAGTGTGGCAGCTTGGAACGGTTCCAAGCAGGATACCACGACATTTCATCATGAAGGTCGAATATATGCACTTTGGAAGTTGTTTATGGAAAGTGGTTTGGATGAAAATAGAACCCATTGGATGGATGTAGTGCCTAGCATGGCTGAGCCAGTAGTTGCCTTGAGGTTGACAACTAGGCTATGGCTAAAGCCTTTTGGGCCCGAGATCTCTTCACAAGATCCATGGAAAATTCTTAGACAGCCACCATCGGCAGTTAGTGATGGTAGGAAGAGGCGAGATACGGTTGGACCGTATTACCTCTGCAGAAAAATAAAGTAGACCTGTGAGACTGAGCCGGTATCACATAACACTCATTCTCAGAAGGTTTTGAGTTACATGGGTAATTGGCTTTGAGGTCAAGTGAGAGATTGTTAGAATAGGTGACCAGAAAGCCAATTGGATTAGCGGTTTTGGGAACTATTCGTCAATCTTTATTAATACAATATTATCCTGATGAATAGAGTAAGTATTCATCACTGGCACTGTGTTTGTTGTGCTTACTACTAACGTTGAACGGCGTTTTAACGTCACAATAAATGCCCACAGACCAATTGGATAACCCATGTAGTTGGGTTGCGCATTGGATGGCTGCTATGAAACCAACTTCTGAGGGTTGGTCTGAAACATTCCAAGTCGAGGACCTCGAGACTAGGCATCGAGTGTCCTATTGAGACTTGCACTAAGTATTGCATTCACTAGGTGAGTGCCGAGTTTCATCGGCAACAGATAAAGGTCGTCTATGCAATTTTAGTGGGTTAATTGACAAGGTGGTCGACTGACTGAAGTGACTCGCGGGAATCATCATATGGAAGCCTTTGAGGCTTGGTCGGTATGACTGGAATTGTCGGTTCCGATAGTACGGGATTAGTCCTCGGACTTGAGGAACCATGGCAGTCACGTGCATATGAAGACTGTATCTTGGATCTGGCGAGAGGTGATCATTCTGTAAGATGGTCATTATAAGCCTTGTCCAGTGCAGTGGGAGTATGTAGCGAGGACGGTAGATTCCAAGATAGGATCTGTCCCCTGTCAGTACATGACGGTGATGTCTCCTATTCACTCTGAGATGGTTTAGACTCTGAAAGTCTATGATAAGTAAATGGATTACTTAAGGGATTGTCCATTGGATGGACGGACCGATATTGTATCGGACCCTCGTTTAATCGGTAAATAGGATTTATTGATTAATATGGAAAGTTGATATATTGGATCTTTTAATTGGATTAAAAGATCAACGGGAATTATTTAAGTGGACATTAAATTAAATTGAATTTAATTTTTGGATTCGTCGTAATTGGATTATGGTTGAACCCGGTCCGTTAAATTTTGACCTGAGAGGTGTGTTAATTCCATTTATGGAATAGGAAGAAGTTGGACTTCTTCCCTAAATAAGCATGGCCGAAAATTGCCACCTTGGAGGGAGCAAAAATCAGCCATGTTGGATGCTAGGTGTTACTTGACTTGTCTCTTTTGGTAAGAGACAAATCAACTCCAATCAAGCCCTTCCCTTTTGGTATGATTTGATCATACCTTAAAAGTTGGTAGGCTTGATTGAAGAATTGATGGTGATTGATTTGGATGTATCTAGACATCCTTGGATGAACCTAGACACATTCCAATAATCACATTAATTATGTATATATAGGATATACTAACACCTATTGATGATGAATTTCATTATTCATCTTTTTCTAGGAAAAAGATGAAAACTCTCCACACACACTCTCTCTCTCTCTCTCTCTCTTTCTACTCTCTAAATCCTCTTTGTTGCTTCATTGATCTAGGATCAATTGAGGAACGAAGTAAGATCAAGAAGGAACACTAATTTGATAGTGTAATCTCTTCTTTGATTTCATCCTCTAGATCCATTTTTTTCTAGCAAGAAAAACGTGATCTCTGCCGGTGTGGTGTGGACTACGTTAGAGGGTCTCTACGTTGGGACCTTGCGTGGATGAACGTCGGGGAATCAATGCGTGTAGCCAATCAAAATACAAAATCGAGAAAGGTATTCCGATTTATATTATGCTCTTGGTTTCTTCTTTATTCTATAGCCACGAACGCTTATTTATTTTATATATGTTTATATTCTGCGTTTATACACCGATGGCCCGGGAACGTTCAAGGGAACACCCCTTGAACGCGATTTAAATTCTTTTATTCCGCAAGTTTTTATGTCCACCGCGCTTCCGCCGCGTTCCCGGGCCGATCCGCTTTCCTTCACTTGCGAATCCTGTCTTAGAGGGAAAATGACTAAGAGGCCCTTTGTAGGATAAAACACGCTTGCCACAGATCTGTTGGACTTGGTCCATACAGATGTATGTGGACCACTAAGGACGCAAGCCCGAGGTGGTTTTCCTACTTCATAACCTTCACCAATGATCATTGACGGTATGGTTATGTATACTTGATAAGGTACAAGTCTGAAGCTCTTGAGATGTTCAAAGAATTCAGACTTGAAGTTGAGAATCAAACCGGCTGCAAAATTAATGTCCTACGGTCAGACCGAGGCGGAGAGTACCTTAGTACTGAGTTCCTTAATTATATTAAAGAAAACGGTATAATCTCTGAATGGACACCTTGTTGGAATAGGTGACCAGAAAGCCAATAGGTTTTGGCGATTTGTAACCTATCCGACAACTTGATGTGAATGTAATATTATTATGTGATGAATAAGATGAGTATTCGTCACCAATGGTACCTTCTTTGTTGCGCTCATCTTACATTTGTTAAAACGGTGTTTAACTTATATCGCAACAAAGCCCACAGACCATGGATAACAACTCGTGCAGTTGGGCCACGCATTGGATGGTGGTCATGAAACCAACTGATTAAGAGTTGGGTCTGAAACGTTCCAAGTCGAGGACCTCGAGACAGGGCATCGAGAGTCCTATTTAGACTTGCATCAAGAGTCGTGTTCATTGGATGAGTGCCGTGTTTCATCGGCGACAGGCGTGGGACGCCTACACGATCTTGATGGGTTGGTCGACTGGGGTCGAGCCGACCGGACTGACTCGCGGGGATCATCATATGGAAGCCTTGGAGGCTTGGTCGGTATGATTGGATTTCCCCGGTTCCGATAGTACGGGAGTAATCCTCAGACTTGAGGAATCATGGCAGTCACGTGCACAGGACGGCTGTATCTTGGATCTGGCGAGAGGTGATCATTCTGTAAGATGATCATTATAAGCCTTGTCCAGTGCAGTCAGAATGTGTAGCGAGGACGGTGGATTCCAAGAAGAGGATCCGTCCCCTGTCAGTATATGACAGAGGTATCTCCTATGCACTCGGAGACACGTACATGCTGTTTGAAGCTGTGGCCACAGTGGTTGGTCGAACAGGGAATGGTTTCCTATGTCGATGCAATGAAGCATGTGTGGTCTCGAGTATTAAGCATAGATGCCTAGTCAAGGATGGGAACCGACGCCCAATTCCATACCCTAGACTAAGGCCGGGAGACGGTAGACGGAAGGATCGTACCCGTACGGAATCGGCGCCTAAATGTTCACGCCAATTCACCTAGTCTCTAGTGCCATGGACCGTTGCTAGACGGCCACCCATGGTAACGGGCCCTTGTGGGACACGGGCCCAAGTCTAGCTGAGGGTGAACCTAAAGGGTCACACACAAATCACCGAGGAGGTTGAGAGATCGACTTGGAGTCAATCTCGAAGGATAAAATAAGTAATTGGATTACTTAAGGGAAAGTCCATTGGATGGACGGGCCGATATTGTATCGGGCTTTCATTTAATCGGTAAATTGGATTTTCGATTAAATATGAAAAGTTGAGATGTTGAGACGTTGGATCTTTTAATTGGATTAAAAGACCAACAGGAATAATTTAAGTGGACATTAAATTGGATTTAATATTGGGTTCGTCGTAATTGGATTACGATAAAACTCGGTCCGTTAAATTATACCCGAGAGGAGAAATAATTCCTAATTTGGAATAGGAAGAAGTTGGACTTCTTACCTTAATTAAACATAGCCGACATGCTCCCTTGGAGGAAGCAAAAATCAGCCATGTTTCATGCTAGGTGGTATGTTGACTTGTCTCTTTTGGAAAGAGACAAATCAACTCCAATCAACCTCTTCCCTTTTGGTATGATTTGATCATACCATAAATTTTGGTAGGCTTGATTGAAGAATTGATGGTGATTGATTGGAATGAATCTAGACATCCTTGGATGAACCTAGACACATTCCAATAATCACATTAATTATGTATATATATTAGAATATACAACACCTAGCATAAGTGATTCATTATTCATCTTTTTCTAGGAAAAAGAGAAGGCAAAAATCCTCTCCTCTCTCTTAATTTTCGTGCTCCCTCCCTCTCTTACACTTGTGTTCTTCACTTGATTTTGAATCAAGAAGAAGAACAAAGTAAGTTTAAGAGAACACTAATTCATAGTGTTCTTCTCTTAAACCGATTCCTTCCTAAACCCGTTCTTTTCTAGCAAGAAGAACGTGTGTTTCTTCCGGTGTGGTGTGGATCACCTTTGGAGAATCCATACGTTTGGATTTCGTGAGCATTCCGGAGAAGGAACAACGCTAGTAGCCGGGAGCATACGCTAAACAATCAAAGGTAACGATTTATTACGCTTTGATTGATTTCATTTGTATATCTATGCCCTATGTGTTTAAATATATGTTTTAATATTTACACATCCTACATCGAACGCCGGTTGAGCACCCAAGGGTACACCCCTTGGGATTCGCGTACTTTGAATTTGATTTAAATTTACGCACTTTTCTCGCCTTTCTCGCTTCCGCTCGCGCTCCCGGGCGGATCCGCTTGTCCTTCAAGTGGTATCAGAGCCCGGTTCGATGTAAGGGGCATAGATCTATGTGTTTGGCATGATCTACTTGCTTTTAAATGGCTTTATTGGCATGTTAGATTACATAAATATATGAATAATATGATGATTCAATTGTTTGGATTTAATGGACTTTTGGCATGCTTAATTTTGTTAGATTGGATCTAAAATTGCATGCTTATTTTCAGAATAATATTAATGTTATTGTGCTGAAACAGTTTTAAAAAAAAAAAAAAAAAAATTTGGTCGGGCCGGCAGTGGCCGCGCGCAGGCGCCTGCGTGCGCTGGGCTTCGGCCAGCGCGCGCGCTGTGCGCAGCCGGCCACTGCTGGCCGAGGACCAGCGCGCGGCACAGCACAACGGCTGGGCCGTTTTGTGCCGTTTTTCGACTTTTTCCGGAAAATTCGATTTTCTGTATTTTCTGCACAATATTCTGAAAATATTTTAATTTTGCATTTTTGATTTTGGGATAATTGGATTATTCCTTGAATTAAATTTGCTTAATTAATTTGGGATTAATACATGCATTGGATGCATTGTTTAAAATGTCCATTAAATTTAAAATTTGAATTTTGCATATTATTTGTATATTTATGCTTTTGTGATGTTGGACATCACTTGGGTATTTGGAATATCCATTGGTTATTTATGCATGATTATGTGGAATAATTATGTTATATGTGAGTTGATGGAATCAACATGGGATGATCACAAAGCCCTAGACCTTGTGTATGGATGAATGAATGTTTATTTATTTTCTGTTGGGTGGGGCCTGCGTGCCTCTTGTTTTTTTGGGACTATCATCTCCCCTATTTTCAGCCTCATGATGTTAAGGCTTGTTTTCTTTATTACCAATGTATTACTTTCAGTTGTAATGAGAGTAGATAGGATTGGTGAGGTTTTACTTTTAACAAGCAACTGGAGTCGGAGACCCTAAGAAGGAGCATCAAGGCGTGAAACAAGAGCACTACAAGGCCCATTGGAATGACAATGGGTATATTACTATTGTAATAATTTAGGACCACCCTAGACAGACAATAGACTCACTGCGGGCTCAGTGGGTCGCATAGGTTGGGCTTGTGATCATCCTAACAGGGGTATGCTATGTTTTCTGCATGCGGCGTATTTATTTATCGCTTTAAATATTGGATATTTATGCATGCTAAAACACCATAATGTGATGAGGTCTCGGTCACACTTAAACTCTCATTTGGTTGGACCAAATTAAATATTAGGCCCAGAACGGACTTGGATCAAAATGGTATTTTGGTCTGTCCGAGCCTTCCATCCACAGCAATGTGGTGAGGAAGCTACCACTACCCAAGTGTGGTCTCACGAGTCGTGGCACACTTGGACTAGGGGAAAGCTGCACTATTGTTGTGAACAAAAAGACTGCGCTCGCTGTTTCCCTGTCTCACGAGTCGTGGGGGGCGACAGTTTGAGGCATGATTTGGTTGATGGGTCGGGCCCAACACTGAGTAACATGGTTCGCTTGGAGTCCTCGGGACCATGTGAATAGGTGAGGCAAAAATATCTTGGGAATCTCATTGGATGAGAATGATATTGGATATCTCCCACGAGGTCTTCTTCATGTGAATCGTAAAAGCGGGGCATGGAGATTACGCTTGTGGATCCCAAGCCCACTAGGAAATGATTTCCTGAAACTCCGCTTGAGAGTGGCGGACTTTCGTATAAATAGTGGGAGGGTTAAAGACTAAAAGACCAAGTCTTCAACTTGAACAATAATATTATCATCATCTGCTAATTTCTGCTTTACATTTTCATTAATGTAGATATGTCTAAGAACCCGTTAACCATGATTCTTGAGACTAACAAATTCAACGGAACGAACTACTCGGACTGGCTGAGAAACCTGAGGATTGTCCTCGGTTTCAAGAACCAAGGCTACGTCTTGGACGAGCCGCCACCGAGCAACTTGCCGGAAGGGTCCACGCCTGAAGAACGTTTGACGTTCGAGAAATGGCATGAGGACAACCGGAAAGTACGCAGTATCATACTGGCTTTAATGTCTAACGACATCCAGAAGCAGTATGAGAGGCTGGACAACGTCTCCGCCATAATGCTCCGCATGAACGAGGTTTATGCGGTTCCGGATAGGCATATTAGATATGCCGCCACAAAAGCATTCTTTGGCACCAAGCTCGCTGAAGGAGCGTCTGTACAGAGTCATGGGGTCAAGATGCTCTCCCTAGTGGAAAAACTCGAGGACCTTAAAGCTGGGCTTAATAATGACACGTACATTGACGTGATCCTCCAGTCGCTTCCTCCATCCTATGACCCGTTTGTTGTAAACTACAACATGAACGGACTTGAGAAGTCTATTCATGAGTTGATCAACATGCTGGTCCAATACGAGGCAACGACCCACAAGTCGGCGCCGACGGTATTGATAGGAGAGGCTTCAACCTCCAAGGCGAATGGCAAGAGGGCCGGACGCTGGAAGAGGAAGAAGGGCAAAGGGAAGACGGTTGCGGCCCCTGCTCGCGCTCGGGGGGTCCCTGTTGCTCCGGTTGGACCGAGCAAAGGGAAAGGGAAGGCTCGTGGTTCTCAGCGGTCCAAGGCAAATGATGTCTGCATACATTGCCAAGGGAAAGGGCATTGGAAGAGGGAGTGCCCACAACTCCTCTCCAACCCAGGTGTGTTTGTGGTTGAAGTTAATATGATTACTAATTCTGCTTCATGGGTATTGGATACCGGGTGTGGTGCTCACATCTGCAATGATCTGCAGGCACTGCAAAGAAGCAGAAGGCTAACCAAGGATGAGATGATCCTGAGGCTAGGCGATGGCAAGGCCGTTGCTGCGGAGGCCGTAGGATCACTAGAGTTAGCCATTAGTAGTCATGTTGGGATTGTACTGAACGACTATTTCTATGTACCTAGCATGATTAAAAATATTGTTTCCATCCCGGTCCTTGATAAGGAGGGATATGAATTTACCATCAATAAAAACGGTTTTTTCATTATCAAAGATGGTATTTCTCATTTGCTTGGTACATTGGTCAACGGTCTGTACATACTTCAACAGTCTAATTGGATTATGACTGCAGAACACAAACGAAAACGTGATGATCATAATAACGCACAGATATGGCATGCAAGGTTAGGTCATATCTCTAAAGATAGGATAAGAAGGTTGGTGGACTCAAAGAGTCTAGAAATAGACGATTTGGACAACCTACCGACCTGCGAATCCTGTCTAAAGGGAAAGATGACCAAGAAACCCTTTGTTGGACAAAGTACGCTAGCCAGTGGTCTGTTGGATTTGATCCATACAGATGTCTGTGGTCCACTAAATACTCAGGCTAGAGGTGGGTACTCGTACTTCATAACCTTTACCGATGATCACTCACGGTATGGTTATGTTTACCTGATGAGGTACAAGTCTGAAGCTTTTGGAAGGTTTAAAGAATACAGACTTGAAGTAGAGAACCAAACTGGTCGAAAGATCAAAGCCCTTCGGTCGGACCGAGGTGGAGAGTATTTTGAGTGGTGAGTTTACTGATTATCTAAAAGAGAATGGGATTCTCTCTCAGTGGACCCCTCCTGGAACACCGCAGCTTAATGGTGTGTCTGAAAGGAGGAATCGGACCTTGTTGGACATGGTCCTATCCATGATGAGTTTTATCGAACTACCCCTTTCCTTCTAGGGATACGCTCTTGAGACGGCGGCCAAAGTTTTTGAACTTGGCGCCATCTAAAAGGGTATCCCAGACGCCATATGAGATATGGCATGGCAAGCCTGCCTCCTACAAATACTTGAAAGTGTGGGGTTGCCCCGCATATGTCAAGAGATTAGTGGGAGATAAACTGGACTCGAGGTCTAGTTTATGCAGGTTTATCGGCTATCCGAAAGAAACTGCGGGGTATTATTTCTATGATCCCTCCGAGCAAAAGGTTTTTGTCTCGCGAAATGCAGTGTTCTTGGAAAAAGGTCTTCCATCGGATAGTCGACGCAATGAGGTACTCCTTGAGGAATCAAGTGAGGTACCCTATGAGTCGGCAGTGACATCTGAGCCTGAAGTTCCCACTGATATTGTTCCTGTCCTCCGTAGGTCGGCCAGAGTATCCCATGCACCTGATAGGTATGGATTTCTGGGCCTGACCAGTCAGTTGGATAATGATCCAAAGATGTACGGAGAAGCGTTGTCGGACATCGATTCGGACAAGTGGCTTGAGGCCATGAAATCCGAGATGGACTCGATGGGTACAAACAAGATTTGGACCCTAGCAGATCCACCAAAAGGGGTTAAACCCGAAGCTGGAACATACGTTTTGATGAAGTCATACGGGGATATGATTTCATCAAGAACGAGTCCGATCCTTGTGTATACAAGAAGATCAGTGGGAGCTCAGTTGCGTTTCTGGTGCTTTACGTGGATGACATCTTGCTCATTGGGAATGATGCTAAGATGTTAGGTACCACTAAAGCTTGGTTGTCAACGCAATTCTCTATGAAGGATATGGACGAGGCATACTACATCCTTGGCATCAAGATCTACAGGGATAGATCTAGAAGGATGTTAGGAATGGCCCAGTCCTCGTATATGAGGCATGAAATTAAGTTATCCAAGAAGCAGTCAACTAAGACTGATGAGGAACTTAAACGGATGTAGGACATCCATATGCTTCAGCCGTAGGCAGCATACAGTATGTTGTTCAGTGCACTAGACCTGATGTGGCTTTCGCTTTGAGCGTAACTAGCCGATATCACTGGAGTGCAGTCAAGACTATCCTGAAGTACCTGAAAAAGGACTAAGGACATGCTCTTGATCTACGGCGGTAGAGAGTTGATACTGGAAGGCTATAGCGACGCTAGCTTCCAGTCGGATGACGATGATGCCAAGTCTCAGTATGGTTTTGTATTTAGACTAAATGGTGGCGTGGTTACTTGGAAGAGTTCCAAATAGGCTACCACGACGGACTCCACCATAGAGTTTTGAATACATAGCGGCTTTGGAAGCTGCTAAGGAGTGGTTTGGTTGATGAGCTACATCCAAGGGTTGGATGTAGTACCTAGCATTGCTAAGCCTGTAATTATCTTTCATGATAACAACGGGGCGATAGCGCTAGCAAAGGAACCGAGATCTCATCACGATCCAAGCATATTCTTAGACGCTACCATCTCTTAGAGAGATGGATAGCAGGAGTGACGTTCGGTTGGACCGAGTCAGCTCCGCAGAAAACACAGCAGATCCACTTGCTAAGCCCATGTCGCAAGTTGCCCATACTCACCATCTGAATAAGAGGTTCGAGGTCAATGGGTGATTGGCTTTAGGTCAAGTGGGAGATTGTCGGAATAGGTGACCAGAAAGCCAATAGGTTTGGCGATTTGTAACCTATCCGACAACTTGATGTGAATGTAATATTATTATGTGATGAATAAGATGAGTATTCGTCACCAATGGTACCTTCTTTGTTGCGCTCATCTTACATTTGTTAAAACGGTGTTTAACTTATATCGCAACAAAGCCCACAGACCATGGATAACAACTCGTGCAGTTGGGCCACGCATTGGATGGTGGTCATGAAACCAACTGATTAAGAGTTGGGTCTGAAACGTTCCAAGTCGAGGACCTCGAGACAGGGCATCGAGAGTCCTATTGAGACTTGCATCAAGAGTCGTGTTCATTGGATGAGTGCCGTGTTTCATCGGCGACAGGCGTGGGACGCCTACACGATCTTGATGGGTTGGTCGACTGGGGTCGAGCCGACTGGACTGATTCGCGGGGATCATCATATGGAAGCCTTGGAGGCTTGGTCGGTATGATTGGATTTCCCCGGTTCCGATAGTACGGGAGTAATCCTCAGACTTGAGGAATCATGGCAGTCACGTGCACAGGACGGCTGTATCTTGGATCTGGCGAGAGTGATCATTCTGTAAGATGATCATTATAAGCCTTGTCCAGTGCAGTCAGAATGTGTAGCGAGGACGGTGGATTCCAAGAAGAGGATCCGTCCCCTGTCAGTATATGACAGAGGTATCTCCTATGCACTCGGAGACACGTACATGCTGTTTGAAGCTGTGGCCACAGTGGTTGGTCGAACAGGGAATGGTTTCCTATGTCGATGCAATGAAGCATGCGTGGTCTCGAGTATTAAGCATAGATGCCTAGTCAAGGATGGGAACCGACGCCCAATTCCATACCCTAGACTAAGGCCGGGAGACGGTAGACGGAAGGATCGTACCCGTACGGAATCGGCGCCTAAATGTTCACGCCAATTCACCTAGTCTCTAGTGCCATGGACCGTTGCTAGACGGCCACCCATGGTAACGGGCCCTTGTGGGACACGGGCCCAAGTCTAGCTGAGGGTGAACCTAAAGGGTCACACACAAATCACCGAGGAGGTTGAGAGATCGACTTGGAGTCAATCTCGAAGGATAAAATAAGTAATTGGATTACTTAAGGGAAAGTCCATTGGATGGACGGGCCGATATTGTATCGGGCTTTCATTTAATCGGTAAATTGGATTTTCGATTAAATATGGAAAGTTGAGATGTTGAGACGTTGGATCTTTTAATTGGATTAAAAGACCAACGGGAATAATTTAAGTGGACATTAAATTGGATTTAATATTGGGTTCGTCGTAATTGGATTATGATAAAACTCGGTCCGTTAAATTATACCCGAGAGGAGAAATAATTCCTAATTTGGAATAGGAAGAAGTTGGACTTCTTCCCTTAATTAAACATAGCCGACATGCTCCCTTGGAGGAAGCAAAATCAGCCATGTTTCATGCTAGGTGGTATGTTGACTTGTCTCTTTTGGAAAGAGACAAATCAACTCCAATCAAGCTCTTCCCTTTTGGTATGATTTGATCATACCATAAATTTTGGTAGGCTTGATTGAAGAATTGATGGTGATTGATTGGAATGAATCTAGACATCCTTGGATGAACCTAGACACATTCCAATAATCACATTAATTATGTATATATATTAGCATATACAACACCTAGCATAAGTGATTCATTATTCATCTTTTTCTAGGAAAAAGAGAAGGCAAAAATCCTCTCGTCTCTCTTAATTTTCGTGCTCCCTCCCTCTCTTACACTTGTGTTCTTCACTTGATTTTGAATCAAGAAGAAGAACAAAGTAAGTTTAAGAGAACACTAATTCATAGTGTTCTTTTCTTAAACCGATTCCTTCCTAAACCCGTTCTTTTCTAGCAAGAAGAACGTGTGTTTCTTCTGGTGTGGTGTGGATCACCTTTGGAGAATCCATACGTTTGGATTTCGTGAGCATTCCGGAGAAGGAACAACGCTAGTAGCCGGGAGCATACGCTAAACAATCAAAGGTAACGGTTTTATTACGCTTTGATTGATTTCATTTGTATATCTATGCCCTATGTGTTTAAATATATGTTTTAATATTTACACATCCTACATCGAACGCCCGGTTGAGCACCCAAGGGTACATCCCTTGGGATTCGCGTACTTTGAATTTGATTTAAATTTACGCACTTTTCTCGCCTTTCTCGCTTCCGCTCGCGCTCCCGAGCGGATCCGCTTGTCCTTCACACCTCCCGGGATACCAAAGTTAAATGGGGTCTCTGAAAGGAGGAATCGAACCCTGTTGGACATGGTTCGATCCATGATGAGTTTTACCAAATTGCCCTTGTCCTTTTGGGGCTACGCATTGGAGACAACGGCCAAGTTGTTAAATTTGGCGCCAACCAATGTATTGACCCAAACGCCATATAAAATATGGCACGGCAAGCCTGCGTCCTACAACTACTTGAAAGTGTGGGGTAGCCCCACATACGTCAAGAAGCTAGTAGGAGACAAGCTACAATCGAAGTCTAGTTTATGCAGGTTCGTTGGATACCCCAAGGAAACTGCATGTTATTATTTCTATGACCCCTTGGAACAAAAGATATTTGTTTCAAGGAACGCAGTGTTCTTCGAACAAGGCTTTCCAGAGGATATCCAACCTGATGAACTGATTATTGAGGAGTCAAGTGATGGAAACCGTCATTAGTAGAAGTCGTGGATTCCTCACTTAGAGGATTCAGGATAGATACCCAGAGGGCTGACCAACCTCGAGAGTCTAGCATGCTAGGCATGAAGGACGACCTCAGGAAGGGCCAGCCTCGGTACCTGAACCGCCGGCTTCAATACAGTCAGCGCCCACAGTCACCACTGACATTCCCGTTCTCCGTAGGTCAGCTAGAGAGTCACGATCTCCAATAAGATACTACTTTCTAAACACGCCAGTCTATTGGATAAGGATCCTAAGACATACGGGGGAGCGATGTCTAACATCGACTCCGGGAGATGGCTTGAGGCCATGAAAATCGAAATGGACTCCATGAATGAGAACCAAGTCTGGAAACTTGTAGACCCGCCCAAAGGGGTTAAGCCAGTCGGCTGTAAATAGGTCTATAAGCGCAAACTTGGCATTAATGGAGAGGTCACAACCTTCAAGGTTAAGCTAGTAGAAAAAGGGTACACTAAATGACCTGGGGTCAATTTTGAGGACACCTACTCGCCGATGGTCATGGCTAAGTCCATTCGAATCCTGCTTGCCATAGCAGCATGCTACGACTATGACATATGGCAGATAGACGTGAAAACGACCTTCCTCAATAGTTTCGTTGAGGAAGAGATCTACATGGATCAGCCAGAGGGTTTCACAGTCGCCGGAGAAGAACAGAAGGTCTGTCGTCTCCAAAACTCCATCTATAGCCTCAAACAAGCATCCCGAAGTTGGAACATTCGCTTTGACGAAGTCATACGGGGTTATGATTTCATTAAAAATTAATCCAACCCTTGTATATACAAGAAGGTCAGTGGGAGCTCTATAGTGTTCCTAGTCCTTTATGTGGATGACATTCTACTCATAGGAAATGACGTGAGAATGTTGGGTGACACAAAAGCATGGTTATCAACTCAGTTTTCCATGAAGGACTTGGGTGAAGCCTCCTACATTCTAGGCATCCAGATTGTCAGACGGACTAACCCAAAACTCGTATATGGAGAAAGTCCTGAAAAAGATTTCGGATGGACAACTCCAAACGAGGATTCCTTCCCATTAGGCATGGGATCAAGTTGTCCAAGAAACAGTCCCCGTAGACTGATGAGGAACTTGAAAAGATGAAAATCGTTCCCTATGCTTCTGGCCTAGGAAGCATCCAATATGCAGTCCACTGCACTAGGCCTGACATCGCTTACGCTTTGAGTGTAACGAGCAGATATCAGTCCTGTGTAGGAGAGGCACACTGGAATGCGGTCAAGGGCATCCTTAAGTACCTAAGGAGGACTAAGGAAATGTTCCTAGTCTATGGCAATGGAGAACTGATCCTGAAAGGCTTTAGCGATGCTAGCTTCCAGGCAGATGACGATGATTCCAAGTCTCAATCAGGTTATGTATTCAGGCTCAATGGAGGAGTGGTAGCATGGAAAAGTTCCAAGCAAACAACCACTGCTAATTCCACCACTGAGGTCGAATACATAGCAGCTTCAGAAGCTGCCAAAGAAGCGGTTTGGATGAGAAACTACATCCAAGAGTTGGGTGTGGTGCCTAGCATCGTCGAGCCCGTTGTCATCTTTTGTGATAACAACGGAGCCATAGCACAAGCAAAGGAACCGAGATCTCATCACCGATCCAAACACATTCTTAGACGCTACTACCTTCTAAGAGAAATGGTAGGAAGAGGTGACGTTCGGATGGACCGAGTCAACTCAGCAGACAACACAACAGATCCACTGATAAAGCCTATGTCACAGAGCGCTTATACGCAACATCTTGAGAAGATGGGGATTAGGCATATGGGAGATTGGCTTTAAAGGTCAAGTGGGAGATTGTTAGAATAGGTGACCATGTAGCCAATCTTGGTAGGCGAATTGTAACCTATGTCTGAACAATTTCAAAGTTTATGATAAAACCTTGATGAATAAGAAAGTGAAATTCATTTGGCGCATACTTTTTCTGTGTTCACTTTATCTACTTTATAACTGTTCACTACACAAATAAAGCCCACATACTGAAATCATATTTCGGGGACTAGGACTACGCTTGGAGGTAGGTCCATGAAATCAGTTCCGCCGAATCAGTCTGGATATCTCCAAGTCAAGGAATCTCGAAAATGGGTACCGAGATTCTCCTTGAGACTTGCACTAAGCATCTGTTGTCGTGTTTCATCGACGGGTGACGAGGATCGTCTAAGCAGTGTTAGTGGGTCGGCCTACTAGGGAGCGACCGAATGAGGTGACTCGCGGGAACCGTCTTACGAAGGACCTTGAGTAGGGTCGGCTAGGTATGATGTGAGTTCCCGGTTCTAACGGTACAAGTCAAGTCCTTTGACTTGAGGAATTCCTGAGCTTACCTATACATCGAGACTGTATCTTAGGTATGGTGAGAGATTGCCAAAATGCACTTGAGTATTCATAAGCCATATCTAGTGCAGCCACGGTGTACAACGTGACAGTAGTTTCCAAGAGAGGATCTATCTCCTGTCAAAAGGTGTTGACAGTTGTGTCTCACAATACTATGTGTCTTGTCCCTAAAATCTGTGGCCACAGTAACTGAACAGAAGGGAAGGGTTCCCTGCGGCGTTTGGTAAAGGATAGACCGACACTTAGGTCCAAAATGGGTACCTACATAATCCGTGCCCTAGATGCTAAGTAGTGAGACCGTAGATGGAAGGATAGATGTACTGTAGACCCTAAATGTTCATCACCAAGCATATTCACCTAGTCTCTAGTGCCATGGACCGTTGCTAGACGGCCACCCATGGTGACGGGCGAGTTATAGGAATCCAACCAAGTCTAGCTAAAGGTGAACCTAAAGAGTCACACACAATCCACACACATAACGTATTTAATTTTGGAATTAAATATTTGGAGAAAAAATGAAATGGTTAAATTGGATTTAATCGGGTCCTTCTTTTCATGGGAAGAAATTAATTTCTTTTATTAGATTAAAGGAATTAATCTAATAAATTGGATTTATTAAAAATAATTTAATGGGCTTGGAATAAATATTTGATATATTTATTGCCTTTAGGATTATTTAAAAGTGATTTAAATATTCCATTAAATTAATCAATGGTTGAGATTAAAAGAGAGAAATCTATGGCTTAGATTGGTTTGACCAAGAAAGCTAGATGTTGACTAGGATTTGACTAGGTCAAATCCTATTCAAGAAGGAGTCTTCAAAGTGTAGGAATTAGAAGAGGAATGGGATTCCTCCTCTATAAATATTCCTAAGTGTCCTCTTTAGAAGAGATGATGAAAAACTTGAAGAACACACACAACACACACTCGGCCTCTTCCTCTCTCTCTCGGCCGCACCCTCTCCCTCTCTTCCAAGAAAGTCTTCCAAGTTCTTTTGTTTTCTACAATTGAACATTAGGAGGATTGATCTCGTTAATCAATAACATTTGATCCGTCCTCTCCAAAAATACACTTGTTGTTTTGCTAGTACAAAGATCAAGATACGTGGGTGGATTGCGTGTACAAATTAGAGGGTCTCCCATTCGAGATCTTGGAGCAAAATGTGGAACAACGCGAGTACCGGTTTGAAGATGAAAACGACAATCGGTACGTTTCCGATTTACAATTTTCGTCCCTCTTTCTTTTAAACCCTATGGCCTCCATGAAACTTTGTATGTTTATTGTTATTCATGAGATACACCAAACGCCCGGGAGTTTCAAGGGAACACCCCTTGAACGTGTTTACTACATATCGTTTATGCAAGTTTTAAATTCTTGCAAATCTTTAATTTTTTTACCGCGCTTCCGCATTTGCGCTACTCCCGGGCCGATCCACACGCCTTCCCTAGGCTTTCAGAAAGTATAGTAAACTGTGTAAGTGTTGTGTTCTTTCTCTTTAGAAACCAACTCTTTTATAAAGCCTTCAACCCTTAATAACCATTATCAGTCATTAACAACCATTAATCCAGAAAAAAAACTGTTTCATTGAAAAACTGAAAAAAAAAAACATTTCGTAACGAAAAACATTTCAAAACTATAAGTGAAAATGTTTTAAAATTGATTGGTTTAAGTTTCGGATTAATTCAAACATTTTGCAAAAAGACTGAGACTGAGACATTCGTCCTAACGCCTGCACCCGGAGCTGGGCCGGGGGGAGGGGGCTGAGGGGCGGTGACGGCACGCGTGTGGGGTTTCCACAAGTTCACTTCAATATCCAATAACACTTCAAACACCAATTGAGGTTTGGACTTAACATGAGGAGATTCTTTTTTCAAAGAACTTCCGATGAAGGGACAAATTGGAGTTCTGTCAACTTTTACAACCTTATCTCAATATATACTTCCCAAAGCTGACATGATCCCTCATTTTTTCAATGTGAGATACATACTATTTCTCATTTATAATATAATATATGGATTAACCTTGTGATTGACATCCAACTTATCAGATTAAAATGTTGTTTCAACTAACATATTAAAATAGCAATTACAACAACCCCACACAAATTCATGAAAGTTTTATTTACTCAAGCTATCATAACTCATTTCTAATAATGGTACCTTTCGATTTGAACCATTATCTAAAATATCTGACTTCAGTTGCCACCAGGACAAATGGAACTAAGCGTTAAATTTGTGTATGTGGTTGTGACAATGTAATGTATTGATCTTTAGGGTTGGCACTATAGGCCATGTATCCCGATCCTATTTCATGAATGCTTTTAGGAAGAACTCATTCCTTAGTTGTGGCCAAACAACTACATTCATTAAGTTGGGCATCTCTAGGAATGCACTGCTTGCATCTCGTCTAAAAGACTCGACCCCATTCAAAGTTGTACTCTTACTTTACTAGCAGTTTGCATCACCTTCCAGAATAGGGGATAGACTCCAAATACAAAATATCAATCTAAATTTAGTTGCTCATACATATCGACGACTTGTTAATACCACATTGAACCTTCTTCATGGGATCTCTATTTGGAAGGTTGAGTTGCTATCGTAGATATATCATTTTTGGATTTTCTGTCTCATCCCCAATCTGGATATTTGAACTAACAACGTATCAAGTCCTTTCCTCAAAGGACCAGTCACATCATCCTTTGTACCACAAAGTCAATGCAAAATAACTCTGTCTGACACCAACTCCCTTATTGACTTGAGTATAACTTGGACGTATCTTTTGGTCTTTTGATTGAACTTATGACTCCTTATCTTTGTAATTGTGGTTTGACTATCACAATGCATTGCAATGATTGAATAGGTTAGCTTATAATAGGAAGTTGTACCAACAGCCAATAGAACCATTCTTTCTTTGTCCTAATTGTGTCCAACACACATAAGTAGGCTTCAAGATTAGACTGGCTTATCAAAGTCTGTTTTGCAGACTTCTAGGATACGCCCCCTACCTAAGGATAGTACATATCCTGTACAGTCATTGTATCATAGTTTTGGGCTATTCAGCTAGTATCACTATATTCCAAGTACTACAGGGAACCTGCCATAATGTATGGCCAGTGATGTTATGCCCTTAAGGTACCTAAGTACCTTATCCAAGCTTGCCAATGGGTTCTATCAGGACAACTAGTGTATCTAACAAGCTTTGAGACAAAATATGATATATCTGGCCTCGAGTCATTAGCTAAATATTGCAAACCCCATGATTTGCAGATACCTTAGCTGAGAATAGACACACCACTTTCAATTTTTATAAGAGCCACCGAATGATTATATGGTGTCTTTGCAGTTCTACATACTTTATAGCCAAATTTCTCAATTATCTTCTAACATAATAAGATTGAGAAACAGTTATACCATCATTTGACCCAATAACTTTATGCCAAGAATTACAGTTGCCAAACCGATATCCTTTATTTCAAACTTTTCTTTCAAGAACGACTTGGTTTCGGTAATTATTTCTATGTTTGATCCTATTTACATAATATCATCACATACATGCATAGAATTATAAAATTATCTCTTTTAAATTTATTATAGATAAACTTGTAATTATCATTAACACTGTAGCCAAAAGACAGAATTATTTTATCAAATTTTTCATGTCATTGTTTAGATGCTTGTTTTAGTCCATAAAGTAACTTAACAAGGTTACAAAACTTTGTGCTCATTTTCATGAGCTACAAATCCTCAAGTTGATCTATGTACATCTCCTCCTTGAGTTCACCATATAGGAATGCAATTTTAACACCCATTTGGTGAATCAGTAGGTTATATAACCAAAGCCATTGCAATAAACACACCGATAGTAGTTAATTGAGCTACTGGGGAATAAATATCAAGATAACTTATTCCTTTCTTTTGTTTAAACCCCTTAGCTACCAACCTAATTTTAAACGTATCTATGGTCCCATCAAAATTTTGAAATGAAAGAATCGGGTATGGCCCGAGAACGCAAAGGAAGCATAAAAATGTGAATTCAAACACGTTCGTGTTTATGTTCAGTTCAGTTCAGTCCCATTCATGTTTCAGCTTTTCCTAACATCTTAATCATTCTAACTGAATAAGACGTTACACACATTAAATACTAGGAACACAACCAAACTCCCACCGACCCTCAAGCTCGTTACTGATCAAGTCATACCCGTATGATCTCATCAAAATGAATATTCCAGTTAAATGGACTTTCAAACCTAGGTTAAATTCCATGTCGAATCACACGGCTCCAAGCCATTGATTCTATCCAATGTCCAACATTGTTTTTCCTTATTTCTTTTGGATTATAATCCAACTGAGCGAACTGACCCAGAAATCTGTACCTCTCAGGTATCATGGATATCCTGATCGTCCCTAGGAGAAGTGGAATATAGTCAGTGGGCAAACTCGATTACACATGATGTTTGCTATATCTTGCTGAGTGTCGCTCTACTTGATTTTTCAAGGAGCTACTCCTCACACCGGTTATCCTTTGAAATCTAATTTTTCTTAGGACAACACATGAACCTGTGCAAACCTAGTTTGCCTCTCACTAGTCCCTTGACGTATGCAAGACCATCCCACAAACTCAAGTACTTTGTACGATACAGGCTTGCCACGCCATATCCAATATGGCGTCTGGGCCATGATCTTTAGAAAGTGCCATGTCTTACAATGAAACACTGATCGAACCATGTCCAACAAGGTTCGATTCCTCCCTTATCAGAGATGTCGTTCAATTGTGGCATTCGAGGAAGAATTCCATTAAGTGAGAATTCCATTCCCATTTAGATACATCAATAGCTCCCACAAATACACACCACTCGATGCAATCGAAGGTTAATTTTGTTCGGTTCCCATTTCAAATCTAATTCCCTGAACCTTCCAAAGGTCCTTAGACTTGTGAACCCTCTTCTGGTCTTGTGTATTCAGTGACCCACAAATGTCTGACTAGATCCAATCCAGCAGACCACTAGGAAGCATACTTTGTCCTACAAAAAGCTTCTTGGTCTTTTTCCTATTCAGGAAGGACTTGCAAGCTAGCAGACTCAAATTGTCTATTTCTAGACTCCTTGAATCTACTAACCTCCTTATCCTATCTAGAGGAATGTGACCTAGCTTTGTATGCCAAATCTGTGAGTTTATCTTGATTATCCATTTTATCATTTGGTTTGAGCATTCATAATCTGATTATGGGATAGTATTGAAACAATTATGCAAACAACCTAGCAGACAAGAATAACCATTCTTTTTCAAATAAAAAAAAACTTTCATTGATCAAAAACATGTAATCGTCATTGTCCAACAATAGAAAAACATAATTTTGATCATGCTAGGTTACATAATTGTGACCTATCAACTCTATCCTAACATGATTACTGGCTAAGCCTAATTGGTCCCAACGGCCCTGCCATTGCTTAGCTTTAGAACCATCTCTGTCTTAGCCTTATACTCCTTTACATTTCCTGCAAACTATTTGTAGACATGAGCTCTACAACTGGTATCAAATACCCATGAAGCAGAATAGTATTCATGTTAAAGCTCAAATCAAAATGTACCTTGGTTGGAGAGGAGTTTAGGTCACTCCCTCTTCTAATGCCCCTTTTCACGGCAATATATGCAAACATATTTTGCAATCCTTGACTGCGGAACCGTCTTCCTCTTTTCTTTGCCCATGCCCAGCATGGCAACAGGAGCGCTCTGAGTGCCTGCAACGGTTGATTCTGTCTTACCCTTCTTCCTCCTCCACCGTCCGGCCCCTTTGCCTTTCGCTCTTGAGGTTGAAGCCTCCCCCACAGTTACAGACGGCGCAACCTTTTCAATCATTGCCTCGTATTGGACCTACATGTTTATCAACTCATGAAGGTCTTTTTCAAGCCCATTCATGTTATAGTTAATGATAAACAGGTCAAAAGAGGGAGGAAGAGACTGAAGGATCACGTCGATGTATGTGTCTTTTCCAAGATCAACTTCGAGGTCTTTGAGCTTCTCCACTAGGGATAGCATCATCACTCCATGCTGGTGTACAGACGACCCTTCTATCATCTTAGCTCCGAAAAATGCCTTCGTCGCAGCATATCTAATATGTCGGTCCGGTACCGCATAAACGTCTTTCATGCGGAGCATTATTGAGCTGACATCATCCAGCCGATCATACTGTTTCTGGATCTCATTGGTCTTGGATGCCAGTATGACACTGCTGACCTTGCGGTTGTCCTCCTACCAGTCATTGAACGTCGAACGTTCTTCTGACGAGGACCCCTTCGGCAAGACCCGAGAAAGAGGCTTATCCAGAACGTAAGCCTGATTTTCGAAATCGAGGACAATCCTCAAATTTCGCAGCCAATCGTTATAGTTTGTTCCGTCAAATTTGTTAGTCTCAAGAATTACAGCGAGTGGATTAGTAGACATCTACATTCAAAATATAAAGCAGAAATTTAGTAGATTATAATAATATTGAATTCAAGTTAAGACTTGGTCTTTTTTCGTTAACCCCTCCCACTATTTCTTCAAAAAAGCCCACCACTCTCAAGTGGGGTTTTCGGGAAACCATTTCCTTGTTAGAATAGGTGACCAGAAAGTCAATGGTATTGGCTGTTCTGAGAACCATTCGTCAATCTGTGAACAAGTAATATTATGTTAATGAATGTAGTAAGGATTCATAGGCATGAGTTTGTTGTACTTACTGGTTGCATCGTTACGATGTCACAACAAATGCCCACAGACTGAAATATCATTTCGAGAAATTGGAACTACGCCTGGAGGTAGGTTCATGAAATCAGTTTCGCCGAATCAGTCTGAAATACTCCAAGTCAAAGGAATCTCGAGACAGGGCATCGAGAATCCATTTGAGACTTGCACTAAGCATCTGCTGCCGTGTTTCATCGACGGGTGACGAGGATCGTCTAAGCAGTGTTAGTGGGTCGGCCTGCTGGGGAGCGGCCGACTGAGGTGACTCGCGGGAATCGTCATATGGAAGCCACTCGGGCTTGGTCGGTATGACTCATATTCTCGGTTCCAATAGTACGGGATTAGTCCTCAGACTTTAGGATTACGGCAGTCCCCGACATACTAAGGCTTTATCTTGGATATGGTGAAATTTGACCGGTTATATTACATGGTCATCATAAGCCTCGTCCAGTGCAGTCGGAGTATGTAAGAACGGTGAATTCCAAGATAGGATCTGTCCCCTGTCAAAGGATATGACAGCAAGATCTCCTATGCGCTCGGAGATGGTTTAGACTCACAAAGTCTATGGCCATAGCACTTGATGTAGTGGGAAAGGATTTCCTACGTCGAGTTAAACCTATCTCGAGCATTATGCATAGTTGCCTAGTCAAAGATGGGAACCGTTGTTAGAATAGGTGACCATGTAAGCCAATTTTGGCAGGAATATGTAACCTATGTCTAGACAATTTTTGGTATTTGATAAAAACATTTATGAATAAAGAAGTGGAAATTCATATGGCAATATTTTGTTTACGTTCACTTATCTGCATTTACATTTCTGTTCACTACGCAAACAAAGCCTACAGACTGAGAATCGATTTCGGGGACTGGGACTACGCTTGGAGGTAGGTCCATGAAATCAGCCTTATCAAATCAGTCCGAAAATCTCCAAGTCAAGGAATCCCGAAAATGGGTACCGGATTCCCTTTGAGACTTGCACTAAGCATCTGCTGTCGTATTTCATCGACGGGTGACGAAGGTCGTCTAAGCAGTGTTAGTGGGTCAGCATGCTAGGAAGCAGCTGACTGAGGTGACTCGCGGGAACCGTCTTACGGAGGACCTTGAGTATGGCCAGCAAGGTATGACGTGTATTCCCGGTTCCAACGGTACAGGCCAAGTCCTTTGACTTGAGGAACTGCTGAGTTTACCTGTGCATCAGGTCTGTATCTTAGATACGGTGAGAGATTGCCAAAATACTCTTGAGTAGTCATAAGCCATGTCTAGTGCAGCTCGGGTGTACAAAGTGACAGTAGTTTCCAAGAAAGGATCTGTCTCCTGTCAAGAGGTATTGACAGTTGAGTCTCATGCATGCTCTGTGTCTTGTCCCTAAAATCTGTGGCCACAGTAACTGAACAGAAGGGAAAGGTTTCCCTTGCGGCGTTTAGTAAGGACAGACCGACACTTAGGTCCAAAATGGGTACCTGCATTTTCCGTGCCCCAGACCCTAAGTGATGAGACCGAAGATAGAAGGACAAGTGTACTGTTAGAGCCTAAATGTTCATCCCCGAATATACACCTAGTCTCTAGTGCCATGGACCGTTGCTAGATGGCCACCCATGGTAACGGGCGGATTCTAGGAATCCGACCAAGTCTAGTTGAATGGTGAACCTAAAGAGTCACACACTATCCACACACACTTAGTATTTAATTTGGAATTAAATATTGGAATAAAGGAATGATTAAATTAGATTTAATCGGGGCATATATTTTCTTGGAGAAATTAATTCCTTCTATTTGATACAGGGAATTAAATTAATAAATAGGATTTATTAAAGGGTTGATTTAATGGGCTTAGAATAAATATTAATATTTATTTATTATAATATATTTATTCTTTTAGCCTTTTGGAATATTTAATGGGATTTAAATATTCCATTAAATTAAAATCAACGGTTGAGATGGAAAGGGGAGATGGAAGGCTAGGATTCGTTTGACTAGGTCAAACACTAGTTTGACTAGGACTTCGACTAGGTCAAAATCCTAGTCAAATTAGAGTTCTTAGAGTTGGAGTTTAAAGAGGATTAAACTCCTCCTCTATATAAACCTCTAGCCTCCAAACAATTGAAGGATGATGATTCTTGAAAACACACACACAACACACACTCTTCCCTCTCCTTACCTCTCGTCCGCCCCTCTCTCTCTAACAAGAAAGTATTTTTCTTAGTTCTTTTGTTCTTGGAACATTAGAACTTAGATGAATCAATACCGTTAATTGATAACGTGTTGTTGATTCATCCACTCCAAAAATATACACTTGTTCGTTGCTAGCACGACGTGGAAGATACGTGGGTGGATCGTGTGTCACGATTTGGAGGGTCTCAAGAACGAGATCTCAGTGTAAAACGGGGAACAACGCGAGTAGCCGTTGAAGACGAAAACGACAACGGGTAGGACTCGTTTTATTTTTCGTCCCTCTTTAATTTTCAACTCTATGGCCTCCATGATTTCTTTACATGTTTTATGATCATGAGATACACAGAACGTGTTAGAATAGGTGACCAGAAAGTCAATGGTATTGGCTGTTCTAAGAACCATTCGTCAATCTGTGAACAAGTAATATTATGTAAATGAATGCAGTAAGAATTCATAGGCATGAGTTTGTTGTACTTACTGCTTGCATCGTTACGATGTCACAACAAACGCCCACAGACTGAAATAACATTTCGGGAAATTGGAACTACGCTTGGAGGTAGGTTCATGAAATCAGTTTCGCCGAATCAGTCTGAAATACTCCAAGTCAAAGGAATCTCGAGACAGGGCATCGAGAATCCATTTGAGACTTGCACTAAGCATCTGCTGTCGTGTTTCATCGACGGGTGACGAGGATCGTCTAAGCAGTGTTAGTGGGCCGGCCTGCTGGGAGCGGCCGACTGATGTGACTCGCGGGAATCGTCATATAGAAGCTACTCGGGCTTGGTCGGTATGACTCGTATTTCCGGTTCCGATAGTACGGGATTAGTCCTCGGACTTGAGGATCACGGCAGTCCCCTACATACTAAGGCTGTATCTTGGATCTGGTGAAATTTGACCGATTATATCACATGGTCATCATAAGCCTCGTCCAGTGCAGTCGGAGTATGTAAGAACGGTGAATTCCAAGATAGGATCTGTCCCCTGTCAAAGGATATGACAGCAAGATCTCCTATGCGCTCGGAGATGGTTTAGACTCACAAAGTCTATGGCCATAGCACTTGATGTAGTGGGAAAGGATTTCCTACGTCGAGTTAAACCTATCTCGAGCATTATGCATAGTTGCCTAGTCAACGATGGGAACCGACCCCTAGACTAAAGGCCGGGAGACAGGCGACAGTAGGACCGTACCCGTACGTATCAAGCGTCGGTAGGACCGCACCTGCGTATAACTCGGAGCCTAAATGTTCACACCATAAATTCACCTAGTCTCTAGTGCCATGGACCGTTGCTAGATGGCCACCCATGGTAACGGACTACTTTAGTTATGAAATAACGAAAAGTAGGTCCAAGTCTAGCTGAAAGGTGAACCTAAAGAGTCACACCCGCTACACCAAATGAAAGGGAATTAATTTGGAATTAATTCCGGGAGAAGGTTTAATTTAATGGAATTAAATTATACTTCTTGGAGATTCAAGCTTCGATGAATTATTTGGAATAATCGGGCTTGAGTTCATAAATTAGATTTATGAATTTTACAAAGCATGGGCTTTCCTTTTTAGATTAAAAGGGTGAATTAATTAATTAGTGGGCTTGGTATTAAATAGGATTTAATATAAAGTCCATGGACTATTTAATTTGGAATTAAATAAAGTCCATTCCATTAATTAATTAATGGGCTTAGTATATTAAATAGGATTTTAATATAAAGTCCATGGGACTATTTAATTTAGAATTAAATAATCCCATTCTATGGAATTAATTAATGGGCTTGGTATTAAATAGGGTTTAATATAAAGTCCATGGACTATTTAATTTGGAATTAAATAAAGTCCATTCCATTAATTAATTAATGGGCTTAGTATATTAAATAGGATTTTAATATAGAGTCCATGGGAATATTTAATTTAGAATTAAATAGGCCCATTCCATAAAGCCCATCAAAATGGATGGACAAGATTTGATCTAGAGAATGATGAGATGAAGGGCCATGATTAATTTGACTTAATCAAAGCCTAATTTGACTAGGATTTGACTAGGCCAAAATCCTAGTCAAAGTGTGTCTCTTTGGAAGAGTTTGAGAAGGAATAGGAATTCCATCTTCTATAAATACTTAAAAAAACACACACTTACACCTAGTATTCTCTACAACTCTCATCTCGCATCTCTCTCTAAAATTCGTCCATCTCCTTTCTTTAATCTCCAAGAATACTACTTTGTTTTTCTTGATTTATTCAAGTTAAGAACATAAGAGACATTGATTGCGTTAATTCATAGCGTCTATCGATGTCTCTTCTCCCCAAATTATTTCTTGCTAGCACAAGGGTTGTTTGCTTTCCGGTGGAGCGAGTGAGATGATTTAGAGGGTCTCTTCTTTGAGATCTTGGTGCAAAACGGGGAACAATGCGTGTAGCCGAAACAAAGACAAAACTACAACCGGGTAGGTTCTTTAATTTCATTTTTTCGTTTCTAAATTCTATGGCCTCCATGTTGTGTTTTATTGAACATGAGATACACCGAACGCCCGGGAGAATCAAGGGCACACCCCTTGATTCGTTTATGTACGTTATGCATGATTTAAATTCCATTTAATTATGTTTTGTAATTTTTATTACGCACTATTTCGCGCTTCCGCTATTCGCGTTAATCTCCCGGGACGATCCACCGATTTCTTTCAGTGGTATCAGAGCCCGGTTCGGTGTATAGGCCTAGAATTCTATGTGCTATATGCGGTTAAGCATGATAAACGTGTTTTAATTTACGTTTATAGCATGTTTATCGTAGATATTTATTGGCGTTTAATTTTGCATGGGATTTTGGATCTTGGTTTTCTTGAATGTGTTTATACATGTTCTAGGGTTTAATTTATCTTGTGATTCAGAAAAATTGCATGAAAAATCGAAAAAGAGTAAAAAACGGCGAACCGGCAGCAGCAGCACGCTGGCCGCGCGCACAGGGGCGCGGCCGGGCGCGCGTACAGGCAGGGGCCTGCGCGCGCCCGGCCAGCGCGCCCAGCGTGCGCGGACAGCGCGCGCGCGCTGTGCCGGCCGCGCGCGCTCTGGGCGCGCACGGCATGCGCTGGGCGCGCGCGCTGTGCGCGCAGGCAGAGGAGCCTGCGCGCGCGCGCGCCTGGCCGGCCGGCTGTGCCGTTTTCCGTTTCTCTCCCGTTTTTGGCTCGTTTTTCAAAACTGTTTTTTCTGAATTATTTTTCTGATATTTTCTGCATTATTCTGAACCCTTTGACTTAGAATATTTATTTTTTGAGATTTGGAATTTCCTAAAATAAATATTGCTTGGTTGATGAGGAAAGGGTTTCCTAACAAGATTTAAATTTTGCAATGGTTGCGCCAATGATCAAAATTCATATGTGAAATTTCGCAATAATTTCTGCGTTTTATGATGTTGGACATCATGGTTATTTTATGGTTTGAGCATGAGTAGATCTTAACATGTATTAATATTGCACGAATGTTGGATTTTGGAATTCTTGAATAAATGGGCATATTCTTGAATTGTTGATTTTTGTGTTTCAGAAAGTTTGATTTTTCTGTATAATTCTGGGAATTTTTTCTGAATTAATTAACTTGGGGCATTTTAATTTTGGTTGAGATTTTATATTTCATAGAATTAATATTGCCTTGTTAATTATGGAAAAGGTTTTTCCAACAAAAATCGTTGTGCATAGGTTGCACTATTATCCAATGTTTGGTGTGAATATTTTACATGTAGTTTCTGCATTTATTTTATGGTATGGATTATCATGGATGTTGGTATAGCATATTTTACGTGGGATATGTATTTGTGCTATTTGTGTTAATTGATTTGACAAAGGATGATCACAAAGCCCCTAGACCGCATGTATGGTTTGTTTACATTTATTTGTTGGGTTGTGGCCTGTGTGCCTCTTTATTTTCCTCTCTGTATCTCTTCTAGTGCCTTGGAATAATAAGGCTTTCTCTCTCCCTCCTAATGTACTCCCCCCAAATGTTTAATTGGGGTTTCTTATTTTATGATGTAATGAGAGTAGAATTAGTGGCGAGGTTTTATTTTATTTTTTTTTTGTAAATAAAAGCTGCAAGAGAAGACAAGCCCAAGGTGTTGGAGGCCCATGGAGGTTGCCATCAGATGGCCCACGGAGGATCCATGGAGAAGAAGCCCGGTGTAGGCCCACGATGGAGAGCCCAAGAAGATAAAGAGGACTTACAAGGCCCGTTGCATGTAATGGGTTATTGAATCTTGTAATAGTGTAGGGCCTACCCTTAGATTGACCATAGATCCACTGCGGGCTCAGTGGGTCGCATAGGTTTGGGCTTGTGATCATCCTACAGGGGCATGCTAGGCTTTATTTTGCATGCGATGCGTATTATATGCTTGTGATTATTCTATATGCTTTATGTATGGTTACATTCACGCTTAAAATATTTCTGCCATAACGCACGCAATGCAATACTTAATATATGTGATGAGGTCTCGTTCTATCAAAACTCTCACTTGGTTGAACCAAGTTAAATATAGACCCTTAATAAATGGACTAGGACTCTGGGAGTCTGTCCAAGCCTTCCATCCATGACAAAAGTGAGGAAGATCTTTTAGGTCGATAGCCTGGTCTCACGAGTCGTCGCACGACTATCGTGCTTAAAAGAAGCTGCACTTTGTCATGAACGATGAGTAGACTGCTGTTACCTGTCTCACGAGTCGTGGAGGTAGCAGTGAGTCTATGAATCGGTTGATTGGGTCGGGTCTAACGCCCGAATAACGTGATTCGCTTGGAGTCCTCGGGATCACGTGAAAGGGTGAGGCAATTATCTTGGGAATCTCGTGGAACGAGAATGGTATGGAATACCTCCCACGGGTTCTTTTCCCATGCGAATCGTAAAAGCGGGGTATGGGGGAGATCGCTGTGGATCCTGAGCCCACTAGGAAAGGATTTCCCGAAAACAACGTTTGAGAGTGCCGTGTTTTCGTAGAAATAGTGGGAGAGGTTAAGGACTAAAGACCGAGACTTAACCAAAATATTACTTCATTCTGCTTATTATTTTCTGTTTCATATATGTTGTGAATGTCTAAGAATCCACCAAACACATCACTAAGAGGCTCATTAAAAGGGAACCAATTACACGAATTGATTGCGAAATCTTAAGATGGTCTTAGATTTCCAGAACCTTAACTCACATACCGGAATGAGGACTTTCCTCAGCGCTTGCCGGAGGGGTCGACAACTAAGGAAACGCTTGGCGTTCAAAAGTTGAAGGATGACCACCGGCAAATAGGATATAATGATGTTGGCTCAAACTATGCTTCGCTTGCATCATGTCTATATGGTCTTGGACCAGCATGTGGGGTAAAATGCAACGAAGGCATGTTTGGAGCTAAGATGACGGAAGGGATGTCGGTACAAAGAACATGGAGTGATGATGCAAATTCCTAGTGGAGAAGCTCAAAAGACCTCCATGTCAGTCTTGAAAAAGAGACGTACATTGACATGATCCTTCAGTCTCTTCCTCCCTCCTACGAACCATTAATTATCAACATGAATGAGCTTAGAAAAGATCTTCATAGGTTGGTAATTATGTTGGTCTAGTACGAAGCAACGATTGCAAAATCTGCGCCGTCGGTACTAGTAGGAGAGGCTTCAACCTCCATAGCGAAAGGCAAGGGTGCCAGACGCTAAAAGAGGAAGAAGGGTAAGGTAACATCAACTATTGCAGCACTTCAAGTGTTGTTCCTTTACAACACAAGGTGGAGGTAAAGGAAAGAGCAAAAGGTTCAAGCAGTCAAGTTCATAGATTCTAAGAACGTAAGCATTTACTGTCGTAAAGAGGGCCATTGGAAGGGGAGTATTCTAAACCTCTCTCCAATGTAGGTAAAATTTGATATTGAGTATTGACATGATCACTATTTGGTATTTGATACCATTCCTATCACTAATCTGCGGGTGGTTTGCAGAAAGTGAATAAGGACTTAAAAGCCAAGAACAGTTCTACGATTCAACAATGGTAAGGTCCATTGATGAAAAGGACTAGAGACTTGTTAGGCTCATAATCGTGATCATGTTAGGATAATATAGGAATTACGTAACCTAGCATGATCAAAAGTATGTCTCTTTGTTGGACAAAGGTTTTATTACATACATATTTGATCAAACAAAATTATTGAATAATGATTCATGTTTGCTAGTACGTAAATTCCTAAGATACCATCCCATAAAAGGTTTATGGATACTCAAAATTCAAATTATCTAAATGGATTAATCAAGACCAACTTGCAGATTTGGCATCTACAACAGCTAGGACATTTCTTCTTATTAAAAGATAAGTAAATTGGAAAAGTTCGATGAATCTAGAAATAGATGATTCGAATCGACTAAATTTACAAGTCTTTTATGAAGAAGAAAGTCCGAAAGCTCTTTGTTGGACAAAGTAGGCTTGCCAAATAGTCTATTGGAAGGGAGCCAATAAGACAACTGTAGGTTACTAATACACAAAGACCATAAGAGGGTTCAAAAGTCTAAAGGTCCCATAGGAGGTTTGGGAATTAGACTTAAGGAGGTGAACCATAAATGGTTGCAAAATTAAACCTGTTTCGATAGGATCGAAAAGGCCGTGTATTTAGTGGGAGCTCTTGAGCATCCAAGTTGAGAATGGAATTCTCAATGAAACGTTTCCTGTAAAGGCCAAGTATGACGGTCTCTGATAAAGGGAACGATCGAGTCTCGTTAGACGAAGATCGATCGAAGTTTCGCCCAATTACCTTAGCCCGTGTAGACGTAGGCTCAAAATTGCCAACGTAAGGAACGTGGCACTTTGCTAGGAGTCACGCACAAGGAGCCATGGTTTGGCAAGCCTGTGTCCCGATAAAGTCCTTGAGCATGTAGAAGGATCCTACATACGTCAAGGGACTAGTGGGAGACAAATTAGACTCAATGTCTAATTTGTACAAGTTTACGACAGAATAATACTAACGTTGCTTAGAATCGCATTTCTTAAATTGATCATATTCCAAGTCCCCTTAAGAACGAACCCGAATGTCGTAAGAGGTACGAGTGATCGGGATATGTTCGGTCAAATTTGGATAGTAATCCAAATGACCTGCGGAACGTGATGTTGGACATCGTAGTAGGATTTATGGAGAGGAGCCGTAGAATCCACTAGGAAATTCAAACAAGGTTTGAAACACCGCATAACTGGAATATTCGTATTGACGAGCTCATACGGAGCATGACTCGGTCTTAAACAACGTAGGTGATCAGTGGGAGTAGAAATGGTGTTCCAAGTGTTTAAGTGTGTAATATCTTAATTCATGGATGAATTCAAGGCATTAGGAATCACTAAAACACAAACGGTAAAATCACAAAAATTCTCCATGACATTTTAGGGTTCCCACATACATATCATGAATTGAGCTTTTCAAAGACTCAGTCATGGTGGACTGATGAGAAAAACTTATATATGTAGAGGGACAAGTTGTTCGAGACTCAGCCATAGTAAGACTGATGAGAAAACTTGGATACTATGCATAAAGCATCAAGCCATTCAATACTTAGTCACGGTGGACTAATGAGAAGGCTTGCTTGTTGAGTATCCCCTACGTCTTAACCCTAGGCAAACATATGATATGTTTACTCGGTGCATAGGAACCGATGTTGAGAGTGCTTCTAGCATGGCTCAACATAAATCGGTAATGCACTGAGGGGTTGAAGACAGCAATCAAGAACGATCCTTAGTACCTGAATAAGGACTAAAGATGTGTTCATGATGCACCGTCTGTTGAGAGTTGCTTTGGAAGGCTAAAGCGATACTAGCTTCCAGAGCATAAGTGAAAACCAGTTAGTCTCAAAGGTATGCACAGTCAGGCCCAATGACGAGTGCATCGGATAATGGTCACAGATGAAGACCGCGTCCATAGGATGGACGTGGCGCCTAGCACGACCAAGCCATGTTTGCCTATATGGCAGGCAACTTGGCTATGGGAGTATTGGCATGAGATCTCATCACAAGATCCACGAAAATATTCTTAGACAACCACCATCTCTAAAAGGCAATGGTGGATAGAGGTAACACGGTTAGACCGTATTGCTTCGCAAGGAAATATAAGCGGACTCACAATACCTTAGTCGGTATCGTAGATTACTCATACTCAGTGGATTCTGAACAAAGTGGGTAATTGACTTATTGGTCAAGTGGGAGATTGTTAGAATAGGTGACCAGAAAGTCAATGGTATTGGCTGTTCTAAGAACCATTCGTCAATCTGTGAACAAGTAATATTATGTAAATGAATGCAGTAAGAATTCATAGGCATGAGTTCGTTGTACTTACTGCTTGCATCGTTACGATGTCACAACAAACGCCCACAGACTGAAATAACATTTCGGGAAATTGGAACTACGCTTGGAGGTAGGTTCATGAAATCAGTTTCGCCGAATCAGTCTGAGATACTCCAAGTCAAAGAAATCTCGAGACAGGGCATCGAGAATCCATTTGAGACTTGCACTAAGCATCTGCTGTCGTGTTTCATCGACGGGTGACGAGGATCGTCTAAGCAGTGTTAGTGGGCCGGCCTGCTGGGGAGCGGCCGACTGAGGTGACTCGCGGGAATCGTCATATAGAAGCTACTCGGGCTTGGTCGGTATGACTCGTATTCCCGGTTCCGATAGTACGGGATTAGTCCTCGGACTTGAGGATCACGGCAGTCCCCTACATACTAAGGCTGTATCTTGGATCTGGTGAAATTTGACCGATTATATCACATGGTCATCATAAGCCTCGTCCAGTGCAGTCGGAGTATGTAAGAACGGTGAATTCCAAGATAGGATCTGTCCCCTGTCAAAGGATATGACAGCAAGATCTCCTATGCGCTCGGAGATGGTTTAGACTCACAAAGTCTATGGCCATAGCACTTGATGTAGTGGGAAAGGATTTCCTACGTCGAGTTAAACCTATCTCGAGCATTATGCATAGTTGCCTAGTCAACGATGGGAACCGACCCCTAGACTAAAGGCCGGGAGACAGGCGACAGTAGGACCGTACCCGTACGTATCGAGCGTCGGTAGGACCGCACCTGCGTATAACTCGGAGCCTAAATGTTCACACCATAAATTCACCTAGTCTCTAGTGCCATGGACCGTTGCTAGATGGCCACCCATGGTAACGGACTACTTTAGTTATGAAATAACGAAAAGTAGGTCCAAGTCTAGCTGAAAGGTGAACCTAAAGAGTCACACCCGCTACACCAAATGAAAGGGAATTAATTTGGAATTAATTCCGGGAGAAGGTTTAATTTAATGGAATTAAATTATACTTCTTGGAGATTCAAGCTTCGATGAATTATTTGGAATAATCGGGCTTGAGTTCATAAATTAGATTTATGAATTTTACAAAGCATGGGCTTTCCTTTTTAGATTAAAAGGGTGAATTAATTAATTAGTGGCTTGCTATTAAATAGGATTTAATATAAAGTCCATGGACTATTTAATTTGGAATTAAATAAAGTCCATTCCATTAATTAATTAATGGGCTTAGTATATTAAATAGGATTTTAATATAAAGTCCATGGGACTATTTAATTTAGAATTAAATAATCCCATTCTATGGAATTAATTAATGGGCTTGGTATTAAATAGGGTTTAATATAAAGTCCATGGACTATTTAATTTGGAATTAAATAAAGTCCATTCCATTAATTAATTAATGGGCTTAGTATATTAAATAGGATTTTAATATAAAGTCCATGGGAATATTTAATTTAGAATTAAATAGGCCCATTCCATAAAGCCCATCAAAATGGATGGACAAGATTTGATCTAGAGAATGATGAGATGAAGGGCCATGATTAATTTGACTTAATCAAAGCCTAATTTGACTAGGATTTGACTAGGTCAAAATCCTAGTCAAAGTGTGTCTCTTTGGAAGAGTTTGAGAAGGAATAGGAATTCCATCTTCTATAAATACTTAAAAAAACACACACTTACACCTAGTATTCTCTACAACTCTCATCTCGCATCTCTCTCTAAAATTCGTCCATCTCCTTTCTTTAATCTCCAAGAATACTACTTTGTTCTTCTTGATTTATTCAAGTTAAGAACATAAGAGACATTGATTGCGTTAATTCATAGCGTCTATCGATGTCTCTTCTCCCCAAATTATTTCTTGCTAGCACAAGGGTTGTTTGCTTTCCGGTGGAGCGAGTGAGATGATTTAGAGGGTCTCTTCTTTGAGATCTTGGTGCAAAACGGGGAACAATGCGTGTAGCCGAAACGAAGACAAAACTACAACCGGGTAGGTTCTTTAATTTCGTTTTTTCGTTTCTAAATTCTATGGCCTCCATGTTGTGTTTTATTGAACATGAGATACACCGAACGCTCGGGAGAATCAAGGGCACACCCCTTGATTCGTTTATGTACGTTATGCATGATTTAAATTCCATTTAATTATGTTTTGTAATTTTTATTACGCACTATTTCGCGCTTCCGCTATTCGCGTTAATCTCCCGGGACGATCCACCGATTTCTTTCAGAACGCCCGGGAACCTCAAGGGCACACCCCTTGAGCGTGTTCTTTTAAATTAAAAGCATGCTTTAATTTTTGTATGTTTATTTTTATCGCGCTTCCGCATTTGCGCAATTCCCGGGACGATCCACCGATTTCTTTCAACCGACCCCTAGACTAAAGGCCGGGAGATAGGCGACAGTAGGACCGTACCCGTACGTATCGAGCGTCGGTAGGACTGTACCTGCGTATAACTCGGAGCCTAAATGTTCACACCACATATTCACCTAGTCTCTAGTGCCATGGACCGTTGCTAGATGGCCACCCATGGTAACGGACTACTTTAGTTATGAAATAACGAAAAGTAGGTCCAAGTCTAGCTGAAAGGTGAACCTAAAGAGTCACACCCGCTACACCAAATGAAAGGGAATTAATTTGGAATTAATTCCGGGAGAAGGTTTAATTTAATGGAATTAAATTATACTTCTTGGAGATTCAAGCCTCGATGGATTATTTGGGATAATCGGGCTTGAGTTCATAAATTAGATTTATGAATTTTATAAAGCATGGGCTTTGCTTTTAATTAGATTAAAAGGGTGAATTAATTAATTAGTGGGCTTGGTATATTAAATAGGATTTAATATAAAGTCCATGGGACTATTTAATTTAGACTATTTAATCAGTCAGCAGCCACCTAGCTGGCTGACCTACTAACACTGCATGGACGAGCCTCGTCACTTGTCAATAAAATGCGACTGCAGATGCTTAGTGCAAGTCTCAAATTGATTCTCGATGCCCTGTCTCGAGATTCCTTTGACTTGGAGTATTTCAGACCGATTCGGCGAAACTAATTTCATGAACCTACCTCCAAGCGTAGTTCCAATTTCCCGAAATGTTATTTCAGTCTGTGGGCGTTTGTTGTGACAAGCAGTAAGTACAACAAACTCATGCCTATGAATCCTTATTACATTCATTAACATAATATTACTTGTTTACAGATTGACAAATGGTTCTTAGAACAGCCAATATCATTACTTTCTGGTCACCTATTCTAACAAACACATCATACATAAAAGCATTAAAACATTAAACACATGCAAAAGAAGCCTAGCACGCCCCTGTAGGATGATTACCAGCCGGTTCCTAAGTGGTCCACTGAGCCCGCAGTAGATCTATGGTCAATCTAGGGTAATCCTACACTACTACAATTTTTACATCCCATTATCATTCTAATGGGGCCTTGTAAATCCTTATTTCTTCTTCTTGGGCCTTCCGTTGTGGGCTCGGTCCACCGGACCTTCATCTCCTTGGAAGCTTACATTTAATAAAATAAAGCCTCAGAACCTAATCTACTCTCATTAAAACTTAAAAGAAACCCCAATCGTAAGTCGGGGGGACTACATTATAAGAGAGGAAGAAAGCCTTATTATTCCAAGGCTAATAATGATAGAGTGAAGGGAAAAACAAAGAGGCACGCAGGCCTCACCCAACAATAAATAAACCATACATAGGTCAATGGGCTACTGATCATCCTTATTGTTTATCAAATAAACAACAACGAAGCACATTTATATCAAATATAAACATGCCAACCATATAAATACATCCCATCCATTTATAAATACATATCAAATATCTAAAACAAGAAACATAATAAAATGCATAAAATATCATATTAATAATGCAATTAAAAATATGGATATTAACTATACATCCAATGTACAAACAATTTTTTTTTTTTGTTTGGAAACCATTTCAAAAATAATCTAAGGCATAAAAGTTAATTTTAGAAAAATCAAATTTAACTAAAAATTAAAGCATGCCAAAATTAATAATTTCAAAAAACTAGCAAAAATCAGAAAAATCCAATTTTTCGGAAAAATGGCACAAAACAGTGGTGTCGGTCGGCCGTCCCGGACGGCCGCGCGCAGGCGCCCCTGTTGGGCGGCCGACACCGTTTTTCATTTTTTTTTTTCAAAACCTCAGCTATAAAAAAAACTGAAATATAAATATGCATTACAGAAAATCCAATTCTCGAAAATGCATGGATATCCATAATTTCAAAAGCAAAATTAACACATTTTCATACATTTAATCATGCTAGAAAAACCATAAAACATACGTTCCGAAAGCATTTTAAACCCGTTGTACATGCTTTACACATTATAACATGTAAATTCTTAAAGCCACAACACCGAACCGGGCTCTGATACCACTGAAAGAATCAGGTACGGCCCGGGAACGCAACGGAAGCGTGGAAACGTGAATTTTAAGCATAATTTAAAATGGGTTCAAAAGGGTATTCCCTTTGAAGTTCCCAGGCATTCGGTGTAGGTGAAAGCATCAATGAAAGAGGAGAAGAATGCTGGACATGTGGCTAAAGCATAAATTATGAACAAAGGTACATGAAAATGTAAATAGAAACCAACCTTTGATCATAACACGTTAAACCAGTACGTGAGTTGTTCCCTTTTCCGTTTCTCGTTCCCTTCACTTGAGAATTCAACGTAGAACTCCTCTAAGTATTGTCCACTTTACAATATGGAGAAATACTCTAATCTATTGCTAGATAGAAAAGGAGAAATGAAGAAGAAACATTTCCAAAACAACACTATTGTTTAGTGCCTTTTGGAATGTTTTTAGTTCAATCCTTTCCAAAAGGTATGAACACAAAAAGGAGAAAATTTTCAGAGGTTGTTGAGTGTTTTTGGCTAGAAAAATCATGCAAGTATATACCATACAAGTTATGTGTATTGTTTTTGTGTATGTAGGAAATTGAATTCAAAATTCAACCTCCAAAATTAACCTCTAAGGCTAACTTACATACACATGCACACTATCTCTCCATGAACCATCATGGCCTTCATATGTGGAGGAGTTGAAACTCCTCCTCAACTTGCTCCAACCTCTAGAGCTTGGACTTCAAGCCATGGACCAATTTTGACCGATTTTAATTTAATCAAATTAAATCAAGACCAACCAAGATTCGTAGGTTCCAAATTAATCCAATTAATTTTAAACCTTATTGAAATCCAAAAGTTTATTTAATCCAATTAAATAAATATAAGCTCAAACACTATTTAATTAATCCAATCAATTAATTGAACCAAAACCAATAAATTAATCCGATTAATTTAAAGGTTCTCAATCCAACAATTAACTAATCCAATTAATTAATTATTGGACCATCCATCAAATGGATTTCTCAGTAAATGACCAATCATTCATTTTCTACTTGAATCAATTTAATCCAATTAAAGTAATTCTAAATTAATTCTACCAACCCCATAGTGATTAGTGTGTCACTCATTAGCTTAACCCTCAACTAGACTTGGGCTTGTGTCCAACACAATTGGTCAATTTAAATCAAATTTAATTAATTATTTTCCAATTAACCATTAATCGAAAAAACGTCCGTCACCATGAGTGGTCGTCTAGCAACGATCCCTAGCACTAGACACTAGGTGAATGTTGGCGTGAACATTTAGGATCCGAGTACCATACGAGTACGGTCCTTCCATCATCCGTCTCCCGGTCTAAGTCGAGGGCATGAAATTGGGCATTGGTTACCATCCTAGATTAGACAACTATGCTCAACTACTCGAGATACGTTTGCTCTATTGATCGGCGTAGGAAACCATTCCCTACTCAACCAATCGTTGTGGCCACAGACTTAACGAGCTTAAACCGTCTCAGAGCGCATAGGAGACTCGACTGTCATATACTGACAGGTGACGGATCCTATCCTGGAATCCACTATCCTCAATACATATTCCGATTGCACTGGATAAGGCTTATGATGAACGTTCCCAGATACGGACATCTCTTGCCAAACCCTAGATACAACCATCATAGGCATGTGACTGTCATGATTCCTCAAGTCCGAGAACTAATCTCATACTATCGGAGCCGAGAATTCCAGTCATACCGACCAAGCCTCCAAGGCTTCCATATGATGATTCTCGCGAGTCAGTTCAATCAGCTAACACCCTTGTCAACTAACCCACTAACATTGCATAGATGTCCAACGTTTCTCACCGATGAAACACGACACTCATCCAATGAATGCAATCCTTAGTGCAAGTCTCTATAGGACCCTCGATGCCCTTTCTCGAGGTCCTCGACTTGAAAAATTTCAGACCAACCCTCAGAAGTTGGTTTCGTAGCGGTCATCCAATGTGCAACTCAACTACATGGGTTATCCAATTGGTCTGTGGGCATTTGTTGTGACGTTAAAACGCCGTTTAACATAATTAGTTAGCACAACAAATATAGAGTGCCAAGGATGAATACTTACTATATTCATCAAGTCAATCAAATCATATCTCAACCGTCGCCCCCCACGACTCGTGAGACAAGGAAACAGGAGCATATTTCGTTGTTCGTAACAATAATGCAGCTTTCTTTCATTCCAAAATGTGCCATGACTCGTGAGACTACGCTTTAGATGAAAGAAGCTTCCTCATTACATTATTACAGATGGAAGGCTTGGAATAATCAAACCATTTGATTTAATTCTATTATGGGCCTAATATTTACTTGGACCATCCAAGTGAGAGTTAATCATTTTATTAAGATCGAGACCTCATCATTAATAGTATTTTGCATGCTCAAGAGTTATACATATAATATAATAAGATGCATTCCAAACACACCATACATCAAAGTATAAAAAATTTAAGCACATGCAAATCAAGCCTAACACGCCCCTGTTAGGATGATCACGAGCCCATTCCTAAGTGACCCACGGAGCCCGCAGTGGATCTGTGGTCAAACTAGGGTAGGCCTATACTATTACAATATTTACATCCCATTATCATTCTAATAAGGCCTAGTTAAAATTCCTCCTTTGTTCTTCTTGACCTTCCATCATGGGCTCCATCCACCGGACCTTCATCTCCTTGGAAGCTTATATTTAATAAAATAAAGCCTCACAACCTAATAAACTCTCATTACAACTTAAAAGAAACTCCAATCATAAGTCGGGGGGAGTACATTAATAGAGAGGAAGAAAGCCTTATTATTTCAAGGCTAAAAATGATAGAGAGAAGAAAAGCAAAGAGGCACGCAGGCCTCACCCAACAATAAATTAAACCATACATAGGATAAAAAGGGCTAGTGATCATCCTTATTTTTTATCAAATAAAGAGCAACAACAAAGTATAAATATGCCAACAAATAAATACATCTCATGGACTTATTACAGGATATCCAATACCTTACAATAAATATAATTAAGTGCAGAAAATAATACATTAATAATACAATTGAAAAAATGGATATCATCTATACATCCAATGTATAAACAATTTTAGTTTAGAAACCATTTCCAAAATAATCTAAGGCACAAAAATAATTTTAGAAAAATCAAATTTAACTAAAACTAAAATATGCCAAAATTAATCACATTCAGAAAACAACATAAATTAGTAAATTGAATTTTTTATGAAAAATGATGCAAAACGGCCCAGATGTCCCAGACCGGCAGACGGCCGGTCGCACGCAGCGCGCGCGCATGCGTCCAGGCGTCTGCTTGCGCTGCCCACCAGCACGCACGGCCAGCGGGCGCGTGCGCCAGACAACCGCACAGGCCACTGCCCAACAATTCTTGCCAAAACCCAATCAAGGTCCGAACGTTACTCCTGCGTGCAGGCGTCTGCTTGCGCTGCCCACCAGCACGCACGGCCAGCGGGCGCGTGCGCCAGACAACACGCACAGGCCACTGCCCAACTATTCTTGCCAAAACCCAATCAAGGTCTGAACGTTACTCCTGTGGTGGCCAGGGCGGTGGAGCAGTGGATGATATGGGCTGTGATGGACCAATAATCCTGTGGTGGGCCTTGGAGTCGCGATAGAACACACAATCCCTATTCCGGTTGCCTGCAGCCGCAACCACAATTGCTGCTCGGTCATGGCCACCGAGGCTTGAGAGGACGATGGAGTATCCTGTTGCTAATCGGGTGCCAATGGAATAGTTGGTTATTACAAAAAAAAATCAAATTATAATATAAATTGAGAACAGAAATGAAAATCTACTTACCGCCACATGCGCTGCCCCCGGGCCGCTCCATTGCCCGTCCTCCTTCCTCTTGTAAACTTTGGAGAATAACTCCATTTGCTTGACCGGGCGTCTGAGTTGTGCCTCTTGTCAAAGATAAATTTTAAAATATAATAAATGGATTAAAATAAAATTGAAACAATCCAAAAATACTTACCATCTCCCGCTTGCTGTGGCCAGCGGACGACGTCCCCCGCGGTAGACCGTCGTTGTTGTGTCCGGGTTGGCTGCCCATTATTCTTTGCCGAGTATGCCTGAAACTCTAGGCTCGCCCAGTTCTCCAACAGCTGGCACCAAATCTGCTCTGCCAGCCACAATGGTCGGGACAACTAAGCCCGGGCACCCGAGAACTGTTTCCGCAAGAAGCGACCGGCCTGCCATTGGAACACCTTTAACATCGACTCGTCATCGCAGTCCCACCAGTAAGTAAGCTTTAGATTCACATAATAAAAAAAATTATTAGTAATCGATAAAATAATAAATTTTCATATTTGAAAACGTAATTAGAAATCTGGATAAATCTTACCTTAAGATTATCCAACCAAAACAGTTGGTGCTCCTATGGTATGGACTTTATAGATCCCCATGGATGAGGATAGTGGTTGCACAACATAGCATCAGTCACACTGTGTAAATCTCGATCCGCCCTGAAAAAATAATAAAATATTATAAATGGATAAATTCAATTAAATAATTTAATAAATGGTTGTACGTTACCTCGCATTGCGGAGGCTGATGTAGTGACGTGTAGACGGCGGTGGCACTGGCGGCCCTGGTCGTGGCTGATGTACTAAATCCCATAATATTACGATATACAAACTATATTATAATATTATATTTGCTTTTAATATATTATAATGTAACGTAGACTTCATCATACTTATATATTTACAAATTTCAAGAAAATTCTAAACATTAACAACAAAATTCCATAAATTAATAGAAAAATTCAAAAAAATTATAGGAATTAGCAAAATTTGCAAATTTTTTAACCGAATACAATTTCCAAATTTTAACAAAATTTACAGTATTAGCCAAATTTACCAAATTTTTAAGAAAATACAATTCCAACTTTTAACAAATTTACCTAAAATTGAAAAAAATTACAGAAAATTACCAAAATTGAACGAAAATTTACAGAAAAATTAGCAAATTTACAAAATTTACAACATTTACAAAAAACTACCAATATTTCATGAACATTTATGTAAAATTACCAAAATCTACCAAAAATTAACAACATTTAATAGAAATTAAAAACAAAAAATTCCAAAGTCTAACAAAAAGTTTATAGAAAATTAACATAAATTTAATATCAAATTATAGAAATTTTAATATAAATTCCTCACCAAATTTTCTAAAATTTACAGAAATTTCCTTAAATTTACATATAATTACAATTACCTAAAATTTACAAAAATAACAGAAAATAACCCAACATTTACAAAAATTACGAAAAATATCCTAAAATTATATAAAACTTCTAAAATTATAGAAAGTCCCAAATTTACAAAAAAAATCCTAAAATTAAAAAAAAAAACATTTACAAATCCTAAGATGGGTGAAAAACACCTGAGTGGGGTGAGGGGAGTGGTGCTGATGGTAGCAAATGGTGGGAGTGGCAGCCTGCGGTGGTGGTGGTGGTGAATCCGCAAGAGACAGTGGTGATGTGTTGATTGCAATTTTAAAAAAATGATTAAAACTTAAAAGTGTATAATATTAAAAGTGTTCCAAACACGTTAATGTTAAATAAAAGTGTATAATATTTGGAACAATATAATTGAAAATATAATACATTTTGCAGTAAGATTGGTATATGGTTAGAATATGAAATAAATTTGTTTATTCATACTTATCAAACTATTATTATATATTGTTGTGCTGCATCGCTTAATCAGACCGTCAGATTTTAGATCGGACCGTTAGATCTGATCAAACCTTAAGAAAAAATACACTTAATGAAATTTTGGACTAATTTTGTACACGGATGTTGAGATATTGTATCCGGAACCTAAGAGTGGTCGTCCAACACGGCACATCATTCAATCAGTCCATGTAATTTTAAATCGGCCCATCAGATTCGATCAAATGAATAAAATCTTATATTCATTTTGTTTAGGTTGAATTCGATTCACGAATATCGAGATATCGTACCTAGAACCATAATTTTTTCAATTTTTTCACTTATTGTAACGACTTTTGACACATGATGTATTTTACTGAATTGGAACGGCCTTAGTTACTCACATTGAAACAATGGTTTGAAATTTGGAATCCCCTCAAATTTCAACAATTTTTCGCCAAACAAATTCATTGCACTGGCTTTGGTAACGGCCTGTTCCATATGGCCATTCCTAAACTGAAAGTTCCCTCCCACTCAGGTGGCGCCAAATTGGACCGCCAAAACGTTTATTGTTTGGAGCGGTCTTGGGAGCGGATGTTGTTAACAGCCATCCAATCCACTTTGTCTCTCTTCATGCTCGGGTACTCTGTGTAGTAAACTTGTACTGCTTGTTGTCTCTGTATTAATGGTTCATCTTTCTGGTACAACTTTTTGAAATTTACATTAACTAGGTGATAACGAGGGTGTACCTTCATGCCTCTTACCAGATCGACCCAACAACACTTGAACAGAACGACGTCAAGTTCGGAATAAGTGGGTACTCCAACTGAATTATCTCTTCAAGTATCCCATAGAAGTTATTATCCGTGTCTGTATACGGTCAGCTTCTCACACGCATCCCACAATTCATCGTTGACTTACCAACGTTATAATGCTCAGTGTGGAAATTGAAACCATTTCACAAAGTAATACGGGAATGTCGTCACTTGCGCGCTCGGACCCTAATAATGACACTTTAGGAGCTCATGATTCGTGTAATTCATTTCGGGATAAACCTGCAGTTCATATATATACATATTTAGTTGAGACACTTTTGAACCAAATCGAGTTATAATAAAAATTGATCAACTTACACGACGTTTGAACCAATCCTTGAAATTAGTTTCTATCAGTTGATCAATAATTGGATCTTCCAAATGGTGGTTGTTCCTATATAGTTCGTTCAAGAATTCCTTGATTGAAAATATATATTAATGAAAATGCACATCACAACCAAGATTTACCCATATATAGGTATATATATACTTACTCGTAATATGGCGTGACTATTTCACAATTGCACAACACATATATTTCGATTATATGCCGTTCTGGACCACTTAGCCATCTGTTCTTTGAGGCACCACAACTTTGGCCAGGGTGGTTGAAAATAAATCGTTGGATTCTGTCATTGTTGATCATGATCGTCCATTCTACCGGGTCTACTTGCTTTGTGAAGAACGTGCGGCTCAAGGTACTGGGAAGTAAATAACCCGATTTCTTCCACAATGTATGCCTCCACAATGGACGCCTCCACGTGTGCTTTGTTCTTCACCTTCTTCTTCAAATCGTGTAGGAATCTATTCTTATGAATATTTATAAAAATACAGATTACAACAAAACTATAAAAAATAGCTTGTAGGAAATAAAGAGGGTGCTTACCTCTCAAATGGGTACATCCACCTGTATTGTACTGGCCCTCCAACACAAGCCTCGTATGACAGGTGAACAATGAGGTTGTCCATTGAGTCAAAGAAAGCTGGAGAAAATATTTTCTGAAGGTTGCACATGATCACGGATACACTGTCTTCCAACACCTGTAGTTTGGTCACATCAAGCATTATCGAGCATATGTGCTGAAATAGCCACACACCTCCGTTAATGCACTCAACACATGCTCAGGAAGCATCTCACGGAAGGCAACAGGGATCAACTTCTGCATAAATACGTGACAGTCGTGGCTTTTCATGTCGTGCATCCTCATCATAGTCATGTCGACGCAATGAGTAATGTTAGATGCATTACCATCAAGAAACCTCAGACAATGAATCCAATCACATATCCTCCTCTTCTGCTTCTTCCTTAGGGTATACATCGTTTTAGGCATAGCGTTCGGTCTCCGTTCGTCTAACTTAAGATCCAACCGATTACATATGATTTTCAAGTCCTTCCGTGCATTCAGATTATCCTTCGTCTTTTCCTTTATGTCCATTACGGTGTTGAATATGTTGTCAAATATAATTTTCTCAATGTGTATGACATCAAGGTTGTGTTGTATCAGATGCGTTACACAATTACGGGAGATCCCAAAAGATGTTTTTCTCCATTCACTTGTGGTCTGTACCGTAACCTGGTAGGAGTGTCAACAGTTTTTCAACTACAGGACTAAAGTCTGCTACACAATCACGAATCTGCTTTTCAGTCAGCCTCGGATGTGCAACCTTCCTTTCTACTCGATTTTTAGTGAAGACTTTCTTATTCCTGTGGTACGGATGGTCTTTGGGGAGGAACTGTCTATAGTAGTCAAAGTAGCATGCCTTCCTACTGTGTTGCAGATGGAATGCCCGTGTATCATCCATACAAACTGGACAACCCATAATACCAGCGGTATTCCATCTAAACGTCATCCCATAAGTGGGTAGGCCGTTCACGGTCCACATTAACAATCTGTGCATCATGAATGCTCGGTTGGTGGCATTGTCGTACGTTCGTAGACCCACATGCTACAATTGCAAAAACTCCTCGATCAATAGCTCCAGATAGACATCGATCAGACGCTTCAGATTAGACGGGTCGGGGATCACCATCATGAGAAATATATACTCAAACTTCATGCACATCCCCGGCGGGATATTGTACGGTGTGAGTATAACGGGCCAACATGAGTATGTTTTACCATACTGCCCGTGTGGCGCAAACCCGTTCGTGCATAGCCCCGGCCAATATTAGGGGGCTCTAGTGCAAAGTCGGGATATATCTGGTCGAAATACCTCCACGCCTCTGCATTGGACGGATGATACACGGAGCCCTCCTCCGTTTGATGTGTGGCATGCCACGTCATGTGCTCCATTATCGTTGCCGAAGATACAACATCTGAAGTTGGGAAGTAAGCGGCAGGTACCTAAGAACAGTCGCTTTCCGCATTACGACAAGCCATTACATGATGAAAAAGCAACTCCAAAAGCCATTACAACTTGTAATGGTCAGAATTTTGTAGCGGCTATACGCACACCATATTTTTGTAACGGCCTTTGAAGCGAAAATACCGCCCCAAAAATTTTAATTCCATTTAGCAAAAAATGTGACGTCAGTAAATTGTTTCCGCTCCAAATTTGTTACAATGGTCGTAAATATTGGAAGTCTGCATGGCCATTCCAAATCCGCCGATACAAATCCCGCATTTTTTTTATAGTTTCCTTATAACTTTAGCGTCCTTAAAACTATAATTTTTTATTCGGTCCCTTGACCATTTTTCAGTGAAAATATATACGTCTGAAAAGTAGCCATGTGATCAGCATATGACTTTGTAGAGGCAAGTTTGTCATTTTCTCTTCTTGTTTTTATAAATAAAAAAATTAAACACGATCAGACGATGTTATGAAACACTAAGGTGTTTACCAAACAATCACATTTACCGTCCAAACTGAGAGTTACACACCCAATACATCAATGTTCTTCAATATAGAATTTCAATGCACTAACATACAAGAATACGCCCATACCATATTTTTGTCCCAAAGTCACAATTTGACTAGAATCCTTCTTCTATTGTGATTTTACAAACTTTTAATTATTTTACGGTGTGGATTCAAACGCTTCTAGGGAAGGGTGGGTATATATGCAAAAACAGGTTCATTTCATTACATCACATACATCATTTACTACATCAATTAGTTCACATGTACTTAGTACAACACTGCATTTTTAACTCTCTCATTACATATTTCATATCATAGACTTTTAACTTTACCTCAATATGTTGTTGACCATCAAAGAAGTAGTCCTCAAATAAGGGCCAACACTCCAATATTTGGGCATAAAGGTCGAATATTTTCCAACGTAAAAATACACTAATTTAATATTTTTATAAACTTAAGGAGATTAAAATTAAAAATATATATATAAACCGATCATTTTACTCTAAAAGTGTGAACACGATAATATTTTTACTTGAAAATAGTCAAAGGAAATAATATTAGCTATGGTTGTAAAAGTTGATACCCTTCTAGACTCTTTAGTGCTTCAGGAAAATCAAAGCATGATCAACCTGGTCGTGAATGGAACGAGTAATCTTATCTTCTTATAATAATTATAAATGGTAGGAAACTGCACCTAGTTTTGCTTTTAATGTCAAATTTCCTAGTTTCTACAAACTTATGCTTTTCTAGATGCCTTCAAATAATAGACAATTAATATATTGTTATAAACGTAAAGTTTAATTAATGAATCACCATTAACAATGATTATACATTTTAGTTTGTTAAATATAAAGTATTAATAAAGTCATTAATATAATATTACTTAATAAATTACAATAAATAATTAGGCGTATGGTGTTGTTATTAAGGATATGAAAAATACAATGAAAGTTTATGATATTCTGTATTTACTCTTTCTCTTCGATCATTTTATAACATATATAATACTGAAAAGTCTTTTATCAATTTGAAAGTCTTTTATGATGGGATCTGTACAATATATTCTATATTTGAATTTAGGAGAAATATTATAATTGGTCTTAAGTTTGTGCTTAAATTTACTTTAGTCCCTCAAATTTATTTTTTTGATGTTAGTGTTTCTAAACTTTAGTTTAAAGGGCATATGCTTTTACAACCATAGTCTTCTAAATTAGACTTCATAACTCATTAATGAATTAATATCAGTAGTTATGAATTAATAGGGTGAATTACAATGACCTCTCCTGAGGTTTGGCATAATTATGGATATCCCTTTGTTGTTTCAAAAATTACATATACCCCCTGAGGTTTTTTGTATCTGTCTAACAAATAACTCATTTCCATCCATTTTTATGGGTGAACTGACAAAAATACCTTTATCCAAATTGAATTATTTTTTAAAAAAAATTAAAATTTTTGGACAAATGCGTAGAGAGAGGTATTTTAAATTTTTACACAGAGGAGCAAATGTAATTTGCCTCACCTGATTTTTCTACAATTTAAAAAAATCAAGGAAAAAATTAATCATTTCAAGCCCTTGGTTAAAATTACAAACCTTGGGGAGGTATTTGTAATTTTCAAACAATAAGGGATATCTGTAACTATGCCAAACCCTAGGAGAGGTAATTGTAATTCACCCTAATTAATATGTATAATTGTTCAGAAGTACCTGATACTATTAGGAGCCTTATCTTGGTTAGTAGGAGGGAGTGGCTCATTTACCTAAAAAATGTTGGGCCCGCTATAGCCCACTACTGCCCACTACTCATCCCTACTAATCGGCCGATTGCAATATGGGAGGTAGGAGTGATATTAATAATCTGGGGATCCCACCTGCCCCACCACTATTTTTTTTTCTTCCCATTCGTGTCCCTTGTTTTTACACGCATTTTACATTTTTGCCCCTTAAAGTGTCTTAATTTTCAACTGGTGATAAATGCTCTGACACATGGTGGGTGGGTGTTTAAATGCAGTACTCCATTATTTATAACCCACCTCCATTCCTATGTCTTCACAAGTTTCCTCTTAAGTTCATCCATACCACATTTTGGTAATTTTTCAGGTATGCCCACCCCAGTTTTATATATTTCCAATTGCTCGGTTGCAATCTACCTCTGCGATAACAACGTTCCTCCCTGTTTGTGTAGTTATTGTTGGTCGAGGTGTGTCCGATAGCATTCTTCATTTGTGGTTGTTGGCAAGAAGGTCCTTGTCAGGTAAAGCCCTATACCTAAATTTCTCATGCTTCTTTCTTATCGCTTATATCCCTTGAGTTTCTGGATTTTGCCAACTGCCTTGCAAGTGAATAACATACTGAGTTATTGGTTGGGTAGTTCCTCCATGGTCTAATTGTTTACACCTCAGTTTTTCTTGTGAAGAAGTATTTGTACCCAGAAATTGTAATTAATGAATATGTTGTGAATTATAATTGTTTCCATAGTTTGGAACGACTCAAGATTATATATCTCAGCATTCGAAATTGCAATTATGTCTATTTTTAACTTGTTGTGAATGAATGTGTCCGAACTATTTTTTGATAGGATGAACTGACTCCCGAGAGTATATGTACTCATCGTTGTTCAACAATTTATTAGTGACGTTGCTATTGCTCTGATATTGTTTGCCTACGTTTATGCAATCTTGATAACAAGAACCACTAGAACTAACAGGCAGTTTCGGTCACGCCATTACACAATTAACTCTAGTATTCCCGAGTAGGTTAGTTGCATCAAACAATGTAGCATGTCTTAGGAACCTACGGATGGATCATAATGCATTTGGTCAGTTGTGTTATTTGCTCGAGCATTCGGGTAGATTTCGGACACAAAGTATGTTATTGTATCCGAGCAAGTTGCCATTTTCTTCAGTGTAATTGCATACCATAAAAGAAAATTATGTCGTAAAACATGACTTCGTCCGAAGTGGGAGGACAATTAGCAAACACTTCCACAATGTCCTAAACTCCATCATAAAGCTGCACAATGTGTTCCTCGCTCGTCCGTCCCCTATTCCAGATGATTCAACCGATCGTAGGTGGAAATAGTTCAAGGTTAGATTTCGATCCCATTTTATTTGCATGAAATAAGTTTGGATATTGTGCTTATCTCGCTCAGTAATTGTTCGTTGAATATACTGCTTGTGTAAACTTCCATTAAGGGTTGCCTCGGTGCGTTGGACGTCACGTTCATTGACGTCCGTGTTCCTGAACAAGACAAAGCCCGTTATCACACTCGCAAATGACATATTGCTGTCAATGTACTTGGGGTGTGCAATCCTAATATGCAATTTTTGTAAGTCCTAACGGGTTGGGAAGGGAGTGCGGCAGACGACAGACGGCAGGGTGCTACGCGATGCAATCACTCGTCCTCATGGAATTCGTGTCCCTACTGGTTCGTAGTGTAGATTGAATTTTGTTTACGACCTATTTGACAATATATTGCAGGACATTTTATTAAACTTTTTTCTATCGGTACATGTTTACCTTATGCAGGGAACTATTAACTGTGTGATAACGGTTATGCAAATGCCAAAGGCTTTCTTACACCCTACAGGGATGTGCGCTATCACCTGCGGGAATGGGACCGTGGTAGCGAAGGACCACAAAACCCCTAGAAACTCTTCAACCTATGGCATTCATCTACGAGGAATGTTATCGAAAGAACATTTAACCTCTTGAAGGTCCGATGGGCTATACTTAGAAGCCTATCGTTTTATCCCATAAAGATCCAAAACAGGATTATACTTGCATGTTCTCTGTTACATAACTTCATTCGATCAGACATGCCGAACGATCCTTTGAAACTTAAGATCCCTGACACACAGGAGCCGGCGGTCGATGTGGGAGTCGAATATGTTGGAACTATTGACACCAATCCAGGATGGTCCAGCTGAAGAGACGAGTTAGCTTCGTCTATGTATCAAGAATAGACGCAACGTGCTAGATGTTAAATAGTTAATAATGTCTAATTTAAAGCATGGCTGTCACATGGATCGGACAAAAACACTGTGTTAGAATAGGTGACCATGTAAGCCAATTTTGGCAGGAATATGTAACCTATGTCTAGACAATTCTTTGGTATTTGATAAAAACATTTATGAATAAAGAAGTGAAAATTCATATGGCAATACTTTGTTTACGTTCACTTATCTGCATTTACATTTATGTTCACTACGCAAACAAAGCCCACGGACTGAGAAACGATTTCGGGGACTGGGACTACGCTTGGAGGTAGGTCCATGAAATCAGTCTTACCGAATCAGTCCGGAAATCTCCAAGTCAAGGAATCCCGAAAATGGGTACCGGGATTCCCTTTGAGACTTGCACTAAGCATCTGCTATCGTATTTCATCGATGGGTGACGAAGGTCGTCTAAGCAATGTTAGTGGGTCAGCATGCTAGGAAGCAGCTGACTGAGGTGACTCGCGAGAACCGTCTAACGGAGGACCTTGAGTATGGTCAGCAAGGTATGACGTGTATTCCCGATTCCAACGGTACAGGCCAAGTCCTTTGACTTGAGGAACTGCTGAGTTTACCTATGCATCAGGTCTGTATCTTAGATATGGTGAGAGATTACCAAAATACTCTTGAGTAGTCATAAGCCATGTCTAGTGCAGCTCGGGTGCACAAAGTGACAGTAGTTTCCAAGAAAGGATCTGTCTCCTGTCAAAAGGCATTGACAGTTGAGTCTCATGCATGCTCTGAGTCTTGTCCCTGAAATCTGTGGCCACAGTAACTGAACAGAAGGGAAAGGTTTCCCTTGCGGCGTTTAGTAAGGACAGACCGACACTTAGGTCCAAAATGGGTACCTGCTTTTTCCGTGCCCTAGACCCTAAGTGATGAGACTGAAGACAGAAGGACAAGTGTACTGTTAGAGCCTAAATGTTCATCCCCGAATATTTTACCTAGTCTCTAGTGCCATGGACCGTTGCTAGATGGCCACCCATGGTGACGGGCGGATTCTAGGAATCCGACCAAGTCTAGCTAAATGGTGAACCTAAAGAGTCACACACTATCCACACACACTTAGTATTTAATTTGGAATTAAATATTGAAGTAAAGGAATGATTAAATTAGATTTAATCGGGTCCTATATTTTCTTGGAGAAATTAATTCCTTCTATTTGATAAAGGGAATTAAATTAATAAATAGGATTTATTAAAGGGTTGATTTAAATGGGCTTAGAATAAATAATATTTATTTATTTATTTATTATATTTATTCTTTTAGCCTTTTGGAATATTTAATGGGATTTAAATATTCCATTAAATTAAAATCAACGGTTGAGATGAAAAGGGGAGATGGAAGGCTAGGATTCGTTTGACTAGGTCAAACACTAGTTTGACTAGGACTTTGACTAGGTCAAAATCCTAGTCAAATTAGAATACCTAGAGTTGGAGTTTAAAGAGGATTAAACTCCTCCTCTATATAAACATCTAGCTTCCAACAATTGTAGGATGATGATTCTTGAAAACACACACAACACACACTCTCCCCTCTCCACATCTCTCGTCCGCCCCCTCTCTCTCTAGCAAGAAAATATTTCTTAGTTCTTTTGTTCTTGGAACATTAGAACTTAGACGAATCAATACCGTTAATTGATAACGTGTTGTTGATTCGTCCACTCCAAAAATTTATACACTTGTTCGTTGCTAGCACGACGTGCAAGATACGTGGGTGGATCGTGTGTCACGATTTGGAGGGTCTCAAGAACGAGATCTCGGTGCAAAACGGGGAACAACGCGAGTAGCCGTTGAAGACGAAAACGACAACGGGTAGGTCTCGTTTTACTTTTTCGTCCCTCTTTAATTTTCAACTCTATGGCCTCCATGATTTCTTTATTTGCTTTATGATCATGAGATACACCGAACGCCCGGGAACCTCAAGGGCACACCCCTTGAGCGTGTTTTTTAAATTAAAAGCATGCCTTTTATTTTTTGCATGTTTATTTTATCGCGCTTCCGCATTCGCGCAATTCCCGGGACGATCCACCGATTTCTTTAAGTGGTATCAGAGCCCGGTTCGGTGTATAGGCCTAGGGTTTATGTGCGTTATAAGTATGAAATGTGAAATTGGCATATTTTTATTAAATATTGATTTTTTCTTGATTTTAAGCATGTTAGTTTTATTGCTTTTAATTCGTGTGAATTTCTGAATGTTGGTATTTTTTTCTGTTTTTCTTGGGAAACGGGGTGGAAAATTGAACGGAAACGAGAAACGACGCAGCCAGCCAGCCGGGACGGCTGGCCGCGCGCAGCCGCACGCTGCCGGCAGGGCAGACGCGCGCAGGCAAGGGAGGCCTGCGCGCGCCCGCCCAGCCAGTCGCGCAGGGGCAGCGCGCAGCCAGGAAGGCTGCGCGCAGGCGCGCGGATGGGCTCTGGGCAGCGCCGCCAGGCGCGCGCGCATGCAGACGGAGGAGTCTGCGCGCGCGCGCCCGACAGGCGTGCCCAGTGCGCGTCTCCGCGTGCACTGCGCACGGCACGGCCGGGAGCCAGCAGGCCAGCGCGCGCGCAAGGCAAGGGAGCCTACGCGCGCGGCGGCCTGCTGGAATGCCAGGCCGCGCAGCGCGCTGCCAGCCAGGTGCGCGCGCACGCAGGCAAGGGGCCTGCGCGCGTGCCGGCGGGCCGCCGGTGGCGGCGGCGGCGGCGGCTGCTGCTGCTGGTAGGGTTTCAAAACCCTAGCAGTATTTTTCCTTTTAATTTTTTTTAATTATTTTCAGTTTTAATTTTTTGAATTAATTATAAAAAAATCGTTTTTTGTTCAATTATGCCTATTTTCTAAAGACATTATTTTAGGAGTAAAATAAATTAGATTTGGAATCCCAGGGTTTTTTACTTAAAATAATGAGGAAAGGTTTTCCTAAAACGAGAAAATATTATTACCAATATTTGTTTTTTATTTTTCACACGTTGTGCACATATTCATTCATTATATTGGATATTTTATGATTGGAAATCATATGTTGTTGGTATATTGTGATTATATGATTGGATCATGTGATTATGTGTGTTGGATGGAAATGGATGATCGCGAGCCCTAGACCGGATGTATGGTTTATTTTCTGTTGGGCCTGTGTGCCTCTTTTACTGCTTTCTCCTTCTCTCTTTCTAGTTGCCTTGGAATAATAAGGCATTCTACTTCCCTCCTTATGTACTCCCCCCGGGTTTTCGCTGGGGTTTCTATTTTTAATATGTAATCAGAGTAGACTAGGAGTGAGGTTTCCTTTTTTGTAATTGGTGGAGAAGAAGGAAGGACCACATGGAGAGCCCAGACGGGAGGTCCCTTGGAGTTTTCCATGAAGTGAAGAAAGAGAAAGAGACCAAGGCCCATCATCATGATGATTTGGTTACTATTAATGTAATAGTATAGGACCAACCCTAGATTGACCATAGATCCACTGCGGGCTCAGTGGGTCGCATAGGATTTGGGCTCGTGATCATCCAACAGGGGCGTGCTAGGCTTTAATTTTGCATGTGGTTATGATGATGGATGAATGGGTTGTTTATTTATCGTATAACTGCTATGGATGGTTTATTTACGCATTATGGATGTATGTGTAGATATTTATTTATTTGAGATCTCGGTCATTTACTACTCTCACATTGGTTGGACCAATGTCAAAATATTAGACCCTAGACAAAGTGGACATGAACTCTAGGAGTTTGTCCATGCCTTCCAATCCATGGCATAGTGAGGAAGCTGCTTTGGGTCAATAGCGTGGTCTAACGAGTCGTGGCACATTATTGTACTTAAAGGAAGCTGCATTATGTCATGAACGAAAAGCGGGCTGCCGCTACCTGTCTCACGAGTCGTGGGGGTACCAGTGGGTCCGTGGCTCGGTCGATTGGGTTGGGTCTAACGCCCAATTAACATGATTCGCTTGGAGTCCTCGGGATCATGTGAAAGGGTGAGGCAATAATCTTGGGAATCTCGTGGAACGAGAATGGTATGGAATACCTCCCGCAGGATCTTTTCCATGCGAATCGTAAAAGCGGGGTATGGGAAAATCGCTGTGGATCCCAAGCCCACTTGGAAAGGATTTCCCGAAAACCACGTTTGAGAGTACCGTGTTTTCGTATAAATAGTGGGAGGATTAAATGACTAAAGTGTTAGAATAGGTGACCAGAAAGCCAATAGGTTTGGCGATTTGTAACCTATTATACAACTCGATGTAATTGTAATATTATTATGTGATGAATAAAGTGAGTGTTCGTCACTATTGGTACCTACTTTGTTGTGCTCACTTTACATTTGTTAAAACGGTGTTTAACTTATATCGCAACAAAGCCCACAGACCATGGATAACAACTCGTGCAGTTGGGCCACGCATTGGATGGTGGTCATGAAACCAACTGATTAAGAGTTGGGTCTGAAACGTTCCAAGTCGAGGACCTCGAGACAGGGCATCGAGAGTCCTATTGAGACTTGCTCAAGAGTCGTGTTCATTGGATGAGTGCCGTGTTTCATCGGCGACAGGCGTGGGACGCCTACACGGTCTTGATGGGTTGGTCGACTGGGGTCGAGCCGACTGGACTGACTCGCGGGGATCATCATATGGAAGCCTTGGAGGCTTGGTCGGTATGATTGGTTTTCCCCGGTTCCGATAGTACGGGAGTAATCCTCAGACTTGAGGAATCATGGCAGTCACGTGCACAGGACGGCTGTATCTTGGATCTGGCGAGAGGTGATCATTCTGTAAGATGATCATTATAAGCCTTGTCCAGTGCAGTCAGAATGTGTAGCAAGGACGGTGGATTCCAGGAAGAGGATCCGTCCCCTGTCAGTATATGACAGAGGCATCTCCTATGCACTCGGAGACACGTACATGCTGTTTGAAGCTGTGGCCACAGTGGTTGGTCGAACAGGGAATGGTTTCCTGTGTCGATGCAATGAAGCATACGTAGTCTCGAGTATTAAGCATAGATGCCTAGTCAAGGATGGGAACCGACGCCCAATTCCATACCCTAGACTAAGGCCGGGAGACGGTAGACGGAAGGATCGTACCCGTACGGAATCGGCGCCTAAATGTTCACGCCAATTCACCTAGTCTCTAGTGCCATGGACCGTTGCTAGACGGCCACCCATGGTAACGGGCCCTTGTGGGACACGGGCCCAAGTCTAGCTGAGGGTGAACCTAAAGGGTCACACACAAATCACCGAGGAGGTTGAGAGATCAACTTGGAGTCAATCTCGAAGGATAAAATAAGTAATTGGATTACTTAAGGGAAAGTCCATTGGATGGACGGGCCGATATTGTATCGGGCTTTCATTTAATCGGTAAATTGGATTTTCGATTAAATATGGAAAGTTGAGATGTTGAGACGTTGGATCTTTTAATTGGATTAAAAGATCAACGGGAATAATTTAAGTGGACATTAAATTGGATTTAATATTGGGATCGTCGTAATTGGATTACGATAAAACCCGGTCCGTTAAATTATACCCGAGAGGAGAAATAATTCCTAATTTGGAATAGGAAGAAGTTGGACTTCTTCCCTTAATTAAATATGGCCGACATGCTCCCTTGGAGGAAGCAAAATCAGCCATGTTTCATGCTAGGTGGTATGTTGACTTGTCTCTTTTGGAAAGAGACAAATCAACTCCAATCAAGCTCTTCCCTTTTGGTATGATTTGATCATACCATAAATTTTGGTAGGCTTGATTGAAGGCTTGCTAGACACATTCCAATAATCACATTAACTATGTATATATATTAGAATATACAACACCTAGCATAAGTGATTCATTATTCATCTTTTTCTAGGAAAAAGAGAAGAAAAAAAAATTCTCTCCTCTCTCTCAATTTTCGTGCTCCCTCCCTCTCTTACACTTGTGTTCTTCACTTGATTTTGAATCAAGAAGAAGAACAAAGTAAGTTTAAGAGAACACTATTTATAGTGTTCTTCTCTTAAACCGATTCCTTCCTAAACCCGTTCTTTTCTAGCAAGAAGAACGTGTGTTTCTTCCGGTGTGGTGTGGATCACCTTTGGAGAATCCATACGTTTAGATTTCGTGAGCATTCCGGAGAAGGAACAACGCTAGTAGCCGGGAGCATACGCTAAACAATCAAAGGTAACGGTTTATTACGCTTTGATTGATTCCATTTATATATCTATGCCCTATGTGTTTAAATATATGTTTTAATATTTACACATCCTACATCGAACGCCCGGTTGAGCACCCAAGGGTACACCCCTTGGGATTCGCGTATTTTGAATTTTATTTAAATTTACGCACTTTCTCGCCTTTCTCGCTTCCGCTCGCGCTTCCGGGCGGATCCGCTTGTCCTTCAAGTGGTATCAGAGCCAGGTTCGATGTAAGGGGCATAGATCTATGTGTTTGGCATGATCTACTTGCTTTTAAACGGCTTTATTGGCATGTTAGATTACATAAATATATGAATAATATGATGATTCAATTGTTTGGATTTAATGGACTTTTGGCATGCTTAATTTTGTTAGATTGGATCTAAAATTGCATGCTTATTTTCAGAATAATATTAATTTTATTGTGCTGAAACAGTTTTGGAAAACAAAAAAAAAAAAAAAAAAATTTTGGTCGGGCCGGCAGTGGCCGCGCGCAGGCGGGCGCCTGCGCGCGCGCCATGCGCGCGGCCGGCCGGCCAGCACAACGGCTGGCCGTTTTGTGCCGTTTTTCGACTTTTTCCGGAAAATTCGATTTTCTGTATTTTCTGCACAATATTCTGAAAATATGTTAATTTTGCATTTTTGATTTTGGAATAATTGGATTATTCCTTGGATTAAATTTGCTTAATTAATTTGTGATTAATACATGCATTGGATGCATTGTTTAAAATGTCCATTAAATTTAAAATTTGAATTTTGCATATTATTTGTATATTTATGCTTTTGGGATGTTGGACATCACTTGGGTATTTGGAATATCCATTGGTTATTTATGCATGATTATTTGGAATAATTATGTTATATGTGAGTTGATGGAATCAACATGGGATGATCACAAAGCCCTAGACCTTGTGTATGGATGAATGAATGTTTATTTATTTTCTGTTGGGTGGGGCCTGCGTGCCTCTTGTTTTTGGGACTATCATCTCCCGTATTTTCAGCCTGATGATGTTAAGGCTTGTTTTCCTTATTACCAATGTATTACTTTCAGTTGTAATGAGAGTAGATAGGATTGGTGAGGTTTCAATTTTAACAAGCAATTGGCGTCGGAGACCCCAAGGAGGAGCATCAAGGCGTGCAACAAGTGCACTACAAGGCCATTGGAATGACAATGGGTATATTACTATTGTAATAATTTAGGACCACCCTAGACAGACCATAGACTCACTGCGGGCTCAGTGGGTCGCATAGGTTGGGCTTGTGATCATCCTAACAGGGGTATGCTATGTTTTCTGCATGCGGCGTATTTATTTATCGCTTTAAATATTGGATATTTATGCATGCTAAAACACAATAATGTGATGAGGTCTCGGTCACACACAAACTCTCATTTGGTTGGACCAAATTAAATATTAGGCCCTTAACGGACTTGGATCAAAATGGTATTTTGGTCTGTCCGAGCCTTCCATCCACAGCAATGTGGTGAGGAAGCTACCACTACCCAAGTGTGGTCTCACGAGTCGTGGCACACTTGGACTAGGGGAAAGCTGCACTATTGTTGTGAACAAAAAAGACTGCGCTCGCTGTTTCCCTGTCTCACGAGTCGTGGGGGGCGACAGTTTGAGGCATGATTTGGTTGATGGGTCGGGCCTAACACTGAGTAACATGGTTCGCTTGAAGTCCTCGGAACCATGCGAATAGGTGAGGCAAAATATCTTGGGAATCTCATTGGATGAGAATGATATTGGATATCTCCCACGAGGTCTTCTTCATGTGAATCGTAAAAGCGGGGCATGGAGATTACGCTTGTGGATCCCAAGCCCACTAGGAAATGGTTTCCCGAAACTCCGCTTGAGAGTGGCGGACTTTCGTATAAATAGTGGGAGGGTTAAAGACTAAAAGACCAAGTCTTCAACTTGAACAATAATATTACCATCATCTGCTAATTTCTGCTTTACATTTTCATTAATGTAGATATGTCTAAGAACCCGTTAACCATGATTCTTGAGACTAACAAATTCAACGGAACGAACTACTCGGACTGGCTGAGAAACCTGAGGATTGTCCTCGGTTTCGAGAACCAAGGCTACGTCTTGGACGAGCCGCCACCGAGCAACTTACCGGAGGGGTCCACGCCTGAAGAACGTTTGACGTTCGAGAAATGGCATGAGGACAACCGGAAAGTACGCAGTATCATACTGGCTTCAATGTCTAACGACATCCAGAAGCAGTATGAGAGGCTGGACAACGTCTCCGCCATAATGCTCCGCATGAACGAGGTTTATGCGGTTCCGGATAGGCATATTAGATATGCCGCCACAAAAGCATTCTTTGGCACCAAGCTCGCTGAAGGAGCGTCTGTACAGAGTCATGGGGTCAAGATGCTCTCCCTAGTGGAGAAACTCGAGGACCTTAAAGCTGGGCTTAACAATGACACGTACATTGACGTGATCCTCCAGTCGCTCCCTCCATCCTATGACCCGTTTGTTGTAAACTACAACATGAACGGACTTGAGAAGTCTATTCATGAGTTGATCAACATGCTGGTCCAATACGAGGCAACGACCCACAAGTCGGCGCCGGCGGTATTGATAGGAGAGGCTTCGACCTCCAAGGTGAATGGCAAGAGGGCCGGACGCTGGAAGAGGAAGAAGGGCAAAGGGAAGACGGTTGCGGCCCCTGCTCACGCTCCGGGCGTCCCTGTTGCTCCGGTTGGACCGAGCAAATGGAAAGGAAAGGCCCGTGGTTCTCAGCGGTCCAAGGCAAATGATGTCTGCATGCATTGCCAAGGGAAAGGCCATTGGAAGAGGGAGTGCCCACAACTCCTCTCCAACCCAGGTGTGTTTGTGGTTGAAGTTAATATGATTACTAATTCTGCTTCATGGGTATTGGATACCGGGTGTGGTGCTCACATCTGCAATGATTTGCAGGCACTGCAAAGAAGCAGAAGGCTAACCAAGGATGAGATGATCCTAAGGCTAGGCGATGGCAAGGCCGTTGCTGCGGAGGCCGTAGGATCACTAGAGTTAGCCATTAGTAGTCATGTTAGGATTGTACTGAACGACTGTTTCTATGTACCTAGCATGATTAAAACATTGTTTCCATCCCGGTCCTTGATAAGGAGGGATATGAATTTACCATCAATAAAAAACGGTTTTTTCATTATCAAAGATGGTATTTCTCATTTGCTTGGTACATTGGTCAACGGTCTGTACATACTTCAACAGTCTAATTGGATTATGACTGCAGAACACAAACGAAAACGTGATGATCATAATAACGCACAGATATGGCATGCGAGGTTAGGTCATATCTCTAAAGATAGGATAAGAAGGTTGGTGGACTCAAAGAGTCTAGAAATAGACGATTTGGACAACCTACCGACCTGCGAATCCTGTCTAAAGGGAAAGATGACCAAAAAACCCTTTGTTGGACAAAGTACGCTGGCCAGTGGTCTGTTGGATTTGATCCATACAGATGTCTGTGGTCCACTAAGTACTCAGGCTAGAGGTGGGTACTCGTACTTCATAACCTTTACCGATGATCACTCACGGTATGGTTATGTTTACCTGATGAGGTACAAGTCTGAAGCCTTTGGAAGGTTTAAGGAATACAGACTTGAAGTAGAGAACCAAACCGGTCGAAAGATCAAAGCCCTTCGGTCGGACCGAGGTGGAGAGTATTTGAGTGGTGAGTTTACTGATTATCTAAAAGAGAATGGGATTCTCTCTCAGTGGACCCCTCCTGGAACACCGCAGCTTAACGGTGTGTCTGAAAGGAGGAATCGGACCTTGTTGGACATGGTCCGATCCATGATGAGTTTTACCGAACTACCCCTTTCCTTCTGGGGATACGCTCTTGAGACGGCGGCCAAAGTTTTGAACTTGGCGCCATCTAAAAGGGTATCCCAGACGCCATATGAGATATGGCATGGCAAGCCTGCCTCCTACAAATACTTGAAAGTGTGGGGTTGCCCCGCATATGTCAAGAGATTAGTGGGAGATAAACTGGACTCGAGGTCTAGTTTATGCAGGTTTATCGGCTATCCGAAAGAAACTGCGGGGTATTATTTCTATGATCCCTCCGAGCAAAAGGTTTTTGTTTCGCGAAACGCAGTGTTCTTGGAAAAAGGTTTTCCATCGGATAGTCGACGCGATGAGGTACTCCTTGAGGAATCAAGTGAGGTACCCCATGAGGCGGCAGTGACATCTGAGCCAGTGGTTCCCACTGATATTGTTCCAGTCCTCCGTAGGTCGGCCAGAGTATCCCATGCACCTGATAGGTATGGATTTCTGGGCCTGACCGGTCAGTTGGATAATGATCCAAAGACATACGGAGAAGCGATGTCGGACATCGATTCGGACAAGTGGCTTGAGGCCATGAAATCCGAGATGGACTCGATGGGTACAAACAAGGTTTGGACCCTAGTAGATCCACCCAAAGGGGTTAAACCCGTAGGGTGTAAATGGGTCTACAAACGTAAGCTTGGAGCTGACGGGGAGGTTACAACCTTCAAGGCCAGGCTTGTGGCGAAAGGTTACACTCAGCGACCCGGGGTCGATTTTGAGGAAACCTACTCGCCTGTAGCAATGGCCAAGTCCATTCGGATACTGCTTGCCATAGCAGCATGGTATGACTATGAAATATGGCAAATGGACGTGAAAACGGCTTTTCCTCAACGGTTTCGTAGAGGAAGAGATCTATATGGATCAACCGGAAGGTTTCACAACTGTTGGAGAAGAGCAGAAGGTCTGCCGTCTCCAAAGGTCCATCTATGGCCTCAAACAAGCTTCCCGAAGCTGGAACATACGTTTTGATGAAGTCATACGGGGATATGATTTCATCAAGAATGAGTCCGATCCTTGTGTATACAAGAAGATCAATGGGAGCTCAGTTGCGTTTTTGGTGCTTTACGTGGATGACATCTTGCTCATTGGGAATGATGCTAAGATGTTGGGTACCACTAAAGCTTGGTTGTCAACACAATTCTCCATGAAGGATATGGGCGAGGCATCCTACATCCTTGGCATCAAGATCTACAGGGATAGATCTAGAAGGATGTTAGGAATGGCCCAGTCCTCGTATATGAGGCATGAAATTAAGTTATCCAAGAAGCAGTCTCCTAAGACTGATGAGGAACTTAAACGGATGTTGGACATCCCTATGCTTCAGCCGTAGGCAGCATACAGTATGTTGTTCAGTGCACTAGACTTGATGTGGCTTTCGCTTTGAGTGTCACTAGTCGATATCAGTCGTGTGCCGGGAAGGCACACTGGAGTGCAGTCAAGACTATCCTGAAGTACCTGAAAAAGGACTAAGGACATGTTCTTGATCTACGGCGGTAGAGAGTTGATACTGGAAGGCTATAGCGACGCTAGCTTCCAGTCGGATGACGATGATGCCAAGTCTCAGTATGGTTTTGTATTTAAACTAAATGGTGGCGTGGTTACTTGGAAGGGTTCCAAGCAGGCTACCACGGCGGACTCCACCACAGAGTCTGAATACATAGCAGCTTCGGAAGCTGATAAGGAGGCGGTTTGGATGATGAGCTACATCCAAGGGTTGGATGTAGTACCTAGCATTGCTAAGCCTGTAATTATCTTTCATGATAACAACGGGGCGATAGCGCTAGCAAAGGAACCGAGATCTCATCACGATCCAAGCATATTCTTAGACGCTACCATCTGCTTAGAGAGATGGATAGCAGGACTGACGTTCGGTTGGGCCGAGTCAGCTCCGCAGAAAACATAGCAGATCCACTTGCTAAGCCCATGTCGCAAGTTGCCCATACTCACCATCTGAATAAGAGGTTTGAGGCCAATGGGTGATTGGCTTTAGGTCAAGTGGGAGATTGTTAGAATAGGTGACCAGAAAGCCAATAGGTTTGGCGATTTGTAACCTATTATACAACTCGATGTAATTGTAATATTATTATGTGATGAATAAAGTGAGTGTTCGTCACTATTGGTACCTACTTTGTTGTGCTCACTTTACATTTGTTAAAACGGTGTTTAACTTATATCGCAACAAAGCCCACAGACCATGGATAACAACTCGTGCAGTTGGGCCACGCATTGGATGGTGGTCATGAAACCAACTGATTAAGAGTTGGGTCTGAAACGTTCCAAGTCGAGGACCTCGAGACAGGGCATCGAGAGTCCTATTGAGACTTGCATCAAGAGTCGTGTTCATTGGATGAGTGCCGTGTTTCATCGGCGACAGGCGTGGGACGCCTACACGGTCTTGATGGGTTGGTCGACTGGGGTCGAGCCGACTGGACTGACTCGCGGGGATCATCATATGGAAGCCTTGGAGGCTTGGTCGGTATGATTGGTTTTCCCCGGTTCCGATAGTACGGGAGTAATCCTCAGACTTGAGGAATCATGGCAGTCACGTGCACAGGACGGCTGTATCTTGGATCTGGCGAGAGGTGATCATTCTGTAAGATGATCATTATAAGCCTTGTCCAGTGCAGTCAGAATGTGTAGCGAGGACGGTGGATTCCAAGAAGAGGATCCGTCCCCTGTCAGTATATGACAGAGGCATCTCCTATGCACTCGGAGACACGTACATGCTGTTTGAAGCTGTGGCCACAGTGGTTGGTCGAACAGGGAATGGTTTCCTGTGTCGATGCAATGAAGCATACGTAGTCTCGAGTATTAAGCATAGATGCCTAGTCAAGGATGGGAACCGACGCCCAATTCCATACCCTAGACTAAGGCCGGGAGACGGTAGACGGAAGGATCGTACCCGTACGGAATCGGCGCCTAAATGTTCACGCCAATTCACCTAGTCTCTAGTGCCATGGACCGTTGCTAGACGGCCACCCATGGTAACGGGCCCTTGTGGGACACGGGCCCAAGTCTAGCTGAGGGTGAACCTAAAGGGTCAAACACAAATCACCGAGGAGGTTGAGAGATCAACTTGGAGTCAATCTCGAAGGATAAAATAAGTAATTGGATTACTTAAGGGAAAGTCCATTGGATGGACGGGCCGATATTGTATCGGGCTTTCATTTAATCGGTAAATTGGATTTTCGATTAAATATGGAAAGTTGAGATGTTGAGACGTTGGATCTTTTAATTGGATTAAAAGATCAACGGGAATAATTTAAGTGGACATTAAATTGGATTTAATATTGGGATCGTCGTAATTGGATTACGATAAAACCCGGTCCGTTAAATTATACCCGAGAGGAGAAATAATTCCTAATTTGGAATAGGAAGAAGTTGGACTTCTTCCCTTAATTAAATATGGCCGACATGCTCCCTTGGAGGAAGCAAAATCAGCCATGTTTCATGCTAGGTGGTATGTTGACTTGTCTCTTTTGGAAAGAGACAAATCAACTCCAATCAAGCTCTTCCCTTTTGGTATGATTTGATCATACCATAAATTTTGGTAGGCTTGATTGAAGGCTTGCTAGACACATTCCAATAATCACATTAACTATGTATATATATTAGAATATACAACACCTAGCATAAGTGATTCATTATTCATCTTTTTCTAGGAAAAAGAGAAGAAAAAAAATCCTCTCCTCTCTCTCAATTTTCGTGCTCCCTCCCTCTCTTACACTTGTGTTCTTCACTTGATTTTGAATCAAGAAGAAGAACAAAGTAAGTTTAAGAGAACACTAATTCATAGTGTTCTTCTCTTAAACCGATTCCTTCCTAAACCCATTCTTTTCTAGCAAGAAGAACGTGTGTTTCTTCCGGTGTGGTGTGGATCACCTTTGGAGAATCCATACGTTTGGATTTCGTGAGCATTCCGGAGAAGGAACAACGCTAGTAGCCGGGAGCATACGCTAAACAATCAAAGGTAACGGTTTATTACGCTTTGATTGATTCCATTTATATATCTGTGCCCTATGTGTTTAAATATATGTTTTAATATTTACACATCCTACATCGAACGCCCGGTTGAGCACCCAAGGGTACACCCCTTGGGATTCGCGTATTTTGAATTTTATTTAAATTTACGCACTTTCTCGCCTTTCTCGCTTCCGCTCGCGCTCCCGGGGGGATCCGCTTGTCCTTCATAAAGTCCATGCATTTAATTATTTTATCAAACCACCGTCTTTTATTTTCTGCTGATCGCGCGCTGTTTTCTAAAATGTAGATTTTAAAATATCTAAGAACCCACTTTCCACCATTCTTGAGACAAACAAATTCAATGGAACAAACTACAACGACTGGTTGCACAATCTCAGGATAGTCCTAGATTACGAGAACTAAGGCTACGTCATGGACGAGCCTCTCCCTAGGACCTTACCGGAAGGATCCACGCCAGAAGAACGTGAGACGTTCGAGACTTGGCATAAGGATAACCGGAATGTCCGTAGCATCATACTTGCTTCGATGACCAATGAGATTCAGAAACAATATGAAAGGCTAGACGATGTCCCTTCCATCATGGCTCGCTTTAAGGATTGCTATGCAGTCCCGGACCGGCATACTAGGTATGTCGCGACCAAGGCGTTCTTTGCAACGAAAATGACAGAAGGATCCTCTGTACAAGAGCACGAGGTTAAAATGCTTACCCTGGTGGAAAAGCTCGAGGACCTAAAGGCAGGTCTCGATAATGAAACGTACATAGATATGATCCTTAAGTCACTCCCACCCTCCTTTGACCAATTTATCGTCAACTACAACATGAACGCACTTGACAAGGGCATTCATGAGTTGATCAATATGTTGGTGCAATACGAGGCAATGACTAAGAAGTCCACGCCTTCGGTATTGTTTGGAGGTGCTTCGACTTCTAATACGAAAGGCAAGGGTGCCGGACGTTGGAAAAAGAAGAAAGGGAAGGGAAAGGCCGTCAAAGCAGCTACGAACACTAAGAGTGTTCCCATTGCCAAAGAGGGGAAAGGCAAAGGAAAGGGAAAGGTTGTCTCCAAGCAACAGTCGAAGGCATATGACATATGTATCAACTGCCGTGAGAAAGGGCATTGGAAGAGAGAGTGCCCCAAACTCTTCTCGAACCAAGGTATATATGTGATTGAGGTTAATATGGTCACTAGTTCTGCGTCTTGGGTATTAGATACCGGCTGTGGAGCTCACATTTGCAATGACTTGCTGGTGTTGAAAAGAAGCAGAAAACTGGGTAGCGGGGACATGATCCTAAAGCTTGGGAATGGCAAGGCCATCTCGGCAGAAGCAGTAGGATCCGCCACTCTAGTGATTAGTGACAGTATTAGCATAGATTTAGAGCAAGTTTATTTTGTACCCAGTATGATTAAAAACATCATTTCCATTCCATTGTTGGACAATAGTGGTTATGAGTTTAGAATCAATAAAAATTGCTTTTATTTGATGAGGTGTGGAATTGCTCATCTACTTGGTACATTGCATAACGGACTCTATATCTTGCAACAAACGAATTTCGTCCTCAATGCACAACACAAACGAAAATTAGATAATAACGGGAACGCACGTCTGTGGCACGCTAGGCTAGGTCACATATCCCAAGATAGAATGAAAAGGTTGGTAGACTCAAAAAACTTAGAGGTTGGGGACTTGAGCGATCTACCAACTTGTGAGTCCTGTCTAAGAGGAAAAATGACCAAGAAGCCATTTGTAGGACAAAGCAGGCTTGCCACAGGTCTGTTGGACTTGGTCCATACAGACGTATGTGGACCACTAAGGACGCAGGCCCGAGGTGGGTTCTCATACTTCATAACCTTCACCGATGATCATTCACGGTATGGTTATGTTTACCTGATGAGGTACAAGTCTGAAACTCTTGAGAGGTTTAAAGAATTCAGACTTGAAGTGGAGAACCAAACCAACTGCAAAATTAAAGTCCTTCGGTCAGACCGAGGCGGTGAATACCTTAGTACGGAGATCCTAGATTATCTAAAAGAACATGGTATAATATCAGAATGGACACCTCCAGGAACACCACAGTTAAATGGTGTCTCTGAAAGGAGGAATCGAACCCTGTTGGACATGGTTCGGTCCATGATGAGTTTTACCAAAATGCCCTTATCGTTTTGGGGCTATGCACTAGAAACGGCGGCCAAATTATTGAATTTAGCGCCTACTAGTGCATTAACCCAAACGCCATATGAGATATGGCACGGCAAGCCTGCATCCTACCACTACTTGAGAGTGTGGGGTAGCCCCGCATACGTCAAGAGGTTAGTGGGAGATAAGTTAGAATCTAGCTCTAGCTTATTCATGTTCGTTGGATACCCTAAAGAAACTGTGGGTTATTACTTTTATGACCCCTTGGAACAAAAGGTGTTTGTTTCAAGAAATGCAGTATTCTTGGAGCAAGGCTTCCCGGAGGATATCCAACCTGATGAGCTGATCCTTGAGGAATCAAGTGATGGAATCCAGCCATCAGACACAGCCGCGGAACCCTCACTTAGAGGATTCAGGATTAACAGCCAAAGGGCTGACCAACCTCGAGAAGTCCAACATGCTAGGCATGAAGGACAGCCTCAAGAACAGCTAGTCCCGGTTCCTGAACCGCCGGCTCCGATACAGTCAGCGCCCACAATCACCACTGACGTTCCCGTTCTCCGTAGGTCCACTAGAGAGTCCAGACCTCCAGTGAGATATGGGTTTCTAGGTGCGACCGATCTTTTGGATAACGATCCTAAGACTTATGGGGAAGCGATGTCTGACATCGAATCCGGGAAATGGCTTGAGGCCATGAAAGCCGAAATGGACTCCATGAGCGAGAACCAAGTTTGGAGTCTTGTAGATCCACCGAAAGGTGTGAAGCGAGTCGGTTGTAAGTGGGTCTACAAGCGCAAACTTGGCGTTGATGGAGAAGTCACAACCTTTAAGGCTAGGCTTATAGCTAAGGGATACACTCAACGACCCGGGCTCAATTTTGAGGATACCTACTCGCCAGTAGCCATGGCTAAGTCCATTCGGATCCTGCTCACCATAGCAGCATGGTATGACTATGAGATATGGCAGATGGACGTGAAAACGGCCTTCCTCAACGGTTTCGTTGAAGAAGAGATCTATATGGATCAGCCGCAGGGTTTCACGGTCACTGGAGAAGAACAGAAAGTCTGTCGTCTCCAGAAGTCCATCTATGGCCTCAAACAAGCCTCCCGAAGTAGGAACATTCGCTTTGATGAAGTAATATGCGGTTATGACTTCATCAAAAATGAATCCGACCCTTGTGTATACAAGAAGGTCAGTGGGAGCTCAATAGTGTTCCTGGTGCTTTATGTGGATGACATTCTGCTCATTGGTAATGACGTTAGAATGTTAGGAAACACAAAAGCATGGTTGTCGACCCAGTTTTCCATGAAGGACTTGGGTGAAGCCTCCTACATCCTAGGCATCCAGATTGTCAGGGACAGATATAAAAGGATGTTAGGACTCACCCAAAATTCGTATATGGAGAAAGTCCTAAAGAGATATCGAATGGACAACTCCAAACGAGGATTCCTTCCAATGAGGCATGGGATCAAGTTATCCAAGAAACAGTCCCCACAAAACTGATGAGGAACTTGAAAGGATGAAGGTCATCCCCTATGCTTCTGCCGTAGGTATCATACAATATGCGGTCCACTGCACTAGGCCTGACATTGCGTACGCTTTGAGCGTGGCAAGCAGATATCAGTCCTGCGCAGGAGAGGCACATTGGAATGTTGTTAAGGGCATCCTTAAGTACCTAAGGAGGACTAAGGACATGTTCCTAGTCTATGGCAATGGAGAACTAATTCTGGAAGGGTTTAGCGACGCTAGCTTCCAGTCTGCTGACGATGATGCCAAGTCTCAATCGGGGTACGTATTCAAACTCAATGGAGGAGTTGTAGCTTGGAAAAGTTCCAAGCAAGCAACCATTGCTGACTCCACCACATAGGCTGAATACATAGCGGCTTCAGAAGCTGCTAAGGAAGCGGTTTGGATGAGAAACTACATCCAAGAGTTGAGTGTGGTGCCTAGCATCGCCGAGCCTGTTGTCATCTTCTGTGATAACAACGGCACTATAGCGCAAGCAAAGGAACCGAGATCTCATCACCGTTCCAAACACATTCTTAGACGCTACCATCTTCTTAGAGAAATGGTAGGAAGAGGTGACGTCCGGATGGACCGAGTCAACTCGGCAGACAACACAACAGACCCGCTGACAAAGCCTATGTCGCAGAGCGCTCATACGCAACATCTTGAGAAGATGGGGATTAAGCATATGAGCAATTGGCTTTAAAGGTCAAGTGGGAGATTGTTAGAATAGGTGACCATGTAAGACAATTTTGGCAGGAATATGTAACCTATATCTAGACAATTCTTTGGTATTTGATAAAAACATTTATGAATAAAGAAGTGAAAATTCATATGGCAATACTTTGTTTACGTTCACTTATTTGCATTTACATTTCTGTTCACTACGCAAACAAAGCCCACGGACTGAGAAACGATTTCGGGGACTGGGACTACGCTTGGAGGTAGGTCCATGAAATCAGTCTTACCGAATCAGTCCGGAAATCTCCAAGTCAAGGAATCCCGAAAATGGGTACCGGGATTCCCTTTGAGACTTGCACTAAGCATCTGCTATCGTATTTCATCGATGGGTGACGAAGGTCGTCTAAGCAGTGTTAGTGGGTCAGCATGCTAGGAAGCAGCTGACTGAGGTGACTCGCGGGAACCGTCTTACGGAGGACCTTGAGTATGGTCAACAAGGTATGACGTGTATTCCCGGTTCCAACGGTACAGGCCAAGTCCTTTGACTTGAGGAACTGCTGAGTTTACCTGTGCATCAGGTCTGTATTTTAGATATGGTGAGAGATTACCAAAATACTCTTGAGTAGTCATACGCCATGTCTAGTGCAGCTCGGGTGCACAAAGTGACAGTAGTTTCCAAGATAGGATCTGTCTCCTGTCAAAAGGCATTGACAGTTGAGTCTCATGCATGCTCTGAGTCTTGTCCCTGAAATCTGTGGCCACAGTAACTGAACAGAAGGGAAAGGTTTCCCTTGCGGCGTTTAGTAAGGACAGACCGACACTTAGGTCCAAATGGGTACCTGCTTTTTCCGTGCCCTAGACCCTAAGTGATGAGACTGAAGACAGAAGGACAAGTGTACTGTTAGAGCCTAAATGTTCATCCCCGAATATTTTACCTAGTCTCTAGTGCCATGGACCGTTGCTAGATGGCCACCCATGGTGACGGACGCATTCTAGGAATCCGACCAAGTCTAGCTGAATGGTGAACCTAAAGAGTCACACACTATCCACACACACTTAGTATTTAATTTGGAATTAAATATTGAAGTAAAGGAATGATTAAATTAGATTTAATCGGGTCCTATATTTTCTTGGAGAAATTAATTCCTTCTATTTGATAAAGGGAATTAAATTAATAAATAGGATTTATTAAAGGGTTGATTTAAATGGGCTTAGAATAAATAATATTTATTTATTATATTAATTCTTTTAGCCTTTTGGAATATTTAATGGGATTTAAATATTCCATTAAATTAAAATCAACGGTTGAGATGGAAAGGGGAGATGGAAGGCTAGGATTCGTTTGACTAGGTCAAACACTAGTTTGACTAGGACTTTGACTAGGTCAAAATCCTAGTCAAATTAGAATACCTAGAGTTGGAGTTTAAAGAGGATTAAACTCCTCCTCTATATAAACATCTAGCTTCCAACAATTGTAGGATGATGATTCTTGAAAACACACACAACACACACTCTCCCCTCTCCACATCTCTCGTCCGCCCCCTCTCTCTCTAGCAAGAAAATATTTCTTAGTTCTTTTGTTCTTGGAACATTAGAACTTAGACGAATCAATACGGTTAATTGATAACGTGTTGTTGATTCGTCCACTCCAAAAATTTATACACTTGTTCGTTGCTATCACGACGTGCAAGATACGTGGGTGGATCGTGTGTCACGATTTGGAGGGTCTCAAGAACGAGATCTCGGTGCAAAACGGGGAACAACGCGAGTAGCCGTTGAAGACGAAAACGACAACGGGTAGGTCTCGTTTTACTTTTTCGTCCCTCTTTAATTTTCAACTCTATGGCCTCCATGATTTCTTTATTTGCTTTATGATCATGAGATACACCGAACGCCCGGGAACCTCAAGGGCACACCCCTTGAGCGTGTTCTTTAAATTAAAAGCATGCCTTTTATTTTTTGTATGTTTATTTTATCGCGCTTCCGCATTCGCGCAATTCCCGGGACGATCCACCGATTTCTTTCACACTGTGTGATAACATAACCCCTGGTCTCTTCAATTGAACGGATGTGTGGTTTTTATTGTTTAATAATGATGGTGTTCTTTTAAAATGTGCAAATACAGCATATTGTTATTGCACTTAATTGGAATGGTATAACAATCAGTTTGTGTCGTTCGATTAATCTGACATATATGTTTTTCCAAAATTGGAATGTTCGCAATGGGTGATTTAATGATTGAATTACTTTGGCCTCTTATTTGCATTAACTGATTGGAATCATACATTGATAAATTGATCTCATGTAAGTGTTGCATACTCCAATTTGACATTGTATGAATGTACATAAGAACAACAGATATCGATAGGATGGACTCCTTAGATGATGAGGGGAGCAGTCGACAATGCTGTCGGCCGGTTGTTAAGGAAAACGTTGGTGCTAGGCGGACTTGGACAACTCACGAGGAAGAGGTTCTTATTAACGCCTTGAAGTCCATAGATCACTTGCCGTTAGTCCGTCTAGCGCCTTACGCCTAGTTTGGCATAAGAAAGTGCGTTGGAGGCTAGAGGCCCCCCCTCTTCCTTGATCACAAGTTGGTTGGAAGTGTGAGAACGGTTTTAGAAATGGGTATCTTGCGCAACTTGAGACTTATCTACTCTGAGCTCTGCCTGACTGTGATCTTAGGGCCAAACCACACATTACCTTGAAGATACAGGTTTGAAAAAGACAATACTCATTTTTGATTGGGATGATGTCGAAAAGTGGGTTTGATTGGGATGACAATAAGTGTATGGTTACCGTCGAAGAGAATGTTAAAGACGTATGGGAGAACTGCATTAGGGTATATATGTGAACTAACTTTTTGGTGAATTACACGGTACAAATATCAGGCTAACCAATTTATACATAACTTCAATGTATTTGTAATAATATATGCCTTATATTCGTATTTCTTGAATATTTGTACGTAGATAGATCTTTATGCCAAAATATTGCGATATAAGTCATGGCCATTCTTCCCTGCATGGCGTGAGATATTCGGGAAGGATCGTACTGGTGGCGACGGTGCAGTAGATTTACATTTTGCCGCTACAAAGATACGAGTAGAGGATCAGTAGCCAGACGAGGACTGTTACATACCTACCGCCGAGTGGAATCCCGAGTCGAGTTTTGTCGGTCTAGACGAGGAACCCTCATTTACGTATAATGTGCAAGTTGATCCAACGGTTAACTCATCTAGCGCATCCAAATGCACTAGTAGATCATCTAAAAAGCGTAAGACAGATGACCACCTTGAACAAATCCCACAACTCGTCAACATGGTGAACATAGCGCATCAAAATGCACTAGTAGATCAAAGAGGCTCGTTATTGGATGCAGTCCGTCAACTTCGAGGATTCAACAAGAATGAGTGTCTCGTGACATTGACCCATTTGGTTAATCATCCGAAGGACATGGAGTTGTTCTACTCACTACCTCTACAATCGCGCAAAAAATGGGTGAGGCTAATGCTAGATGGCAGATTTCAATGACTCCTCGTATAAGTGTTGGGTTCTTCTGCTCGTTTAAGACAAAGATAATGTCTCTGTTTCGCTCGGATTGTGAAGTAGGAAAAATTTTAATTATTGTATCGACAATTATCACTAAATGAATTCTAGCGCATTTAAGTACGAGAAAAAAAAAACAAACTTTAAACAAGCCAATTTGTGAATTACAGTTCACACATCAGGATTCATTGCAAAAGCCAAACTTGAGATTGCATAGATAGTGCGACACAAAGGCCAGATTACATATTTATAGATTTGTCATTCCCTGCACGAAATCATCAAAAGATACCCCATGTGGATTACTTTCCACCAAATGCAAAAGTCTAATTCAATCAATAGCCCTAACAAACAATTCATTTAACCAGCACATAAGACCATAATGTTCCACCAAAATATATTCAAAAGTCATCCCACAAAAAAAAAACTAATACCAACAGTTAACCTAGCCCGTGCATCAACTATTTACCAGGTGCTCATTTTCTTCCTCTCCGACCACGAAGCTCTTTCAGGGCCTCACTGCCAACTTTGTTGTGACTCATTCTAAGGAAAACCACATCCCCTTCTTCACCACTGTCACCTCATTTCCATCAGTCAAAGCCATTGGAAAGTTAGTGGCGTTAGTGCCTGTTGCTTCATCCGTGTTATCTCCCCGGAATATCGTTTGTAGTAGCTCAAAATTAGCCTCACCCCTCCACAATAAGCCTTGGTAAAATCATTCTCCTGTCATGAAACAAAAGCTCATCAAAAATAAGCAAAAGGTAGTAAAAATCCGATGTAAAATATTTTCGGAGATAACTACCCCGATTAGCCTATCCCATGCCTCTTTCGACCCAAGGACCCTGTTGCTATTTCTAATAGAAGTCCGTGTCCACTAATATCCTTCCAAAAGTGGTGAACCTCTTTCGGAGAAACTCCAGTCTTTCCTAAAAGAAGTCATAATCGAAAGTCGCTGGTGAGAAGCCGTTGACGACACCCATTGCGAACTCTATCGCATAGACGTCCAGATTTTCTGGGTCGTTCTGTTTGCGACCACGGGAGCCTTGCCATGCTAAGGAATTAATGAACGCGTTGTTGTTGCATTTGGTCCATCGCGGACTATAAAAGTACTTCGACTGGGGATTTGCACGCCTCTTGTTCGCCATAAGTCAAGGGTTGTGAGTTTCTAAATTTGCTTAAGAGAAGGTGTCGTTTCACTGTGTAATGGAAGATGAATAATGTGTTGAATTGCACACAAGTAGGGGATGAGGTATTTATGGGATTTGAAAGGGTTGGCTAATTGGTGTTCTCAATAAACCCTAGGGAAGTGAAGCATCCAAAATGTGGATGTCAATGCATAACAACGCCAAAAGCCAAAAAGAAGTCTGATGCGTTTCTGGAGCCAAAAAGTAGGGAATATCTGATGGGCACATTTCATTGCAGTGCAATATTTACGCACACACTTTTGAGCAAGGTAGGTAGTCACCATTAATTGAACATCTGGCACTCTATGGTGTGTGTGCTTCACTACCCCACCATCTAGTTCATCCTAGCCGCCCGTGCATTTAACGTGCCGAAGTACGCTTCTGAGAGATTGTTCCTTGGGAGGTGGAACACAATGATGACCCCCTATCCACATGTAAAGTTAGGAAAGATCCATGTAAAAAAAAGAATAATGAACTCTTGCATACCCCTTATATGGAAGTATATATCCTGACCAAAAATTATAAAATGCATGGATATGACAAAAGAATATTCAGGCGAAACTTATGGCCATAACAAATTAACAATGCGTATGACCTACCACAAATACGTATGTATATGACAATGGTGTGAATATGTATGTACATTACGTTTGTGTAATATACATTCTTTTACAATTTTATACATAAAATTTAAATATGAATATTCGCAATATTTAAATAGGTAGGTAAAGTTTGTAATATTTGTATGTACATCAAATTTTTTAAATATACAATGGTGTAATATACATTGGTGTGAATATGTATGTACCGTACATTGGTGTAATAAACATTGGTTTGAATTAGTATGCACATTACATTGCTGTAAGATTAATATGTAAAAAATTTATACTCATATTTTAATATGAATATATGTAATAATGTATTTTTTAAAATTTATATATGAATATACGTAATAATTTACAATATACCAAAATAAGACAAAAATTACGCTAGATGAACCAAACAAATCTTCTGCCTTTAATTTTAAAACTTCATATTTATATATTAATATACGTAATATTTTAAGATAAGAATACGTATAATTTTATACGCAAAACAGTTAATATAGAAAGTTTCTTAATATTTAAGTTCTTTTTTTCATAATATTTTAATTTGGATTTACGTGATAATGTAATAATTTGAATATTTAAATATTTATTTGATCGAGCATGTAAACTTGGACACACCGGCATACTAATTTATGACTATTATGTTAAACTTAGATAATATTCCCTCATTACATAAAACACCAAAATGGAGGGAAGGATGGAGGCTAATAGTGGAATCATGGCAAACCAGCACATATCCCACGCCTCTATAAGTACAACTACGATCGAAAATAGTCATGCAACAAGCACGACATTCTGACTACTACAACATATAACTGCAAAAACATCGACACACACATTGATGAACCATTACGGATTACTACATTGACACACATCTGACAACTACAAACTACTATGAATTACTATGGGTTACGAACATCGACACACACATTGACGAACTACTACGAACTAGTACGGATTATTATATACTGATGAGGCAACAAACACGTAGGATCCATGCATTCATAGACACACCACATTTGTCTCAAACATCCTTCTTTATGGGTGTGGCTTTGGACGCGGTTGAGCTAGAAGCGCCCCCTGACTTCTTGCTTTGGGGGGATGCAGCCATAAGTTTCTTAATCGAGATAGCTGCCCGTGGGACTCCTGGGATAGGCAGGACCGAGTCAGCATCGCTGTCGGTACTGTAATATGCATCGAGTCTGGCCACAGAGATGACAAATCGCTAGAGCTACCCGATATGTTAACAACTGCTCCTGCAGCGTCGGCTTCATTTTATGGCGTAGGTACCTGAACAACCCAACCCTCCGACTGCACTGGGACATTTAGATCAAAGCGTTCAGCATCGATAACATCATTACGCTCCTGGTTATCGCGGTCGAAAAGAATGCATAAAGCCTCCCACAGGTTCTCATACGCGTTGATGTAACACTTGACAGGCTTGTTTTCCTACATTGAGGTTTAGTCATATATCGAGTTAGAGTGTAAATGTAAATGGAGATCAAGATACATTTGTAGGTTATAGGTAAAAGCATTACCCTGCAAAGGGTTCGCCAGACTTGATCCGAGGCAGTGACAAACCCTGGTCTAGGGTTCCAAATCACGCCATCCGTGTTAACAACCCACTTGAACAGTTCATACCGCTCCCACAGACGTGCAACACGCGTATGTGCCCATTCATACGTGGCCTTCGTCCCGTGTTCCTTATTGACATCATATAGTGCAAACATCACTGGATGGATGTTCACTCTTTCCGGACGGAAGAAGCCAGACCGTGCATGCTCTACGAGTGAGTGAACGAAGGTTTTTTCCATGTTCTTGGTCCACTTGGTGTTGTGGAACATTTGGTGTTGGTAGTAGTACCCTTCAGGCCACGTCTTTCCAAAGAGAGGTGGTATAACTTTGGGAAATAGGAAAAGAACATAAAGCTAGGATAGGTTTGAAAATGTTCTTAAACCAACTATTTATAGTGGAGTGTTTCATGTGTTTGTTGATAAAAGATCATGCAGAAGAGTGGGTTTACTTTTTTTGGGTTCACCCATGGCCATGTCACATCTCAATTTAGTACTTGAATTTTAATGTCGCCGTTGGCTTGAGTTAATATGGACCTAACCATGAGGATATAGTGACGCCGTCAGGTGAAGAGCTATAGCATAAACACAACCAGATAATTTGCTACCAACTTCATTCCTTAATGGTGGTTGGATAAGTACATTGCTTGCACCACTAGTTGTTCTTAAGTGGAGAGACAAAGTGGTGGGTGAAGGTATATTTTATGGAAGATTTGATCACAACATCCATTTACTTCCATAGATTGCATGTCCTCTCAAGTTAAATGAAGAATGAATTGGCATGAAAAATCTTTGATCCTCGTGCGTTGGTAGTTGGATGTAAATGCATTCTTTTAATGTTCTTGCAGTGTTTGTAATTTGCTATTTGAAGTAGTACGGTCGATTTAAACAATGTTATACATGAGTGAATAGTGTGTTCTACTAGTGGCTCGTTCACGTGTAATCTCAATGATTTTTACATTTCTATTATGGCAAAGGTTATTAAATTATTGCATTATTCCATATTTGTCCCACAAACACGGAATAAATCGGTTATTTTAGAAATCAATTTTAAAATTATTCAATTATTGGTAAGGCGTCCCTTGATCATGAGCTAACTTGGTACATCCTTGTACTTTCCGTAAATTTTATGCAAGGATATTAGGCCAATACAGTTTATATGATCCTTACATTAACATCGATAATTGTTTTATGGTAGTTCATATGAAAGGATTATCGTATGTTATATAACAATAATCTAGTAGGTGGCAAGAGAGCTATTTGTACATCGTAAACGCATTATGTTGTGTTAGTTGTGTAGGATCGATTATGTCAAAATTAGAAATTCATTAAATGGGATTATAATGTGTTACATAACATTTTAGTACTGGTCGGCACGACACAGTATTGTGTAGCATGGACATCTCATGTTGTGCGAGGAATTTAAACTCAATTATCGAATCGGTAAAAAATCTCATTGACAATCATATTGGCAGGGGAGCTATTTATATATTCGGGAACATATTATGTTGTGCTAGTTGTGTGGGATCAACTATGTCGGTATTAGCAGTTGAATAAATCGTATTATAATGTGTTACAAACCAGAAGTAATTATGATGTCATTGACGATAATATGCGGAATACAAAAAAGCTTCTTGAACTAATAAAGATTAACATAGCTAAAACTTAGACACTTTGATTCCGTAGCTACGTAATTAGTTGGGTAGTACATCCATTGTAACCACGAATTCATAACTTGGTCTATGAGTTGGATGAAGTGTCGTCCAGAAAGTCAGATATGGAAATTTCAGTTGGAGCAGATGTCGATGTATCTTCATCCATATTCCCATCATCGGACGATGTTTTGTCCTCGTTGTCAACGTCACCGGAAATGAACTTTAATGCCTCCCATTGTGGCTCTGGTCTCCAATATTACGCCATGGCGAAGGGCCTCTCCTATGCATACCAAATAAACCCCAGTTAGGAGTTAATTTATTTTCTACTGAAGTTGTATTTTATGATAATTTTTATCTTGTCATAACAAGAGTGTAGAGATATGTCAAGTTTACCCTCGAGATGGCGTCCCACACTTCTCCGTTTGCCCGAAGTTGCATCCAGCGATGTGTCCAAAAGACCCCCTGATGCCCGATCAGCCATGCGAAAGTTGAATGACGCTACCGCAGGTGGGAGACACGTTCAACACAGTACCGATATGATAGTTGTTTCCCAAAATGACTATCTACAGCGCGTTGGGCCGCACATATGGTGTCCACTGTTATTCCGTCGATACCTCGTGTTCGTAGGTCACTAATTTCCTGAACAAGTGTATCAATAAACACATCATCCATCTCCTTGGTGAAGTAATGTAGATAAAAAAAATATTGTTGCTGAGGAGGACACATTTTGTGGTAGTGCAAGTACTCTAGACAAGTATAAGTCAGTGGCAATGGAACTGATGCTTAACATACAATCACGTGAACATCTAATGAATAGTGAGAGAGTGAGGGACTCCCCCTCTTTATAGCTGATGAAACAGTCTCAGTTAATCATGCAGACAAAAAATAAAATGAAACAGGTAGGTAGAAGAATTAATTAGGGTTCATAAGCCAAGTATTTATTGCAGAGAGGTACCAAAAACCTAACACATAATAAGGTAACACAAAACAGATCTGTTATAAGTACATTGGTAATAAATACACAGGCAAACACATGCGAAGTGTCGTTATTAAATGAGGCACAACTATTCATATAAATGCTACGTATGAGAAATATGGGCCAATCTTAGCTTGATCTGTTTTAAAGCACATTGTATGGAAACATAGCATACTATCATTGTTGGGTTAGACCATTACATTACCAAATCAATGGTTACAATTCAACGATAATTAAAACAACTGCCTGGTCAGCATTCACATATTGAAAATTAGACCAAATGCATCATTGCCTTACACAGGACTGCCTTATGCACTACTGCAATGTTTACGAGAATTAATACAAAGGTAAACAATAATGCTTATCAACCCGAGTGAGTGAGGCATAATAAGCGGCGATACAATCGCAGGAAAACATCCAGCTGGGTGGTCCGTATATTAGCATTATGCAGGGAGCTTTCGTATTTCAAAATTCATCTCAATAGCCCGGGCATAACCTCAATCGCCCTACGACACATCGGAGGATCAACCCATTGGAATGTGCCACAGTAACGGCTTTAACAAATCGAAGGGAAGTTTGAGTTAAGGATTTCCCATCTTTATATTAAGCTTAGCCAAAAAAACAAATCATTAGTTATCCACATGACTTACTCTACACCGGGACATCCTTGGAAACGTCTGCCTGGATTGTTATTTATCCAAGATGTCATAACGACGACTTCTATCCAACAAGCACAATAACGAGAGAGTGCATCATCGACCGACGATTGACTCCCTCGGTGACGATAACTTGAACCTTCATTGCTACGTGTATGGGTTCCAACGTCGGATGTCACATTATCAGCAGACATAACAACAATGCTACAATAATATGAAATTGTTTGAAGACCGATTAACATCATTGCAGGGAAGCATATGGAGAAATAAGGCAATAGATGTTGGCCTTTGTTATGTATAACAAAAAAACTAAAAACAGAACACGTAAACGTGTTACTCACCTAAAAATACACTCACACTATTGTATTCGGCAGAAAGTGGGCCTGAACGAGATGGAGCTAAGAGTGACTAAACAAAACAATAGATCAGCAAGGTTTAAAAAATCACTGAATGTCATCCTAGGAGAAGAAACAATAGAGTACCAACCCAGGTACACTACAACTCAACAGGGAAAATGAAAATTGGGAAATACGCAGAATACCGACCATGTATAAGGGTCCGGCGCAACATAGCGCAAATGAAGAATCCACATAATCCCCCCCCCCCCCGATATATAAAACAAGCGCTTGAAATACATGTAATAACCCAAATTTCGATAGTTACACATCAAAGGGCAAAAGAGTATAGTACAATAGAGTTTCTACTCAGTCTTCAACATAATCACTATTACCAAAAGGAAGAGAGCATCACGAGTGTTGTGAAGTATACAAAGAAACAATGGAGGCTTCAGTTACCTGCGATGGGTGATGACGAATTTGGTCAATACTTGCTCTGGCGCGAGTAGCCACATCTCCAACCAATTAGGGTCACGAGATTGGAAAATGCAAGGGGAAATGAATTTCTCAGCCCCAAAAATATGACTATAGATGGGGCAAAAAGGTAATCTTCTAGTTTTATCCAATGAACATGGGCTCAAAGTAAACATGATACTGGATTAACAAACCATATTGCCTCAAAATAATTTATACAAAATATCGAGTTATCCAATAGAGGCCAATCCAACACATAGTATGCCTACAATTATAGGGGTCAATCCAATAGGAATTGGTAAATAAGGCCTAACTGTTCAGAAGTATCTCTATCTTAGATAACGTTTGTTCATCTCTTTTTCATTATTGTTTAGATACAAAACTGGAAACCAGGGGTGGCGTACACCCCTATAAGAGAGGATCATACCCGTACTTTTGCTGTCGCGCTTAAGATGCTTGTAACTGAACAACAGTTTAAAATGTTCCTAGTTTGGTAAATTCATAGAACTGAGCCAACATCGAAAATTGTGTATTTGGATTTTATCTTATAAAAATTTGATATTCGGCCTGTTTTTAATGATAGGTCCTTAGAAAGAGGTCCATTCTGCCATGAAAGGGGGAAACGAGTGACTAGCTTGTTAGAATAGGTGACCATGTAAGCCAATTTTGGCAGGAATATGTAACCTATGTCTAGACAATTTCAGGTGTTTGATAAAACATTTATGAATAAAGAAGTGAAGATTCATATGGCAACACTTTGTTTATGTTCACTTATATCTGCTATTACATATATGTTCACTACACAAACAAAGCCCACGGACTGAGAATCGATTTCGGAGACTGGGACTACGCTTGGAGGTAGGTCCATGAAATCAGTCTTACCGAATCAGTCCAAAAATCTCCAAGTCAAGGAATCTCGAAAATGGGTACCGAGATTCCCTTTTAGACTTGCACTAAGCATCTGCTATCGTATTTCATCGACGGGTGACGAAGGTCGTCTAAGCAGTGTTAGTGGGTCAGCATGCTAGGAAGCAACTGACTGAGGTGACTCGCGGGAACCGTCTTACGGAGGACCTTGAGTATGGTCAGCAAGGTATGACGTGAGTTCCCAGTTCCAACGGTACAGGTCAAGTCCTTTGACTTGAGGAACTGCTGAGTTTACCTGTACATCAGGTCTGTATCTTAGATATGGTGAGAGATGCCAAAATACTCTTAAGTAGTCATAAGCCATGTCTAGTTCAGCTCGGGTGTACAGAGTGACAGTAGTTTCCAAGAAAGGATCTGTCTCCTGTCAAAAGGCATTGACAGTTTGAGTCTCATGTATGCTCTGTGTCTTGTCCCTAAAATCTGTGGCCACAGTAACTGAACAGAAGGGAAGGTTTCCCTTGCGGCGTTTAGTAAGGATAGACCGACACTTAGGTCCAAAATGGGTACCTGCATTTTTCGTGCCCTAGACTCTAAGTGATGAGACCGAAGACAGAAGGACAAGTGTACTGTTAGAGCCTAAATGTTTATCCCCGATTATTTCACCTAGTCTCTAGTGCCATGGACCGTTGCTAGATGGCCACCCATGGTAACGGACGGATTCTAGGAATCCGACCAAGTCTAGCTGAAAGGTGAACCTAAAGAGTCACACACTATCCACACACACTTAGTATTTAATTTAGAATTAAATATTGGAGTAATTGAATGATTAAATTGGATTTAATCGGGTCCTATATTTTTCTTGGAGAAAATAATTCCTTTTATTTGATAAAGGGAATTAAATTAATAAATTGGATTTATTAAGGGAATTAATTTAATGGGCTTAGAATAAATATTAATATTTATTTATTATATTTATTTGGCCTTTTGGAATATTTAATAGGATTTCAATATTCCATTAAATTAAATTAATGGTTGAGATTTAATGGGAGAGATCAAAAGGCTAGGATTAAATTTGACAAGGTCAAATTCTACTTTGACTAGGACTTTGACTAGGTCAAAATCCTAGTCAAATTAAGCTTCTAAAGTGGTGGAGTTTAAAGAGGATTAAACTCTTCCTCTATATAAAACCCTAGCCTTGCACCTTTTGAAGGATGATGAAATTCAAACACAGACACAACACACACTAATTTTCGGCTCTCTCTCCCCTCTCTCTCGTCCGCCCTCTCTCTCTACTCTCTCCAAGAAATTCTTTTCTAGTTCTCTTGTTCTTGGAACATTAGAACTTAGATGAATCAATACCGTTAATTCATGACGTGTTGTTGATTCATCCACTCCAAAATATACACTTGTTCGTTGCTAGCACGACGTGCAAAGATACGTGGGTGGATCGTGTGTCACGATTTGGAGGGTCTCATGAACGAGATCTCGGTGCAAAACGGGGAACAACGCGTGTAGCTGTTGAAGACGAAAACGACAACGGGTAGGTCTCGTTTAATATTTTCGTCCTCTTTAATTTTCTACCATATGGCCTCCATGATCATTTACATGTTGTTTACTCATGAGATACACCGAACACCAGGGAATCTCAAGGGTACACCCCTTGAGCGTGTTCTTTAATTTGATTAAAGCATGCTTTAAATTTTTGTACTTTATTTTATATCACGCTTTCGCATTCGCGCAATTTCCCGGGACGATCCACATATTCTTTCATAGCTCACTTTGAGGATTATATTGCTAAACAAGGCTCAAGTAGGAGATCCACTAGTCCACTAGGATTATCATTATTATTCTTATTATATATATATTATGTTGTAGATATATTGTCTTTTATTATATAAGATTAAGCCAACTGGCGCAAGATCATCCTCCTCAAAAAAGATGTTTGGCAAATAAGCACTATATCTGGTGCAAAGAATGAATGAAGAAGTAGATAACAAATTTGCAGATAAAATATTTGATCTTCTTCCCCAATTTTTTTGAAGCTCTTCCTAGCTCAAATAGGAAAATTATCAAGACAAATTATGTTCATATTGAAGGACAAGCGGATCCGCCTGGGAGCGCGAACGGAAGCGAGAAAGCGTAAATCAATACGTAATTTAAAATTAAATTGCATATAAAGCGAAATCCCAAGGGGTGCACCCTTTGGTGCTCAACCGGGTGTTCGATGTAGGATGTGTTAATATCAAAAACATACATAAAACACATAAGGCATAGATGAATAGTAAAGATCTACTAAAGTGTAATAAACCGTTACCTTGTAGATTTTATGTGTGCTCGGGTACTTGCGTTGTTCCTTCACCGGAATGCTTACAAATCCAAACGTATGGATTCTCCAAAAGTGATCCACACCACACCGGAAGACACTCACATTCTTCTTGCTAGAGAAAAATGGGTTTACGAAGGAATCGGTTTAAGAGAAGAACACTATGAATTAGTGTACTCTTAAACCTACTATGTTCTTCCTCTTGATTCAAAACCAAGTGAAGAACACAAGTAGAAAGAGAGGGAAGTGGCCAAGAGTTAGAGAGAGAGGAGAGAGGCGAAAAATGTTTCTTCGTTTTCCTAGAAAAAGATGAATTATGATTCACATATGCAAGGTGTTGTATATACTCCTATATATACATAGTTAATGTGATTATTGGAATGTGTTTAGGTTCATCCAAGCATGTCTAGATACATTCCAAGCAATCACCATTAATTTTTCAATCAAGCCTACCAACTTTTATGGTATGATCAAATCATACCAAAAGGGAAGGGCTTGATTGGAGTTGATTTGTCTCTTTCCAAAAGAGATAAGTCAACATACCACCTTGCATGAAACATGGCTGATTTTAGCTTCCTCCAAGGGAGCATTTCAGCCATGCTCATTATGGGAAGAAGTACAACTTCTTCCTATTTCAGAATAGGAATTATTTCTCCTCTCGGCTCAAATGTAACAAATCGGGTTTTATCGTAATCCAATTATGATGAACCCGACATTAAATTCAATTTAATGTTCACTTAAATTATTCCCATTGATCTTTTTATCCAATTAAAAGATCCAACTCTTAACTTTCCATATTTAATCGAAAATCCAATTTACCGATTAAAAGAGGGCCCGATACAATATCGGCCCGTCCATCCCATGAACTATCCCTTAAGTAATCCAATTACTTATTTATCCTTCGAGATTGACTCCAAGTCAATTTCTCAACCTCCTCAGTGATTTGTGTGTGACCCTTTAGGTTCACCCTTAGCTAGACTTGGGCCCGTATCGCACAAGGGCCCGTTACCATGGGTGGCCGTCTAGCAACGGTCTATGGCACTAGAGACTAGGTGAATTGGCGTGAACATTTAGGCACCGATTCCGTACGGGTACGGTCTTTCCGTCTACCGTCTCCCGGCCTTAGTCTAGGGTATGAAATTGGGCGTCGGTTCCCATCCTTGACTAGGCATCTATGCTTAATACTCGAGACTACGCATGCTTCATTGTGTCGACATAGGAAACCATTCCCTATTCGACCAACCACTGTGGCCACAGCTTTAAACAGCATGAATGTGTCACATACTGACAGGGGACGGATCCTCTTCTTGGAATCCACTGTCCTCGCTACACATTCCAATTGCACTGGACAAGGCTTATGATGATCATCTTACAGAATGATCACCTCTCGCCAGATCCAAGATACAGCCATCCTGTGCACGCGACTGCCATGATCCCTCAAGTCTGAGGACTACTCCCGTACTATCGGAATCGGGGAAATTCAATCATACCGACCAAGCCTCCAAGGCTTTCATATGATGATCCCCGCGAGTCAGTCCAGTCGACTCGATCCCAATCAACCAACCCATCAAGATCGTGTACGCGTCCCACGCTTGTTGCCGATGAAACACGACACTCATCCAATGAACACGACTCTTGATGCAAGTCTCAGTAGGACTCTCGATGCCCTGTCTCGAGGTCCTCGACTTGGAACGTTTCAGACCTAACTCTAAATCAGTTGGTTTCATGACCACCATCCAATGTGTGGCCCAACTGCATGAGTTGTTAACCGTGGTATGTGGGCTTTGTTGCGATATAAATAAAACACTGTTTTAACAAATGTGAAATAAGCGCAATAAAGTAAGCACCAAAAGTGACAAATACTCATTTTATTCATCACATAATAATATTATATTGACATCGAGTTGTATAATAGGTTACAAATCGCCAAACCTATTGGCTTTCTGGTCACCTATTCTAACAATATCCCACTTGACCTAAAGCTAATCACCCATTGTCTCAAACCCATCTTATCCAGATGCTGAGTATGGGCAACTTACGACACGGGTTTAGTAAGTGGATCTGCTATGTTTTCTGCGGAGCTGACTCGGTCCATCCAAACGTCGCCCCTGCTAACCATCTCTCTGAGCAGATGGTAGCGTCTAAGAATATGCTTGGGTCGGTGATGAGATCTCGGTTCCTTTGCTTGCGCTATTGCCCCGTTGTTATCGCAAAAGATAACTATTGGCTCAGCGATGCTAGGTAATACACCCAACTCTTGGATGTAGCTCTTCATCCAAACCGCCTCCTTAGCAGCTTCGGAAGTTGCTATGTATTCAGACTCTGTGGTGGAGTCCGCCGTGGTAGCCTTCTTGGGACTCTTCCAAGCAACCACGCCACCATTAAGTCTGAACACATAACCAGACTGAGACTTGGCATCTTCGCCATCTGACTGAAAGCTAGCGTCTCTATAGCCTTCCAATATCAACTCTCCACCGCCGTAGATCAAGAACATGTCCTTAGTCCTTTTCAGGTACTTCATGATGTCTTAACTGCACTCTAGTGTGCCTCCCCGGCACATGACTGATATCGACTAGTTACGCTCAAAGCGAAAGCCGCATCAGATCTAGTGCACTGAACAACATACTGTATGCTGCCTACAGCTGAAGCATAGGGGATGTCCAACATCCGTTTAAGCTCCTCATCAGTTTTAGGAGACTGCTTCTTGGATAACTTAATTCCATGCCTCATAGGAAGGAATCCTCGTTTTGAATTCTCCATCTTGAATCTCTTAAAGACTTTCTCAATATACGAGGACTGGGCCATTTCTAACATCCTTCTAGATCTATCCATGTAGATCTTGATGCCAAGGATGTAGGATGCCTCACCCATATCCTTCATGGAGAATTCCGTGGACAACCAAGCTTTAGTGGTACCCAACATCTTAGCATCATTCCCAATGAGCAAGATGTCATCCACATAAAGCACCAGAAACGCAATTGAGCTCCCACTAATCTTCTTGTATACACAAGGATCGGACTCGTTCTTGATGAAATACATATCCCCGTATGACTTCATCAAAATGTATGTTCCAGCTTCGGGAAGCTTGTTTGAGGCCATAGATGGACCTTTGGAGACGGCAGACCTTCTGCTCTTCTCCAACAGTTGTGAAATCTTCTGGCTGATCCATATAGATCTCTTCCTCTATGAAACCGTTGAGGAAGGCCGTTTTCACGTCCATTTGCCATATTTCATAGTCATACCATGCTGCTGTGGCAAGCAGTATCCGAATGGATTTAGCCATTGCTACGGGCGAGTAGGTTTCCTCAAAGTCGACCTTGGGTCGTTGAGTGTAACCCTTCGCCACAAGCCTGGCTTTGAAGGTTGTAACCTCCCCGTCAGCTCCAAGTTTACGTTTGTAGACCCATTTACACCCTACGGGTTTTACCCCTTTTGGTGGGTCCACTAGGGTCCAAACCTGGTTTGTACCCATCAAGTCCATCTCGGATTTCATGGCCTCAAGCCACTTATTTGAATCGATGTCCGACATCGCTTCTCCCTATGTCTTTGGATCATTATCCAACTGACCGGTCAGGCCCAGAAATCCATACCTATCAGGTGCATGGGATATCTGGTCGACCTATGGAGGACTGGAACAATATCAGTGGGAACTACTGGCTCAGATGTCACTGCCGCCTCATGGGGTACCTCACTTGATTCCTCAAGGAGTACCTCATCGCGTCGACTATCCGATGGAAAATCCTTTTCAAGAACACTGCGTTTCGCAAGACAAAAACCTTTTGCTCGGAGGGATCATAGAAATAATACCCCGCAGTTGTTTTCGGATGGCCAATGAACCTGCATAAACTAGACCTCAAGTCCAGTTTATCTCCCACTAATCTCTTGACATATGCGAGGCAACCCCACAGTTTCAAGTATTTGTAGGTGGCAGGCTTGCCATGCCATATCTCATATGGCGTCTGGGATACCTTCTTAGATGGCGCCAAGTTCAAAACTTTGGATGCCGTCTCAAGAGCGTATCCCCAGAAGGAAAGGGGGAGTTCGGTAAAACTCATCATGGATCGGACCATGTCCAACAAGGTCCAGTTCCTCCTTTCAGACACACCATTAAGTTGTGGTGTTCCAGGAGGGGTCCACTGAGAGAAATCCCATTCTCTTTTAAATAATCAGTAAACTCACCACTCAAATACTCTCCACCTCAGTCCGACCGAAGTGCTTTGATCTTTCGACCGGTTTGGTTCTCCACTTCAAGTCTGTATTCCTTAAACCTTCCAAAGGCTTCAGACTTGTACCTCATCAAGTAAACTTAACCATACCGTGAGTGATCATCGGTAAAGGTTATGAAGTACGAGTACCCATCTCTAGCCTGAGTATTTAGTGGGCCACAGACATCCGTATAGATCAAATCCAACAGACCACTGGCTAGCGTGCTTTCTCCAACAAATGGTTTCTTGGTCATCTTTCCCTTCAAACAGGATTCGCAGGTCGGTAGGTTGTCCAAATCGTCTATTTCTAGACTCTTTAAGTCCACCAACCTTCTTATCCTATCTTTAGAGATATGAACTAACCTCGCATGCCATATCTATGCGTTACTGTGATCATCACGTTTTCGTTTGTGTTCTGCAGTCATAATCCAATTAGACTGTTGAAGTATGTACAGACCGTTGACCAATGTACCAAGCAGATGAGAAATACCATCTTTAATAATGAAAACACCATTTTTATTGATGTTAAATTCAAATCCCTCCTTATCAAGGACCGGGATGTTAGAATAGGTGACCATGTAAGCCAATTTTGGCAGGAATATGTAACCTATGTCTAAACAATTTTTTGGTATTTGATAAAACATTTATGAATAAAGAAGTGAAAATTCATATGGAAATACTTTGTTTACGTTCACTTATAACTGCATTTACATTTCTGTTCACTACGCAAACAAAGCCCACGGACTGAGAAACGATTTCGGGGACTGGGACTACGCTTGGAGGTAGGTCCATGAAATTAGTCTTACCGAGTCAGTCCGAAAATCTCCAAGTCACGGAATCCCGAAAATAGGTACCAAGATTCCCTTTGAGACTTGCACTAAGCATCTGCTGTCGTATTTCATCGACGGGTGACGAAGGTCGTCTAAGCAGTGTTAGTGGGTCAGCATGCTAGGAAGCAGCTGACTAAGGTGACTCGCGGGAACCGTCTTACGGAGGACCTTGAGTATGGTCAGCAAGGTATGACGTGTATTCCCGGTTCCAACGGTACAGGCCAAGTCCTTTGACTTGAGGAACTACTGAGTTTACCTGTGGATCAGGTCTGTATCTTAGATATGGTGAGAGATTGCCAAAATACTCTTGAGTAGTCATAAGTCATGTCTAGTGCAGCTCGGGTGTACAGAGTGACAGTAGTTTCCAAGAAAGGATCTGTCTCCTGTCAAAAGGTATTGACAGTTGAGTCTCATATATGCTCTGTGTCTTGTCCATGAAATCTGTGGCCACAGTGACTGAACAGAAGGGAAAGGTTTCCCTTGCGGCGTTTAGTAAGGACAGACCGACACTTAGGTCCAAAATGGGTACCTGCTTTTTCCGTGCCCTAGACTCTAAGTGATGAGACAGAAGACAGAAGGACAAGTGTACTGTTAGAGCCTAAATGTTCATTCCCCAATATTTCACCTAGTCTCTAGTGCGATGGACCGTTGCTAGATGGCCACCCATGGTAACGGACGGATTCTAGGAATCCGACCAAGTCTAGCTGAATGGTGAACCTAAAGAGTCGCACACTATCCACACACACTTAGTATTTAATTTGGAATTAAATATTGGAGTAAAGGAATGATTAAATTAGATTTAATCGGGTCCTATATTTTCTTCGAGAAATTAATTCCTTCTATTTGATAAAGGGAATTAAATTAATAAATAGGATTTATTAAAAGGGTTGATTTAATGGGCTTAGAATAAATATTAATATTTATTTATTATATCATATTTATTCTTTTAGCCTTTTGGAATATTTAATGGGATTTAAATATTCCATTAAATTAAGATCAACGGTTGAGATGGAAAGGGGAGATGGAAGGCTAGGATTTGTTTGACTAGGTCAAACACTAGAGTTCTTAGAGTAGGAGTTTTAAGAGGATTAAACTCCTCCTCTATAAATACCTCTAGCTTCTAACCTTTTGAATGATGATGATTCTTGAAATCACACACACAACACACACTCGTCTCTCCCCTCCTCACCTCTCGTCCGCCCCCTCTCTCTCTACAAGAAAATTGTTTCTTGTTCTTTTGTTCTTGGAACATTAGAACTAAGGAAGATTAGTCCCGTTAATTCATAACGTATGATTGATCTATCCTCTCTAAAAATACTTGTTCGTTGCTAGCACGACGTGCAAGATACGTGGGTAGATCGTGTGTCACGATTTGGAGGGTCTCAAGAACGAGATGTCGGTGCAAAACGGGGAACAACACGTGTAGACATTGAAGACGAAAACGACAACGGGTAGGTCTCGTTTTATTTTTCATCCCTCTTTAATTTTTTCAACTCTATGGCCTCCATGATTTCTTTACATGCTTTATAATCATGAGATACACCGAACGCCCAGGAACCTCATGGGTACACCCCTTGAGCGTGTTCTTTTAAATTAAAAGCATGCTTTATTTTTTCGTATGTTTATTTTTTATCGCGCTTCCGCAATCGCGCAATTCCCGGACGATCCACCAATTTCTTTCAGTGGTATCAGAGCCCGGTTCGGTGTATAGGCCTAGGGTTAATGTGCGTTCTAAGCATGAAACGTGATATTGCCATGTTTTATATTAAATCTTGATTTTTCTTGATTTTAAGCATGTCGGTTTTATTGCTTTCAAATCGTGTGAATCTCTGAATGTTGGTATTTTTTCTATTTTTCTTGGGACACGGGGTGGAAAATTGAATGGAAAACGAGAAACGACGCAGCCGCGCGCTGCCGGCAGGGCAGACGCGCGCAGGCAAGGGAAGCCTGCGCGCGCCCGCCAGCCGGTCGCGCAGGGGCAGCGCGCAGCAAGGGAGGCTACGCGCAGGGCAGCGCCTCCAGGAGCGCGCCTCCAGGAGCGCGCGCGCCTGGCAGGCGCGCTCATGCGCGCGCGCAGGGGCGGCAGGCTGAGCCTGCTGCCCTGTGCGTGTGCCGGCGGGCCGCTGTCGGCGGCGGCGGCTGCTGCTGCTAGGGTTTCAATACCCTAGCAGTGTTTTTTTCTTTTATTTTTTAATTATTTTCAATTTTAATTTTGAATTAATTCTGAAAAATCATTTTTTTTAGGTTCAATTATGCCTATTTTTCTAAAGACATTATTTTAGGAGTAAAATAAATTGAATTTGCAGTCCCGGGGTTATTTTGCTTAAAATAATGAGGAAAGGTTTTCCTAAAACAAGAAAAATATTATTACCAATATTTGTGTTTTATTTTTCACATGTTGTGCACATATTCATTTATTATTTTGGATATTTATGATTGAAAATCATACGTTATTGGTATATTGTAATTATATGATTGGATCATGTGATTATGTCTGTTGGATGGAAATGGATGATGGCGAGCCCTAGACCGGATGTATGGTTTATTTTCTGTTGGGCCTGTGTGCCTCTTTTACTGCTTTCTCCTTCTCTCTTTCTAGTTGCCTTGGAATAATAAGGCATTCTACCTCCCTCCTTATGTACTCCCCCCGGGTTTTCGCTGGGGTTTCTAATTTTTTAATATGTAATGAGAGTAGACTAGGAGTGAGGTTTCTATTTTTGTAATTGGTGGAGAAGAAGGAAGGACCACATGGAGAGCCCAGATGGGAGGTCCCTTGGAGTTTTCCATGAAGTGAAGAAAGAGAAAAGAGACCAAGACCCATCAGCATGATGATTGGGTTACTATTAATGTAATAGTATAGGACCAACCCTAGATTGACCATAGATCCACTGCGGGCTCAGTCGGTCGCATAGGATTCGGGCTCGTGATCATCCAACAGGGGCGTGCTAGGCTTTAATTTTGCATGTGGTTATGATGATGGATGAATGGATTGTTTGTTTATCATATAACTGCTATGGATGGTTTATTTACGCATTTTGGATGTATGTGTAGATATTTATTTATTTGAGATCTCGGTCATTTACTACTCTCACATTGGTTGGACAATGTCAAAATATTAGACCCTAGACAAAGTGGACATAAACTCTAGGAGTTTGTCCATGCCTTCCAATCCATGGCATAGTGAGGAAGCTGCTTTGGGTCAATAGCGTGGTCTCACGAGTCGTGGCACGTTATTGTACTTAAAGGAAGCTGCACTATGTCATGAACGAAAAACGGGCTGCTGCTGCTACCTGTCTCACGAGTCGTGGGGGTACCAGTGGGTCTGTGGCTCGGTCGATTTGGTTGGGTCTAACGCCCAATTAACATGATTCGCTTGGAGTCCTCGGGATCATGTGAAAGGGTGAGGCAATAATCTTGGGAATCTCGTGGAACGAGAATGGTATGGAATATTCCCACAGGATCTTTTCCATGCAAATTGTAAAAGCGGGGTATGGAAAAAATCGCTGTGGATCCCAAGCCCAGTTGGAAAGGATTTTCCGAAAATCACGTTTGAGAGTACCGTGTTTTCGTATAAATAGTGGGAGGATTAAATGACTAAAGTCCATGCATTTAATTATTTTATCAAACCACCGTCTTTTATTTTCTGCTGAGCGCGCGCTGTTTCCTAAAATGTAGATTTTAAAATGTCTAAGAACCCACTTTCCACCATTCTTGAGACAAACAAATTCAATGGAACAAACTACAACGACTGGTTGCGCAATGTCAGGATAGTCCTAGATTACGAGAACCAAGGCTACGTCATGGACGAGCCTCTCCCTAGGACCTTACCCGAAGGATCCACGCCAGAAGAACGTGAGACGTTCGAGACTTGGCATAAGGAATAACCGGAAGGTCCGTAGCATCATACTTGCTTCGATGACCAATGAGATTCAGAAGCAATATGAAAGGCTAGACGATGTCCCTTCCATTATGGCTCGCCTTAAGGATTGCTATGCAGTCCCGGACCGGCATACTAGGTATGTCGCGACCAAGGCGTTCATTGGAACGAAAATGACAGAAGGATCCTCTGTACAACAGCACGGGGTTAAATGCTTACCCTGGTGGAAAAGCTCGAGGACCTAAAGGCAGGTCTCGATAATGAAACGTACATAGATGTGATCCTTCAGTCACTCCCACCCTCCTTTGACCAATTTATCGTCAAACTATAACATGAACGCACTTGAGAAGGCATTCATGAGTTGATCAATATGTTGGTGCAATACGAGGCAACGACTAAGAAGTCCACGCCTTCGGTATTGTTTGGAGGTGCTTCGACTTCTAATACGAAAGACAAGGGTGCCGGACGCTGGAAGAAGAAGAAAGGGAAGGAAAAGGCCGTCAAAGCAGCTACGAACACTAAGAGTGTTCCCATTGCCAAAGAGGGGAAAGGCAAAGGAAAGGGAAAGGTTGTCTCCAAGCAACAGTCGAAGGCATATGACATATGTATCAACTGCCGTGAGAAAGGGCATTGGAAGAGAGAGTGCCCCAAACTCTTCTCGAACCAAGGTATATATGTGATTGAGGTTAATATGGTCACTAATTCTGCCTCTTGGGTATTAGATACCGGCTGTGGAGCTCACATTTGCAATAACTTGCAGGTGTTGAAAAGAAGCAGAAAAATGGGTAGCGGGGACATGATCCTGAAGCTTGGGAATGGCAAGGCCATCTCGGCAGAAGCAGTAGGATCCGCCACTCTAGTGATTAGTGATAGTATTAGCATAGATTTAGAGCAAGTTTATTTTGTACCCAGTATGATTAAAAACATCATTTCCATTCCATTGTTGGACAATAGTGGTTATGAGTTTAGAATCAATAAAAAAAAATTGCTTTGATTTAATGAGGTGTGGAATTGCTCATCTACTTGGTACATTGCATAACGGACTCTATATCTTGCAACAAACGAATATCGTCCTCAATGCACAACACAAACGGAAATTAGATAATAACGGGAACGCACGACTGTGGCACGCTAGGCTAGGTCACATATCCCAAGATAGGATAAAAAAAGGTTGATAGACTCAAAGAACCTAGAGGTTGGGGACTTGAGCGATCTACCAACTTGTGAATCCTGTCTAAGAGGGAAAATGACCAAGAAGCCCTTTGTAGGACAAAGCAGGCTTGCCACAGGTCTGTTGGACTTGCTCCATACAGACGTATGTGGACCACTAAGGACGCAGGCCCGAGGTGGGTTCTCCTACTTCATAACCTTCACCGATGATCATTCGCGGTATGGTTATGTTTACCTGATGAGGTACAAGTCTGAAGCTCTTGAGAGGTTTAAAGAATTCAGACTTGAAGTGGAGAACCAAACCAACTGCAAAATTAAAATCCTTCGGTCGGACCGAGGCGGTGAGTACCTTAGTACGGAGTTCCTAGATTATCTAAAAGAACATGGTATAATAGCAGAATGGACACCTCCAGGAACACCGCAGTTAAATGGTGTCTCTGAAAGGAGGAATCGAACCCTGTTGGACATGGTTCGGTCCATGATGAGTTTTACCAAATTGCCCTTATCGTTTTGGGGCAATGCACTAGAAACGGCGGCCAAATTATTGAATTTAGCGCCTACTAGTACATTGACCCAAACGCCATATGAGATATGGCACGGCAAGCCTGCATCCTACAACTACTTGAAAGTGTGGGGTAGCCCCGCATACGTCAAGAGGTTAGTGGGAGATAAGTTAGAATCTAGGTCTAGCTTATGCAGGTTTGTTGGATACCCTAAAGAAACTGCGGGTTATTACTTTTATGACCCCTTGGAACAAAAGGTCTTTATTTCAAGAAACGCAGTATTCTTGGAGCAAGGCTTCCCGGAGGATATCCAACCTGATGAGAGCTGATCCTTGAGGAATCAAGTAATGGAATCCAGCCATCAGAGGAGGCCGCGAAACCCTCACTTAGAGGATTCAGGATAGACAGCCGAAGGGCTGACCAACCTCGAGAAGTCCAACATGCTAGGTATGAAGGACAGCCTCAGGAACAGCCAGTCCCGGTTCCTGAACCGCCGGCTCCGATGCAGTCAGCGCCCACAGTCACCACTGACGTTCCCCGTTCTCCGTAGGTCCACTAGAGAGTCCAGACCTCCAGTGAGATATGGCTTTCTAGGTGCGACCGATCTTTTGGATAACGATCCTAAGACGTATGGAGAAGCGATGTCTGACATCGACTCCGGGAAATGGCTTGAGGCTATGAGAGCCGAAATGGACTCCATGAGCGAGAACCAAGTTTGGAGTCTTGTAGATCCACCAAAAGGTGTTAAGCCAGTCGGCTCTAAGTGGGTCTACAAGCGCAATCTTGGCGTCGATGGAGAAGTCACAACCTTTAAGGCTAGGCTTGTAGCTAAGGGATACACTCAACGACCCGGGGTCGATTTTCAGCATACCTACTCGCCAGTAGCCATGGCTAAGTCCATTCGGATTCTGCTCGCTATAGCAGCATAGTATGACTATGAGATATGGCAGAGATGAACGTGAAAACGGCCTTCCTCAACGGTTTCGTTGAAGAAGAGGTCTATATGGATCAGCCGCAGGGTTTCACGGTCACTGGAGAAGAGCAGAAAGTCTGTCGTCTCCAGAAGTCCATCTATAGCCTCAAACAAGCCTCCCGAAGTTGGAACATTCGCTTTGATGAAGTAATACGGGGTTATGACTTCATCAAAAACGAATCCGACCCTTGTGTATACAAGAAGGTCAGTGGAAGCTCAATAGTGTTCCTAGTGCTTTATGTGGATGACATTCTGCTCATTGGTAATGACGTTAGAATGTTAGGAAACACAAAAGCATGGTTGTCAACCCAGTTTTTCCATGAAGGACTTGGGTGAAGCCTCCTACATCCTAGGCATCGGACAGATCTAAAAGGATGTTAGGACTCACCCAAAACTCGTATATGGAGAAAGTCCTAAAGAGATATCGAATGGACAACTCCAAACGAGGATTCCTTCCAATGAGGCATGGGATCAAGTTATCCAAGAAACAGTCCCCATAGACTTATGAGGAACTTGATGTTGGAATAGGTGACCAGAAAGCCAATAAGTTTGGCAATTTGTAACCTATCCGACAAACTTGATGTGAATGTAATATTATTATGTGATGAATAAGATGAGTGTTCGTCACCAATGGTACCTTCTTTGTTGCGCTCATCTTACATTTGTTAAAACGGTGTTTAACTTATATCGCAACAAAGCCCACAGACCATGGAAAACAACTCGTGCAGTTGGGCCACGCATTGGATGGTGGTCATGAAACCAGCTGATTAAGAGTTGGGTCTGAAACGTTCCAAGTCGAGGACCTCGAGACAGGGCATCGAGAGTCCTATTGAGACTTGCGTCAAGAGTCGTGTTCATTGGATGAGTGCCGTGTTTCATCGGCGACAGGCGTGGGACGCCTACACGATCTTGATGGGTTGGTCGACTGGGGTCGAGCCGACTGGACTGACTCGCGGGGATCATCATATGGAAGCCTTGGAGGCTTGGTCGGTATGATTGGATTTCCCCGTTCCGATAGTACGGGAGTAATCCTCAGACTTGAGGAATCATGGCAGTCACGTGCACAAGACGGCTGTATCTTGGATCTGGCGAGAGGTGATCATTCTGTAAGATGATCATTATAAGCCTTGTCCAGTGCAGTCAGAATGTGTAGTGGGGACGGTGGATTCCGAGAAGAGGATCCGTCCCCTGTCAGTATGTGACAGAGGTATCTCCTATGCACTCGGAGACACGTTCATGCTGTTTGAAGCTGTGGCCACAGTGGTTGGTCGAACAGGAAATGGTTTCCTGTGTCGACGCAATGAAGCATACGTGGTCTCGAGTATTAAGCATAGATGCCTAGTCAAGGATGGGAACCGACGCCCAATTCCATACCCTAGACTAAGGCCGGGAGACGGGTAGACGGAAGGATCGTACCCGTACTGAATCGGCGCCTAAATGTTCACGCCAATTCACCTAGTCTCTAGTGCCATGGACCGTTGCTAGACGGCCACCCATGGTAACGGGCCCTTGTGGGACACGAGCCCAAGTCTAGCTGAGGGTGAACCTAAAGGGTCACACACAAATCACCGAGGAGGTTGAGAGATCGACTTGGAGTCAATCTCGAAGGATAAAAATAAGTAATTGGATTACTTAAGGGAAAGTCCATTGGATGGACGGGCCGATATTGTATCGGGCTTTCAATTAATCGGTAAATTGGATTTTCGATTAAATATGGAAAGTTGAGATGTTGAGACGTTGGATCTTTTAATTGGATTAAAAGATCAACGGGAATAATTTAAGTGGACATTAAATTGGATTTAATAATGGGTTCGTCGTAATTGGATTACGATAAAACCCGGTCCGTTAAATTATACCCGAGAGGAGAAATAATTCCTAATTTGGAATAGGAAGAAGTTGGACTTCTTCCCTTAATTAAACATAGCCGACATGCTCCCTTGGAGGAAGCAAAATCAGCCATGTTGCATGCTAGGTGGTATGTTGACTTGTCTCTTTTGGAAAGAGACAAATCAACTCCAATCAAGCTCTTCCCTTTTGGTATGATTTGATCATACCATAAATTTTGGTAGGCTTGATTGAAGAATTGATGGTGATTGATTGGAATGAATCTAGACATCCTTGGATGTACCTAGACACATTCCAATAATCACATTAATTATGTATATATATTAGAATATACAACACCTAGCATAAGTGATTCATTATTCATTCTTTTTCTAGGAAAAAGAGAAGACAAAAAATCCTCTCCTCTCTCTCAATTTTCGTGCTCCGTCCCTCTCTTACACTTGTGTTCTTCACTTGATTTTTGAATCAAGAAGAAGAACAAAGTAAGTTTAAGAGAACACTAATTCATAGTGTTCTTCTCTTAAACCGATTCCTTCCTAAACCCGTTCTTTTCTAGCTAGAAGAACGTGTGTTTCTTCCGGTGTGGTGTGGATCACCTTTGGAGAATCCATACGTTTGGATTTCGTGAGCATTCCGGAGAAGGAACAACGCTAGTAGCCGGGAGCATACGCTAAACAATCAAAGGTAACGGTTTATTACGCTTTGATTGATTCCATTTATATATCTATGCCCTATGTGTTTAAATATATGTTTCAATATTTACACATCCTACGTCGAAACGCCGGTTGAGCACCCAAGGGTACACCCCTTGGGATTCGCGTATTTTGAATTTTATTTAAATTTACGCAATTTCTTCGCCTTTCTCGCTTCCGCTCGCGCTCCCGGGCGGATCCGCTTGTCCTTCACTTGAAAGGATGAAGGTCATCCCCTATGCTTCTGCCGTAGGTAGCATACAATATGCGGTCCACTGCACTAGGCCTGACATTGCATACGCTTTGAGCGTGACAAACAGATATCAGTCCTGCGCAGGAGAGGCACATTGGAATGCTGTTAAGAGCATCCTTAAGTACCTAAGGAGGACTAAGGACATGTTCCTAGTCTATGCAATGGAGAACTAATTCTGGAAGGCTTTAGCGACGCTAGCTTTCCAGTCTGGTGACGATGATGCCAAGTCTCAATCGGGGTACGTATTCAAACTCAATGGAGGAGTAGTAGCTTGGAAAAGTTCCAAGCAAGCAACCATTGCTGACTCCACCACAGAGGCTGAATACATAGCAGCTTCAGAAGCTGCTAAGGAAGCGGTTTGGATGAGAAACTACATCCAAGAGTTGGGTGTGGTGCCTAGCATCGCCGAGCCTGTTGTCATCTTCTGTGATAACAACGGCGCTATAGCGCAAGCAAAGGCACCGAGATCTCATCACCGTTCCAAACACATTCTTAGACGCTACCATCTTCTTAGAGAAATGGTAGGAAGAGGTGACATCCGGATGGACCGAGTCAACTCGGCAGACAACACAGCAGACCCGCTGACAAAGCCTATGTCGCAGAGCGCTCTAACGCAACATCTTGAGAAGATGGGGATTAAGCATATGGGCAATTGGCTTTAAAGGTCAAGTGGGAGATTGTTAGAATAGGTGACCATGTAAGCCAATTTTGGCAGGAATATGTAACCTATGTCTAGACAATTTTTGATTTTTTGATAAAAATATTTATGAATAAAGAAGTGAAAATTTATATGGCAATACTTTGTTTACGTTCACTTATATCTACATTTACATTTCTGTTCACTATGCAAACAAAGCCCACGGACTGAGAAACGTTTTCGGGGACTGGGACTACGCTTGGAGGTAGGTCCATGAAATCAGTCTTACCAAATCAGTCCGGAAATCTCCAAGTCAAGGAATCCCAAAAATGGGTACCGGGATTCCCTTTGAGACTTGCACTGAGCATCTGCTGTCGTATTTCATCGACGGGTGACGAAGGTCGTCTAAGAAGTGTTAGTGGGTCAGCATGCTAGGAAGCAGCTGACTAAGGTGACTCGCGGGAACCGTCTTACGGAGGACCTTGAGTATGGTCAACAAGGTATGACGTGTATTCCCGGTTCCAACGGTACAGGCCAAGTCCTTTGACTTGAGGAACTGCTGAGTTTACCTGTGCATCAGGTCTGTATCTTAGATATGGTGAGAGATTGCCAAAATACTCTTGAGTAGTCATAAGCCATGTCTAGTGGCAGCTCGGGTGTACAGATTGACAGTAGTTTTCCAAGAAAGGATCTATCTCCTGTCAAAAGGTATTGACAGTTGAGTCTCATATATGCTCTGTGTCTTGTCCCTGAAATCTGTGGCCACAGTGACTGAACAGAAGGGAAAGGTTTCCCTTGCGGCGTTTAGTAAGGACAGACCGACACATAGGTCCCAAAATGGGTACCTGCTTTTTCCGTGCCCTAGACTCTAAGTGATGAGACCGAAGACAGAAGGACAAGTGTACTGTTAGAACCTAAATGTTCATCCCAATTATTTCACCTAGTCTCTAGTGCCATGGACCGTTGCTAGATGGCCACCCATGGTAACGGGCGGATTCTAGGAATCCGACCAAGTCTAGCTGAATGGTGAACCTAAAGAGTCACACACTATCCACACACACTTAGTATTTAATTTGGAATTAAAATATTGGAGTAAAGGAATGATTAAATTAGATTTAATCGGGTCCTATATTTTCCTTGGAGAAATTAATTCCTTCTATTTGATAAAGGCAATTAAATTAATAAATAGGATTTATTAAAGGGTTGATTTAATTGGCTTAGAATAAATATTAATATTTATTTATTATATTATATTTATTCTTTTAGCCTTTTGGAATATTTAATGGGATTTAAATATTCCATTAAATTAAGATCAACGGTTGAGATGGAAAGGGGAGATGGAAGGCTAGGATTTGTTTGACTAGGTCAAACACTAGTTTGACTAGGACTTTGACTAGGTCAAAATCTTAGTCAAATTAGAGTTCTTAGAGTAGGAGTTTTAAGAGGATTAAACTCCTCCTCTATAAATACCTCTAGCTTCCAACCTTTTGAATGATGATGATTCTTGAAATCACACACACAACACACACTCGTCTCTCCCCTCCTCACCTCTCGTCCGCCCCCTCTCTCTCTACAAGAAAATTGTTTCTTGTTCTTTTGTTCTTGGAACATTAGAACTAAGGAAAATTAGTCCCGTTAATTCATAACGTGTGATTGATCTATCCTCTTCAAAAATACTTGTTCGTTGCTAGCACGACGTGCAAGATACGTGGGTGGATCGTGTGTCACGATTTGGAGGGTCTTAAGAATGAGATCTCGGTGCAAAACAGGGAACAACGCGTGTAGCCGTTGAAGACGAAAACGACAAACGGGTAGGTCTCGTTTTATTTTTTCGTCCCTCTTTAATTTTTTTCAACTCTATGGCCTCCATGATTTCTTTACATGCTTTATAATCATGAGATACACCGAACGCCCGGGAACCTCAAGGGTACACCCCTTGAGCGTGTTCTTTTAAATTAAAAGCATGCTTTATTTTTTTCGTATGTTTATTTTTATCGCGCTTTCGCATTCGCGCAATTCCCGGGACGATCCACCGATTTCTTTCAGGAGGGTCTCAAGAACGAGATCTCGGTGCAAAACAGGGAACAACGCGTGTAGCCGTTGAAGACGAAAACGACAACGGGTAGGTCTCGTTTTATTTTTTCGTCCCTCTTTATTATTCAACTCTATGGCCTCCATGATTTCTTTACATGTTATATGATCATGAGATACACCGAACGCTCGGGAACCTCAAGGGTACACCCCTTGAGCGTGTTCTTTTAAATTAAAAGCATGCTTTAATTTTTGTGTGTTTATTTTTATCGTGCTTCCGCATTCGCGCTATTCTCGGGACGATCCACCGATTTCTTTCAGTGGTATCATAGCCCGGTTCGGTGTATAGGCCTAGGGTTAATGTGCGTTCTAAGCATGAAACGTGATATTGGCATGTTTTATCTTAAATCTTGATTTTTCTTGATTATAAGCATGTCGGTTTTATTGCTTTTAATTCATGTGAATTTCTAAATGTTGGTATTTTTCTATTTTTCTTGGGAAACGGGGTGGAAAATTGAATGGAAAACGAGAAACTACGCAGCCGGCAGGGCAGACGCGTGCAGGGAAGGGAAGCCTGCGCGCGCCCCGCCCAGCCGGTCGCGCAAGGGCAGCGCGCAGCCAGGGAGGCTGCGCGCACGCAGACAAGGGTGTCTGCGCTGCGCGCGCGCCCGCGCGCAAGGTTGCGCGCCTGAGAGTACGCTCGCGGACGGACTCTGGGCAGCGCCGCCAGGCGCGCGCTCACGCAGACGGAGGAGTCTGCGCGCGCGCGCCCGGCAAGCGTGCCCAGTGCACGTCTGCGCGCGCACTGCGCACGGCACGGCCGGCAGCCAGCAGGCCAGCGCAGCGCGCAAGGCAAGGGGCGCGTGCACGCAGGCAAGGGGCCTGCGCGCTGCGCCAGGCGCGCGTGCACGCAGGCAAGGGGCCTGCGCGCTCGCGCCCGGCCAGGCAGCACCTGCGCGCGCGGGCGGCAGGCTGAGCCTGCTGCCCTGTGCGCGTGCCGGTGGGCCGCTGCCGGCGGCGGCGGCTGCTGCTAGGGTTTCAAAACCCTAGCAGTGTTTTTTTCTTTTATTTTTTAATTATTTTAAGTTTTAATTTTTTAATTAATTCTGAAAAATCATTTTGGTTCAATTATGCCTATTTTTCTAAAGACATTATTTTCGGAGTAAAATAAATTAGATTTGGAATCCCGGGGTTATTTTACTTAAAAATAATGAGGAAAGGTTTTCCTAAAACGAGAAAATATTATTACCAATATTTGTGTTTTATTTTTCACACGTTATGCACATATTCATTTATTATTTTGGATATTCATGATTGGATATCATGTGTTGTTGGTATATTGTGATTATATGATTGGATCATGTGATTATGTGTGTTGGATGGAAATTGATGATCACGAGCCCTAGACCGGATGTATTGGTTTATTTTCTGTTGGGCCTGTGTGCCTCTTTTACTGCTTTCTCCTTCTCTCTTTCTAGTTGCCTTGGAATAATAAGGCATTCTACCTCCCTGCTTATGTACTCCCCGGGTTTTTCGCTGGGGTTTCTATTTTTAATATGTAATGAGAGTAGACTAGGAGTGAGGTTTCTTTTTTTTTTTTTTGTAATTGGTGGAGAAGAAGGAAGGATCACGTGGAGAGCCCAAACGGGAGGTCCCTTGGAGTTTTCCATGAAGTGAAGAAAGATAAAAGAGACCAAGGCCCATCAGCATGATGATTGGGTTACTATTAATGTAATAGTATAGGACCAACCCTAGATTGACCATAGATCCACTGCGGGCTCAGTGGGTCGCATAGGATTCGGACTCGTGATCATCCAACAGGGGCGTGCTAGGCTTTAATTCTGCATGTGGTTATGATGATGGATGAATGGGTTATTTATTTATCATATAACTGCTATGGATGGTTTATTTATGCATTTATGGATGTATGTGTAGATATTTATTTTATTTTGAGATCTCGGTCATTTACTACTCTCACATTGGTTGGACCAATGTCAAAATATTAGACCCTAGACAAAAGTGGACATAAACTCTAGAAGTTTGTCCATGCTTCCAATCCATGGCATAGTAAAGGAAGCTGCTTTGGGTCAATAGCGTGGTCTCATGAGTCGTGGCACGTTATTGTACTTAAAGGAAGCTACACTATGTCATGAACGAAAAATGGGCTGCTGCTACCTGTCTCACGAGTCGTGGGGGTACCAGTGGGTCTGTAGCTCGGTCGATTGTGTTGGGTCTAACGCCCAATTAACATGATTTGCTTGGAGTCCTCGGGATCATGTGAAAGGGTCAGGCAATAATCTTGGAATCTCGTGGAACGAGAATGGTATGGAATACCTCCCACAGGATCTTTTCCATGCGAATCGTAAAAGCGGGGTATGGGAAAAATCGCTGTGGATCCCAAGCCCACTTGGAAAGGATTTCCCGAAAAATCACGTTTGAGAGTACCGTGTTTTCGTATAAATAGTGGGAGGATTAAATGACTAAAGTCCATGCATTTAATTATTTTATCAAACCACCGTCTTTTATTTTCTGATGATCGCGCGCTGTTTTCTGAAATGTAGATTTTAAAAATGTCTAAGAACCCACTTTCCACCATTCTTGAGACAAACAAATTCAATGCAACAAACTACAACGACTGGTTGCGCAATCTCAGGATAGTCCCTAGATTACGAGAACGAAAGCTACGTCATCGACGAGCCTCTCCTAGGACCTTACCGGAGGGATCCACGCTAGAAGAACGTGAGACGTTCGAGACTTGGCATAAGGATAACCGGAAGGTCCGTAGCATCATACTTGCTTTGATGACCAATGAGATTCAGAAGCAATATGAAAGGCTAGACGATGTCCCTTCCATTATGGCTCGCCTTAAGGATTGCTATGCAGTCCCGGACCGGCATACTAGGTATGTCGCGACCAAGGCGTTCTTTGGAATGAAAATGACAGAAGGATCCTCTGTACAAGAGTGCGGGGTTAAAATACTTACCCTGGTGGAAAAGCTCGAGGACCTAAAGGCAGGTCTCGACAATGAAACATACATAGATGTGATTCTTCAGTCACTCCCACCCTCCTTTGACCAATTTATCGTCAACTACAACATAAACACACTTGAGAAGGGCATTCATGAGTTGATCAATATATTGTGCAATACGAGGCAACGACTAAGAAGTCCACGCCTTCGATATTGTTTGGAGGTGCTTCGACTTCTAATACGAAAGGCAAGGGTGCTGGACGTTGGAAGAAGAAGAAAGGGAAGGGAAAGGCCCGTCGAAGCAGCTACGAACACTAAGAGTGTTCCCATTGCAAAAAGAGGGGAAAGGCAAAGGAAAGGGAAAGGTTGTCTCCAAGCAATAGTCGAAGGCATATGACATATGTATCAACTGCCGTGAGAAAGGGCATTGGAGAGAGAGAGTGCCCCAAACTCTTCTCGAACCAAGGTATATATGTGATTGAGGTTAATATGGTCACTAGTTCTGCCTCTTGGGTATTAGATACTGGTTGTGGAGCACACATTTGCAATGACTTGCAGGTGTTGAAAAGAAGCAGAAATTGGGTAGCGGGGATATGATCCTGAAGCTTGGGAATGACAAGGCCATCTCGCAGAAGCAGTAGGATCCGCCACTCTTGTGATTAGTGATAGTATTAGCATAGATTTAGAGCAAGTTTATTTTGTACCCAGTATGATTAAAAACATCATTTCCATTCCATTGTTGGACAATAGTGGTTATGAGTTTAGAATCAATAAAAATTGCTTTTATTTGATGAGGGTGTGGTATTGCTCATCTACTTGGTACATTGCATAACGGACTCTATATCTTGCAACAAAACGAATATCGTCCTCAATGCACAACACAAATGAAAATTAGATAATAACGGGAACGCACGTCTGTGGCACGCTAGCTAGGTCACATATCCCAAGATAGGATGAAAAAGGTTGGTAGACTCAAAGAACCTAGAGGTTGGGGACTTGAGCGATCTACCAACTTGTGAGTCCTGTCTAAGAGGGAAAATGACCAAGAAGCCCTTTGTAGGACAAAGCAGGCTTTGCCACAGGTCTGTTGGACTTGGTCCATACAGACGTATGTGGACCACTAAGGACGCAGCCCGAGGTGGGTTCTCCTACTTCATAACCATCACCGATGATCATTCGCGGTATGGTTATGTTTACCTAATGAGGTAACAAGTCTGAAGCTCTTGAGAGGTTTAAAGAATTCAGACTTGAAGTGGAGAACCAAACCAACTGCAAAATTAAAATCCTTCGGTCGGACCGAGGCGGTGAGTACCTTTGTACGGAGTTCCTAGATTATCTAAAAGAACATGGTATAATATCAGAATGGACACCTCCAGGAACACCGCAGTTAAATGGTGTCTCTGAAAGGAGGAATCGAACCCTGTTGGACATGGTTCGGTCCATGATGAGTTTTATCAAATTGCCCTTATCGTTTTGGGGCAATGCACTAGAAACGGCGGCCAAGTTGTTGAATTTAGCGCCTACTAGTACATTGACCCAAACGCCATATGAGATATGGGCACGGCAAGCCTGCATCCTACAACTACTTAAAAGTGTGGGGTAGCCCCGCATACGTCAAGAGGTTAGTGGGAGAATAAGTTAGAATCTAGGTCTAGCTTATGCAGGTTCATTGGATACCCTAAAGAAACTGCGGGTTATTACTTTTAGGACCCCTTGGAACAAAAGGTGTTTGTTTCAAGAAATGCAGTATTCTTGGAGCAAGGCTTTCCCGGAGGATATCCAACTTGATGAAGCTGATCCTTGAGGAATCAAGTGATGGAATCCAGCCATCAGAGGAAGGCCGCGGAACCCTCACTTAGAGGATTCAGGATTAACAGCCGAAGGGCTGGCCAACCTCGAGAAGTCCAACATGCTAGGCATGAAGGACAGCCTCAAGGAATAGCCAGTCCCGGTTCCAGAAACCGCCGGCTCCGATACAGTCAGCGCCCACAGTCACCACTGACGTTCCTGTTCTCCGTAGGTCCACTAGAGAGTCCAGACCTCCAGTGAGATATGGCTTTCTAGGTGCGACCGATCTTTTGGATAACGATCCTAAGACTTATGGAGTAGCGATGTCTGACATCGACTCCGGGAAATAGCTTGAGGCCATGAAAGCCGAAATGGACTCCATGAGCGAGAACCAAGTTTGGAGTCTTGTAGATCCACCGAAAGGTGTTAAGCCAGTCGGCTGTAAGTGGGTCTACAAGCGCAAACTTGGCGTTGATGGAGAAGTCACAAACCTTTAAGGCTAGGCTTGTAGCTAAGGGATACACTCAACGACCCGGAGTCGATTTTCAGGATACCTACTCGCCAGTAGCCATGGCTAAATCCATTCGGATTCTGTTCGTCATAGCAGCATGGTATGACTATGAGATATGGCAAGATGGACGTGAAAACGGCCTTCCTCAACGGTTTTCGTTGAAAAAGAGATCTATATGGATCAGCCGCAGGGTTTCACGGTCACTGGAGAAGAACAGAAAGTCTGTCGTCTCCCAGAAGTCCATCTATGGCCTCAAACAAGCCTCCCGAAGTTGGAACATTCGCTTTGATGAGGTAATACGGGGTTATGACTTCATCAAAAAACGAATCCAACCCTTGTGTATACAAGAAAGGTCAGTGGGAGCTCAATAGTGTTTCCTAGTGCTTTATGTGGATGACATTCTGCTCATTGGTAATGACGTTAGAATGTTAGGAAACACAAAAAGCATGGTTGTCAACCCAGTTTTCCATGAAGGATTTGGGTGAAAGCCTCCTACATCCTAGGCATCCAGATTGTCAGGGACAGATCTAAAAGGATGTTTGGACTCACCCAAAACTCGTATATGGAGAAAAGTCCTAAAAGAGATATCGAATGGACAAACTCCAAACGAGGATTCCTTCCAATGAGGCATGGGATCAAGTTATCCAAGAAACAGTCCCCACAGACTTATGAGGAACTTGAAAGGATGAAGGTCATCCCCTATGCTTCTCCCGTAGGGTAGCATACAATATGCGGTCCACTGCACTAGGCCTGACATTGCATACGCTTTGAGCGTGACAAGCAGATATCAGTCCTGCGCAAGAGAGGCACATTGGAATGCTGTTAAGAGCATCCTTAAGTACCTAAGGAGGACTAAGGACATGTTCCTAGTCCTATGGCAATGGAGAACTAATTCTGGAAGGCTTTAGCGACGCTAGCTTCCAGTCTGATGACGATGATGCCAAGTCTCAATCGGGGTACGTAATTCAAACTCAATGGAGGAGTAGTAGCTTGGAAAAGTTCCAAGCAAACAACCATTGCTGACTCCACCACAGAGGCTGAATACATAGCAGCTTCAGAAGCTGCTAAGGAAGCGGTTTGGATGAGAAAACTACATCCAAGAGTTGGGTGTTGTGCCTAGCATCGCCGAGCCTGTTGTCATCTTCTGTGATAACAACGGCGCAATAGCGCAAGCAAAGGAACCGAGATCTCATCACCGTTCCAAACACATTCTTAGACGCTACCATCTTCTTAGAGAAATGGTAGGAAGAGGTGACGTCCGGATGGACCGAGTCAACTCGGCAGACAAACACAGCAGACCCGCTAACAAAGCCTATGTCGCAGAGCGCTCACACGCAACATCTTGAGAAGATAGGGATTAAGCATATGGGCAATTGGCTTTAAAGGTCAAGTGGGAGATTGTTAGAATAGGTGACCATGTAAGCCATTAGCAGGAATATATTAACCTATGTCTAAACAATTTTTTTGGTATTTGATAAAACATTTATGAATAAAGAAGTGAAAATTCATATGGCAATACTTTTGTTTACGTTCACATATATCTGCATTTACATTTCTGTTCACTACGCAAACAGAGCCCACGGACTGAGAAATGATTTCGGGGACTAGGACCACGCTTGGAGGTAGATCCATGAAATCAGTCTTACCAAATCAGTTCGGAAATCTCCAAGTCAAGGAATCCTGAAAATGGGTACCGGGATTCCCTTTGAGACTTGCACTAAGCATTTGCTGTCGTATTTCATCGACGGGTGACGAAAGGTCGTCTAAGCAGTGCTAGTGGGTCAGCATGCTAGGAAGCAGCTGACTGAGGTGACTCGCGGGAACCGTCTTTACGGAGGACCCTGAGTATGGTTAAAACAAGGTATGGACGTGTATTCCCAGTTCCAACGGTACAGGCCAAGTCCTTTGACTTGAGGAACTGCTGAGTTTACCTGTGCATCAGGTCTGTATCTTAGATATGGTGATAGATTGTCAAAATACTCTTGAGTAGTCATAAGCCATGTCTAGTGCAGCTCGGGTGTAACAGAGTGGACAGTAGTTTCCAAAGAAAGGATCTGTCTCTTGTCAAAAGGTATTGACAGTTGAGTCTCATATATGCTCTTTGTCTTGTCCCTAAAATCTGTCGGCCACAGTGACTGAACAGAAGGGAAAGGGTTTCCCTTGCGGCGTTTAGTAAGGACAGACCGACACTTAGGTCCAAAATGGGTACCTGCTTTTTTCCGTGCCCTAGACTCTAAGTGATGAGACAGAAGATAGAAGACAGAAGGACAAGTGTACTGTTAGAGCCTAAATGTTCATTCCCCAATATTTCACCTAGTCTCTAGTGCCATGGACCGTTGCTAGATGGCCACCCATGGTAACGGACGGATTCTAGGAATCCGACCAAGTCTAGCTGAATGGTGAACCTAAAGAGTCACACACTATCCACACACCACTTAGTATTTAATTTGGAATTAAATATTGGAGTAAAGGAATGATTAAATTAGATTTAATCGGGTCCTATATTTTTCTTGGAGAAATTAATTCCTTCTATTTTGATAAAGGGAATTAAATTAATAAATAGGATTTATTAAAGGATTGATTTAATGGGCTTAGAGTAAATATTAATATTTATTTATTATATTTATTCTTTTAGCCTTTTTGGAATATTTAATGGGATTTAAATATTCCATTAAATTAAAATCAACGGTTGAGATGGAAAGGGGAGATGGAAAGGCTAGGATTTGTTTGACTAGAACTTTGACTAGGTCAAAAATTCTAGACAAATTAGAGTTCTTAGAGTAGGAGTTTTTAAAGAGGATTAAAAACTCCTCCTCTATAAATACCTCTAGCTTCCTACTTTTTGAAGGATGATGATTTCTTGAAATCAACACACACAACACACACTCTCCCCTCTCCTTACCTCTCGTCCGCCCCCCTCTCTCTCTACAAGAAAATTACTTCTTGTTCTTTTGTTTCTTGGAACAGTTAGAACTAAGGAAGATTAGTCCCGTTAATTCATAACGTGTGATTGATCTATCCTCTCCAAAAAATACTTTGTTCGTTGCTATCACAACGTGCAAGATACGTGGGTGGATCGTGTGTCACGATTTGGAGGGGTCTCAAGAACGAGATCTCGGTGCAAAAACGGGGGAACAACGCGTGTAGCCGTTGAAGACGAAACGACAACGGGTAGGTCTCGTTTTTATTTTTTCGTCCCTCTTTATTTTTCAACTCTATGGCCTCCTTTGATTTCTTTACATGTTATATGAATCATGAGAATACACCGAACGCCCCGGGAACCTCAAGGGTACACCCTTGAGCGTGTTCTTTTAAATTTAAAAGCATGCTTTAATTTTTGTGTTTTACTTTTATCGCGCTTCCGCATTCGCGCTATTCCCGGGACGATCCACCGATTTCTTTCACGGGATGGAAACTATGTTTTTAATCATGCTAGGTACATGGGAACAGTCGTTTCAGTACAATCCTAAAATGACTACTAATGGCTAACTCCATTGACCCTACGGCTTCCACAGCAACGGCCTTGCCATTGCCTAGCCTCAGGATCATCTCATCCTTGGTTTAGCCTTCTGCTTCTTTGCAGTGCCTGCAAATCATTGCAGATATGAGCACCACACCCAGTATCCAATACCCATGAAGCAGAATTAGTTATCATGTTTACTTCAACCACAAACATACCTGGGTTGGAGAGGAGTTGTGGGCACTCCCTCTTCCAATGCCCCTTCCCTTGGCAATCTATGCAGACATCATTTGCCTTGGATCGCTGAGAACCACGGGCCTTCCCTTTCCCTTTGCTTGGTCCCACTAGAGCAACAGGGGTGCCTAGAGTGCGAGCAGGGGCCGCAACCGTCTTCCCTTTCCCCTTCTTCCTCTTCCAGCATCCGGCCCTCTTGCCATTCGCCTTGGAGGTTGAAGCCCTCTCCTATCAATACCGCCGGCGCCGACTTATGGGTCGTTGCCTTTGTATTGAACCAGCATGTTGATCAACTCATGAATAGACTTCTCAAGTCCGTTCATGTTGTAGTTTACAACAAACTGGAGGATCACGTCGATGTACGTGTCATTATTAAGCCCAACTTCAAGGTCCTCGAGTTTCTTCCACCAGGGAGAGCATCTTGACCCCATGACTTTATACAGACGCTCCTTCAGCAAGCTTGGTGCCAAAGAATGCTTTTGTGGCGGCATATCTAATATGCCTATCCGGAACCGCATAAACCTCGTCCATGCGGAGCATTATGGCGGAGACATTGTCCAGCCTCTCATACTGCTCTGGATGTCGTTAGACATCGAAGCCAGTATGATACTGCGTAGTTTTTCAGTTGTCCTCATGCCATTTCTCGAACATCAAACGTTCTTCTGGCATGAACCCTCCGGTATGTCGCTCGGCGGCGGCACGTCCAAGACGTAGCCTTGGTTCTCAAAACCGAGGACAATCCTCAGGTTTTCTTAGCCAATCCGAGTAGTTCGTTCCGTTGAATTTTATTAGTCTCAAGTACCATGGTTACTGGATTCTTAGATATATCTACATTAATGAAAATGTAAAGCAAAAATTAGCAGATGATGGTAATATTATTGTTTAACTTGAAAACTTAGTCTTTTAGTCTTTAACCCTCCCACCAATTTTTATACGAAAGTTCGCCACTCTCAAAGCGGAGTTTTCGGAAAATCATTTTCTAGTGGGCTCGGGATCCACAAAGCGTAATCTCCATGCCCCGCTTTTACGATTCACATGAAGAAAACCTCGTCGGAGATATCCAATATCATTCTCATCCAATGAGATTTCCCAAGATATTTTGCCTCACCTATTTGCATGGTTCCGAGGACTCCAAGCGAACCATGTTACTCAGTGTTGGGCCCGACCCATCAACCAAATCATGTCTCAAACTGTCGCCCCCCATGACTCGTGAGACAGGGAAATAAATGAGCGCAGTCTTTTTGTTCACAATAATAGTGCAGCTTTTCCCTAGTCCAAGTGTGGCCACGACTCGTGAGACCACACTTGGGTATGTTAGAATAGGTGACCATGTAGTCAATCTTGGTAGGCGAATTGTAACCTATGTCTGAATAATTTCGAGGTTTTTAATAAATCTTTAATGAATAAGAAGTGAAGTTCATTTGGCATTTAACTTTATTTGTGGTTCACTTTTATCTACTTTATAAGTGTTCACTACGCAAACAAAGCCCACAGACTGAAAATGCATTTCGGGGACTGGGACGACGCATGGAGGTAGGTCCATGGAAATCAGTCCGGCCAAATCAGCCTGGAAATCTCCAAGTCAAGGAATCTCGAAATTGGGTACCGAGATTCCCTTTGAAACTTGCACTAAGCATCTACTGTCGTATTTTCATCGACGGGTGACGAGGGTCGTCGAAGCAGCAGTGTTAGTGGGTTGGCCTGCTAGGGAGCAACTAACTGAGGTGACTCGCGGGAATGTCTTACGGAGGACCTTGAGTAGGGTCGGTTAGGTATGACATGTGTTCCCGGTTTCCAACGGTACAGGTCAAGTCCTTTGACTTGAGGAATTGCTGTGTCTACATGTACATCAGGGTTGTATCTTAGATATGGTGAGAGATTGCCAAGATGCACTTGAGTAGTCATAAGCCATATCTAGTGTAGCTCCGGTGTGTAGAGTGACAGTAGTTTTCAAGAAAGGATTTGTCTCCTGTCAAAAGGTGTTGACAGTTGTGTCTCACACAAATGCTCTGTGTCTTGTCCCTATAAATCTGTGGCCACAGTAACTGAACAGAAGGGAAGGTTTCCTTTGCAGCGTTTAGTAGAGGACAGACCGACACTTAGGTCCAAAATGGTACCTGCATAATCCGTGCCCTAGACCCTAAGTGGTGAGACCATAGACAGAAGGATAGATGTACTGTAGAGCCTAAATGTTCATCCCATATATTCACCTAATCTCTAGTGCCATGGACTGTTGCTAGACGGCCACCCATGGTAACAGGCGGATTCTAGGAATCCAACCAAGTCTAGCTGAAGGTGAACCTAAAGAGTCACACACAATCCGCACACATAAATGTATTTAATTTAGAATTAAATATTTGGAGAAGTGGAGCGATTAAATTGGATTTAATCGGGTCCTTATTTTCTTGGGAAGAATTAATTCCTTTTTATTAGATAAAAGGGATTTATCTAATAAATTAAATTTATTAGAAAATTAATTTGAAGGGCTTAGAATAAATATTTATATTTAATATATTTATTTATTGCCCTTGGAGTATTTAAATAGAATTTAAATATTCCATTAAATTAAATCAATGGTTGAGATTAAAAGGGAGGAATCAATGGCTAATATTGGTTTGACCAAAGAAGCTAGATTTTGACTAGGATTTGACTAGGTCAAATCCTAGTTATGGTGGAGTCTTCAAAGTGTAGGAAACAGACGATGAATCTTGAAATAGACACACACACACACACTCGTCTCCGCCCTCTCCCTCTCTCGGCCGTGCTTCTCTCCTCCTTCCAAGAAATATTTTTCTTGTTCTTTTGTTTTAACAATTGAACATTAGGGAGGATTGATCTCGTTAATTAATAACGTTTGATCGATCCATCCTCTCCAAAAATACACTTGTTCTTTTGCTAGCACGAAGATCAAGATACGTGGGTGGATTGCGTGTACGAATTAGAGGGTCTCCTATACGAGATCTTGGAACAAATCGGGGAACAACGCAAGTGAAAGAAATATGTGGATCGTCCCGGGAGATTAACGCGAATAGCGGAAGCGCGAAATAGTGCGTAATAAAAAATTACAAAGCATAATTAAATGGAATTTAAACTATGCATAATATTCATAAACGAATCAAGGGGTGTGCCCTTGATTCTCCGGGCGTTCGGTGTATCTCATGTTCAATAAAACACAACATGGAGGCCATAGAATTGAAATCGAAAAAACGAAATTAAAGAACCTACCCGGTTGTAGTTTTTGTCTTCGTTTTGGCTACACGCATTGTTCCCCATTTTGCACCAAGATCTCAAAGAAGAGACCCTCTAAATCATCTCACTCGCTCCACCGGAAAGCAAACAACCCTTGTGCTAGCAAGAAATAATTTGGGGAGAAGAGACATCGATACACGCTATGAATTAACGCAATCAATGTCTCTTATGTTCTTAACTTGAATAAATCAAGAAGAACAAAGTAATATTCTTGGAGAGTGAAAAATAGGGGTGGACGAAAATTTGAGGGAGAATTGAGAGATGAGAGTTGTAGAGAATACTAGGTGTAAGTGTGTGTTTTTTAAGTATTTATAGAAGATGGAATTCCTATTCCTTCTCAAACTCTTCCAAAGAGACACACTTTGACTAGGATTTTGACCTAGTCAAATCCTAGTCAAATTAGGCTTTGATTAAGTCAAATTAATCATGGCCCTTCATCTCATCATTCTCTAGATCAAATCTTGTCCATCCATTTTGATGGGCTTTATGGAATGGGCCTATTTAATTCTAAATTAAATATTCCCATGGACTTTATATTAAAATCCTATTTAATATACTAAGCCCATTAATTAATTAATGGAATGGACTTTATTTAATTCCAAATTAAATAGTCCATGGACTTTATATTAAATCCTATTTAATACCAAGCCCATTAATTAATTCCATAGAATGGGATTATTTAATTCTAAATTAAATAGTCCCATGGACTTTATATAAAATCCTATTTAATATACTAAGCCCATTAATTAATTAATGGAATGGACTTTATTTAATTCCAAATTAAATAGTCCATGGACTTTATATTAAATCCTATTTAATACCAAGCCCATTAATTAATTAATTCACCCTTTTAATCTAATTAAAAGGAAAGCCCATGCTTTGTAAAATTCATAAATCTAATTTATGAACTCAAGCCCGATTATTCCAAATAATACATCGAGGCTTGTATCTCCAAGAAGTATAATTTAATTCCATTAAATTAAACCTTCTCCCGGAATTAATTCCAAATTAATTCCCTTTCATTTGGTGTAGCGGGTGTGACTCTTTAGGTTCACCTTTCAGCTAGACTTGGACCTACTTTTCGTTATTTCATAACTAAAGTAGTCTGTTACCATGGGTGGCCATCTAGCAACGGTCCATGGCACTAGAGACTAGGTGAATTTATGGTGTGAACATTTAGGCTCCGAGTTATACGCAGGTGCGGTCCTACCGACGCTCGATACGTACGGGTACGGTCCTACTGTCGCCTGTCTCCCGGCCTTTAGTCTAGGGGTCGGTTCCCATCGTTGACTAGGCAACTATGCATAATGCTCGAGATAGGTTTAACTCGACGTAGGAAATCCTTTCCCACTACATCAAGTGCTATGGCCATAGACTTTGTGAGTCTAAACCATCTCCGAGCGCATAGGAGATCTTGCTGTCATATCCTTTGACAGGGGACAGATCCTATCTTGGAATTCACCGCTCTTACATACTCCGACTGCACTGGACGAGGCTTATGATGACCATGTGATATAATCGGTCAAATTTCACCAGATCCAAGATACAGCCATAGTATGTAGGGGACTACCGTGATCCTCAAGTCCGAGGACTAATCCCGTACTATCGGAACCGGGAATACGAGTCATACCGACCAAGCCCGAGTGGCTTCCATATGACGATTCCCGCGAGTCACCTCAGTCGGCCGCTCCCCAGCAGGCCGACCCACTAACACTGCTTAGACGATCCTCGTCACCCGTCGATGAAACACGACAGCAGATGCTTAGTGCAAGTCTCAAATGGATTCTCGATGCCCTGTCTCGAGATTCCTTTGACTTGGAGTATTTCAGACTGATTCGGCGAAACTGATTTCATGAACCTACCTCCAAGCGTAGTTTCCAATTTCCCGAAACGTTATTCAGTCTGTAGGCGTTTTGTTGTGACATCGTAACGATGCAAGCAGTAAGTACAACAAACTCATGCCTATGAACCCTTACTACATTCATTAACATAATATTACTTGTTCACAGATTGACGAATGGTTCTCAGAATAGCCAATACCATTGACTTTCTGGTCACCTATTCTAACAATCTCCCACTTGACCAATAAGTCAATTACCCATTTTTTTCAGAATCCTCTGAGTATGAGTAATCTACGATACCGATTAAGGTATTGTGAGTCCGCTTATATTTCCTTGCGAAGCAATACGGTCTAACCGTGTTACCTCTATCCACCATTGCCTCCTAGAGATGGTGGTTGTCTAAGAATATTTTCGTGGATCTTGTGATGAGATCTCGTGCCAATACTCCCATAGCCAAGTTGCCTGCCATATAGGCGAACATGGCTTGGTCGTGCTAGGCGCCACGTCCATCCTATGGACGCGGTCTTCATCAGTGACCACTATCCGATGCACTCGTCATTGGGCCTGACTGTGCATACCTTTTGAGACTAACTGGTTTTCACTTATGCTCTGGAAGCTAGTATCGCTTTAGCCTTCCAAAGCAACTCTCAACAGACGGTGCATCATGAACACATCTTTAGTCCTTATTCAGGTACTAAGGATCGTTCTTGATTGCTGTCTTCAACCCCGCAGTGCATTACCGATTTATGTTGAGCCATGCTAGAAGCACTCTCAACATCGGTTCCTATGCACCGAGTAAACATATCATATGTTTGCCTAGGGTTAAGACGTAGGGGATACTCAACAAGCAAGCCTTCTCATTAGTCCACCGTGACTAAGTCTTGAATGGCTTGAATGCTTTATGCATAGTATCCAAGTTTTCTCATCAGTCTTACTATGGCTGAGTCTCGAACAACTTGTCCCTCTACATATATGAGCTTTTTCTCATCAGTCCACCATGACTGAGTCTTTGAAAAGCTCAATTCATGATATGTATGTGGGATCCCTAAAAATGTCATCGAGAATTTTCGTGAGTTACAGTTTGTGTTTTAGTGATTCCTAATGCCTTGAATTCATCCATGAATCAAGATATTACACACTTAAACACTTGGAACACCATTTCTACTCCCACTGATCACCTACGTCGTTTAAGACCGAGTCATGCTCCGTATGAGCTCGTCAAAACGAATATTCCAATTATGCGGTGTTTCAAACCTTGTTTGAATTTCCTAGCGGATTCTATGGCTTCTCTCCATAAATCCTACTACGATGTCCAACATCACGTTCCGCAGGTCATTTGGATTACTATCCAAATTTGACCGAACATATCCCGATCACTCGTACCTCTTACGACATTCGGGTTCGCTCTTGGAATATGATCAATTTAAGAAATGCGATTCTAAGCAACGTTAGTATTATTCTGTCGTAAACTTGTACAAATTAGACACCGAATCTAATTTGTCTCCCACTAGTCCCTTGACGTATGTAGGATCCTCTACATGCTCAAGGACTTTGTCGGGACACAGGCTTTGCCAAACCATGGCTCCTTGTGCGTGACTCCTAGCAAAGTGCCACGTTCCTTACGTTGGCAATTTTGAGTCTACGTCTACACGGGCTAAGGTAATTGGGCGAAATTTCGATCGATCTTCATCTAACGAGATTCGATCGTTCCCTTTATCAGAGACCGTCATACTTGGCCTTTATAGGAAATGTTTCATTGAGAATTCCATTCTCAACTTGGATGCTCAAGAGCTCCCACTAAATACACGGCCTTTTTAGATCCTATCGAAACAGGTTTAATTTTGCAACCATTTATGGTTCACCTCCTTAAGTCTAATTCCCAAACCTCCTATGGGACCTTTAGACTTTTGAACCCTCTTATGGTTTTGTGTATTAGTAACCTACAGTTGTCTTATTGGCTCCCTTCCAATAGACTATTTGGCAAGCCTACTTTGTCCAACAAAGAGCTTTTGGACTTTCTTCTTCATAAAAGACTTGTAAATTTAGTCGATTCGAATCATCTACTTCTAGATTCATCGAACTTTCCAATTTACTTATCTTTTAATAAGAAGAAACGTCCTAGCTGTTTGTAGATGCCAAATCTGTAAGTTGGTCTTGATTAATCTATTTAGATAATTTGAATTTTGAGTATCCATAAACCTTTTATGGGATGGTATTTTAGGAATTTACGTATAACTACCAGCAAACATGAATGAATATTCAATAATTTTTTTTGATCAAATATGTATGTAATAAAACCTTTGTCCAACAAAGAGACATACTTTTGATCATGCTAGGTTACGCAATTCCCATATTATACTAACATGATCACGATTATGGGCCTAACAGGTCTCTAGTCCTTTTCATCAATGGACCTTGCCATTGTTGAATCGTAGAACTGTTCTTGGCTTTTAAGTCCTTATTCACTTTCTGCAAACCACCCGCAGATTAGTGATAGGAACGGTATCAAATACCAAAAAGTGATCATGTCAATACTCAATATCAAATTTTACCTACATTGGAGAGAGGTTTAGGATGCTCCCCTTTCCAATGGCCCTCTTTTACGACAGTGAATGCTTACGTTCTTAGAAATCTATGAACTTGACTGCTTGAACCTTTTACTCTTTCCTTTACCTCCACCTTGTGTTGTAAAGGAATAACACTTGAAGTGCTTTAATAGTTGATGTTACCTTACCCTTCTTCCTCTTTTGGCGTCTGGCACCCTTGCCTTTCGCTATGGAGGTTGAAGCCTCTCCTACTAGTACCGACGGTGTAGATTTTGCAATCGTTGCCTCGTACTAGGCCAACATAATTACCAACCTATGAAGATCTTTTCTAAGCTCGTTCATGTTGATAATTAATGGTTCGTAGGAGGAAGGAAGAGACTGAAGGATCATGTCAATGTACGTCTCTAAGACTGACGTGGAGGTCTTTTGAGCTTCTCCACTAGGGATTGCATCATCACTCCATGTTCTTTGTACCGACATCCCTTCCGTCATCTTAGCTCCAAACATGCCTTCGTTGCATTTTACCCCACATGCTGGTCCAAGACCATATAGACATGATGCAAACGAAGCATAGTTTGAGCCAACATCATTATATCCTACTTGCCGGTGGTCATCCTTCAACTTTTGAACACCAAGCGTTACCTCAGTTGTCGACCCCTCCGGCAAGGGCTGAGGAACATCCTCATCCGGTTATGTGAGTTAAGGTTCTGGAAATCTAAGACCATCTTAAGATTTCGCAGTCAATTCGTGTAATTGGTTCCCTTTTAATGAGCCTCTTAGTGATGTGTTTGGTGGATTCTTAGACATTCACAACATATATGAAACAGAAAATAATAAGCAGAATGAAGTAATATTTTGGTTAAGTCTCGGTCTTTAGTCCTTAACCTCTCCCACTATTTTCTACGAAAACACGGCACTCTCAAACGTTGTTTTCGGGAAATCCTTTCCTAGTGGGCTCGGGATCCACAGCGATCTCCCCCATACCCCGCTTTTACGATTCGCATGGGAAAAGAACCCGTGGGAGGTATTCCATACCATTCTCGTTCCACGAGATTCCCAAGATAATTGCCTCACCCTTTCACGTGATCCCGAGGACTCCAAGCGAATCACGTTATTCGGGCGTTAGACCCGACCCAATCAACCGATTCATAGACTCACTGCTACCTCCACGACTCGTGAGACAGGTAACAGCAGTCTACTCATCGTTCATGACAAAGTGCAGCTTCTTTTAAGCACGATAGTCGTGCCACGACTCGTGAGACCACGCTATCGACCTAAAAGATCTTCCTCACTTTTGCCATGGATGGAAGGCTTGGACAGACTCCCAGAGTCCTAGTCCATTTATTAAGGGTCTATATTTAACTTGGTTCAACCAAGTGAGAGTTTTGATAGAACGAGACCTCATCACATATATTAAGTATTGCATTGCGTGCGTTATGGCAGAAATATTCTAAGCGTGAATGTAACCATACATAAAGCATATAGAATAATCATAAGCATATAATACGCTTCGCATGCAAAATAAAGCCGAGCACGCCCCTGTAGGATGATCACAAGCCTAAACCTATGCGACCCACTGAGCCCGCAGTGGATCTATGGTCAATCTAAGGGTAGGCCCTACACTATTACAAGATTTTAATAACCCATTACATGCAATGGGCCTTGTAAGTCCTCTTTATCTTCTTGGGCTCTCCATCTTGGGCCTACACCGGGCTTCTTCTCCATGGATCCTCCGTGGGCCATCTGATGGCTACCTCCATGGGCCTCCAACACCTTGGGCTTATCTTCTCTTGCAGCTTTTATTTACAAAAAGAAATAAAACCTCACCACTAATTCTACTCTCATTACATCATAAAATAAGAAACCCCAATTAAACATTTGGGGGGAGTACATTGGGAGGGAGAGAGAAAACCTTATTATTCCAAGGCACTAGAAGAGAGACAGAGAGGAAAATATAGAGGCACACAGGCCACAACCCAACAAATAAATGTAAATAAACCATACATGCGGTCTAGGGGCTTTGTGATCATCCTTTGTCAAATCAATTAACACAAATAGCACAAATACATATCCCACGTAAAATATGCTATACCAACATCCATGATAATCCATACCATAAAATAAATGCAGAAACTACATGTAAAATATCCACACCAAACATTGGATAATAGTGCAACCTATGCACAACGATTTTTGTTGGAAAAACCTTTTCCATAATTAACAAGGCAATATTAATTCTATGAAATATAAAATCTCAACCAAAATTAAAATGCCCCAAGTTAATTAATTCAGAAAAATTCCCAAAATTATACAGAAAAATCAAATTTTCTGAAACACAAAAAAACAACAATTCAAGAATATGCCCATTTATTCAAGAATTCCAAAATCCAACATTCGTGCAATATTAATACATGTTAAGATCTACTCATGCTCAAACCATAAAATAACCATGATGTCCAACATCATAAAACGCAGAAATTATTGCGAAATTTCACATATGAATTTTGATCATTGGCGCAACCATTGCAAAATTTAAATCTTGTTAGGAAACCCTTTCCTCATCAACCAAGCAATATTTATTTTAGGAAATTCCAAATCTCAAAAAAATAAATATTCTAAGTCAACGGGTTCAGAATAATGCAGAAAATATTATAAAAATAATTCAGTAAAAACAGTTTTGAAAAACGAGCCAAAAAAGGGAGAGAAACGGAAAACGGCACAGCCGGCCGGCCAGGCGCGCGCGCGTGCGCAGGCTCCTCTGCCAGCGCATGCCGTGCGCGCGCGCGCACGCGCGCAGGCGCCCATGCCTGCGCGCGCTGTCCGCGCACGCTGGGCGCGCTGGCCGGGCGCGCGCAGGCCCCTGCCTGCACGCGCGCCCGGCCGCGCCCCTGTGCGCGCGGCCAGCGTGCTGCTGCTGCCGGTTCGCCGTTTTTCACTCTTTTCGACTTTTTCATGCAATTTTTTCTGAACCACAAGATAAATTAAACCCTAGAACATGTATAAACACATTCAAGAAAACCAAGATCCAAAATCCCATGCAAAATTAAACGCCAATAAATATCTACGATAAACATGCTATAAACGTAAATTAAAACACGTTTGTCATGCTTAAACGCACATAGCACATATAATTCTAGGCCTATACACCGAACCGGGCTCTGATACCACTGAAAGAAATATGTGGATCGTCCCGGGAGATTAACGCGAATAGCGGAAGCGCGAAATAGTGCGTAATAAAAAATTACAAAGCATAATTAAATGGAATTTAAACTATGCATAATATTCATAAACGAATCAAGGGGTGTGCCCTTGATTCTCCCGGGCGTTCGGTGTATCTCATGTTCAATAAAACACAACATGGAGGCCATAGAATTGAAATCGAAAAAACGAAATTAAAGAACCTACCCGGTTGTAGTTTTGTCTTCGTTTCGGCTACACGCATTGTTCCCCGTTTTGCACCAAGATCTCAAAGAAGAGACCCTCTAAATCATCTCACTCGCTCCACCGGAAAGCAAACAACCCTTGTGCTAGCAAGAAATAATTTGGGGAGAAGAGACATCGATACACGCTATGAATTAACGCAATCAATGTCTCTTATGTTCTTAACTTGAATAAATCAAGAAGAACAAAGTAATATTCTTGGAGAGTGAAAAATAGGGGTGGACGAAAATTTGAGGGAGAATTGAGAGATGAGAGTTGTAGAGAATACTAGGTGTAAGTGTGTGTTTTTTAAGTATTTATAGAAGATGGAATTCCTATTCCTTCTCAAACTCTTCCAAAGAGACACACTTTGACTAGGATTTTGACCTAGTCAAATCCTAGTCAAATTAGGCTTTGATTAAGTCAAATTAATCATGGCCCTTCATCTCATCATTCTCTAGATCAAATCTTGTCCATCCATTTTGATGGGCTTTATGGAATGGGCCTATTTAATTCTAAATTAAATATTCCCATGGACTTTATATTAAAATCCTATTTAATATACTAAGCCCATTAATTAATTAATGGAATGGACTTTATTTAATTCCAAATTAAATAGTCCATGGACTTTATATTAAATCCTATTTAATACCAAGCCCATTAATTAATTCCATAGAATGGGATTATTTAATTCTAAATTAAATAGTCCCATGGACTTTATATTAAATCCTATTTAATATACTAAGCCCATTAATTAATTAATGGAATGGACTTTATTTAATTCCAAATTAAATAGTCCATGGACTTTATATTAAATCCTATTTAATACCAAGCCCATTAATTAATTAATTCACCCTTTTAATCTAATTAAAAGGAAAGCCCATGCTTTGTAAAATTCATAAATCTAATTTATGAACTCAAGCCCGATTATTCCAAATAATACATCGAGGCTTGTATCTCCAAGAAGTATAATTTAATTCCATTAAATTAAACCTTCTCCCGGAATTAATACCAAATTAATTCCCTTTCATTTGGTGTAGCGGGTGTGACTCTTTAGGTTCACCTTTCAGCTAGACTTGGACCTACTTTTCGTTATTTCATAACTAAAGTAGTCTGTTACCATGGGTGGCCATCTAGCAACGGTCCATGGCACTAGAGACTAGGTGAATTTATGGTGTGAACATTTAGGCTCCGAGTTATACGCAGGTGCGGTCCTACCGACGCTCGATACGTACGGGTACGGTCCTACTGTCGCCTGTCTCCCGGCCTTTAGTCTAGGGGTCGGTTCCCATCGTTGACTAGGCAACTATGCATAATGCTCGAGATAGGTTTAACTCGACGTAGGAAATCCTTTCCCACTACATCAAGTGCTATGGCCATAGACTTTGTGAGTCTAAACCATCTCCGAGCGCATAGGAGATCTTGCTGTCATATCCTTTGACAGGGGACAGATCCTATCTTGGAATTCACCGCTCTTACATACTCCGACTGCACTGGACGAGGCTTATGATGACCATGTGATATAATCGGTCAAATTTCACCAGATCCAAGATACAGCCATAGTATGTAGGGGACTACCGTGATCCTCAAGTCCGAGGACTAATCCCGTACTATCGGAACCGGGAATACGAGTCATACCGACCAAGCCCGAGTGGCTTCCATATGACGATTCCCGCGAGTCACCTCAGTCGGCCGCTCCCCAGCAGGCCGACCCACTAACACTGCTTAGACGATCCTCGTCACCCGTCGATGAAACACGACAGCAGATGCTTAGTGCAAGTCTCAAATGGATTCTCGATGCCCTGTCTCAAGATTCCTTTGACTTGGAGTATTTCAGACTAATTCGGCGAAACTGATTTCATGAACCTACCTCCAAGCGTAGTTCCAATTTCCCGAAACGTTATTCAGTCTGTGGGCGTTTGTTGTGACATCGTAACGATGCAAGCAGTAAGTACAACAAACTCATGCCTATGAACCCTTACTACATTCATTAACATAATATTACTTGTTCACAGATTGACGAATGGTTCTCAGAATAGCCAATACCATTGACTTTCTGGTCACCTATTCTAACAATCTCCCACTTGACCAATAAGTCAATTACCCATTTTTTTCAGAATCCTCTGAGTATGAGTAATCTACGATACCGATTAAGGTATTGTGAGTCCGCTTATATTTCCTTGCGAAGCAATACGGTCTAACCGTGTTACCTCTATCCACCATTGCCTCCTAGAGATGGTGGTTGTCTAAGAATATTTTCGTGGATCTTGTGATGAGATCTCGTGCCAATACTCCCATAGCCAAGTTGCCTGCCATATAGGCGAACATGGCTTGGTCGTGCTAGGCGCCACGTCCATCCTATGGACGCGGTCTTCATCAGTGACCACTATCCGATGCACTCGTCATTGGGCCTGACTGTGCATACCTTTGAGACTAACTGGTTTTCACTTATGCTCTGGAAGCTAGTATCGCTTTAGCCTTCCAAAGCAACTCTCAACAGACGGTGCATCATGAACACATCTTTAGTCCTTATTCAGGTACTAAGGATCGTTCTTGATTGCTGTCTTCAACCCCGCAGTGCATTACCGATTTATGTTGAGCCATGCTAGAAGCACTCTCAACATCGGTTCCTATGCACCGAGTAAACATATCATATGTTTGCCTAGGGTTAAGACGTAGGGGATACTCAACAAGCAAGCCTTCTCATTAGTCCACCGTGACTAAGTCTTGAATGGCTTGATGCTTTATGCATAGTATCCAAGTTTTTCTCATCAGTCTTACTATGGCTGAGTCTCGAACAACTTGTCCCTCTACATATATGAGCTTTTCTCATCAGTCCACCATGACTGAGTCTTTGAAAAGCTCAATTCATGATATGTATGTGGGATCCCTAAAATGTCATCGAGAATTTTCGTGAGTTACAGTTTGTGTTTTAGTGATTCCTAATGCCTTGAATTCATCCATGAATCAAGATATTACACACTTAAACACTTGGAACACCATTTCTACTCCCACTGATCACCTACGTCGTTTAAGACCGAGTCATGCTCCGTATGAGCTCGTCAAAACGAATATTCCAATTATGCGGTGTTTCAAACCTTGTTTGAATTTCCTAGCGGATTCTATGGCTTCTCTCCATAAATCCTACTACGATGTCCAACATCACGTTCCGCAGGTCATTTGGATTACTATCCAAATTTGACCGAACATATCCCGATCACTCGTACCTCTTACGACATTCGGGTTCGTTCTTGGAATATGATCAATTTAAGAAATGCGATTCTAAGCAACGTTAGTATTATTCTGTTGTAAACTTGTACAAATTAGACACCGAATCTAATTTGTCTCCCACTAGTCCCTTGACGTATGTAGGATCCTCTACATGCTCAAGGACTTTATTTTAATGTATGTTTATGCATGTTTAAATTCTTGAAATTTAAATTATACCGCGCTTCCGCATCACGCTACTCCCGGGACGATCCACACGCCTACCCAAGGCTTTCAGTGGTATCAAAGCCCGGTTCGGTATATAGGCCTAGGATCAGGCCACCGGCCGTGCGGCCAGACGACAAGCACGGACGATTGGCCGGGCGCGCACGCATGTAGGCAGGGTAGTGGTAGCTTCCTCACCATATTGCTGTGGATGGAAGGCTCGAACATATCAAAATACCATTTTGATCCAAGTCCGTTTTGGGCTAATATTTAAATTGGTCCAACCAAATGAGAGTTTGTGTACGACCGAGACCTCATCACATTATGGTGTTTTAGCATGCATAATTATCTAATATTTAAAGCGATAAATAAATACGCCGCATGTAGAAAACATAGCATACCCCTGTTAGGATGATCACAAGTCCAACTTATGCGACCCACTGAGCCCGCAATGAGTCTATGGTCTGTCTAGGGTGGTTCTAAATTATTACAATAATAATATACCCATTGTCATTCCAATGGGCCTTGTAATGCTTTTGTTTCACACCTTGATGCTTCACCTTGGGGTCTCCGACTCCATATGCTTGTTAAAATTAAAACCTCACTAATCCTATCTACTCTCATTACAAATGAAAGTAATACATTGAAATAATAACAAGCCTTAACATCATGAGGCTAAAAATACGGGAGGTGATAGTCCGAAAATAAGAGGCACGCAGGCCCCACCCAATAAAAATTAAATGATCATATATTCATCCATACACAAGGTATAGGGCTCTTGTGATCATCCCATGTTGATTCCATCAACGCACATAACACAATTATTCCAAATAATCATGCATTAAACCAATGGATGTTCCAAATATTCAAGTGATGTCTAACATCACAAAAACATAAATATATAAACAATATGCAAAATTCAAATTTCAAATTTAATGGACATTACAAATAATGCATCCAATGCATGTAATTAATTCCAAAGTAATTGAGCAAATTTAATCTAAGGAATAATCCAATTATTCCAAAATTAAATGTGCAAAATTAATACATTTTCAAAATAATGTGCAGAAAAAACAAAAATCAAATTTTCCAAAAAATGTCGAAAAACGGCACAAAACGGCCCAGCCGTTGTGCCTGCCAGCCAGCCGTGCGCGCAGACAGCAAGCCTGCGCGCCCTGGCACGCGCCCCGTGCCGCGCTAGCCTCGGCCGGCAGCGGCTGCCTGCACACAGCGTGCGCAGGCACCTTCCTGTGCGCGGCCGCCCCTGCTAGCACGCACGCTGGCAGGCACGCCGGCCAGGCCTGCGCGCAGGCGTGAGCCCCGCGCGCGCCTGCCAGCCAGTGACCAGCCGGCAGGGGCGGCAGCCAACCGCTGCTGCTGCTGTCCGTTTTTCTCTTCTTTTTTTTTCATGTTTTCAACATCATTTTTCAGAACAAAAATAGTAATAATATTCTGAAAATGAGCATGCAATTTTAGATCCAATTTAATAAAATAAGCATGCCAAAAGTCCATCAAATTCAAACAATTGAATCATCATATTATTCATACATTTATGTAACCTAACATGCCATTAAAACCATAAAAGCAAGTAGATCATGCCAAGTACATAGATCTATGCCCCTTACATCGAACCGGGCTCTGATACCACTTGAAGGACAAGCGGATCCGCCCGGGAGCGCGAGCGGAAGCGAGAAAGCGTAAATCAATACGTAATTTAAAATTAAATCGCATATAAAGCGAAATCCCAAGTGGTGCACCCTTGGGTGCTTAACCGGGCGTTCGATGTAGGATGTGTTAATATCAAAAACATACATAAAACACATAGGGCATAGATGAATACTAAAGATCTACTAAAGTGTAATAAACCGTTACCTTGTAGATTTTACGTGTGCTCGGGTACTTGCGTTGTTCCTTCACCGGAATGCTCACAAATCCAAACGTATGGATTCTCCAAAGGTGATCCACACCACACCGGAAGAAACTCACATTCTCCTTGCTAGAGAAAAACGGGTTTACGAAGGAATCGATTTAAGAGAAGAACACTATGAATTAGTGTATCTTAAACCTACTTTGTTCTTCCTCTTGATTCAAAACCAAGTGAAGAACACAAGTAGAAAGAGAGGGAAGTGGCCGAGAGTTAGATAGAGAGGAGAGAGGCGAAAAATGCTTCTTCTTTTTCCTAGAAAAAGATGAGTTATGATTCACATATGCAAGGTGTTGTATATACTTCTATATATACATAGTTAATGTGATTATTGGAATGTGTCTAGGTTCATCCAAGGATGTCTAGATACATTCCAATCAATCACCATTAATTCTTCAATCAAGCCTACCAACTTTTATGGTATGATCAAATCATACCAAAAGAGAAGGGCTTGATTGGAGTTTATTTGTCTCTTTCCAAAAGAGATAAGTCAACATACCACCTTGCATGAAACGTGGCTGATTGTAGCTTCCTTCAAGGGAGCATTTCGGCCATGCTCATTATGGGAAGAAGTCCAACTTCTTCCTATTCCAAAATAGGAATTATTTCTCCTCTCGGGTCAAATTAACGAACCGGATTTTATCGTAATCCATTTATGATGAACCCAACATTAAATTCAATTTAATGTTCACTTAAATTATTCCCGTTGATCTTTTAATTTAATTAAAAGATCCAACTTCTCAACTTTCCATATTTAATCAAAAATCCAATTTACCGATTAAACGAGGGCCCGATACAGTATCGGCGCGTCCATCCAATGGACTATCGCTTAAGTAATCCAATTACTTATTTATCCTTCGAGATTGACTCCAAGTCAATCTCTAACCTCCTCGGTGATTTGTGTGTGACCCTTTAGGTTCACCCTCAGCTAGACTTGGGCTCGTGTCCCACAAGGGCCCGTTACCATGGATGGTCGTCTAGCAACGGTCCATGGCACTAGAGACTAGGTGAATTGGCGTGAACATTTAGGCACCGATTTCGTACGGGTACGGTCTTTCCGTCTACCGTCTCCCGGCCTTAGTCTAGGGTATAAAATTGGGCGTCGGTTCCCATCCTTGACTAGGCATCTATGCTTAATACTCGAGACTACGCATGCTTCATTGCGTCGACACATGAAACCATTACATGTTCGACCAACCACTGTGGCCACAGCTTTAAACAGCATGAACTTGTCTCCGAGTGCATAGGAGATACCTCTGTCACATACTGACAGGGGACGGACCCTCTTCTTGGAATCTACTGTCCTCGCTACACATTCCGACTGCACTGGACAAGGCTTATGATGATCATCTTACAGAATGATCACCTCTCGCCAGATCCAAGATACAGCCGTCTTGTGCACGCGACTGCCATTTTCCCTCAAGTCTGAGGACTACTCCCGTACTATCGGAACCAGAGAAATTCAATCATACCGACCAAGCCTCCAAGGCTTCCATATGATGATCCCCGCGAGTTAGTCCAGTGAGCTCGATCCCAGTCGACCAACCCATCAATATCGTGTAGGCGTCCCATGCCTGTCGCCGATGAAACGCGGCACTCATCCAATGAACACGACTCTTGATGCAAGTCTCAATAGTACTCTCGATGCCCTGTCTCGAGGTCCTCGACTTGGAACGTTTCAGACCCAACTCTAAATCAGTTGGTTTCATGACCACCATCCAATGCGTGGCCCAACTACATGAGTTGTTAACCGTGGTCTGTGGGCTTTGTTGCGATATAAGTAAAACACCGTTTTAACAAATGTGAAATGAGTGCAATAAAGTAAGCACCAAAAGTGACGAATACTGATTGGGGGAAATTATACAACCTATTCCTATGTTTTCACCCTCATTTTATCTCGATATAATGCTTGGTCTTGGGTATATTTGTGGTTTTTAGGAACTTTGGTGGGGAAAAAAGTCAAGTGCAAGACAAGAGTCCAAACATAGAAAGAAGAGTCAAAAATTCTGCAGAAATGACTACGAGTTAGCCCGTGACCCATGGGCTATCAGAAATCCGGTTTCAGAAGCGCATGAAGCATAACCCGTGACCCACGGGTTACTAGACATTCGCTGGGCGAAAATTGGCAGACGAGTTGACCTACAAAAAAATGAGAATTCTGATTATAGGTCGACCAAAAAGAAGTCCTATTTCCTTTGTAATCCACCTTAGAGTCTTGCTCAGAATAGGACTAGAAAAGAAAAAAGAGTTTCTATGCTAAATAGAGTCCTACCTCTCCTTCCTCAACTAGGATTGTCCCTCTATATAAAGAAGGAGGGAGGAGAAGACTAGATTCAACTTGTTTTCAAGCAATTTTCTGCATCCTCTCTCTTTTGTTTTTGCTAGAATTAGAATGAACTAATTTTCTTTTTGTGCTAAGGCTTATGGAAAGCCTAATTGATACTATGTGTTAAATATTTTTCTGGATTAATCTATCGCTATTTTCCCATATCCATGAGTTATTGTATTTATTGCTATTATTTAAGAGCTTGATCACCTCTTAGAATTTCTTAATTATGTTAATGAACCGAGAGAGAATTTAGCATAGTGGAAAGGGTAATTCATGGTATGGATTGAATGATGTGTAGACATACACAAATATGATCTATCTGGTTCCATAGGTTTTTCATAAATCTTAATGCATTATTATCACGAGTCTTGGAGAGGAGAGATCCCCTAATTCCTTGGTAGTAATAGGTTCAGTATAGCTCGAGAGAGTATATTGGATTAAATTAGGAAAAACCTCAGTATGCAAAGATAATTGTCTGTGTGATTGATCCGTTAATATTGCATGCGTTGTGTTGATTAGGTGGACCTATAGCCGTGGCACTCCTTCCTAATTCTTCGTTTTTCCCTTACCGTAATTACTTGCTATAGTTGATTTTATTGCCTTTTAGTAGTTCCATAAACCATTCAAATTCTCGCTTGTCCAAATAATTAGGGATTAGTCATAGTTGTGGTAATTGTTTCATTAAATCCTCGTGGGATCGACATTCTTTATACTACTTGATAGCTAGTACACTTGCTAGTGCGTAATTTTTGCAACCAAGTTTTTTGGCGCCGTTGCCGGGGATTTAATTTGAAATAATATCATAACTCGCTGGACTTAATTAATTTGGATTTTTCTTTGCTTTATTTTTATTTTCACCTTGTTACCTCACTTCTCTTCTTTCTTTGGTTCACAGTTTAATGACACGAAGTGGTGGTGGAGAGTTAGCACAATTCGACCCTGAAATTGAGAGAACTTTCCGCCAACAAAGAAACACCATCGAGAGGGGTGAAGGGAGTGGAAACTCCAACACCGAGGATCAACTTCTTCTCATAGAACCGGCCATGGCGAATGCTTTAGGGGTCGTGGAGAGGCCAATGATGGAGTATGCGTTCCCAACAGCAGATGGGGTGACATCTAGCATTGCCAAACCTTCGATCCAAGCCAACAATTTTGAGATCAAGCAGTCCATCATTCAAATGATCCAAACGCGTGTGCAGTTTTCTGGTTTGCTTGATGAAAATCCTAATCAACATCTCTCTAACTTTCTTGAAATTTGTGATACTTTTAAGTTTAATAGTGTTAGTGATGATGCTGTTAGGCTTAGATTATTTCCGTTTTCCTTGTGTGATAAGGCCAAAGATTGGCTGCAGTCGCTGCCTGCCGGTAGTATTACAACTTGGCAAGAATTGACACAAAAATTCCTTGCTAAATACTTCCCCCTTTCTAAAACTGCTAAATTGCTCAATGACATCACTTCTTTTGTGCAGTCAGATAGGGAATCACTGTATGATGCGTGGGAACATTTCAGGGATATGCTTAGAAAGTGCTCTCATCATGAGCTCCCAGTATGGAGGCAGGTCCAGACATTCTACAATGGTCTCACGTTGGCCAACCGAGCTACCATCGATGCAACTGCAGGTGGTACTATCATGAAGAAACTACCATCAGAGGCATTCACAATCATTGATGAGATAGCTTCCAATTTCTACTCATATGTCCAGGACCGACGAGTAGCCAGTGTCCACCAAGTTGACGCCATGACTACGGTGTCTGCCCAGTTGGCTGCACTTACTCAGCAAGTGAATAACCTTGGAGCCGCAATATAGAATGCCCCACCCATAGGACCTTGTGGTGCTTGTGGTCAGATGGGCCATTTAAGTCCGGACTGCCGGGTAGGAAATACAAATGTTGCCTTTGAAGATGCTAATTTTGTTTCTCATGGTGGCAGGTCAAACTTCAATCCATACTCCAATACCTACAATCCGGGATGGCGTAGCCACCCCAATTTTTCGTGGAGTAACAACCAACAACAAGGGCCATCGGGGTACCAACAACAACCACGCCAGCAGCAGCCGCCGCAAGAGAAGAAGAGTAACCTTGAAGAAATGCTCTCCTCCCTCCTTGCCACCAAGAAGAAAGATGAAGAAATGCTCTCCTCCTTCATCTTCGCTGCCAACACTCGTTTTCAGAACCAAGAGGCTTCAATCCGAAATCTCGAGGTCCAAATGGGGCAACTCGCGAGCATGCTCACCAGCAAAACGGAGGGGCGGCTTCCGAGTAACACCGAGAAAAATCCTAAGGAGCAAGTCAATGCAATCACTCTCAAGAACGGGAAAATTATTGGGAGGACCCGCCCCACGAGCGGGTAGATGAGCCTCAACCAACGGAGGATGTGGAGCCTCAAGAGGAAGAAAAAGGGAGTACTCCTAAACTTAAACTTAATCTTAATGAAGTTCCTCCATATATCCCATATCCCAAGCAAATTTTGAAAGCAAATTTGGATAAACAGTTTGGGAAATTTCTAGAGATATTCAAGAAAATTCATGTTAACATCCCTCTCCTTGATGCACTCGCACAGATGCCAAGCTATGCCAAGTTCTTGAAAGAGGTAATATCCAACAAGAAGAAGTAGGCGAATGGGGAAACGGTGAAACTCAATGAGGAACGCTCAGCAATCCTACAAAACAAGCTTCCACCAAAGCTCAAAGATCCAGGGAGTTTTTCCATACCTTGCACTATAGGAGAAGTAAATTTTGATAAAGCTTTATGTGATCTAGGTGCTAGCATAAATTTGATGCCATATTCTATATTTGCTAGATTAGGAATGCATGAGCTCTCACCAACTATAATCACACTGCAACTAGCCGACAGGAGTATTAAATACCCTAGAGGTATAGTTGAGGACGCATTGGTCAAAGTAGGAAAGTTTGTCATCCCCGTTGATTTTGTTGTTCTCGACATGGAAGAAGATGTGAATACTCCATTGATTTTAGGTAGACATTTCCTTGCTACGGGAAAAGCTTTAATTGATGTGCAAAAGGGGCAACTTACACTTAGAATCAATGGTGAGGAGGTCGTTTTTAATGTGTTCAAAGCTATCAAACATCCAAAACATGTGGAGCATGAAGCCTTTAAGATTGATTGCACTGAGGCATTAACAGACGATTGTACCATGTTGAGTAAAGAAAAAGATCCTTTTGATGCATGTATTCTCAACTCTGAAGATTGTCTTTTGCAGGCAGGTTGTGGTGAGCGCATCGAAGCACTATACCATTTGGAGGCCCACCAAGATGAGACCACACCACGGTCCCGTCGGTTCCTTCCTCTGGATGGTCCTCCGACCCCAATATTGAAGCCATCCACCGAAATGCCCCCTACTCTCGAACTCAAGCCTCTTCCTCCCCATCTTAAGTATGTTTATGAAATCATCCATAAAGACTCCCATAAAATGATCAATGAAATCACCAAACACAGAAATCATGCAGCGTTGAAAGGTAGCCGGTGCATTGCACAACCCAAATGGCATTCTCCTAAATGCAAATGTACCAAAAGGAAATGTGAAGATGGTTTTCCCTTGATCCTCGGGGGCGATGGCCACCTGGTGGTATCCGGAGTAACCGTCTAAGAAACAGTAAAACGCATGCCCTGCGAGTTTTTGAACCCCCAAACTAGTGACCAGGTCGAAGTTTCTAATAGGAGCTTAAACAAATTTTGGAGAAAACCGTAAGTACTTCTAGGAAGGATTGGTTTTTGAAATTAGATGATGCACTATGGGCATATCGCACTGCATTCAAAACCCCGATCGATATGTCTCCCTTTCGCCTAATTTTCAGTAAACATTGTCATCTCCCGGTAGAACTAGAGCATAAAGCCTATTGGGCCACTAAATTCCTAAACTTTGATCTTCAATGTGCAGGGGAACATCGCAAGCTTCAACTCAATGAGTTGGATGAACTTAGGTACCACGCCTATGAGAATGCTCGCCTATTCAAAGAACGCACGAAAGCCTGGCATGACGCCCGCATTAGGCCAAAGGAGTTCACAAAAGGCGACACTGTGCTACTCTACATTTCTCGGTTGAGGCTGTTTCCTGGTAAACTACGATCCAAGTGGAGTGGGCCATTCGTGGTGACGAATGTCTTCCCCCACGGAGCCGTCGAGCTCAACGGAGAAAAGGGGCCCTTTAAGGTTAACGGCCAATGACTCAAACACTACTTCAAGGGCATGCCACCGACTCACGTCGACCCACCTCTCCAACTTTCCACACCATGAGGCTATATGGTCGAGCTAAAGACATTAAACAAGCGCTACATGGGAGGCAACCCATGCATGTGTATTTCCATTTTTTCAGTTTCAGCACAGGTAACGGATTCCTGATAACCCGTGACCCACGGACTATACCTGGTACGTTTCTGTCAAACGGATTCCTGATAATCCGTGACCCACGGGCTATTTAGAAGGCGCTTCTGACCGCGGCTGAATTTTTTTTTTTTTTATCATATGTTTTTTATTTTATTTTCGACATTAAAAATAATAATAATAATAATTCAAAAATTCAGCAAATAGGAATCCCCAAAATTGGGGAATTAGGGCACCACAATACCTAGTTCACACCAAGCACTTGCCCTAGATTCATGCAAAAGCACTCACCCCTCTTTTTCTCAGCAGCACCGCATCCCTGCCGCCGCGTCCCAGCCACCGTCAGGTCGACGCTCCAGCGCCGCGGCTCCGCCGCTGCGTTCCGGCTACCGCGTCTCCACCGCGCGTCCCCATTTTTCATTTTTCTTCTTCTTTCTTTCTCCTTTTTCTTGCTCTTTCTTTTCTTTTTTTTTTCTTTCTTTTCTCTCTATAGCTAATATTTTCTATTTTTTTCCTACCTTCTTTTTCTCTCTAAAATCAGTTTTTGTTTCTCCTTCACTTCCTCTCACCACGTTTTTTTACGTTTTTCCTGACCATATTTTCTTACACTCTGTTTTCTTCACCCCCGGGTTTCTCCTCTTGTTCTCATACTTGTTTCCGACTTGCTCTTTCTGCTACAGGTTCCCATGGACACTCTCGGCTCTTCCCGTTCTCGGCGCCGTCTCAGCCGCTCCAATGTCACCTTACCACCGGCGGACAGCGATCTTGGCGATCACCTTACTTTCCGCTCTCAGCATCATCGGGAGAGGTATGCTACGGTTTCTGCGCTCCGTACTCTCCAGGGTAAGTCTATCCATCGCCCCACACTCATTGAATTACAACTCCTTGATACTGTTGATGGACTGGTTCGAAACTCATGTTGGGATTGTTTTTGCTCTATTCAACATCCTGTTTACATTGAACTGATGCGTGAGTTCTATGCTACTTATGAATTTGCACCACCCGCACACTTAAGCACGCCGGGTGCCATCAAGTTTCGTCTGTGTGGTCGTGCTTTTAATCTGTCTATCACTGACTTTAACTTGGCCCTTGGTTTTATTGATCCCGTTTTGGCCACAAGTGATGCTTATTTGTCTACTGCATGTGATTTTCCTGATTCTTTTATCCCCCAAAGTGTCTATTCGGAACTAGCCGGCAATTTGGCCCCAGACAGCCATTTTTATGATTCTAGCAAGACTAAAGACACCTACCTCCTTGACCCTGCTCTTCGGTATTTGCACCGTTTCCTTGCTTTCACATTCTCTGGACGCAAGGATTCGGCTGCTGTGTTAAACAAAACTGAACTGTTTTTCTTATGGAGCATGCTTACTCATACTCGGATTAATGTAGGTTTTTGGGTCGCTTCCCAATTCCAAACTATCGTCTCTAAACAACGTCCATTAATTCTGGAGTCTTTGGTTACACATATCGTTGTGACTGCCGGCTTGCTTGATCTCGCCCACACCACTCTTCACATTGCATGCACCCCCCAACCCCTTGATGTTGAAGCTTTGGATCATATGGGTCTAATCGTTTGCCGAGGCGGCGTTATTCATTTTGCCCCTGCAGGTTTTACAGGACCGCGCCTCGGCCGCCGCCAGCGCGAGGCTAGTCCTCGCCCGGATGAAGATCCTACACCCCTTGCCACCGAGACCCTTCATGACCGGTTGGACGACGTTGATGAGCGGTTGCGACGCATGGAGCTGAACTTGCACGCGTACTTTGACTTCATGCACTTCCAACCGCCACACCCTCCGCCACAGTAGCCGTTAGGCACCTCACACCCTCAGGGATGTCTCTCTTTTCCTTTACCTTCTTTCGTTCCTTGGGGCACCGACATTGAGGACAATGCCGGGTTTACGTGTAGGGGTGGTTGATGTCCTTTGATTACATGCATATTGATGAATGTCGCTGAAGCATGATGACACTTATTTGCTATGATTCTGTGACATTTTCTAAAAATTGGAAAGGTGTTGGCAATATGTTGATGAACCTTGATACATTGCATCCCCATTTTACTCATGCCAATATGATTTATGAATGCATTGTTAGGATTGCAATAAGATACTTGACATGCATAGGAAAATTCAAACTTGCCACATGTGTGATGAATATCTTAACGATCTTGTTTTGATGAAAAAAATACTTGTGAGTAGCACACATAAGCCCTTTTGGTGAGCTTTTGAGCCTATGAGGACATATCTTATTGCTCCCATTTTTTTGGTTTGTGTGATTGTCATCTTTGGCTTGATTTTCTAGAACTTGCTCGGTTATACATATCGAGACCGCATATTGAGTTGGGCGTGTTGAAAATGATAAGGGCATTAGGATTGAACCAAAGTTTTCTTGTTGCTAAGCCTGCATAAATATCCACCCCTGGGAGCCCAATCGAGCCTGAGCCTGATTTTGTTGTTATATTAAGCACAATACAAGCCATGAACAACTGTTTCTTTGTCCTAAACCTTTGAACCCCACTGTTAAAGGATTGGAATGACTGCTTGTGATACTCTTCCCTCATTAGTGTATGGTTCAAGTGCAAGTCTCAACCATCCCATCAAGATGTGTCTAAAGAAAAGAAATTGTAGAAGAAAAAAAAAGAGAGAAATCAAATATCTCCCGAAAAAAAGAAGAAGAAAAAAAAATCGAATGTCTCCTTTCAAAAAAAAAAAAAGTGGAGAAAAAGAAGGGAAAAAGAGAAAACAGTGGAGAAAGTATGATGCAATGTGAAGGGAAAAGTAAAGAAAGAAGAAAAAGATGGAGGACAAAGAAAGAAAAAAGTGCACTTGAACTAGAAAATTCCCGCTTTTGGAAGCCTATCCAAGTAATGTCATCTAATTTCTTTAACCCCACAACCCCTTCTTTCATTCTTTTTTGTTTGTCTCTAACCCTCACCTAAAGCCCCATTACAACCCGGAAAAGACCCTTTAATTCTCACTCCAAACTCACTTCAAGCGGTGGAGATGTGATATAAGAGCAAGCCTATGGCAAAATCTCGTTAAAAGCTTGACTTGAGAGTTATTGTTCACCCTTAAACACTGTGAGCGCATTGAGTGTATCCAAAGCGAGGGTGTTCACTCACTTTGCATTTTTGATTCTGAATGGATTGTTGAGATGGTTGTCATATCGTGTGTCCTGTGTGAATTGGTACTATGTAGTCTATCGTTTCTCAGTTGCAACTTGACAGTGAATTCATTTTGAAATGTTGGCATAAGCTGAAATGAGGTGTTATGTAGAAAGGGATATTCCTTTGGGAATGATTACATTACATTGCTATATGCTTGAGGACAAGCATGATCTAAGTGTGGGGGTATTTGATTGGGGGAAATTATACAACCTATTCCTATGTTTTCACCCTCATTTTATCTCGATATAATGCTTGTTCTTGGGTATATTTGTGGTTTTTAGGAACTTTGGTGGGCAAAAAGGGCAAGTGCAAGACAAGAGTCCAAACATAGAAAAAAGAGTCAAAAATTCTGCAGAAATGACTACGAGTTAGCCCGTGACCCACGGGCTATCAGAAATCCGGTTTCAGAAGCGCAGGAAACATAACCCGTGACCTACGGGTTATCAGACATTCGCTGGGCGAAAATTGGCAGACGAGTTGACCTATAAAAATACGAGAATTCTTATTATAGGTCAACCAAAAAGAAGTCCTATTTCCTTTGTAATCCACCTTAGAGTCTTGGTTAGAATAGGACTAAAAAAGAAAATGAGTTTCTATGCTAAATAGAGTCCTATTCCTCTCCTTCCTCAACTAGGATTGTCCCTCTATATAAAGAAGGAGTGAGGAGAAGACTAGATTCAACTTGTTTTCCAGCAATTTTCTGCATCTTCTCTCTTGTGTTTTTGCTAGAATTAGGATGAACGAATTTTCTTTTTGTGCTAATGCTTATGGAAAGCCTAATTGATACTATGTGTTAAATATTTTTCTGGATTAACCTATCGTTATTTTCGCATATCCATGAGTTATTGTGTTTATTGCTATTATTTAAGAGCTTGATCACCTCTTAGATTTTCTTAATTATGTTAATGAACCGAGAGGGAATTTAGCATAGTGAAAAGGGTAATTCATGGTATGGATTGAATGATGTGTAGACATACACAAATATGATCTATCTGGTTCCATAGGTTTTTCATAAATCTTAATGCATTATTATCACGAGTCTTGGAGAGGAGAGATCCCCTAATTCCTTGGTAGTAATAGGTTCAGTATAGCTCGAGAGAGTATATTGGATTAAATTAGGAAAAACCTTAGTATGCGAAGATAATTGTCTGTGTGATTGATCCGTTAATATTGCATGCGTTGTGTTGATTAGGTGGACCTATAGCCGTGGCACTCCTTCCTAATTCTTCGTTTTTCCCTCACCGTAATTACTTGCTATAGTTGATTTTATTGTCTTTCAGTAGTTCCATAAACCATTCAAATTCTCGCTTGTCCAAATAATTAGGGATTAGTCATAGTTGTGGTAATTATTTCATTAAATCCTCGTGGGATCGACATTCTTTATACTACTTGATAGCTAGTACTTGCTAGTGCGTAATTTTTGCAACCAGAAACTAATATGTTACAAATCGCCAAACCTATTGGCTTTTTGGTCACCTATTCTAACATATATCATTTGGTGCTTTCATTTCAATCTCTTCCTCCATCGTGCCGACTTTTGCTCCGAGATTTGAATTGCACTTTCATCTCCTTCAGGCCTCTATCACCTCCCTCATCACGGTTGTTCATGACCTTCGTTCGACCATGGATTCTTTGAATGCCTAGGGAAGGCGTGTGGATCATCCGGGGAGGAGCGCAAATGCGGAAGTGCGATATAAAATAAATTGCGAAATTTAAAAACATGCTCATACATAAATGTAAATTACACGTTCAAGGGGTGTTCCCTTGAACCTCTCGGGCATTCGGTGTATCTCATAACTAAATAAAAGCATGCAAATCATGGAGGCCATAGGGTATTAGAAACGAAGACACTAAACAAAAGAACCTACCCGATTGTAGTTTTATCTTCAAACCGCTACTCGTGTTGTTCCTTATTTTGCACCAAGATCTCGAATAAGAGACCCTCCCAATCGTACCTGCCCGCCCACGTATCTTGATCCTCGTGCTAGTGAAAAACCAAGTGTAATTTTGAGAGGATGGATCGACCAAACGTTATGAATTAATGTGATCAATCCTCCTTAGGTTCAATTGTATGAAACAAAGAACCAAAACCTTTTCTTGGGAAAGGGGTGGTGGACGAGTAACAGGGAGAGAGCCGAGTAGTGTGTGTGTGTGTGTGTGTGTGTGTTTTTCTTGATTTTCATCATCCTTCTAAAGTCTTGACCTAGGAGTATATGTAGAAGGGGAATCTATTCCCCTTCAAACTCCAACTTTAGAAGCTTGGTTTGACTAAGATTTTGACCTAGTCAAAGTCCTAGTCGAACTAGGCTTAGATTAGTCAAACTAATCTAGGCCATTGATCTCTTCTCTTTAATCCCATCCATCCATTTAGTTATAGAATATTTAAATCCTATTTAAATAATCCATGGGGCTTTTAAATAAATAAAATAAATAATAATATTTATTTTAATCCCACTTAATTTATTCCAATAAACTAATTTATTTATTAGTTAATTCCTCTTAATCCAATTAAAGGAATCAACATCCCAAGAAAAGGGAACCGATTAAATCTAATTTAAATCGTTCAACCTCTCTAAATTAATTCCAAATTAAATACCTTTGCTGCGTGCGGATTGTGTGTGACTCTTTAGGTTCACCCTCAGCTAGACTTGGCCGAATTTCCAACCATCCCATGAAAGGAATTCGTCCGTCACCATAGATGGCCATCTAGCAACGGTCCATGGCACTAGAGACTAGATGAATATTTATGGTGTGCACATTTAGGCTCTTTAGTACGTTTATCCTTCCACCTACCATCTCACGGCTTACAGTCTAGGGCATGGAACTGTAGGTGCCCATTCTCAACCTAAGCCGTGCCTCGTCCATACTAAACGTCACAGGGGTCCTACCCATTTGTTCAGTTATTGTGGCCACAGATTTATCGGGGATGAGTCTTAGAGTAAAGTGAGATATTACCGTCAGCCTTTTGACAGGAGATGGATCCTCTGTTAGGACCTACTGTCACGCTACACATCTTGACTGCACTAGATAAGGCTTATGACTATCGAGTTACTCGACTTGGTAGCCTCTCGCTATACCTAAGATACAGACACGGTGTGTAAGTGATCTCAATAATCCCTCAAGTCCAAGGATCAATTCGTACTATTGAAACCGGGAATACAAGTCATACGTGACTGACCCTACTCAAGGTCTTCCATATGACGGTTCCCACGAGTCACCTCAGTCTGCAGCCACCTAGCTGGCTGACGCACTAACATTACATGGACGAACCTCGTCACTTGTCGATGAAATGCGACTGCAAATTCTTAGTGCAAGTCTCACACGGATTCTCGATACCCTATCTCGAGATTCCTTGACTTGGAGTATTTCAGACCGATCCGGAGAAACTGATTTCATGAACCACCATCCAATGCGCAGTTCCAGTTTCCCAAAATGTATTTTCGGTCTGTAGGCTTTGCTTGTGCAGTGAACAGTTAAGTAAAGCAGTAAGTGAACACAAACAAAGTATTAAGACAAATGAATATTACTTTCTTATTCATTACAATTTATTAAAACTCTGAAATTGTTCAGACATAAATAACGTTAGCCCAATCAGATTGGCTTCACGGGCACCTATTCTAACATTCTTGCCATGAGTCTACGATAGTTGTGATTTCAATCCTGCGACTGCAAATTTCCCTCACTTTTCCTTCAACTCACAGCCCGTCATCTTCGTTTTTCCCTCCTCCACCCCCACCAACTACTCCTCTGTTGGTTGAATCCCTCCTTTAGGCCGACATTTGTTAACCAAAAAAAGCTAGTCGTCACAATTAAAATAAAGGCCTTTAGCCCTTTTAGACTGCATTTCTGTGGGAGAAAGACGGCATATCGGTAAAGGAGGTCAAGGCGGTGTAGGAGAATATGGGCCAGGTGGTAAAGAATGTGAAGTAAAGGATGGTAGATGGCGGAGGTGGTAAGGAATGTGAAGTAGAGGATGGTAGATAGGCTGGATTATGAATAGGGGCCCTGGCAAGGAATGGACGATCAGACAATTTGGGTTCTAACAATTTGGATAAACCGATTACTTGCGAGATAGTATTAGTGATTAATTACAATGATCTCTATTGAGATTTGACATAATTATGGATACCCCTCGTTGTTTTAAAAATTATAAATACCCCATGAGGTTTGTTACCGTCTAACAAATAATTCATTTCCATCTATTTTTATGGGTGAACTGACCAAAATGCCCTTATGAAAATTAAAATATTTTTAAAATTTTTGGATAAAAATGCGCAAGGAGGGATTTCTTACGTTTTACATAGAGCAATAATGTAATTTTCCTTGGCTTAGATATTCTACAATTTAAAAAAAAAATCAAGGACAAAATAGACAAATTTCAGGCCCTTAGTTAAAAATTACAAATCTCGAGCAGTATTTGTCATTTTTGAAACAACGAGAGAGTATCCCTAATTATGTCAAACCGTAGGGAGGTCATTGTTCCTAGTATTAGGATGCAAGCCGGTCATTTCCTTTTGGACATCGAGGCAGAGGCCGGAAAGGAAACAATCAAGGACAGACTCGAGAGAAAGGTCTTTAACCAATTACAAAGATGTTCAAATTCAAGTTGTCAGGCAGTGGCGAAGCAGCAATTCAGCTTAGCCCTATCAAAATTTCATTAGTTAATTTAGTAAATAAAAAATATTAAATTCATAAAAAAAGTTTAAATTTACTATGATAATCATTGCAGATTAAATACATATATAAGTATGACTAGTTCTTATAACTATTACTCCGACAACCAGTGGTGGTTTCAAATTGACGACTAACAAAGTTCTCGGTCTCTTAACAAATCTATCCATTTCGTGAAATTAAAACTTACCTTTATATCTAAGCTCATTTATTTGTCCTCGAAGATTTAAATAAAAAGTTATCAGATAAAATAATGAACAACTAATTTAAAAATTTGAATAATTGGCACATCTTTTGGGCGCTCTCTTGAAAAAATCAAAAAAAATATCTAGAAAAATTGAAATTTATTTTATTTGATAAATAAAAATGAATTACAAAACTATCAAATGAAACAAGTTGATCGAAAATTAAAATATATAAATTAAAAATCAATAGTAGAAAACATAAAAAGCAAGAGGAATTTTGAGAAGAATTATAACATGTGTTGAGGAAATCACAAGATCCAACAAATTTTTATTCTTGACTAAGTGGAACCGTAAGTTTTAATTAGTGGAGAGAGATTAAAAAAAGGGATATTGAAGAAATTATTTTTGAATAAATTAATGTGAATTTTGATTATATATTTTTTAATGGGCAAGATAAATTTAGGTCTAAAATTTGATTAGATTAATAGTTGTAGGCCAAAGTCGAGCCCTGTCGGCCGCTAGGGCTCGACAGGGCCTCCTTTCGCCACTACCGCCAAGGAGCCTGTTTGGCGAACATTAAAGAGAGCTTGCCAATTAATTTTTTGTAAGTAGACGGGCCAAAGCGAAGCTCCAATGCACAAACGAAAGATTCCCAAGTAAATAGCAAATGGTTGGAGATTTGGAGTGCATCCAACGCAACCAACCCAATGCGTCACCCATTATGTAACAGGAAATGCGTTTTAGCCGTTGCTCCATCGGAACCGAGTAATACTCAAAGAATTGCTCCGCTTGGAATAACCATTTAAGCGGATTAGACCTATCAAAAGTTTGGGGCTGGAGCTTAGGGGGTTTGGGTAGCTCTTCGTTGAGTGGAGGTTGTTCAGCTGAAGAGGAGTAATGGTGGATGGAGAAGCTGTAGGGTCGGGCCGCATGGTATTGGCCTATCAGTTTTAATCCATGTTTTAAGAACCGGACCAGACCGGCCGGTTCAATCAGTTCAACCGGGAACCGGCCATGTGTCCGGGCCGGTTCACATGGCCAAAACCGGTGTGGTCAAAACCGGTATGACCCGGTCAAAACCCGGGAAAACCGGTCAAAACCGGTGACCCGGTCACACCCGGTTTTGACCTTATTTTTAAAAAAAAAATTGAAAAAAATAAGAAATTTAAATACTTTTCGGGCTTAAACTTTTCTATATTTATAGCCTCAAGTACTTAAACTTAACTTATGGTTTCTCAATGTGGGATAATAAAATTGACTCAAGCTATTCCTTATTTATAAGCTAAAGTGTCCGTACTTGGCTTCTAATTTTCCAATGTGGGACGATAAGTATGGCTTAAAACCTCAAACTTTTCCATATTTATACATAAAGTTATTATACTTCTAAACTTTTTCAATGTGGGACATCATTTCTAGGTGTTTTTATTTTATTTCTTCTTCATCTACTCTTTTCTTCTTTTCTCCAATCTTTTTTGGATTTTTTTATAGAAAAATTATATGGAGACACCGATTGCTACCTATATTTGATTAAAATCAAATTCAACTCCTCCCCAAATCTTAAAAGATAATGTATTATCTCCGCCCCCCCTTTTTTTCCATCTTCTTCAATATTATGTATGCAAATATATATTTTTTTTCTTTTCTCTTCGTTAATATTATGTATCCAACTCTTTTTCCTTACATTAAGTTGTTGGTTTTTTTACATATATTTATTTAAGCTTGCTTTTATTTTTATCATATTTTTTCTTAATTAATTGATACATAATGATTGGTATATTATGTGTGTATATATATATAAACATAAATATATTAGGGTCCGGGTTAACCGGTTATTTTAATACGGTTCAACCGGTCGGACCAGTGACCCAATGACCCAGTAGCTTGAACGGTTCGATCTCCGGTCCGGTTCTGAAAACATTGGTTTTAATTTTTAGTATCGATTTACCATACCAAATTATTACTTTTTAATTATTTGTACATTTAATTTTTATATTTTAATTATGTTATACTACTTTTATTATTTTAATTATTTAAAATTAAAAGTTTAATTCAATAATATGTGTCGTTATTGTTTTTAATATTAGATATTTAATGATTTTTTATATTCTTACTGAAAAAAATTGTTTACCGGCTCCCAAACCAAATACTGAATGTTTTTTTGGTAATTATTGAAATTGAATGGATTAATTAATTCAGTTAGGTATGCAATATAGTTTCAACATAAATTTTCAATGAAATTTATTGCGTTTGATTGTGAGATACATCTCATGTTACTTCATTCGACTAAGTCGGGTGGTGTTTGATCATGAAATAATTTTTTCATCCGAAAGAAAATTATTTCAAACGTATTTCATTACTTTATCAATTATCATCATTAGGGGTGCAAGTTGAGCTGAGCTTGCGAGCCTACTCGAGCTCAAGCTCCTAGTGTGCTCGAGCTCAATTCTGTGTGTTCGTGAGCCCACACTTTTTTTTTAATTTTTTTTATTTTTTTATTTATATATATTTTTATATATTTAAGTACATTTCAATATTATATTAAATTTATATTAAAAATTCACTATATATTAGAATTATTAGTCAATATATCTTTTATTTTAATTTTATATAATAATAAAATATGGTATATTTATTTATATTGGTCTAAAAACAAGCTTAAGCAACATTTTTTTTTAGTAAGTTTTGATATTTCTTTTATAAATAAATATTTAGTATAATGCATATGAATTTTATTGTTATAATTTAGAATCCACTCCATAAATTGTATTTATTTCAAAATTCATCATATATTAAAATTATTAGTCAATTACTCATATTTCAGTTTTAGATGATATTAAAATATGGCATTTTAGTTTATATTATCTAAAAACAAGCTTAATCAACATTTTAATATGATTTGATAATTATTTTATAAATAAATATTTAATATAATGCATATGAATTTTCCCATTTTAATTTTAATATCTACTACAACAAAATGCATTTATTTCAAAATTCATCATATATTAGAATTATTATTCAATTTCTCATATTTTAGTTTTAGATGATATTAAAATATCGTATTTAGTTTATATTATCTAAAAACAAACTTAATCAATAATTTAGTACATTTAAAATTTTTTTTTATAAAAACATATTTAATACAATCAATATGATTTTATTGTTATAATTTTTTTTCCATACATAATGTTTTGTACAATTGATAAAATACTACACAAAATAAAACCTAAGAGCACAAAAGCTGGGCCATGCAAAAAATCAGCCCAAATAACTTGGCAGCCCACAGGAAATTTATCTTTGAAGCTCAGCAAAAAAATGGCCCAGGAGAGCCCAGGCAAAAGTGGCAGCAGCAGCCCAGTGGCCTAAGTGATCCAGCAGCAGCAGTCCAGCGAAGTGAGCCCAGCTGACCCAGTTAAGCGGCCCAGTGTTTCAAATTAGAGGCAGCCCAGCGCGGTGGCCCATAGCAGTAGCAGGCAGCCGATGGAGTTGGCCTTTACCAAACAGAAACAGCCCAGGCGGAAACGGGCGATAGCAGCAGTCGGGCCCAGTAAGGTGAGGCCCAGTAGGTCCATGGTGGTCCAGGAAGCAGCCCATTGTTATAAATCCAATATCTACTACAGCAAAATGCATTTATTTCAAAATTCACCATATATTAGAATTATTAGTCAATATCTCATATTTTAGTTTTAGATGATATTAAATATGGTATTTTAGTTTATATTATCTAAAAACAAGCTTAATCAACGATTTAATACTTTTTGATAATTTTTTATAAATAAATATTTAATACAATTCATATGAATTTTATCGTTATGATTTTAATATCTAGTACAACAAAATGCATTTATTTCAAAATTCATCATATATTAGAATTATTAGTCAATATCCCATATTTCAGTTTTAGAAGATATTAACATATGTTATTTTGGTTTATATTATCTATAAACAAGCTTAAATAATTTAGTACGTTTCAACAATTTTTTTTAAAAAAATATATTTAATATAATTCATATGAATTTTATCGTTCTAATTCCAATATCTACCACAACAAAATGCATTTACTATTAGCTATCCCTATATTTATTTAAAGTATCCCGTTAAAAAAACTTAAACGATTGGACTAATGGGGTTGTTGAGATTTAGCTGAACTTAATTTGTGGATGCTACTTGTTAGTTCGAAAATTGAACTTAATTCTTTCATCGTATTGCTTTTTTTTTTTTGTGAATATTTTCTTTCTAGTTCTTATTTAAATTTTGAATAATGTATTACAATTAGAGATCTATAGTCCATATATTTTCTGTTGTTTTAGAAAACAAAAAACAAAAATCAAAATTCGAGCTCGTATTTTGTTGCTCGAGCTCAACTCATTTACCAATTATCATTATACTTTTATCTCACATTCAATCACATACTAAAAAAAAATCTCATCTTATCCAAACTCTTTCCATCTTATATTTTTTCATTAAGATGAAATGAGATAAGATGAAAACACAAGCATTCGCAGTTTGTTTTGTTGTTGTTAGACCAAGAACATGAATCTACATATAGATCACCTGATAATTTTGAATAATCAAATGTTATATATGACGGTTAATTGATTAGTTAAAAACTTAGGTAAGTTATTACAACCCGATATTTGGTTTCCTTTCTTTATAACAAACCACAAGTGTAATTTCTAGAGTACATAGAGCTCCGATTGTGGGAGAATCCATTATTTAACCTTAGTGTTATTTCTAGAGTACATAGAGCTCCGATTGTGGGAGAATCCATTATTTAACCTTAGTGTTATTTTTGATCCTGTAAGTATATTACATTTTCATTTTAGTGATTTTTTTTTTAGAATTTCAAAAAAATTATATAATTATTAATTGTCATGATTTTGGTTCTCGTTTTGCTAGAATTTCTTCAAAATTGTTGGAAAATTTTGACGTGGCATCTTAAATTGGGGGGAGTGATTTATTGATCGATTATGCGTGACATCGCAATTACACGGCTCTAATTTTTTTAATTTTTTTTTTGACGGGGAAATGTAGCTTCAGTAATGCAGTAAATCTGAAGTTACAAGAGAAGCAGCAGCTGGGGGAAGAACAGAAGTTCCCTCAAGAGCTTCTCTAGCAGATTGCGCAAGATAATGAGCTACACTATTTCCTGTTCTCTTAACAAACTGGAAAGAGCAATCCTGAAAAAACTCAGCTAAAGACAAAATATCCGTAACGAGGGGACTAATCACCGACCGGTCTCGAACAGCAGACTGGAGTTTATGAATCAAAGTGGAGCAATCTCCCTCAACAATAACCGAGCGCCAGCCTTGGCGACGAGCAAGAAGGATAGCCTCTCTGGCCGCCAAAGCCTCTGCAACCTCCCCAGAACGAACCCTATAAACTCGCCGCACTGTCCAAGCAACATACTGTCCCTGAGCATCCCTAGCAATGACACCAAGGCCCATTTCTTTCCCCTGACAGAACGTGGCACCATCAAAGTTCAGCTTGATAAGGTTCGGGGGCGGGGCTTGCCAACGGGAGGGAGCCATGGGAGCCAAACAGGCTTTCAAGTCCGAATTCTGAGAGAGGAAAGATTGTAAATACTGGACAACAAAGTTCACCACTTGGGGGGGGGGGGGGTCTAGACATTCGTTTTGCACAGACTTACGGTTCCGACACCACCAAATAGCCCAACACATGCAAAGAAATAGTCTAAACTCATGAGCGTCATAGTGAACAGAGACTACCTGGAACCAGAGTCGGGCATCAAGTGGCGTGGGGGAGGAAACCAGCAAGCTAATAGGAGAGAGAGCCCAGACCTGCCGTGCAAAAGGGCAACGGACCAATAGATGCAGGGAGTCCTCCTCGGCCGAATGACAAAAGGGACAACAGACCTGAAGCCCCGGGATACGGCGACTGAGATTAGCTCCTGTGGGCAAGGCATTTTGACAGACTCTCCAAATGAATATTTTGATTTTGTTCGGGAGCTTCGCCTGCCACAGCTTACGCCACCAAGGTTGCTCCGTTTGGCCAAGGGAACTGGGGCTGGGTCGGTCTTCGAGTTCGCACGCCAGGTGATAGGCACTCCGAACCAAGAAAGAGCCATTGCGAGCGTAGTGCCAAATCAACAAGTCGTGCTCCCCCGTACGGCTAAGAGGGATGCTTAGGATAACGTCTATGTCCTCCCGCTAGAACATGGCCTCCACCTTTCCCACGTCCCAATCACCGGATCTAGGGTCAATCAAGTCTGAGACGGTCAGGTGCGCGGTCGAAGCCGGAGCAGGGGTAAAAGGCCTGAACGAACGGGGCCGCGGTAGCCAAGGATCCAACCAAAACCCGAATCCCAACGCCCGAACCAACCCTCCATCTACAACCAGCCCGGAAGAGACCATGTGCAGCCATCACACTCAGCCAAGTGAAGGAGGGACGGCGGCCGAGTGTGGCAGAAAAGACGTCCCCGGACGGGAAATAGCGGGCCTTCAAAACTCTGCTGAGAAGCCTATCCGGAGAACACAAGATGCGCCACAAGTGCTTGGCTAACATAGCGAGGTTGAACAAACTAAAAATGCCGAAAGCCCAAGCCCCCCACCAACTTACTCTCACATAGCCGATCCCACGAGACCCAATGAGTCTTGTTTTTGCCACAATTACTCCACCAAAACCGGGCGATCATACCCTCAATTTCCCGTAGAAGGGAGACCGGTAAGCGGAAGCACCCCATGGCGTAAGTTGGCACCGCTTGAAGCACCGATTTAATGAGAACCTCCTTCCCCCTTGAGAGAGAAGCTTCCCGTCCCAGCTGGACACCCGCTGCCAAATACGATCCCGGATGGTGGCAAATAACGACCGTTTTGAGCGAGTGACCCGCGAGGGAAGCCCCAAGTACAACTCCATCTTGTTCTCCCGGCGAATAGTAAGGTCTGCAGCAACACCGAGACAGACCACCTCCTCCATGTTCTTGCTGAAAGCGACCGAGGACTTGGAGAAATTGATTTCTTGACCTGAGGCCCTCCGGTAAACTTCTAGCACCTCGCGAACAGCCCGCGAACTATCTGGGGCTGCTTGACAAAATATCAAGGTGTCATCCGCGAAAAGAAGGTGGGAGATAGGGGGGGCCCTCGGCAGATAGACATTCCTCGAATACGACCCTCTTGTTCAGCATTCTGTAAAAGAGAACTGAAAGTTTCCGTGCAGAGAAGAAAAAGGTAAGGGGAGAGAGGGTCCCCCTGGCAGAGGCCCCTCTGGGGAGTGAGTGAGCCAAACTGTTTTCCACCAAGCATGAAAGAGTAAGTGACAGACGACACACAAAACATGATGAGACGAATAAACGGGGAGGGAAAGCCTAATTTAGACATCACCTCCTCCAGGAAGGACCATTCAACCTTGTCATAGGCCTTGCTAATGTCAAGTTTGAGCGCCATCCAGCCCTGTCGACCCCGAGTTTTGGTGTTCATGAAATGATTCAGCTCGAACGCAAGCAGGATGTTATCAGAAATAAGGCGCCCTGGCACAAAGGCTGACAGGGTTGGGGAGATGATCCTATCAAGGTAAACTTTCAAATGATTTGCAATGGTTTTGGATGCAATCTTGTACACCACATTACATAGACTGATTGGTCTAAACTGTGTGAGGAATTCAGGGTGCTTACACTTTGGTATCAAGACTATATGAGTAGAATTTAAGCCCGGGGGCATGACATGAGCATTTAACAGGTTTAGAACACATGCAGTCACATCTGAACTAACGATATGCCAAAAGGTTTGAAAAAACAGGGGAGACATACCGTCCGGCCCCGGAGATTTCAACGGGGCCATTTGGAAGAGGGTTGTTGTGACCTCCGAGGCCGTGTAGGGTTGCAGCAAGGCCTCCGCCATACTAGTGTCCACCACTGTCCGCAGGTGTTCCGTCCCTTTGGCTATGTCTGCGAACTGTGGTCGGTTGGAGGCATACACCGTCCCAAAGTGAGAACAAATACACTGCTTAATGTCCGCCTCGTCTACCACCCAACTCCCATCAGAAATTCTGAGTTTTCGGATCAAGTTGGTTTGGAACCGTTGGCTCGCTCGACGATGGAAATAACCCGTGTTCCGATCCCCCTCCCTAAGCCAATGCTCCTTACTGCGTTGGCGTGGATGTGTGAGACTGAGGCGTCCGGAAATTACTGAGCCCATTCTCGGTTTGCGCAGGCCCTATCCAGCCGTTCTTGGATCGTATGGGGGTAGGGATGTCTGTTGCTCCAAGTGAAAGGAGGTCCCGAATACCCGATATCAAACAGTCCACAGTCCACTAGAGCCGTACGGAAGTTTCGGATCTGCCAATTTGGCCGGGGTAACCCGCCCGCTTTCTCCGACTGATCTAAGCTTTCATCGTAATCACCCACGCAGAGCCAAGCCCGAGAAGAGTGGGAATGAAGTCGGGACAACAAGTTCCATGTCTGCACCCTGTGGTTCGTGTTCGGTTCCTCGTAAATGCCAGTAAACTGCCAAACATTCTGATTGTCCCCATTCTATACCGAAACATCAATGTGACTGTTGGAGTAATTCTGAAGAAGCACATTCACTGACGGAGCCCATAGCATCGCCAACCCACCACTCCTACCTCTAGACGGAACACTAACACCATGCATGTCAAACCGACGTTTCAAGGATTCAATACGGCGAGATGAACACTTGGTTTCGGCCAAGAAAACCAAGGAGGGGTTATTCTCTCGGATGAGGCGTCCGAGATGCTGAACCGTCCAGAGCCCCCCTAAGCCCCGGCAGTTCCACACGAGCAACTTCATGGTGATCGGCAGGACTGCCCCGCAGTCTCCGCCGCTAAGTTGGTAACATCCTGCAAAGGTTCATATAGCCTACACAGTTTACTAGGCCCCTAGGACTCATGCTCATCACTCGAAGTCTTATCAATCAAACAACGTTTCTGCGACAGAATCATTATTGAACCAGGTGGGGCAACTTTGGTGGATTTTCGGGGGCGGGGGTTGGCTTTTCTGGGGGGTGGACAGGGCTTGTGGGTGTTGGGTCGCAGGGTGGGGAAGATTGAGGTGGGTATCTTGGCAGTAAGGGAGGCTTTTGGGGGAGAGGCTGGTCGGGACAGGCTGGGGTGTAGTCATCAGCGGGCCTGAGTGGGTGTCTAGAGCATTTGGGGCAATGTTGAGATCAGTAATAAGCTTGTGTGGGGGGGGGGGGGGGGAGGGCTGGGGAAGATCCGGGAGCTGGAGGAACTGGGCTAACGGGGGCAGACGTGGCTGGTATACTAGGAAGGGGAGTGGATTTTGTGGACGAGGTAGGGGGTTCGAAGGATCCAAATATGGTCGAGCCCCGACGGGGAGTAGGCTGTGGGGGTTGGGATTGAAGGACGCTCTGTGACACAAACCGGGGGCGACGGGAACTAGCTTGGGCATCACGGGCCAGAGCCCCACCGTTCCGACCGCGGTAGCTCAGGGGTGCTGCAGCACGAAGCCAGTGTCCGTATGGAGGATTATCGCCGGGGTCTTGAAAACCATCCTTTAACTGAAGCTCACACTGACGGGAGAGATGTCCTAGGCACCCACAATAATAGCAAAAGTTCGGTAGCCTTTCATACGTGAAGGAGATCAAATGCTCGCCACCCAGAACAATGTGGATTTTGAGGGCTCTCTTCAACGGTTGAGCAACCTGAATCGCCACCCGAATACGAACCGAAGACCCCCACAGTTCACCCTTGCTATCCAAATCCACTTCCTTAAACCTTCCTAACCGATTACCAATGAACGCAGCAATTTCCTTCGTCATCTTACCCAACGGCAGACCATGTATATGGACGTGAAAGTCGCACCAATCAAGATTCACCTCATTCGGATCATTAGAAACTTCCACCGGTGCCAAAACCAATAGATTTTTATCATATGCCCAAGGACACCTATCCAACACGCGAGCCCTATCCACCGTGTGGAAAAACTTGAGGAGGAAACGATCCCCTTCAAGCATCTTGAACTCCATACCTCTCACTGGATTAAAGGCCAATTTCAGAGTGTTGTGGAGGGCCTCTGGGTGAAAAGACTTTGTGGAGAGCAGTCGGCCCACCACGAAAAAACCACTGGTTAACGGTTCGGCATGCCACAAACCCGTGGGGAAGACTACTCCCGATTCCTCCTCTTCGGTGAGGGACAGCGCCGCACCCAACTGACCCAGTTCAGGCTCCATAGCCAAAGGGTAGAGCACGGGCGAGGGAGCGGAAGGCTAGTATAAGGGAGGTCCGCGTAGGCCCCTACAGGAAGACAGCCACAGAGAAAACAAAAAGCAAGCGGTATCAATCGGAGGAAAACAGGGCGACGAACTCAAAAAACAAATAGAGCAGAGCAGAAAAAGTAAAGGAAAAGAAAAGCGAGTGAGCTGAATCTGTAGGACCACAATCGAGCGCGCCAGAGCTAGGGCAGGCCCCAAATGACAGCAGCACGGTGTATGACGAAGCCTACACGGCTCTACTTATATATATAAAAAAAAGTTGACATTTTTTACAAAAAAAGCCATGCAATCACCACGCCAACATTTTCTTTTATAATTAAAGCCATACAATTGCCATGTCATAATAATCAACCAATAAAATCACTTCCCCCAATTTAAAATGCAATGTCAAGAATTTCCGACAATTTTGAAGAAATTCCGACGAAACAAGGACCAAAATTGTGACAATTAAAAAGCTAAATGACCTTTTTGGAACCCTAGAAAGATAAATAACTAAACGAGAATGAGGTATAATTACAGGACCAAAGATGCCTTTAATCGAACTTTAATTACAAACTCTACATGTGAGAAGAAGAATAAAATGTAAGTGATAAGTCTATGCGGAGTTGCTAATGAAGCCTAGCTCAATTTGCGAAGTTGAGAACCCATGATTTTAAAGTCATGAGTTCGAACCTCACCAACGTGTGGGATGTTATTCTACTTTAATAGTAGATGTCGTTCTATTTTAATAGTATGTGTTGATTAGATATAGTTATCTGATATTGGTGATTAGCGATTGTTATAGTTATCATTGTTAGATATAGATATCTGATATATATTATTGTAAATGAGTTATTGAGAAAAATAATAATTCATCACTTTCATTTAAAAGAAAAATTCTTTAAGGAGTTAACTGCATTTATCCACCTTGTGAAATTTTGGATATTTACACACACAAAAAAAAAATAGAAGCTATTACTATTATGCACGTCACGTGTATATCTTCAGTGGAGTAAAACATGACACAAAAATGGGAATAAAAAATTCAATCCACAAAAAGTAGCAGTTTATTTAAGCAAGAAAAGGTTTTTTTTTTTTCCATATTTATTTCGCCCTTTTTCTTTGGTTTTCTAGGATGAATTCTTGTTCTTATTTTAGGGAGGGTTTTGTAAAAATTTTAATTTTGGAAAGTGTTGTATTTTAGCAGTGAAAAGTAAAAGATGCGAGTGTACATGTTGAAATATTAGTTAGTGATGGGGTGAAAATCGGGAAACGTTCGATCTAAGAACAATCACACGTCACGAGCCAAGAACTCAAGAATTCTTCTCTTTCTTCTTATTTCAAAAGTAGCAAAGTGAGTTTTACAATGGACTAAACGTCCTATGTATAGTAAATGTGGAGGGACGCAAAAACAGATTTACCCTCCAACCGCCTATCATCTAAGGGTTACAATTTAATCACTAGGGGCATCTTAGTAATTTATATCACCCCACTAACTCACAAGGATAATAACTACCTAATGACAATCTGGTAATTACACATATGTTCAAGGGTATTTCGGTAATTTAGTACATGGTTTTATTTTGTCACCGTCACCAGTCCCCCAACTTCCAAATGGCCCGGAAAAATTTGGAAGTTCCAATAAGCAGTTTGTACTTGATGCAATCTCTTCCTTTAGTAATTCTCCTCTGGTACGAACTCTTCCCTATCAGGACTCTTTTTGAAATCTTTTTAAACTCTGAGGGACATTCTGATTGCGCTTCTGCTCCTGTTTCATCTGTCTTTCTAGTTCCAACCATAATATAAAAAATATCGAAACGTGTTGGTTTGGGTATATAGCTCTTCGTCCCTTCTTCTTGTCTTTTTCTTGCAGCAATTTTATTTGTAGAACTCAAGAAGTCATTCGATGTTAGTCCAAAAAAAAAAAAAGATGTCTAGTGATCAAAGGAGTGCACGGAGGTGCACCGCCGGGGGCATGGTGGTGGGGGGTCGAGGCAACGCGCCTCGACCCGAATCTGGTCGAGGCGCGTCGCCTCGGCCAGGATCAGGCCGAGGCGAGGTAACTCGGCTCGAAGCGATTAGGAACTTACCCGTGTGTCCTTCTGATTCACTAGATTTTTCTATGGGATCTAGTTCCGATGGGGTTGTCCATCTTCTCACCTCTCTTGAGGACGACTTAGATGAGTCTGGTATTAATGGAACCAAGTCTCCGTCAACCCCCCAATCCAAATCTCGTTGGCGCATCATGGATATTGAAAATTGCCATAGTTGTGTGAGTTTTGAGGAGTTTCATATTCTTGACAGCAAAATTAACCCCTCTTCTGAGTTCACCCTCCTTCTTCCTAGTGTTGGTGATAGGATCAAACATCCTCCTTCGGGATTCTTCACAACCTACTTGTCCTTGTTTGCCTCAGGCTTCGTGCTTCCCCCTCATCCTGTATAGTTAGAGATAATCACACGCAATACTCTGAGGGCATGTTTACTTCATGGAATAGTATAGGATATCCTGCACAATCATGTTTTCTGCTGCGTTTACTAGCAAACTGGAAGGCCCTTCATTAATGGGGTTGGCCCGACACAAGTCCGGACAAATGGGGGTGTGTAATCCGGGGCAAAAGTGTTGTGATTACAAACCAGCAACAAGTCCCAATTCCAGCTTTTTTTTTTTTCCTTCCGTATTTGCCCTCCCTTTTGTATGATAAAGTACCGATACACCATTAAATATCCCCATATTTACCCCCCAAAAAGTCAGGTGCATTTATTGCACCTGACACATTTTTACCTACCCAAGACTTGTCTTCCTCTTCTCATTTTGGCAGGTATAGTGTAACACCCCTTTTTCTTCCTTTCTTCATCTCTATTCTCCATTTTTTAAGTCATCAAAAGAAGGTATTTGCTTCAATGGTTTTGGAGCTTCACTTATTAATTTAGAAACTGTTATGTAAATTTTTTATTTTTTCCGTAATTCAATTGTCTTCGTATTAGTTACAACAATGTATTTAGTTTCATAAGTTCTATTAATTTTTTTTCTAAGTTCGTCCACGACTTTTCTGCAACCGCGGTAGACTTGGTTCTTGCAAGCCCCACCAACGTTCTTCCTTGTTGAATTCTCCAGATCTGCAACTAATTGTGTGAGTGTACACCCACACTTTCATATCTACTACTACGGTCCATTTTTTGTGCTTGCTTACGGCAAAAAATAATCGGTACCAATAGTTGGGATTTAAATTGCAGTGTGAATATAATGTCTGTGTACATTTATATCTTTCCTGGATTTGTTGTTAGATATGTGCCGTCTTCAGTAGCAAGTATAATCATGAAATAATGTTTTATCTGGTACCGAAATTAAGTTCCATTTATATATTAAACTGTGTTCTAAAAGGTCATATTGTACATTTCTACTTTGTTCGTGGTGTTGTTATTTCGTACCCTACCGCAATTGAGTCCTAATGTCATTCCAGTAACCCCCCCCCTTTGTAATTGCATTACGAAGAAATAAGAAATTTGTTTGTTATTTTTGAATTGTCTGTCCCTTCCCTCAACGTTGGCTTATTTGGTGATTCTTAGGATGGTTACACGGCGTCAGATCCTAGCACTAATTGTTGTTCATCAGATCTTGGTTGAGATAGTTGTTGCCCTCACCCTCTTTGTCTATGTTTTCGATGTCATGCAACGTAATCGTAGTAGGCGTAGTATTCGTGGCCCCCGTAGCTACAACAGAAATGGTCGAATTCCTTCGCAGGTTAACCATTTGCGTAGGCTAGTTATTGACAATGATCTAGCTTGTCTAAGGAATCTCCGTATGAATAGAAATGCATTTGGAAGATTGTGCTATATTTTGGAAAATGCTGGCGGCTTACGTGATAATAAAAGTGTGTCGATTATCGAACAAACAGCCATTTTCTTAAGTATTATATCCCATCATAAAAAGAATTGGGTTGTCAAACATGATTTCATGCGCTCGGGTCGTACGGTGAGCCAGTGTTTTCATAGAGTTCTGAATACGATCTTGAAACTCCATACTACATTTCTGGCAACAGCTGTTCCAATTGGTGACGATTGCGTTGATTCGAGGTGGAAATGGTTCAAGGTAATTAATTATGATAGAGCTTATAGTATTTTTCAAACATTGTTTTAAAGGCTTTAGCGTTTTCCTAGAAACTAACAAGTTATTCGTCATACTCATTGCTTAGGGGTGTTTGGGTGCACTTGATGGCACATATATTGATGTTAGTGTCCCAGATGCCGACAAAGGCCGCTACCGTACAAGGAAAGGACATATTGCTGTTAATGTATTAGGTGTATGCAACCCAAGCATGCAGTTTATTTATGTGTTAACGGGTTGGGAGGGGAGTGCTGCTGATAGTAGGGTTTTGCGTGATGCAATAAACAGACGTAATGGTTTGAGAGTCCCCACAGGTATACCTATAATTTAACAATGTCGCAATTTCGTAGTTACAATGACAACCTTATTTCTTCGTCATGGCTGCTTTGTAATTAGTGAACACTTCTTAATTAGGGAAATACTACTTGTGTGACAATGGCTACACAAATGGGGATGGCTTCTTAACACCGTATAGAGGCGTCAGATATCACATAAAATAATGGGACCGCGGTGCACTAGGACCTCAGAATAAGGAGGAGCTTTTCAATTTAAAGCACTCTTCGGCCAGGAATGTGATTGAACGTACATTTGGCTTGTTGAAAGTTCGTTGGGGTATATTAAGGAGTCAATCTTTTTACCCAATTGAGATCCAAAATAGAATTATTATGGCATGTTGCTTACTACATAATTTTATCCGTACCGAGATGCCAGATGACCCAATGGAGTTAGAGATTCCGGAAAACACAGATGGACATATTGACCCTAACGCTGAATTTATTTTGACGATTGACACCAACCCGGCTTGGACTAATTGGCGTGATGATATGGCTGCAGACATGTATTCTGAGTGGTTGACCCGGAATGGATGAATGTTAGGGTAGTTCTTGTCACGCCCCGAATCCAAGGCACGACACGGCAGCATCACTAAATTGAAATAAATTTTTGTGATACTAAGCCAACAATAAGCAATCTCGAAATACTCGTGATCTTTGAAGGAAATTACTAAAAAAAAAATTATCCGGATAAATAAAGTCAATACATCCTTAATCGAAATAACTCGAAACTAATGGGAAAATCCTTATACATTCAAATCACTTAGCACAAAATGAGTATATAAAAAAAAGATAAGGATCCTCGAGAATTGAGCATCTAAAGTTATCACCATCCCCAATATTGTTCCTCATCTGTCCCTTCCTCTAATTCATCTGCAAGACATATGATACGTACAGGGAGTGAGCGACTAATCGCCCAGTAAATGGATTCTCCTTTCTATCGGCTTGACCATACATGATTATATAATATCATAAAGCAAATAAAATTTGATTATTAAAGATTTTCAAGGAAACAAGAATAGTTCGAAATATTTAAATCTCATGCAGAATTCACATTCACATTGGAACCAATAAAAACATGAACTTGCAATTCACTTAGAGTGGTTCCGATATGGCGAGCTACCAAAATTCGATAATACAGGATTACTTGTATGCTCGGAAATATTAAAGCCCATTGGTTTAACTGATCAGTTCCTTAACTTTAGATCCCGTTAAGGTGGGCGAAATGCCATTTTAGCCTCCGGCCAGGCCCCACTTAACACCAGTAGGCGGGTCAGAACATATTACCATAGCCGTAGCCATGCCCTACTTAACACCAGTAGGAGGGTCAGAAATATTGTCACTACCACAGTAGTGCCCCACTTAACACCAGTAGGCGGGTCAGAAAGATATCGAGACTAGCCCCTAAACCCAATTTGGTCTTAATAAATTCCGAGCAACAATTTAAATCATACTTGTACTCAATTATAACAAAGAGTTCCAAGATTTCAACTAAGAATACATATATTAAATGAAGGTAAACGTATTTGCGCACAAGACAACATTACATAAATATATATATCAATAAGCATACTCAAAAATCAGAATATATATATAGATGCGTATATATGTTAAAAGAGGTAATTAAAATTAAATTCTTCATACGAGTAACGATTTTTAGAAGAACACGATAGAAGGAAAAACCCACTTACCTATATTATTGGCTCGGCAGAGATGAAATCTAATCCAAATGGCTCGTGTCCTATAAATAAAATCATATACTGTTATTATTATTATATTATTAGTATTATTATGATAGCATCTATGTACGCCTATAAATTGTAGAAATTTTCATGTCATCTAATAATTCTATACTAGTTTTTTTTTTTTTTTTTTTTTATCATTATTATATTTACATATAACATATATTTCAAATCCTCTCACCATTTCGTCACTATGATAATTGTACTTACAGATTATCTAATAAGTAATTAATTACTAATCTTAATCAGACTCTAATTCCCTATAATTAATCGCAAGTTGTAGCAATATAAAAACATAAATCAATACTAGACTCTTTTGCAATTCGTGGCCCTTTTCTAAGTTGGAAGTACACAATCAACAGAACATTCATTGTGGATTGATCTAAAGAAAAGAGTTCCTCTTGTCTTATTCCCACAACACACAACCACAATAATATAAATATCTATATGGATTTCATTGCTAGACTAAAAGGAATGAATAGTACTCACAGTTTCTTTGGCTTTTGCAATTGACTTCTCTGCTTCTCCGCCGCTCTATGTCTTTTCTCCTTTTGTTACAATGTATTCTACCGTAATATATATATATATATATATATAATACCTCTATCTTACCCTAGTTTCCTTCTATATAATCTTAATTACCTAGCAACACCTATGATTCCTCAATTCTCACAATAAAATTAAGAGGATCCATAATACATGCTAATTAACTAATTTCATAATCTAAAATATAAATTCTAATTATATATATAAGACTTGTAAATATTCTATTATAAAAATAATGAGTGTTACGTCGTGAAATGCTTAAATGAAATGATTTAAATGTAAAATTTAAGTTTTTATTATAAGGATTGTACTATTTCTATTACTAACAATAATAGGGTTGTGTCATAACATGTTTAAAGACATGACGACTATATCTATATTTAACCTACCCCGTGAGTCACGGTAGTCAATCTCTCCTTCGAATTTTCTTCGTTGGAACCATCCGAATTTCCTAAAATGGAGGACTATGTCAATTCGATTAAAACTTATAGGTAAAATAAAATGAAAATTATTCTCGATATAATATGACGTGTGTAGAAACTAATCTACCGCCCTAATAATTACTACTAATAACTTATGCTCTACTTATGAAAGAACGGGGTCGGGTATCACAGTTCTGTTGTTTTTCGAATTGCAGTTCTGAACTATGTTACTTGTAGTTCGTCATTAGCCAATTGTATCGAATTGCTGAAGACTGAAATATCACACTTATTATTTTATGGTGTTTATCATGTACTCATTCTTCATTTAATAGTCACATACATTTTTCAGTCTTATTTGTTAACGCCCCCATCCATGCTATTCTTTAAACTACGGATCATACTAGAATGTTTTGTTAGCTTATTTATTATATAAGATCTATTAACTTTGCTATATGATTTATTAATGTATTATGTAATGCACCACATTATGCAGTTGTCAAGATACATACCAATTTCTCAATGAATACACCAGATGATGAAGGTAATGTAAGCATCGACGTCGTGGTGCATCAAAGGAGAAATCCATCAGTCGTCGTACTTAGACCGCTAGGGAGGAAGAGGCCCTCATAAACGGTTTGAAGTCCATAATTGTTAGTGGATGGAAATGCGATAATGGGTTTCGGAATGGTTATTTGATGCAACTGGAAGGTCACATGCTTAATGTGTTTCCGAATTCCGATATAAGAGCCGAACCCCATATTAACTCAAAAATACACGTGTGGAAAAAACAATATGCGACACTAGTGAGCATGATGTCAAGGAGTGGATTTGGGTGGGATGAAGGCAAAAATATGATTACGGTTGAGGAAAATAGCATATGGGAGGAGTATGTTAAGGTAACGATTCCACAATTCTTTAAATTAAGTTCACTATTAATAGCATTCGTCCAAACCATTTTTTGTATATTATTGCGTCGAACTTTTTTTTAGGTAGACCCAGCTGCAAAGTCCATGCGTTACAAGTCTTTCCCGTATTTTCCCGCCTGGCGTGAAATATTTGGAAAGGATCGTGCATCCGGTGAGGCAGCTAAGGATGGTCCTGCCCATGCAGAAGATGTGCAAGCCAAGGCGGGAGCCGGGGCACAAGATTACTATGTTCCAACCGCAGAATGGAATCCAGAAGAAGGGTTCGCAGGTAATGAAGGTGAACCTGCACCACCATCTTACATGAATGTTGATCCTACCGCAAACTCCTCCAACGCCCCTAAGGTTACCACCGGAAGCTCAAAGAAACGCAAATACAATGAGGTCGCCGCAACGGAAAGGTTGGTGGATATGGTGAGCACGTTCTGTCAAGATGCCAACAATCGTATCGGGACTCTAACGAGAGTTCTTGAAAATGAATTTGGTGACCCAAATAAACGCACAAACTTCGCCGAAGCGGTGGCCGAACTTGATGACATCGACGAGAACGAACAACTTCTTGTAGTCGGTCGACTTCATAACAATCCGAAAGATATGGAACTCTTTTTCTCATTGCCATAAGATAAATGTACTCGGCTAGTACGTTTGATGCTCGCGGGTAGGTTTTAAGTTGTGAACAACGACGTAATACTGTGTCGAATGGGATGAAACGGGATGTTAACGACACACTTTTTGGTGTTTGCGAGCATGTTCGTATCAAACTCGCGTTTTTTGGAACTATGATAACGTATTTTGGAACCATGCTAACTTAGTAGGATCTACCCAAGATGTAAGGTAATATCGAAGACGATGACATATCTTGCTTTTTCTAGTTGTACTATGAGGTTGTGTTGCTTCCGTCTTCACTGGTCTTTTAAAATTGAAGTACTTTATGTTAACATTAGAATTGTTAAACAAAAATTGGTCCGCTGCCATTTGCTTAAATTTGAAGTATTTTATTTTATCATTAAAATTGTTCAAAAACAATTTAAATAGTCAAAACTGATTTAAGATGAAAATATGTTAGGTTATATAGTAATATGTACATCTCCAACAATAAATAATTAATAATAATTAAAATATATTCATTCATATAATAAACATTAGATAATTAATGATAAAAAAATATATATAAAAAATACACGTATTCATCCTTTAAAAAATATGTCGTAATCATCTGTTAAAAACGCGTATTCATCCTTTAAAAAAAAATTTCGTAATCATATTATATATTAAATCATTATTTTTGCTTAAATGATTCTACAAATAGCTACAACATAATACTGTAATATATAATGAAATTACACTTATGTTAATCATTACTCCGTTGATAACCATATAAACGAACAACCATCTTTCCAGTACAAATATATACATCACCATACCAAAATATATTAAACCATACTTCCTAAACATATTATGCGTTTATAGAGATGTACTCAAATACCCAACGATATGTACGATTCATACGTACATAGAATTCATTTCCAAAACACTGTTGGAATAGGTGACCAGAAAGCCAATAGGTTTGGCAATTTGTAACCTATCCGACAACTTGATGTGAATGTAATATTATTATGTGATGAATAAGATGAGTGTTCGTCCCCAATGGTACCTTCTTTGTTGTGCTCATCTTACATTTGTTAAACCGGTGTTTAACTTATATCGCAACAAAGCCCACAGACCATGGATAACAACTCATGCAGTTGGGCCACGCATTGGATGGTGGTCATGAAACCAACTGATTAAGAGTTGGGTCTGAAACATTCCAAGTCGAGGACCTCGAGACAGGGCATCGAGAGTCCTATTGAGACTTGCGTCAAGAGTCGTGTTCATTGGATGAGTGCCGTGTTTCATCGGCGACAGGCGTGGGACGCCTACACGATTTTGATGGGTTGGTCGACTGGGGTCGAGCCGACTGGACTGACTCGCGGGGATCATCATATGGAAGCCTTGGAGGCTTGGTCGGTATGATTGGATTCCCCGGTTCCGATAGTACGGGAGTAATCCTCAGACTTGAGGAATCATGGCAGTCACGTGCACAGGACGGCTGTATCTTGGATCTGGCGAGAGGTGATCATTCTGTAAGATGATCATTATAAGCCTTGTCCAGTGCAGTCAGAATGTGTAGCGAGGATGGTGGATTCCAAGAAGAGGATCCGTCCCCTGTCAGTATGTGACAGAGGTATCTCCTATGCACTCGGAGACACGTTCATGCTGTTTGAAGCTGTGGCCACAGTGGTTGGTCGAACAGGGAATGGTTTCCTGTGTCGACACAATGAAGCATACGTGGTCTCGAGTATTAAGCATAGATGCCTAGTCAAGGATGGGAACCGACGCCTAATTCCATACCCTAGACTAAGGCCGGGAGACGGTAGACGGAAGGATCGTACCCGTACGGAATCGGCGCCTAAATGTTCACGCCAATTCACCTAGTCTCTAGTGCCATGGACCGTTGCTAGACGGCCACCCATGGTAACGGGCCCTTGTGGGACACGGGCCCAAGTCTAGCTGAGGGTGAACCTAAAGGGTCACACACAAATCACCGAGGAGGTTGAGAGATCGACTTGGAGTCAATCTCGAAGGATAAAATAAGTAATTGGATTACTTAAGGGAAAGTCCATTGGATGGACGGGCCGATATTGTATCGGGCTTTCATTTAATCGGTAAATTGGATTTTCGATTAAATATGGAAAGTTGAGATGTTGAGATGTTGGATCTTTTAATTGGATTAAAAGATCAACGGAAATAATTTAAGTGGACATTAAATTGAATTTAATATTGGGTTCGTCGTAATTGGATTACGATAAAACCCGGTCCGTTAAATTATACCCGAGAGGAGAAATAATTCCTAATTTGGAATAGGAAGAAGTTGGACTTCTTCCCTTAATTAAACATAGCCGACATGCTCCCTTGGAGGAAGCAAAATCAGCCATGTTTCATGCTAGGTGGTATGTTGACTTGTCTCTTTTGGAAAGAGACAAATCAACTCCAATCAAGCTCTTCCCTTTTGGTATGATTTGATCATACCATAAATTTTGGTAGGCTTGATTGAAGAATTGATGGTGATTGATTGGAATGAATCTAGACATCCTTGGATGAACCTAGACACATTCCAATAATCACATTAATTATGTATATATATTAGAATATACAACACCTAGCATAAGTGATTCATTATTCATCTTTTTCTAGAAAAAAGAGAAGACAAAAATCCTCTCCTCTCTCTCAATTTTCGTGCTCCCTCCCTCTCTTACACTTGTGTTCTTCACTTGATTTTGAATCAAGAAGAAGAACAAAGTAAGTTTAAGAGAACACTAATTCATAGTGTTCTTCTCTTAAACCGATTCCTTCCTAAACCCGTTCTTTTCTAGCAAGAAGAACGTGTGTTTCTTCCGGTGTGGTGTGGATCACCTTTGGAGAATCCATACGTTTGGATTTCGTGAGCATTCCGGAGAAGGAACAACGCTAGTAGCCGGGAGCATACGCTAAACAATCAAAGGTAACGGTTTATTACGCTTTGATTGATTCCATTTATATATCTATGCCCTATGTGTTTAAATATATGTTTTAATATTTACACATCCTACATCGAACGCCCGGTTGAGCACCCAAGGGTACACCCCTTGGGATTCGCGTATTTTGAATTTTATTTAAATTTACGCACTTATTCCACGCTTTCTCGCTTCCGCTCGTGCTCCCGGGCGGATCCGCTTGTCCTACAAGTGGTATCAGAGCCCGGTTCGATGTAAGGGGCATAGATCTATGTGTTTGGCATGATCTACTTGCTTTTAAACGGCTTTATTGGCATGTTAGATTACATAAATATATGAATAATATGATGATTCAATTGTTTGGATTTAATGGACTTTTGGCATGCTTTGCATGCTTATTTTCAGAATAATATTAATTTTATTGTGCTGAAACAGTTTTGAAAAAAAAAAAAAAAAAAAAAAAAAAAAATTTGGTCGGGCCGGCAGTGGCCGCGCGCAGGGGGGCGCCTGCGCGCGCTGGGCTTCGGACAGCGCGCGCGGGCGCGCGCGCCATGCGCGCGGACGCTGCGCACAGGCGCGTGCGCAGGGGCGCGCACGCGCGCTGTGCGCAGCCGGCCGCTGCTGGCCGAGGGCCAGCGCGCGCAGGGCGCGCAGGCTTGCTGCCTGCGCGCGCTGCCCTGTGCGCGCGGGGCGGCCGGCCAGCACAACGGCTGGGCCGTTTTGTGCCGTTTTTCGACTTTTTCCGAAAAATTCGATTTTCTGTATTTTCTGCACAATATTCTGAAAATATGTTAATTTTGCATTTTTGATTTTGGAATAATTGGATTATTCCTTGGATTAAATTTGCTTAATTAATTTGGGATTAATACATGCATTGGATGCATTGTGTAAAATGTCCATTAAATTTAAAATTTGAATTTTGCATATTATTTATATATTTATGCTTTTGTGATGTTGGACATCACTTGGATATTTGGAATATCCATTGGTTATTTATGCATGATTATTTGGAATAATTATGTTATGTGAGTTGATGGAATCAACATGGGATGATCACAAAGCCCTAGACCTTGTGTATGGATGAATGAATGTTTATTTATTTTCTGTTGGGTGGGGCCTGCGTGCCTCTTGTTTTTGGGACTATCATCTCCCGTATTTTCAGCCTCATGATGTTAAGGCTTGTTTTCCTTATTACCAATGTATTAATTTCAGTTGTAATGAGAGTAGATAGGATTGGTGAGGTTTCAATTTTAACAAGCAATTGGAGTCGGAGACCCCAAGGAGGAGCATCAAGGCGTGAAACAAGAGCACTACAAGGCCCATTGGAATGACAATGGGTATATTACTATTGTAATAATTTAGGACCACCCTAGACAGACCATAGACTCACTGCGGGCTCAGTGGGTCGCATAGGTTGGGCTTGTGATCATCCTAACAGGGGTATGCTATGTTTTCTGCATGCGGCGTATTTATTTATCGCTTTAAATATTGGATATTTATGCATGCTAAAACACAATAATGTGATGAGGTCTCGGTCACACACAAACTCTCATTTGGTTGGACCAAATTAAATATTAGGCCCATAACGGACTTGGATCAAAATGGTATTTTGGTCTGTCCGAGCCTTCCATCCACAGCAATGTGGTGAGGAAGCTACCACTACCCAAGTATGGTCTCACGAGTCGTGGCACACTTGGACTAGGGGAAAGCTGCACTATTGTTGTGAACAAAAAGACTGCGCTCGCTGTTTCCCTGTCTCACGAGTCGTGGGGGGCGACAGCTTGAGGCATGATTTGGTTGATGGGTAGGGCCTAACACTGAGTAACATGGTTCGCTTGGAGTCCTCGGAACCATGCGAATAGGTGAGGCAAAATATCTTGGGAATCTCATTGGATGAGAATGGTATTGGATATCTCCCACGAGGTCTTCTTCATGTGAATCGTAAAAGCGGGGCATGGAGATTACGCTTGTGGATCCCAAGCCCACTAGGAAATGGTTTCCCGAAACTCCACTTGAGAGTGGCGGACTTTCGTATAAATAGTGGGAGGGTTAAAGACTAAAAGACCAAGTCTTCAACTTGAACAATAATATTACCATCATCTGCTAATTTCTGCTTTACATTTTCATTAATGTAGATATGTCTAAGAACCCGTTAACCATGATTCTTGAGACTAACAAATTCAACGGAACGAACTACTCGGACTGGCTGAGAAACCTGAGGATTGTCCTCGGTTTCGAGAACCAAGGCTACGTCTTGGACGAGCCGCCACCGAGCAACTTACCGGAGGGGTCCACGCCTGAAGAACGTTTGACGTTCGAGAAATGGCATGAGGACAACCGGAAAGTACGCAGTATCATACTAGCTTCGATGTCTAACGACATCCAGAAGCAGTATGAGAGGCTGGACAACGTCTCCGCCATAATGCTCCGCATGAACGAGGTTTATGCGGTTCCGGATAGGCATATTAGATATGCCACCACAAAAGCATTCTTTGGCACCAAGCTCGCTGAAGGAGCGTCTGTACAGAGTCATGGGGTCAAGATGCTCTCCCTAGTGGAGAAACTCGAGGACCTTAAAGTTGGGCTTAACAATGACACGTACATTGACGTGATCCTCCAGTCGCTTCCTCCATCCTATGACCCGTTTGTTGTAAACTACAACATGAACGGACTTGAGAAGTCTATTCATGAGTTGATCAACATGCTGGTCCAATACGAGGCAACGACCCACAAGTCGGCGCCGGCGGTATTGATAGGAGAGGCTTCGACCTCCAAGGCGAATGGCAAGAGGGCCGGACGCTGGAAGAGGAAGAAGGGCAAAGGGAAGACGGTTGCGGCCCCTGCTCGCGCTCCGGGCGTCCCTGTTGCTCCGGTTGGACCGAGCAAAGGGAAAGGGAAGGCCCATGGTTCTCAGCGGTCCAAGGCAAATGATGTCTGCATGCATTGCCAAGGGAAAGGGCATTGGAAGAGGGAGTGCCCACAACTCCTCTCCAACCCAGGTGTGTTTGTGGTTGAAGTTAATATGATTACTAATTCTGCTTCATGGGTATTGGATACCGGGTGTGGTGCTCACATCTGCAATGATTTGCAGGCACTGCAAAGAAGCAGAAGGCTAACCAAGGATGAGATGATCCTGAGGCTAGGCGATGGCAAGGCCGTTGCTGCGGAGGCCGTAGGATCACTAGAGTTAGCCATTAGTAGTCATATTAGGATTGTACTGAACGACTATTTCTATGTACCTAGCATGATTAAAAGCATTGTTTCCATCCCGGTCCTTGATAAGGAGGGATATGAATTTACCCTCAATAAAAACGGTTTTTTCATTATCAAAGATGGTATTTCTCATTTGCTTGGTACATTGGTCAACGGTTTGTACATACTTCAACAGTCTAATTGGATTATGACTGCAGAACACAAACGAAAACGTGATGATCATAATAACGCACAGATATGGCATGCAAGGTTAGGTCATATCTCTAAAGATAGGATAAGAAGGTTGGTGGACTCAAAGAGTCTAGAAATAGACGATTTGGACAACCTACCGACCTGCGAATCCTGTCTAAAGGGAAAGATGACCAAGAAACCCTTTGTTGGACAAAGTATGCTAGCCAGTGGTCTGTTGGATTTGATCCATACAGATGTCTGTGGACCACTAAATACTCAGGCTAGAGGTGGGTACTCGTACTTCATAACCTTTACCGATGATCACTCACGGTATGGTTATGTTTACCTGATGAGGTACAAGTCTGAAGCCTTTGGAAGGTTCAAGGAATACAGACTTGAAGTAGAGAACCAAACCGGTCGAAAGATCAAAGCCCTTCGGTCGGACCGAGGTGGAAAGTATTTGAGTGGTGAGTTTACTGATTATCTAAAAGAGAATGGGATTCTCTCTCAGTGGACCCCTCCTGGAACACCGCAGCTTAACGGTGTGTCTGAAAGGAGGAATCGGACCTTGTTGGACATGGTCCGATCCATGATGAGTTTTACCGAAACAACCCCTTTCCTTCTGGGGATACGCTCTTGAGACGGCGGCCAAAGTTTTGAACTTGGCGCCATCTAAAAGGGTATCCCAGACGCCATATGAGATATGGCATGGCAAGCCTGCCTCCTACAAACACTTGAAAGTGTGGGGTTGCCCCGCATATGTTAAGAGATTAGTGGGAGATAAACTGGACTCGAGGTCTAGTTTATGCAGGTTTATCGGCTATCCGAAAGAAACTGCGGGGTATTATTTCTATGATCCCTCCGAGCAAAAGGTTTTTGTCTCGCGAAACGCAGTGTTCTTGGAAAAAGGTTTTCCATCGGATAGTCGACGCGATGAGGTACTCCTTGAGGAATCAAGTGAGGTACCCCATGAGGCGGCAGTGACATCTGAGCCAGCGGTTCCCACTGATATTGTTCCAGTCATCCGTAGGTCGGCCAGAGTATCCCATGCACCTGATAGGTATGGATTTCTGGGCCTGACCGTTCAGTTAGATAATGATCCAAAGACATACGGAGAAGCGATGTCGGACATCGATTCGGACAAGTGGCTTGAGGCCATGAAATCCGAGATGGACTCGATGGGTACAAACAAGGTTTGGACCCTAGCAAATCCACCAAAAGGGGTTAAACCCGAAGCTGGAACATACGTTTTGATGAAGTCATACGGGGATATGATTTCATCAAGAACGAGTCCGATCCTTGTGTATACAAGAAGATCAGTGGGAGCTCAGTTGCGTTTCTGGTGCCTTACGTGGATGACATCTTGCTCATTGGGAATGATGCTAAGATGTTGGGTACCACTAAAGCTTGGTTGTCAACGCAATTCTCTATGAAGGATATGGGCGAGGCATACTACATCCTTGGCATCAAGATCTACAGGGATAGATCTAGAAGGATGTTAGGAATGGCCCATTCCTCGTATATGAGGCATGAAATTAAGTTATCCAAGAAGCAGTCTCCTAAGACTGATGAGGAACTTAAACGGATGTAGGACATCCCTATGCTTCAGCCGTAGGCAGCATACAGTATGCTGTTCAGTGCACTAGACCTGATGTGGCTTTCGCTTTGAGCGTAACTAGCCGATATCACTGGAGTGCAGTCAAGACTATCCTGAAGTACCTGAAAAAGGACTAAGGACATGTTCTTGATCTACGGCGGTAGAGAGTTGATACTGGAAGGCTATAGCGACGCTAGCTTCCAGTCGGATGACAATGATGCCAAGTCTCAGTATGGTTTTGCATTTAGACTAAATGGTGGCGTGGTTACTTGGAAGAGTTCCAAATAGGCTACCACGACGGACTCCACCATAGAGTTTTGAATACATAGCGGCTTTGGAAGCTGCTAAGGAGTGGTTTGGTTGATGAGCTACATCCAAGGGTTGGATGTAGTACCTAGCATTGCTAAGCCTGTAATTATCTTTCATGATAACAACGGGGCGATAGCGCTAGCAAAGGAACCGAGATCTCATCACGATCCAAGTATATTCTTAGACGCTACCATCTACTTAGAGAGATGGATAGCAGGACTGACGTTCGGTTGGACCGAGTCAGCTCCGCAGAAAACATAGCAGATCTACTTGCTAAGCCCATGTCGCAAGTTGCCCATACTCACCATCTGAATAAGAGGTTCGAGGTCAATGGGTGATTGGCTTTAGGTCAAGTGGGAGATTGTTGGAATAGGTGACCAGAAAGCCAATAGGTTTGGCAATTTGTAACCTATCCGACAACTTGATGTGAATGTAATATTATTATGTGATGAATAAGATGAGTGTTCGTCCCCAATGGTACCTTCTTTGTTGTGCTCATCTTACATTTGTTAAACCGGTGTTTAACTTATATCGCAACAAAGCCCACAGACCATGGATAACAACTCATGCAGTTGGGCCACGCATTGGATGGTGGTCATGAAACCAACTGATTAAGAGTTGGGTCTGAAACATTCCAAGTCGAGGACCTCGAGACAGGGCATCGAGAGTCCTATTGAGACTTGCGTCAAGAGTCGTGTTCATTGGATGAGTGCCGTGTTTCATCGGCGACAGGCGTGGGACGCCTACACGATCTTGATGGGTTGGTCGACTGGGGTCGAGCCGACTGGACTGACTCGCGGGGATCATCATATGGAAGCCTTGGAGGCTTGGTCGGTATGATTGGATTCCCCGGTTCCGATAGTACGGGAGTAATCCTCAGACTTGAGGAATCATGGCAGTCACGTGCACAGGACGGCTGTATCTTGGATCTGGCGAGAGGTGATCATTCTGTAAGATGATCATTATAAGCCTTGTCCAGTGCAGTCAGAATGTGTAGCGAGGACGGTGGATTCCAAGAAGAGGATCCGTCCCCTGTCAGTATGTGACAGAGGTATCTCCTATGCACTCGGAGACACGTTCATGCTGTTTGAAGCTGTGGCCACAGTGGTTGGTCGAACAGGGAATGGTTTCCTGTGTCGACACAATGAAGCATACGTGGTCTCGAGTATTAAGCATAGATGCCTAGTCAAGGATGGGAACCGACGCCTAATTCCATACCCTAGACTAAGGCCGGGAGACGGTAGACGGAAGGATCGTACCCGTACGGAATCAGCGCCTAAATGTTCACGCCAATTCACCTAGTCTCTAGTGCCATGGACCGTTGCTAGACGGCCACCCATGGTAACGGGCCCTTGTGGGACACGGGCCCAAGTCTAGCTGAGGGTGAACCTAAAGGGTCACACACAAATCACCGAGGAGGTTGAGAGATCGACTTGGAGTCAATCTCGAAGGATAAAATAAGTAATTGGATTACTTAAGGGAAAGTCCATTGGATGGACGGGCCGATATTGTATCGGGCTTTCATTTAATCGGTAAATTGGATTTTCGATTAAATATGGAAAGTTGAGATGTTGAGACGTTGGATCTTTTAATTGGATTAAAAGATCAACGGAAATAATTTAAGTGGACATTAAATTGAATTTAATATTGGGTTCGTCGTAATTGGATTACGATAAAACCCGGTCCGTTAAATTATACCCGAGAGGAGAAATAATTCCTAATTTGGAATAGGAAGAAGTTGGACTTCTTCCCTTAATTAAACATAGCCGACATGCTCCCTTGGAGGAAGCAAAATCAGCCATGTTTCATGCTAGGTGGTATGTTGACTTGTCTCTTTTGGAAAGAGACAAATCAACTCCAATCAAGCTCTTCCCTTTTGGTATGATTTGATCATACCATAAATTTTGGTAGGCTTGATTGAAGAATTGATGGTGATTGATTGGAATGAATCTAGACATCCTTGGATGAACCTAGACACATTCCAATAATCACATTAATTATGTATATATATTAGAATATACAACACCTAGCATAAGTGATTCATTATTCATCTTTTTCTAGAAAAAAGAGAAGACAAAAATCCTCTCCTCTCTCTCAATTTTCGTGCTCCCTCCCTCTCTTACACTTGTGTTCTTCACTTGATTTTGAATCAAGAAGAAGAACAAAGTAAGTTTAAGAGAACACTAATTCATAGTGTTCTTTCTCTTAAACCGATTCCTTCCTAAACCCGTTCTTTTCTAGCAAGAAGAACGTGTGTTTCTTCCGGTGTGGTGTGGATCACCTTTGGAGAATCCATACGTTTGGATTTCGTGAGCATTCCGGAGAAGGAACAACGGTAGTAGCCGGGAGCATACGCTAAACAATCAAAGGTAACGGTTTATTACGCTTTGATTGATTCCATTTATATATCTATGCCCTATGTGTTTAAATATATGTTTTAATATTTACACATCCTACATCGAACGCCCGGTTGAGCACCCAAGGGTACACCCCTTGGGATTCGCATATTTTGAATTTTATTTAAATTTACGCACTTTCTCGCCTTTCTCGCTTCCGCTCGCGCTCCCGGGCGGATCCGCTTGTCCTACAAACACAACATGCAAAACAAGTATTTTTCAAAATAAAGTACATCTCTTACTACTAAACCGATTCACTCACTGTCGCTTGACGTCAACGGAACAACAATTCGAAGAAGTGTTGCGGTTTCCTCATGTGCTTCATCGTCCGTATCTGATTCGAACAGCCATCCGTACGAATCAGACCCACTCGATATGTTAATGACGTCCTCTTCATGAACAGCTTGTTCCCCGCCGACGTTATCTTCTTCCCCGCTAGATATGTCGACCACCTCGACGACCGAGGGTTCCTCGTTAGGCTCAAATATCATCTTCGACTTATCCCATTCTGGTTCACCTTTCTGAACATAAGCATCAACAAAGCTATTTTCCTAAAAAAAAAAACGTAATACATGCACATGATAGGTTTGAAGTTATTGTTTTCAGATAAGCGCAAAACCGAATGCATGGAATATTTAGGAAAAGATAGTGTGAATACTTCTCTCATCCTTTCCAAAACTTCCGGTGGACCATCTATCACATTAGTTTTCTTGGTCCCATGTAATTTGTGGATGCTCAATCACCGATCTGAACGTGTTGTATCTTGTTCGGAGCCTCTCCAAATGCCACAAGTATGTCTTCGGCTGGAATGCCCAATTCCAGCCACGGGTAACCGCTTTCGACGAAAAATTTAAGGCGTACTCATTGACGTTGTTGGGGTCGTGTTGCTTTCCGTCCTTTCAAGGCTTGAACATGTAGCATGTTTATGAAAGCCGTATCGTGAGGCTTCGTCCAACGACAGGAGTAAAACCACTTCCGCTGCGGCTTGGTTGGAACTATTCCGGCCATATGAGTTTTTCAAGTGCAGAAAATACTGGAAATATAAATATATGCCTCACAGAGTGAAATGAGCCATGCATATTGAAACTCCCTTTTTAAAGAGATTGTCCCTAACCTGCAAAACAAACAAAGATATCAATATTGGTTTGGGTAGATTTCTCGGCTAGAGTGAAGGGTCTAGTCCTTCAGGATATCATTACATATCATGTCTAGTCCTTTCAAGATCTTTTTTCTTTATTTTGTTGTGAAACCGAAGAAAGGCTCTTCTATTTCCTAGCCTCTTCCAATTCTTTGGTAGGTAATGAGGGAAAGTTATTGCTGCAAGTGCATTGAAAAGGTAAATGTATGATGGGATTAGTTGTACACAACTTGGGGGTAGCTCCAAACATTTATCAAAACATTAATTACTATGGAATATCTACATAATAATAGATCAAAGGATATTATTATATTAATATGTTGATAAATAATATGGGTATAAATATTATTTGCAGTTTATATGAGCTCAAATATGTTAATAAATATTTACGTGAATTATCAATTGATGAATTAATATATGAATTCATGTGGCTAGCTAAAATGACTTTCATGTAGGTTAATAAATAGTATGGGTATAAATATTATTACCAGTTTCTATGACCTCAAATATGTTACGACATATTTGAGCTGAATTATCAATTGATGAATTAATATATGGGTATTATTATTATTAGCAGTTTCTATAAGCTCAAATATGTTACGACATATTTGAGATAAAATATCAATTGATGAATTAATATATGAAATCATGAATTAATATATAAAATACAGTTACTGAAATTTAAATATGAATCATTGAAATTTATTAATCAAAAATGTCCGGCCAACATATTAATTCCACTACAAAAAAAAAAAAAATGCCAATATTGCGTGACCATAATTTCGGGACTGATATATTACAAAAATATTAAATTTCAAGTAGTTTCTTACATCTCTACAATGGGTATGGATGGAAAAAAGATTGGAATGATAAAGTAATGAACGTCAAATTTAATAAGTTATACGTAATTAACCAGTCCTTTGCATAGGTAATAGAAACATAAACAGTCCATTCATAACGGTACTTGCTTAATAAGACATATTACACTTCATCACCCCATTCACTAATTAATACAAGCAACTTGGTAATAATAATCGGATGAACCACTAAGAAGGATATAGTTACTATGTCGAAGCAACTAGCCATAGTTGTACAAAAAGGTGGTTCAATTTGAAATAGATTCGTAGCCTAAATAACATATTAAAAACACCATAGATTTTGAATATGCAGCTCATAACATGGCGTTAACAAAAGGGAATGGACTATTAGGGCAAACAGTTACTTAGATGGATACGGGAAGTCATTTGACGCAGAAGAGCTAGGGTGCTCAACCGATACGTAACTTGCAATTGGTGAGTTGGGTATATCATTAGTTGCAGTTGGTGTACCACGTGGAACACCCGGCAATGAAAGAATGGAATCCGCCTCGTCTTCATCGGATGGATAATAACGTTCCATGAAACGCCAAAGTGAGGTAGAATCAACCGAACCATCAGCGGGGACATTCACAGTGCGTTGTACACGCGTCGTGATGCCATCCTGGGTTAGTTCGGGCAAATAACGGGGCACAACAGCGAACGATTCTACATCATTGTCAACTTCCCCTAACTCAATATCAAGGTGATCGGGTCCAAACAGTACGCAGAGATTTGCGTACTGGTCTTCGTAGGCATTGACATAGCACTTTGCTATGACCCTCTCCTACGAGGAAAGGACATGTTAATAATATACTATAATCGGCATGCATAAACATTTCAACAAAGCATGTCACCGGTTTAGTTAGCTTAAAAACGTTTGAACTGTTAAAATTCGCACCTGTATAATCGTCTCCCATACTTCATCTGCTGCTATTACGTAACGCCGTTCATGATTGCAATTGACGCCGTCAAAGTTCAGAATCCATGAGAATACAACATGTCGTTCTTTAAGGTCCTTTAACTTCCTCTTTCCAAAGCTATACCCTATGACATCCCCATGCACCTTGTTAACATCATACAAGGCACACATTATGGCATGACAGTTGGTACCGAATTTATGGAAGTTTCCTTCAGCATTTTGTTCTACCAAAGAGTCTACAAATGTTCTTTCCATCTCTTTAGACCAACGTGAGCTGTAGAACAACCTTTCTTGATAGAAATAACCATCTTCATAAACCATTTTACAATGAGGCTATACAGATTGCATGCAAGTAATATAAGAAAGCGAAGTTTTGTGCTTACGAAGAAGTGAACTGCACAATGTGGTATATTTATAAGCAAATTTCTTGTACCATAGTCGGAGTTTGGTTTGGTTGAGTAGTTGGATATTTGGGTTGTAGGTTAATTATACACCAACCCATCTTACACAAATATTAATAGTTGAAGGGACAATACAGGATTGATTGATTGATAGCTCAAAGACTGTGCCTTACATACCAAATCTCCCAAACATGGAAGAAAATTCTTTCTCCTGTGCAACTATTTTCGGCTGCTAGAGTTTTGTTTGGTAAAATAAAGTAGAGGTCATTTTAGGCTTAGGGTGAGAAGTGGAATATGGATGTAATTTATGACTTGAAATATTATAATCAATATTGGTAGGTGATCCAAAAGTGTTGCAAGTACAAGATATGGGATATTTGCTTGCAATGAAAACATATATGAGATTTTATTGCAACAACCTACCACATTGATAGAATAATTGCAAGTTGTAATTTCGGATAATTGCATTCGAAATCAAAAATTGTAGAAATTGCAATGTATTGTAAAAGTAGAAATTAACTAATTAGATAGTTGGATATATTAGAACATCTTGTAAAAGTAAAAACTGGCAACATACTATAAAATTAGAAATGCTCGCCGCCCACATATAAATTCCCTATATCATTAGAACATTTTACGTTTGTCTTCACGAACAGAAATATGAATAATATGGGTATGTTATTAATTAACTAATTAATAAGAAACTAGAGTAATATGGTGAAGTCCATATTGATATTTTAGAAAGCTATGGTTTATATATTAATTACATACGATGAAAACTAGCGTGAACGTGTATTAATTTGATATTAAGACGCGCACCTATGCGAATAAGATAACATAAACAACAACCAATTACACTTGAAGATCATTTTCATCACCTTTATGGCAATAAGGAACAATGGAATTTAAAGCCAGAAATTTCATGCACAAACCCATAACGGACCCGGGAATAAACATTGTTAAAATTCCGATGTCTGAAACGGTAGTTACACATAAGGAACACATGAAACATGATGTTTATTCACATCTTTATGAAGACGTGAATAATTTTAACAGGTCATGAATGTTGTACGAGCATAAAATAACACCTAAGGCATCATTGCTACAATTGTAATCACCCAAACAACCAAGAGGCATACTATGATTTTCGTTAAGCGTCGTCGCATACACTCCACATTAGCCAATTCTTCGTTCAATTCCTTAAGCTTAGCATCCGAACGTGAAATACGCTTCAATAGTCCTGGAATAATCTCCATGGCTCGTGGACACATTGGAGGATCAATTCATTCAAATATCCCGCAATAGAACCCCTTTAATTTCATAAGACGATGGCCTTAGCATTAGTAAATAACTTATGCCGTAGAAATAATTAATTGACGTATATGTAAACCAAAGAGTAATGCAATTTTCGGAAGTAAGTTTGTTAGGAATCAGTACACTGACTTTTATACCAGAGCAGCCACGAAAGCGTCTTCCCGGATTAGCTGATGTCCAAGATGTCCTCATCACAACGGGTTCTCCACAGTCACATGTCTGGAATGGTGCGTCCGAGCTTGATGCATAGGTTGTACCCTGTCGGGTGGAACTGCTTGTCGTTCGATTACTCATTTTTTTTTCCGAATTTAGGGTAACTCCTTAGAAATTTTTTATAAGGCGAGTAAATAAATATCACAAAAACATTTTTGGCCAATAAAAGAATATCGGTTCAAATAGCATACAAATTGAAATGCATATGGAAATAAAAGTAAATTGATTTAAATGGCGGAAAATAGAATTAAAATGTTCTCATGTAAATATATTTCTGGTTAGATCTATCACCACCTCACCACTAATATAGGAACTATATTGCTTAATCGGCTCAAAGATTTAATAACTAATTAAGTACGGGAAAAAAATTAAGATTATATATTACTTACCTCTACAACACGACGGATGAAGAAACGAAGATTTGAAGTCCTATCTTACCTACGAAGTTGGTACATGGAGAAGATATGAGAAGTGAGAAGAATGAAGAAATGGATAGCAGACGTGGGAAGGGTTGAGGGTGATGGCACAAGTATCAAGTAACACTATTTGCTTTTTTTTTTGATAAGACAAGATGTTTGTCTTATTCATGGGCAAATATGGAATTTCCCCATTTATCACACTATTCTACCCATGCAAGTAAACAAATGCCTATATCACTCATCCAAATAGTCATTGCATATGTACAATCAAGTAAATAGCAAAAAAAATTGTCAGATAAAAGCTAATCCTACCATTTATCACAAATGCACTATTCATGCCATTTATCACATACTGAAAAGTAAACATGCCCTGAGCATTAGCCAATTTACCCCAAACTCCTTCATATGCTTTGAGGGGTTCCTTCAACGCTTTAGGAATCTCGACTTGACTCCCTCCTTTGAGGCTTTCTAGACTCTGTTCACACTTAGGAAGGTCCCCAACGATTCCTATTTCTATTTCTATCCCCGAGGTGGTTGTAAATTTTTGGAGGGGGATGCTTCCTCAAAAGGTCCCTGGAAGGAAAATTTTCTTTATGTAAAAGACCTAAACTGGGGGTTGGAGACTCCTTAGGGAGAGTCACCTCCTGTGCCTGATCCTGTCCACGACCTCCGCATGTCATTTATTGGGGTAGGGTTGTTTGACCAACCCGTTGATGTCAAGTCTTTAATTTCTGCTAGTACTACATTACTTGATTTTGTCTTTTGTTATCTTTTCCTCTCCTTACAAACTTTTTCTCCTTGTCATCTCATTCATTCTTTGTTGTCCCCTGCAGGAAAGAAAGTTACTCTTTACGATGTTCAACGCTTCAAGACAGACCGTGAGAGGGAAAATGCCCGTGAAAGGGAGACTGCTCAAAGGTCTCGCAACCCTCCATCGCCCCCCTCGAGGAGGGGGTAAGTGATCGCCGGTGTTCCCCTCCTGCTCGAGCTAGGGATGCTCCTGGGGATCTTGACCCCCGGATGAATCCCTTCTGCTAGAATGTGGGGGGGCAAATGGACTCTGTCATGGGGGCTCTACTACCAAGGATCGTGTTGGGTATACAACGGGTCCTAAGGGACTCGATAACCTAGGTGGGGGAGGCATATGGCCGCCCATCTCTTGATACATTCCTTCCTATATCGGTGGTACCTCCTCCGGGCGCGGAGGGGGAAATAGTTGTCTTCACGTCTCCATGGGGAAATATTTGTCTTCTTCGCCTACGTATCTTAGAGGAGGTGAAGGGTAATAGTAGTACTCTGGTTGCGTGGCCCTGCTGTTGACTTCCTCCTCACAATTCAAACCTTGATGGGCGTCCCCGGGCCTCTGCTCGCAACCCTCGGGGGCCAAGGGAGCGTCTTGGCCTCTGCGAGGATAGCGAGGGGGTCGTGGGGGTAACGCATGTCCTGCTATGTACTGGGCCACAGCCCTCTCTGCGGCTTGGACAGACGCATCTTCCATCAATTGGCGAAGTGCCTCTGGAGTTACCCGAATGATTGGGGACGGAGGCGGAACCTCTGCATCTTCCTGCCTCTCGTTCTGAAGGTCGCGAGCGGGCAGATTCTCCGGTACGTGAACTTGCACGTGATTCTCCCCTCCTCTTTTGAGTTCTTCTTGTCCCGCATTCCCGTTCCTGACTCTTGACCGGGTGTTCATCCTCAATGCTTAGATCAGGTTCCCACAGACGGTGCCAAGTTGAGGGGGTGAAAATCGGGAAGCGTTTGATCCAAGCATAATCACACATCACAAGCCAAGAACTCAAGAATTCCTCTCTTTCTTCTTATTCCAAAAGTAGCAAAGTGAGTTTTACAACGGATTAAACGTCCTATTTATAGTAAATGTGGAGGGACGCAAAGACAGATTTACCCTCCAACCGCCTATCATCTAACGATTACAATTTAATCACTAGGGGCATCTTAGTAATTTACATCACCCCACTAACTCACAAGGATAATAACTACCCAATGACAATCTGGTAATTACATATGTTCAGGGGTATTTCGGTAATTTAGTACATGATTTTATTTGTCACCATCAGTTAGAAATTTATCTTTACGTAGGAATGCTGAAAAACTTACTTGTGAGGAGAAGAAATGCGCAACAAAAACCACTCAAGTGGCGAGTGCATATCACGTGCAAAATTATATGTTGTTTTTAAATTTTTTAGTTTGATAATTATGCTTATACCCCTTATTTTAAATTATGGGATCTTGCTTGATTAAAATCGAAGGTCAAAATTTTCTTGGTATAACTTAATGATTTTGACCTATTGAATTTCTAGTTCAATTTTCATATAAAATAAATATATATAAAAAGCTATTATAAAAATAAATAAATATATATAGTAAATAGTGGAAAGATAAATAATCTAATATATAGGTGAGAAATAAATATGTAGATGAAATACATAATCTATCCAATTGTACATATATAGTAGAAAATTAAATTTGAGATAAATTATTTAAAAATAAAAATTATACATCCAATAGAAAACTATACTCAATTCTAATTATAAATGTTGAGGACGGTTGCTATAGTACGATTTCTGGTCCAATATTTTTTTTTTTCTTACACCATAACATAAGAAACGACGACGTTTTAAGCTATGGTGTTCGGAATGCTGTTGTTTTGGTTGTTTTGGTCCCCTGTTGTGATGCTTGTATGTTACAATACCAATTTTGGTCCAAAATACTTTATTTGTTCGTTGCGTACGTGGTGTCGCAAGTGATGTTTGTAGTGTACTGCTTCTAATGAGAGGAGTGGAATGATTGTCGTTTTGTTGTGAATATAAAAATGTGGTGCACAATAAAAAAAAAATACAGATGAAAGAAAAAAACTAGAATCAAAGAGAAAATACATACGGTGAATTGTTAGTTGCTAGTTCGTCCTTCTTTTCTGGATGGTGGGATCCTCTCGCCTGAGGGGCTGTACTGTCGGTTATTCTTCGACGGAAAGATTGACGCGAGTGTGGCAGTGTGGTTCTTAGTATAGCAGAATCGATTCACCTGTTTGATAGATTGGTGCGGGTGTGATCGGCGTGGATTGATAGGCATGTCTTGACTAACGACGGTATTTAGATGTAGAGATTGGTAAACTGGTCGTTTTTGTGCTTAGTATTGGGCGGATGTCTTTTGGATCTATAGATCAGTACAGTGCTCATTTTGTGGCTAGATTGAGGTATTCTGATTCGTGCTTGTGGTCTGCTACTTTTAATAGCGTGGATCGAATGATGTCATTTGAGTTTTACTATAAAAATACGATGGGCATTACAGATGAAATTGAAAAAGTAGAAAATGGGACAAAGATGATGTGGTTTTTTTTCTTTTTTCTCCCATTCTCCTTGTAGATGGGTGCTCTAGTTACGTGGTGTTGTGGTGGTTGTGCAACGGAGGGATTGGGCGAGTCTTGTAGGGCGAGTTTGAGTTGAGTACCTAGTGTACTCAGAAGGGTTCACAATCCACATGCGAGGAAAATTTCATGGGACTTGGGAAGAAATAAAGAAATACATTCTCTTCCATTCCTTCAAAGAGGTAATAAAGCACACCAACCCCCTCTCCCCCCGTTTGACCAAGAAAGAGGAGTGGAAATGAGCAGTAGTGGATGTGTCACCATCAGCAGTCACTAGCATGTAGCAGCAAGCAAATATGTTGATGGACTTAGGGACCAATTGGTTCAAAGGAGCATTAAGCGGGGGCAGTTTCCAAATAGAACGAAGGTATGGGAAACCATAGAATATTCTCTAACTAAGCTACGTAAACATACAAAAAAACCATCAGGAGGAAAATCAGGACTACTGATTAGGGTTACCAATCTCTCTGGTACGAACCTCATCCCCAACAGTGAATCTAGACCCATATACCGTAAAGGAATCTACTTGTTCAGTCACCTGTCTATTCTTAGCGTTGACGCTCTCCCGCTCTTCTTAACTATTCCCATCATCACCTCCTTCACTCTCATCCTCCCTGTGGTGCGAGGTGGAGTCAAAAGGGACATGAGCAAATTTCTCCTCCATAAAAGACCCTACCAGATCTACCATAACCTCTTCCACTGCTTTCCCATCCACACTAACCCTTGACATACTTTGAAAAAGTTTTTGGGATGGTGTGTAGAGTGAAAAGAAAATGATAAAACAATGAAGAGGAATGGGAAGAAGAAATGCACCTATTTTGCCAAGAAACTTGCGAGGATGCACTAATCACGAAGAGTTGCTGCCTTGCTTTAAAAGAAAGGCACAAAGGATTCATGCCAAGTTGTGACTCTACCTCTCTCTGCCCACATGGCATTCATGACCAATCTAAGGGTGCGTGCGTGCATCATTCACACTGCCAGCCCTATAAACCTGCTTTGATTTTTATCACTTCCTTTTTTGTGATATTTGCATATCCCACCAAATTCCCTTAGGTAGGAAAAGCTATTATGCACAGATAAGGCCTCCTATAATACAACAGGATAATCCAATCTGCCCTGCGCGGCAAGCTGTGCTAACAAAGCGCAATAAGGAAATTTCTAGGTATAACAATTCTTGAAATAAGAACTTTGTGCAGCCAGACTAGACTTCCTACTCCAATAGTCAAATACAAGTCTTGCACTACTGGAGTGAGGGGAGTGACGATGCCCCTAAAGTCTTTTTCAAAGCCCAACACAAGAAAATGGGGCCCATTCGACCAGCACAATGGGCCCAACCCTGCTAAAAAAGAACATACAATATGTAAGAGGCTCAAGGCCATTATTCTTGTTTAACATGACAAGATCCAACAACAAGGCGCAATCAACAAGCCCAGACATTGTACGGAGGGACGACACGTCACTTAGATTTTCCACAGCACGATTCACATTGCCTAAAAGATCTCCAACTAATGCCCCCTACATTAACGGGACAAGCTGGACAAAGCAGCTAATAACCAATTTCCTTGTTTCTTGAGTTAACTGTGCAAGACCCATTCAAACAGTTGTAACTACCAAAGAATAACTCCAAATCATGTCTGAAGGTTATGCTGTGAAGCTAAGATGTGGGGGTTTCCTTTGATATATGGATTGCCGATGTCCACCCTTTGAATCTCGCTAATTCCCTTTACAAATAGAGGTATTCTTACGGTCAAAAGGTAAGATCACTCTAAGTCACTTATACTCAACTCATTTCCACTCTCGGACAGCGAGGCTACACCTTCCCCACTCATTTTCTGCACTTTACAAACTTACTTTAGCTCCCACTCTTACATGCAAGCACTCCACATAATTCAATTCATCATCACCTCACATTATTTCGAGTTTTGCCCTCCGATTTAGTTGTTGAATTAAATATTGGAGTGTTAACCTTTATTTTGCAGGTTAGTCCCCAATAATCTTTGGATTTTCTTGAAAATCTTTGACCATTATTGTGTTACCGAACACTGGTACATATCTAATATGATTAACAATTGGATCTATTTGTAAGATGATAACGAATAACAAGAATATTAGATATAATTTGGGCAAAATTCAATTTACCCTCCTGTGTTATGTGAAAATAGCAATTTATCCCCTTGTGAAAAATAAACTCTCAATTTACCCACTTGTGTTTTAAATAAATAAGCAAAATACCCCCCTCACGTAAGTTGCGTGATACACGCGCTCAATATCCTTTTATTTTAATTTTTTTATTTGTACTTTTATTTTACAGCCGTTGGATTTTATCTGATACAAATCAACGGTCCAAATTTCATTATATATATAATTTATTTAACAAATTTTGAAATATATTTTAAAAATATATGTATATATATACGATATATAATATATATTTATGATAAATATATATAATATATGTATCTACATCCTTCTTCTCCAGTCGGCCGGCCGCCGCCGACACTCCTCCCCTTCGCAGCTGCGCCTCTTCCCCTCCCCCTCTCCAACCGGCGCCGCCTCCTCCCTCTTCGCAGCCGCGCCCATCGCCGCCCTCCCTCTTCGCAGTCGCGCCAGTGGCCACCCTCCCTCTTCGCAGTCGCCCCCGTCGCCGCCTCTCGCAGTCGCGCCCATCGCCCCTTCCCCTTCGCAGCCGCGCACCTTCCCCTCCCCAGCTGCCGTCGCCCCCTTCCCCCTACCAAGCCACCATCGGCCTCCCTCCCCTTCCTCAGCCGCGTCACCCCGCCTCAACCTACCTCTTCCCGGACGACGGCGGCGGTCCTCCCCCTTCCTCAATTTTTTTTATTTCTATTTTTATATTTTTATTAATATTATATGTATATTTCATATATATATATATGTTTATTTATTCCAAAATAATTTTTCATATTTTTTAAATTTATTTTTTATAAATTGTATAAATTTGAGCCGCTGATTTAATTCAAATTGATATAAGCCATTGATTGGATACATCATTGTGAACCATTGATCTAGATAAGTAAAAATCTTGACCATTGATTTATTTGTTAAATCTCAGCCGTTGATATATATATATATATAACATAAAATTTAATGGTTGATTATTAGGACATAAAAGTCATTTTATAAGCTAAAATCGAAGTAAAATCGCACCCCCAGCACGTGAAGGACACCCCATGATGTAACGGGGTATTTTGCTTCGTTTTTAAAAACACAAGGGAGTAAATTGAGAATTTTTTTAACATAAGGGATTGCTATTTTCGTATAACTAAGGGGGTTGGATGCATTTTGCTGATATAATTTTAAGTGTTGTGGAAGTTTAAGCGTTATTAGACCGAAATCAGAATAAATAAGTTCGACTAATTCCTTAAATCGTTGTTTTCTATTTTTTATTCTTTTGTCAAAAGGTCTTTGAACTAGGGACAATGGCAACTATCACTTTATTTATTTATTTTTAGAATAATTAACCATCTTTCGCCTCGAACTTTCTGTTTAGCTTCGCATCCTAAATTCGCTTAGGACAAGAGCAAGACGGCGTTGTTTTTTTTTTTTTTTTCAATAAGTAGAGCACGACGGCTTTACCTGTTGCTCTCGCAACTCATGACAATTTCCCCACTTCCCACCTAATTCCAATATCCAAATATAGTAATGAAATTAGACACGTGGCCTTTTTACTTTTCCCTTTATGGAACCTTCAAAGAAACTGATATCCTGTAATAAACTAATCGATCAACTTTGAATTTTTGCAAAATAATAATGCTTGATGGGTTTCATCTAAATGCATGAACCTTCTGTCGAATTTTGGCTTATATATAAACCCCAGCTACGGCTTTTACCAACGGCGGCCCTTGTTATCCAATATCCAATCCTATCTTCCTGCTTCGGATACAGCTCTTAGGACACTTTGAAATTTTGGGGGAATGATGTATGAAAACGATGATTATGATGCTGACCTTGCCCTTCTTGAAACCATTACAAGACATTTGCTTGATGATTCTCAGACGCCCTTCGTACTTTCCAATAACAGAATCGGATCCAGCTTTCCTGAATTGTCAGAGACGCCAACAATGAAAGAAAGTGGCTCTCAAGACATGTTTCTGTATGAGGACGTCAGCAGTGCCACCGATGTGGGGTGGCTGCCGCCTGTGGCCTCTGCTCCGATGTTTACCAAGCCTGAGCGTGAAGTTTCGTTTGAAATTCCCACCATTCTGAATTTTCCAGCAGCGGAGACGCTGGAGAGGGCGACAGCAGTGGCGCCAGTGCTTCCTAGGGGGAAGCATTACCGAGGGGTTAGGCAGCGACCATGGGGGAAGTTCGCGGCCGAGATACGGGACCCGGCGAAGAATGGGGCAAGGGTGTGGCTCGGGACATATGAGACGGCGGAGGACGCAGCGTTGGCATATGACCGGGCGGCATATGGCATGCGCGGGTCACGGGCTTTGCTGAACTTCCCACTGAGGATAAACTCCGGTGAGCCGGCGCCGGTTAGGATTACGGCGAAGAGAGCAGCACCATCGCCGGATCGCTCTTCGTCTACGAAGAATGGGTTGTTGCGGAAACGGAAGACGGCGGCGCCCAAGATGGAGTCGGTTTCACAGTGACAAAACAGGGATTGATTTTCTAGTTTGGTTAACGAGAAAAGTATATATATATATATATTTTTTTTAAATTGAAACCATGTTCTTTATTCTTTTCCGATTCATTCAAAAATTGTATTCTTGAACCTTGTTTGCTTTTCCAAACGATGAGATATATGAGACATAAATCAAAAGTGAATTATGATTTTATATTGAACTAGTAGAGAACACATGTATTGCACGTGATTTAATTTATTTTTATTAAAATAACAGTATAATTTTTAAAAGTAATAGTTAATATAAAATATATTAATTAATTCAGAATTATATAAAGAAATGCAATTCTCAGGGTGTTAATCAACTTGAAAAATTGTTAGTTCTAATAGGTAGGAATAATAAAATAAAATAAAAATATTATATTTAAATAACAATAAAACATAATATTTTATAATCTAATACTTTTATTAGTCTTTGTTTTTTTTTTTTTTTTAATTTTGATCCTGCTACATATTCTTTTTGCTTCCTTCATTGATTTTGCCCCGTACTTTCCTTTTAAATTATTGAGAGTTTTTTTTGTCGAAATTTAACCTCAAACTATTCTTCTTTTTTTTTTTTTTTTTCTTGCACAATCTTGCTTTTTTGTGTTTTTTCTCTGATCTTCTTCAGTTATGACCTCCTCATCTTTGTCATTATTATCAATTGATGTATTGCATTTCTGGCTAATATGTTCATTTTTAGGTCTATCATCCTTTATTAGTTTAGCGAACATCTTTTTTATTTTTCTAATTTTCTAGTTATTGTTGTTTTTTTTTCCCCAATTGTCTCTACCATGCCATTCGGCTTATCATTGATCACTCATTATTTTTGTTGAGTGTAACAAAAAATTGAAACTCTGTAAACATTTGTCCTGTATAATATTTTTTTTGATGTTCTTGCTGAAATAATTAATATATTATAGTAAATGATTTTTTGCCTCATTTACCTTGTGTGATGAAAGTAAGGTGGTATAAATTAGTGAATGATAAAATTTGAGATACATAATGATACAATTTTATAGTATTTTGTTTACTTCGTTGAATTAAGATTTGATTACTCTGTGATAATTTTGTGCCACGTTTAATGTAAAATTATTAAATAAAAAAATATCACTACAATAAGACAAATTGATTATTTTGAAGAAAAAAAATCCCACAACTTTTTAATGGGAAAAATACAAGGATTCCCATGTGATATAAGAAATGTTCAAAAATCCCCTGTATAAAATAAAATATCAATTACACCTCCTATGTTATGAAAAAAATTCAAAAATCCCCGCGAAGCCAGAGTTGGTGGTACACACGTGTTGACAATGAAGATGGGTTTACGGAGTGCAGTTTTTGTTAATTTTGCCCTTCTCTCTCCTATTGCATGGCCCAACTAATATATCTAATATATATAATATATAATATAATATATATAATTTAATAAATCTTAAAATAATAATAAATATTTATTAAAAGTAAAATATTATTTTTTATGTAAATATATAATTATATTAATATTTTTAATATAATATTATTGTAATTACATAATTAAATTAATTAAAATTATATATTTTTTTAAAAAAAAGTCAGTGCCACTGCAGAGGAGCGTGCGGCGATGCGCCCTTCTCACACCGTCGCCCAGTAGCGAGGGTGATGCCGTCGCCCATCGCAGTGAGGGTGATGCTGTCGCCCAGACCTTTTTCTAGCCTAGGCGACTGGCGTTGCCCTAACGAGGGGCGACAGTGTCGCCGATGCCGCCCTTAGGGGTAGGCAATCGTGGGTTGGGTGTGGGGGTGAGGGTGGGGTTATTATTATTTTTAAATAATAATTTTATTTTTGTAAATTATAAATTTTAATTCTATATATTATAAGTATATTTTAATTAGAATTTATATAATATTATATAAATAAACAATTTTCGCTCATATATATGGAGAGAAATTTTAGTCATTGCCCCCAAAAAAATATGTCCAGATTGATCAAGAGGCAGTGTGAGTCGTTTTTATAATACAAGGATATTTTTTTTATTTAAATTTTTATAGGGGAGATTTTGATATTTTTCCATATCAGATGGGACACATAAATTTTCTTTTTTAATAGTAATTTTCAAGTCTTTTTATTAAACCTTTTTGTTTTTTTTTTTTTTTTTTTTTTTTTTTTTCTAAATTTCAAAAACAAAAGCCCAAAAGTTTGAGAAAAACATGAAACAAAAGATAGAAGACTGTCTCTTCCTCATATCAACAAAATGCTGCGGAGGAGAAGATTTCATATTCCTCACACAGCACCAAAAGTAGCCGCACGCCGCGCCACGGTCACCGCCGCCAAGCCTATCTCTTTCCTCTCTTTCTCTACAGCCCCAATCACAATGAGAAATCTTAATGTTATTTTACCTCGGATTAAGGAAAGAGAAGCATGAAAACAAATGGCAATAGCTTCTCCTTAGATCTCTGTCAAGAAAATTACCAAAAATGAACTTACCAATCATCTGATTTTGTCAAAGCTTGTGTCAGAGCCATCAAATTATGTCTAGTTAATCCATGATAAAATTGAACTCTATGGAAGCTAATCCAGACACATTGGGCATGGGATCCTCTATTCCTAAAAGATGTTTCATGATCTCTTGTCGCATTTATAGATGAACGTCATGTGGATTGATAAGGTTCATGAGCAAAAGAGACAAATTATTGAGTTTTATCCATGAACAACAGAGAGAAATTGTTAGATTGATCCAATGAAAAGCAAAAAAGGTAGATTGTCAAAATTCAACTTCGTCACCTTCTTTTCTCTCTCACAACATCACATGCAAATTTCAATCCCATGCCAGTATTTGTTAGTGGTGCGACGTGGGCAGCCACTTTCTGTATATATATCAATAACCTTGGGGGAGTTCCTTCCTTCAACACCCCATGAGGATGAAATATGCTGGAAAGGCACAAAACGTTAATGGACCCTTAAGGCCCAAGTTTGATGCTCCAAGTAGGTTGGGCTGACCTCAAGGCCAGGAGTGATCCAACCTAGAGGGATTCGTCATAAAGGTAACGATTACCTGCAGGATGTCAGAATGACAACGACAGGTGGATCAGAACAAGTGGGCATTACAAGCCCTATAAATACCCCAATCAGACAACATTCAAGATACGTTATTTATTGGACCCAGTTTGGACAAATATCGCAGATCGCACCTTCTATCTCGATCTAATGTCTGACTTAAGCATCGGAGGATTTTCACTGGGAACCTCCCAGCAGGCCTAACGATTTCCTTTTCTCAGGTCCCAAGCAATCATTTGAGGAACCTAGGCGACCTGCATCCTGCGACCTGTGTCCTGCGACCTGTGTCCTGCGACCTGCGTCGTTCGACCTCGGATCAATGGAACGACTGTTGAACTTCACTTAGAGTAGATAAATCCACACTAAGAGAAGTGGGGGAGTAATGATGAGGACGAAATATGCTAGAAAGGCCCAAAATATTAATGGGCCCTTAAAGCCCAAGTTTGATGCTCCAAGTGGGTTGGGCTGACCCAAAGGCCTGGAGCGACCCAACCTAAGGGGATTTGTCATAGAGGTAATGATTACCTGCAGGATCTAAGAATGACAACGACAGGTGGATCAGAACAAGTGGGCATTACAAGCCCTATAAATACCCCCATCAGACAACATTCAAGGTACGTTATTTATTGCACCCAGTTTGGACAAATGTCACGGATCGCACCTTCTATCTGGATCTAGTGTCTGACTTAAGCATCGAAGGATTTTTGCTGGGAACCTCCTAGCATGTCTAACAATTTCCTTTTCTCAGATCCCAAGCAATCATCTGAGGAACCTAGGCGACTTGTGTCGTTCGACCTCGGATCATTTGGTGCCGTTTGTGGGAAATTGAGAAAAGACTACCAAATTAGAGATGGAAGGAATATCAAGAAGAGAACTTACGCCAGCAGAGGGAGAGCAAGGCAAATTGAACAGACACCAACAAGACAGGAAGGGCAGTTGATACATCTGACCCCTGAAGAATTGCAAAAGATGATAGAAGAGGCCAGTAGACAAGCTATAGTAGAGTATTGAAGGAGGACTATCACACCTGCGACCCGCGAGCCGGTAAGATGGCCGTTATTTCACAACAAGGTAAAAGGAGTAGCTGAAGAGGTAAAGGAAACAACCCACATAATTGAGCCTGAGAAAGGCCGTGAACCTGAAAAAGGTCACGAAAAGGAAGTATCTGATACGGGATCTAGTAAAAGGGGAAAACGCAGGGAGCCGGGAATCTTGAGGCAGAAGTAGATGATGTAGGGAGACAGATTGAGAGGTTAGGACAACAAATTGATGAATTAAAACAGCAGGGGGAACTGGTAGCTCAAAATCAAAACTCACCCTTCGCGAACAAGATTTTGAAAGAGGTAGTAGATCATAGTTTTAGACTGGCGGATTTGCCCAAATATGATGGAACCAAGCATCCCTAAGAGCACGTCTCGCCCTTCGAGCTAGTAATGAATTTGTACGGACAAACTGATTCAATTAATGCAAAATTATTTGTGACTACTTTGACAGGGAAAGCACAAGAATGGTTCACATGTTTACCCAGTGGAGCATAGAATCATACTCTCAGCTAATGCAAAAATTCACTTTCCACTTTGCTAGTAAGAAAAGGCCAAGAGATCAGCTATTTACGTATTCACGATAAGGCAGAAAGAGAATGCATCACTAAAAAGTTTTATAGGAAGGTTTAACAATGAAACATTGGAAGTGCAGGATTTGAGAATCGACATGATGGTAAGTATGTTGATACATGGACTAAAGAAGGGGACCTTTGCATCAGCACCGGCCAGGGATCCACCGGAGGATATAGAACAACTAATGCAAATGGCTCAAAAGTACATGCATGAGGAGGAAATGAATGCAATGAAGGATGGAGAATGGTCAAACGCTAGAGGACGAGGTCGAGAAATTGTGAGAGACAGGCGAAATAGATTTGAGAAAGATCATGAAGCACCATATCGGCCTAAGTATCATAGATACACTCCGCTTGCTACGACTAGAGCTTGCGCGATGAAAAGGAGAACCTACTGCCATGGCCGATGAAAACACGAGGAACTCTGGCCAAAAATCGTACTCCAACAAATACTGTAGATTTCACAAAGACAAGGGGCACGATACGGAGGAACGCTACCAACTAAAAGATGAGATAGAAAGATTGGTCAGACAAGGATACTTCAAGGAATACATACTGAGAGAAGCAAGAGCGGGAGATAGGGGAAGAGAGAGAGATCGAATGGAAAGATCGGGGAGTAGGTCCCGAAGCAACGAACGATTCAAAGGAGCAAAGGAGAGGAGAGAGGATGATCAACGAGGAAAGGCTCCTGTGAAAGGAGTCATACACACCATTGCGGGAGGTCCCATAGGAGGAGATTCTGGAAGGGTAAGGAAATGGTACGCTCGTTAAGCAGAGTCAGATAGGCGAAAATGGCAAGTGTTGAGCGTGGAAAGAGAGGAGCAAATTACCTTTGGGAGTGAGGATACCAGTAAAGGGGGGTCGCAAAATGACCCCATGGTTATAAGGATGGATATCGCCAATTTTCTAGTTCATAAGGTGCTAGTCGATAATGGAAGCTCGTAGATATCTTATTTATGGATGTGCTAAGGGAGATGGAAATGGGAGTGTCTAGTTTACAACCAGTACGTACCCCCTTGGTGGGTTTCGGAGGAAGCGAAGTTATCCCCTTAGGAACGACAGACCTCCCTGTTTCGTTTGGGGGGGGGGGGGGAACCAAAAAGAAAAACAATGATGATAAAATTCTTAGTAGTAGATACCCCCTTTGCGTAATGTGTGATTCTAGGCCGACCAGGTCTCAATTTGTTCAGAGCAGTAGTATCTACTTTCTATTTGAAAATAAAGTTCCCAACAAAGTATGGAATAGGTGAAGTGAGATGTGATCAAAAGAAGTCAAGGAGGTGTTATAATTTATCAGTAAAGGACAGAAGCAGGGAAAGGAAGGAAGGAGTACTCGAAGTAACTAGAGGTGGGATAGAGGAAAACAAGAGGAAGAGATTGGAATGTATATAACCTACAGAGGAGCACAATGAGATAGAATTAGTCCAGGGGAGCTCAGCAGGACAACGAGAATTGGATTACGAATGAACCGAAGGATGGAAGTGTTAGAATAGGTGACCAGAAAGCCAATTCGATTGGCGGTTTTGGGTACTATTTAGCAATCTTTTGATTGATGAATATAGTAAGTATTCATCCGTGGCACTATGTGTTTGTTGTGCTTAGTGATTACGTTAAACGACGTTTTAACGTCACAACAAATGCCCATAGACCAATTGGATAATCCATGTAGTTGAGCTGCGCATTGGATGACAGCTATGAAACCAACTTCTAAGGGTTGGTCTGGAATGTTCCAAGTCGAGGACCTCGAGACAGGGCAGCGAGGGTCCTATAGGGACTTGCACTAAAGATTGCATTTATTGGATGAGTGTCGTGTTTCATCTGTGACAGACGTTGGACGTCTATGCAATATTAGTAGGTTGGTTGACAAGGGTGTTAGCTGACTGAATTGACTCGCGGCAATCGTCATATGGAAGCCTTGGAGGCTTGGTCGGTATGACTAGAATTCCCGGCTCCAATAGTACGAGATTAGTCCTCGGACTTGAGGAATCATGGCAGTCACATGCATATGAAGGTTGTATCTAGGGTCTGGCAAGAGATGTTCGTATCTGGGATACGTTCATCATAAGCCTTATCCAGTGCAGTCGGAATATGTATTGAGGATGGTGGATTCCAAGATAGGATCCGTCACCTGTCAGTATATGACAGTCAAGTATCATATGCGCTCTGAGATGGTTTAAGCTCTTTAAGTCTGTGGCCACAGCAATTGGTCGAGTAGGGAATGGTTTCCTACGTTGATCAATAGAGCAGACGTGTCTCGAGTTATTGAGCATAGTTGTCTAGTCCAGGATGGGAACCGACGCCCAATTCCATGCCCTAGACTTAGATCGGGAGATGGATGATGGAAGGACCGTACTCGTATGGAACTCGGGGGCCTAAACGTTCACGCCAACATTCACCTAGTCTCTAGTGCCATGGACCGTTGCTAGACGGCCACCCATGGTGACGGGCGTTTTCCGATTAATGGTTAATTGGAAAATAGTTAATTAAATTGGATTTAATTGACCAGTTATGTTGGACACAAGCCCAAGTCTAGCTAAGGGTGAACCTAAAGAGTCACACACAAATCACTATGGAATTGGTAGAATTAATTTGGAATTAATTCTAGAAGAAGCGAATTAATTTAATTGGATTAAATTAATTCAAGGAGAAAAATAAATGATTGGATTATTTATTGGGAAATCCATTTGATGGATGGTCCAAGAATTAATTAATTGGATTAGTTAATTTTTGGACTTAGAACCTTTAAATTAATTGGATTAATTTATCAGGTTTGGATTAATTAATTGATTGGATCAATTCATTAGAGTTCGGACTTATGTTTATTTAATTGGATTAAATAAACTTATGGGCTCCAATTGGATTGAAATTAATTGGATTAATGAATTCCCAATGGACTTTGTTTGAACATAATTTAATTAGATTAAATGAAAGTCCAAAACTAATCGTCCTAGTCCACGGAAAAATTCAATTTATAGCAAGTAAAGGAAGAATTGAAATCTTCCGCACGTGAGGCACATGTGACCAGCCTTTATATAGTTTGGTGGGTGGTTTTATTTGCTATAATAGTGCATGGTTATGTAGATAATGGTGTGTGTATGTAGGTTACTTTGGAAGTTGACAAGAGAAGTTGAATTTTGAATTCAACAACTCTACATACACAAAACTATTCACATAACTTGTAAGGACAAGGGCTTACACGAATTTTTCATCAAAAAACTCTCCAAAACCTGTGCAAATTTTCTCCTTTTTGTGTTCATACCTTTTGGAAAGGTTTGAACTAAAAACTTCCAAAGACACTAATCAATAGTGTTCATTTGGAGTTGTTTGTTTCTTCTTCTTCTTCTTCTCTACTACTATCTAGCAATAGTTTAGAGATCTCTTCCATGGTGTGGTGTGGACAAATTAGAGGATTTCTACTTTGAGCTCTCAAGTGGACATACAAGGAGAAACGGAAAAGGAACAACGTTAGAAGCCGTTCTACGTAAATACGAACAAAGGTTGATTTCTATTTACATTTTATGTATCTCTTGTTTTTAATCCTATAGCCACATGTCCAGCATCTTCTACTCTTTATCATGCTCTTGACATACACCAAACGCCCGGGAACTTCAAAGGGAACACCCCTTTGAACCCGTTTAATATTATGCCTTTAAATTCACATTTTTTACGCTTCTGTTGCATTCCCGGGCCGTACCCAATTCTTTCAGTGGTATCAGAGCCCAGTTCGGTGTTGTGGCTATAGGATTAACATGTTATTATGTGTTGAGCATGAAGAACATGTTTAAATTGCTTTGGGAAAGCATGATTTATGGCTTTAATGCATGATAATATGTGTAAAAAATATGTGTTAATTTTGCTTTTGAAATTATGGATATTCATGCATTTTTGAGAATTGGATTTTCTCTAAATGCATGTTTATATTTCAGTTTTTATAGCAAAAGTTTATAAATAAAGAAAAAAATAGAAAAAATTGAAAAACGATGCCGGCCGCTCGGCAGGGGCGCCTGTGCGCGGGCGCGCGCGCGCGTACGGCCGTCTGGGACGGCCGGCCGACAGCTCTATTTTGTGCTGTTTTTGCCATTTTTTCGGAAAATTGGATTTTCCTGATTTATGCTAGTTTTCTGATATTATTGATTTTGGCATATTTAAATTTTAGTTAAATTTGATTTTTCTAAAATTATTTTTTGTGCCTTAGATTAGTTTGGAAATGGTTTCCAAACAAAAATAAAATAAAATAAAACTTGTTTGCACATTGGATGTATTGTTGATATCCATATTTTTAATTGCATTATTAATATGATATTTTCTGCATTTTATTATGTTTATTGTTTTAGATATTGGATATCTATTTATAAATGCATGGGATGTATTTATATGCTTGAGATGTTTAGTGCATTGAAAGCCACATCAGGTCTAGTGCATTGAACAACATACTGTATGCTGCCTACGGCTGAAGCATAGGGGATGTCCAACATCCTTTTAAGCTCCTCATCAGTCTTAGGAGACTGCTTCTTGGATATCTTAATTCCATGCCTCATAGGAAGGAATCCTCGTTTTGAGTTCTCCATCTTGAATCTCTTCAAGACTTTCTCAATGTACGAGGTGTTAGAATAGGTGACCATGTAAGCCAATTTTGGCGGGTATATGTAACCTATGTCTAGACAATTATGGGTGTTTGATAAATCATTGATGAATAAAGAAGTGAATTTCATTTGGCATTACTTTGTTTGTGTTCACTTTTCTATATCTGTTCACTACGCAAACAAAGCCCACGGACTGAGAATCAATTTCGGGGACTGGGACTACGCTTGGAGGTAGGTCCATGGAATCAGTCTTCTCGAATCAGTCCGGAAATCTCCAAGTCAAGGAATCCCGAAAGTGGGTACCGGGATTCCATTTGAGACTTGCACTAAGCACCTGCTGTCGTGTTTCATCGACGGGTGACGAGGGTCGTCTAAGCAGTGTTAGTGGGTTAGCATGCGAGGACGCAGCTGACTGAGGTGACTCGCGGGAACCGTCTTACGGAGGACCTTGAGTATGGTCAGCAAGGTATGACGTGTATTCCCGGTTCCAACGGTACAGGTCAAGTCCTTTGACTTGAGGAATTGCTGAGTTTACCTGTACATCAGGGCTGTATCTTAGATATGGTGAGAGATTGCCAGAATTCTCTTTGGTAGTCATAAGCCATGTCTAGTGCAGTTCTGGTGTGCAAAGTGACAGTAGTTTCCAAGAAAGGATCTGTCTCCTGTCAATAGGTTTTGGCAGTTGAGTCTCATGTATACTCTAGGTCTTGTCCCTAAAACTGTGGCCACAGTGACTGAACAGAAGGGAAGGATTCCCTTGCGGCGTTTAGTGAGGACAGACCGACACTTAGGTCCAAAATGGGTACCTGCATTTTCCGTGCCCTAGACTCTAAGTGATGAGACCGAAGACAGAAGGACAAGTGTACTGTTAGAGCCTAAATGTTCATCCCTGAATATTTCACCTAGTCTCTAGTGCCATGGACCGTTGCTAGATGGCCACCCATGGTAACGGAAGGATTCTAGGAATCCGACCAAGTCTAGCTGAAAGGTGAACCTAAAGAGTCACACACACTATCCACACACATTTAGATATTTAATTAAGAATTAAATATTGGAGTGAAGGAATGATTAAATTGGATTTAATCGGGTCCTTTATTTTTCTTGGAGAAATAATTCCTTCTATTAGATATAAGGAATTAAATTGATAAATTAGATTTATCAAAGGGATTTATTTAATGGGCTTAAATAATATTTATATTTATTTTAGCCTCTTGGAAATATTTAAATAGGTTTTAAATATTCCATTAAATTAAATTAAATCAACGGTTGAGATCAATGGGAGAGATGGATGGCTAGGATTGTTTTGACTAAGTCAAAACACTACTTTGACTAGGACTTTGACTAGGTCAAAATCCTAGTCAAATTAGAGTTCTTAAAAGAAGGAGTTTAAAGAGGATTAAACTCCTCTTCTATATAAACCCCTAGCATCCTACAAGTTGGAGGATGATGAAATTCCAACACACACAACACACACACACACTCGGCTCTCTCTCCCTCCATCTCGTCCGCCCTCTCTCTCTCTCACACTCCAAGAAATTATTTTCTTTGTTCTCTTGTTCTTGGAACATTAGAACTTGATGAATCAATACCGTTAATTCATAACGTGTTGTTGATTCATCCACTCCAACATATTAACTTGTTCGTTGCTAGCACGACGTACAAGATACGTGGGTGGATCGTGTGTCACGATTTGGAGGGTCTCAAGAACGAGATCTTGGTGCAAAACGGGGAACAACGCGTGTAGCCGTTGAAGACGAAAACGACAACGGGTAGGTCTCGTTTATTATTTTCGTCCCTTTTAATTTTCTACCCTATGGCCTCCATGATTCTTTTATGTGATTTATTCATGAGATACACCGAACACCCGGGAAATTTCAAAGGCACACCCTTTGAAACGTGTTTTAATTCAAAAGCATGTTTAAATTCCGCATTTATTTTTTAATTATACCGCGCTTCCGCATTCGCGCTTTTCCCGGGACGATCCACAATTCCTTTCACGAGGACTGGGCCATTCCTAACATCCTTCTAGATCTATCCCTGTAGATCTTGATGCCAAGGATGTAGGATGCCTCGCCCATATCCTTCATGGAGAATTGCATTGACAGCCAAGCTTTAGTGGTACCCAACATCTTAGCATCATTCCCAATGAGCAAGATGTCATCCACGTAAAGCACCAGAAACGCAACTGAGCTCCCACTGATCTTCTTGTATACACAAGGATCGGACTCGTTCTTGATAAAATCATATCCCCGTATGACTTCATCAAAACGTATGTTCCAGCTTCGGGTTTAACCCCTTTTGGTGGATCTGCTAGGGTCCAAACCTTGTTTGTACCCATCGAGTCCATCTCGGATTTCATGGCCTCAAGCCACTTGTCCGAATCGATGTCCGACATCGCTTCTCCGTACGTCTTTGGATCATTATCCAACTGACTGGTCAGGCCCAGAAATCCATACCTATCAGGTGCATGGGATACTCTGGCCGACCTATGGAGGACTGGAACAATATCAGTGGGAACCACTGGCTCAGATGTCACTGCCGCCTCATGGGGTACCTCACTTGATTCCTCAAGGAGTACCTCATCGCGTCAACTATCCGATGGAAAATCTTTTTCCAAGAACACTGCGTTTCGCGAGACAAAAACCTTTTGCTCGGAGGGATCATAGAAATAATACCCCACAGTTTCTTTCGGATAGCCGATGAACCTGCATAAACTAGACCTCGAGTCCAGTTTATCTCCCACTAATCTCTTGACATATGCGGGGCAGCCCCACACTTTCAAGTATTTGTAGGAGGCAGGCTTGCCATGCCATATCTCATATGACGTCTGGGATACCTTTTTAGATGGCGCCAAGTTCAAAACTTTGGCCGCTGTCTCAAGAGTGTATCCCCAGAAGGAAAGGGGTAGTTCGGTAAAACTCATCATGGATCGGACCATGTCCAACAAGGTCCGATTCCTCCTTTCAGACACACCATTAAGCTGCGGTGTTCCAGGAGGGGTCCACTGAGAGAGAATCCCATTCTCTTTTAGATAATCAGTAAACTCACCACTCAAATACTCTCCACCTCGGTCCGACCGAAGGGCTTTGATCTTTCGACCGGTTTGGTTCTCTACTTCAAGTCTGTATTCCTTAAACCTTCCAAAGGCTTCAGACTTGTACCTCATCAGGTAAACATAACCATACCGTGAGTGATCATCGGTAAGGTTATGAAGTACGAGTACCCACCTCTAGCCTGAGTATTTAGTGGACCACAGACATATGTATGGATCAAATCCAACAGACCACTGGCTAGCGTACTTTGTCCAACAAAGGGTTTCTTGGTCATCTTTCCCTTTAGACAAGATTCGTAGGTCGGTAGGTTGTCCAAATCGTCTATTTCTAAACTCTTTGAGTCCACCAACCTTCTTATCCTATCTTTAGAGATATGACCTAACCTCGCATGCCATATCTGTGCGTTATTATGATCATCACATTTTCGTTTGTGTTCTGCAGTCATAATCCAATTAGACTGTGGAAGTATGTACAGACCGTTGACCAATGTACCAAGCAAATGAGAAATACCATCTTTGATAATGAAAAAATCGTTTTCATTGATGGTAAATTCATATCCCTCCTTATCAAGGACCGGGATGGAAACAATGTTTTTGATCATGATAGGTACATAGAAACAGTCGTTCAGTACAATCCTAACATGACTACTAATGGCTAACTCTAGTGATCCTACGGCCTCCGCAGCAACGGCCTTGCCATCACCTAGCCTCAGGATCATCTCATCCTTGGTTAGCCTTCTGCTTCTTTTCAGTGCCTGCAAATCATTGCAGATGTGAGCACCACACCCGGTATCCAATACCCATGAAGCAGAATTAGTAATCATATTAACTTCAACCACAAACACACCTGGGTTGGAGAGGAGTTGTGGGCACTCCCTCTTCCAATGCCCTTTCCCTTGGCAATGCATGCAGACATCATTTGCCTTGGACCGCTGAGAACCACGGGCCTTCCCTTTCCCTTTGCTTGGTCCAACCGGAGCAACAGGGACGCCCGGAGCGTGAGCAGGGGCCACACCGTCTTCCCTTTGCCCTTCTTCCTCTTCCAGCGTCCGGCCCTCTTGCCATTCGCCTTGGAGGTCGAAGCCTCTCCTATCAATACCGCCGGCGCCGACTTGTGGGTCGTTGCCTCGTATTGGACCAGCATGTTGATCAACTCATGAATAGACTTCTCAAGTCCGTTCACGTTGTAGTTTACAACAAACGGGTCATAGGATGGAGGAAGCGACTGGAGGATCACGTCAATGTACGTGTCATTGTTAAGCCCAGCTTTAAGGTCCTCGAGTTTCTCCACTAGGGAGAGCATCTTGACCCCATGACTTTGTACAGACGCTCCTTCAGCAAGCTTGGTGCCAAAGAATGCTTTTGTGGCGGCAAAATCTAATATGCCTATCCGGAACCGCATAAACCTCATTCATGCGGAGCATTATGGCGGAGACGTTGTCCAGCCTCTCATACTGCTTCTGGATGTCGTTAGACATCGAAGCCAGTATGATACTGCGTACTTTTCGGTTGTCCTCATGCCATTTCTCGAACGTCAAACGTTCTTCAGGCATGGACCCCTCCGGTAAGTCGCTCGGTGGCGGCTCGTCCAAGACGTAGCCTTGGTTCTCGAAACCGAGGACAATCCTCAGGTTTCTCAGTCAGTCCGAGTAGTTCGTTCCGTTGAATTTGTTAGTCTCAAGAATCATGGTTAACGGGTTCTTAGACATATCTACATTAATGAAAATGTAAAGCAGAAATTAGCAGATGATGGTAATATTATTGTTCAAGTTGAAGACTTGGTCTTTTAGTCTTTAACCCTCCCACTATTTATACGAAAGTCCGCCACTCTCAAGCGGAGTTTCGGGAAACCATTTCCTAGTGGGCTTGGGATCCACAAGCGTAATCTCCATGCCCCGCTTTTACGATTCACATGAAGAAGACCTTGTGGGAGATATCCAATATCATTCTCATCCAATGAGATTCCCAAGATATTTTGCCTCACCTATTCACATGGTTCCGAGGACTCCAAGCGAACCATGTTACTCAGTGTTGGGCCCGACCCATCAACCAAATCATGCCTCAAACTGTCGCCCCCCACGACTCGTGAGACAGGGAAACAGCGAGCGCAGTCTTTTTGTTCACAACAATTCCAAGTGTGCCACGACTCGTGAGACCACACTTGGGTAGTGGTAGCTTCCTCACCACATTGCTGTGGATGGAAGGCTCGGACAGACCAAAATACTATTTTGATCCAAGTCCGTTCTGGGCCTAATATTTAATTTGGTCCAACCAAATGAGAGTTTAAGTGTGACCGAGACCTCATCACATTATGGTGTTTTAGCATGCATAAATATCCAATATTTAAAGCGATAAATAAATACGCCGCATGCAGAAAACATAGCATACCCCTGTTAGGATGATCACAAGCCCAACCTATGCAACCCACTGAGCCCGCAGTGAGTCTATGGTCTGTCTAGGGTGGTCCTAAATTATTACAATAATAATAAACCCATTGTCATTCCAATGGGCCTTGATGTGCTTCTTGTTTCACGCCTTGATGCTCCTCCTTGGGGTCTCCGACTCCAATTGCTTGTTAAAATTGAAACCTCACCAATCCTATCTACTCTCATTACAACTGAAAGTAATACATCGGTAATAAAGAAAACAAGCCTTAACATCATGAGGCTGAAAATACAGGAGATGATAGTCCCAAAAACAAGAGGCACGCAGGCCCCACCCAACAGAAAATAAATAAACATTCATTCATCCATACACAAGGTCTAGCGCTTTGTGATCATTCCATGTTGATTCTATCAACTCACAAAACATAATTATTCCAAATAATCATGCATAAATAACCAATGGATATTCCAAATACCCAAGTGATGTCCAACATCACAAAAGCATAAATATACAAATAATATGCAAAATCCAATTTTGAAATTTAATGGACATTTTAAACAATGCATCCAATGCATGTATTAATCCCAAATTAATTAAGCAAATTTAATTCAAGGAATAATCCAATTATCCCAAAATCAAAAATGCAAAATTAAAATATTTTCAGAATATTGTGCAGAAAATACAGAAAATCGAATTTTCCGGAAAAAGTCAAAAAACGGCACAAAACGGCCCAGCCGTTGTGCTGGCCGGCCGCCCGCGCGCACAGGGCAGCGCGCACGCGCTGTGCCGCGCGCTGGCCCTCGGCCAGCAGCGGCCGGCTGCGCACAGCGCGCGCGCGCAGGCGCCCGCCTGCGCGCCCACTGCCGGCCGGACCAAAATTTTTTTTTTTTTGTTTTTCAAAACTGTTTCAGCAAAATAAAATTAATATTATTCTGAAAATAAGCATGCAATTTTAGATCCAATCTAACAAAATTAAGCATGCCAAAAGTCCATTAAATCCAAACAATTGAATCATCATATTATTCATATATTTATGTAATCTAACATGCCAATAAAGCCATTTAAAAGCAAGTAGATCATGCCAAACACATAGATCTATGCCCCTTACATCGAACCGGGCTCTGACACCACTTGAAGGACAAGCGGATCCGCCCGGGAGCGCGAGCGGAAGCGAGAAAAGCGGGAAAGTGCGTAAATTTAAATCAAATTCAAAATACGCGAATCCCAACGGGTGTACCCTTGGGTGCACAACCGGGCGTTCGATGTAGGATGTGTAAATATTAAAACATATATTTAAACACATAGGGCATAGATATACAAATGAAATCAATCAAAGCGTAATAAACCGTTACCTTTGATTGTTTAGCGTATGCTCCCGGCTACTAGCGTTGTTCCTTCTCCGGAATGCTCACGAAATCCAAACGTATGGATTCTCCAAAGGTGATCCACACCACACCGGAAGAAACACACGTTCTTCTTGCTAGAAAAGAACGGGTTTAGGAAGGAATCGGTTTAAGAGAAGAACACTATGAATTAGTGTTCTCTTAAACTTACTTTGTTCTTCTTCTTGATTCAAAATCAAGTGAAGAACACAAGTGTGAGAGAGGGAGGGAGCACGAAATTTTGAGAGAGAGGAGAGGATTTTTGTCTTCTCTTTTTCCTAGAAAAAGATGAATAATGAATCACTTATGCTAGGTGTTGTATATTCTAATATATATACATAATTAATGTGATTATTGGAATGTGTCTAGGTTCATCCAAGGATGTCTAGATTCATTCCAATCAATCACCATCAATTCTTCAATCAAGCCTACCAAAATTTATGGTATGATTAAATCATACCAAAAGGGAAGAGCTTGATTGGAGTTGATTTGTCTCTTTCCAAAAGAGACAAGTCAACATACCACCTAGCATGAAACATGGCTGATTTTGCTTCCTCCAAGGAGCATGTCGGCCATATTTAATTAAGGGAAGAAGTCCAACTTCTTCCTATTCCAAATTAGGAATTATTTCTCCTCTCGGGTATAATTTAACGGACTGGGTTTTATTGTAATCCAATTACGACGAACCCAATATTAAATCCAATTTAATGTCCACTTAAATTATTCCCGTTGATCTTTTAATCCAATTAAAAGATCCAACGTCTCAACATCTCAACTTTCCATAGTTAATCGAAAATCCAATTTACCGATTAAATGAAAGCCCGATACAATATCGGCCCGTCCATCTAATGGATTTTCCCTTAAGTAATCCAATTACTTATTTTATCCTTCGATATTGACTCCAAGTCGATCTCTCAACCTCCTCGGTGATTTGTGTGTGACCCTTTAGGTTCACCCTCAGCTAGACTTGGGCCCATGTCCCACAAGGGCCCGTTACCATGGGTGGCTGTCTAGCAACGGTCCATGGCACTAGAGACTAGGTGAATTGGCGTGAACATTTAGGCGCCGATTCCATACGGGTACGATCCTTCTGTCTACCGTCTCCCGGCCTTAGTCTAGGGTATGGAATTGGGCGTCGGTTCCCATCCTTGACTAGACATCTATGCTTAATACTCGAGACCACGTATGCTTCATTGCGTCGACACAGGAAACCATTCCCTGTTCGACCAACCACTGTGGCCACAGCTTCAAACAGCATGAACGTGTCTCTGAGTGCATAGGAGATACCTCTGTCACATACTGACAGGGGACGGATCCTCTTCTTGGAATCCACCGTCCTCGCTACACATTCTGACTGCACTGGACAAGGCTTATAATGATCATCTTACAGAATGATCACCTCTCGCCAGATCCAAGATACAGCCGTCCTGTGCACGTGACAGCCATGATTCCTCAAGTCTGAGGATTACTCCCGTACTATCGGAACCAGGGAAATCCAATCATACCAACCAAGCCTCCAAGGCTTCCATATGATGATCCCCGCGAGTCAGTCCAGTCGGCTCGACCCCAGTCGACCAACCCATCAAGATCGTGTAGGCGTCCCACGCCTGTCGCCGATGAAACAGGGCACTCATCCAATGAACACGACTCTTGACGCAAGTCTCAATAGGACTCTCGATGCCCTGTCTCGAGGTCCTCGACTTGGAACGTTTCAGACCCAACTCTTAATCAGTTGGTTTCATGACCACCATCCAATGCGTGGCCCAACTGCATGAGTTGTTATCCATGGTCTGTGGGCTTTGTTGCGATATAAGTTAAACACCGTTTTAACAAATGTAAGATGAGCGCAACAAAGAAGGTACCATTGATGACGAACACTCATCTTATTCATCACATAATAATATTACATTGACATCAAGTTGTCGGATAGGTTACAAATTGCCAAACCTATTGGCTTTCTGGTCACCTATTCGAACATCCCACTGATATTGTTCCAGTCCTCCGTAGGTCGGCCAGAGTATCCCATGCACCTGATAGGTATGGATTTCTGGGTTTGACTGGTCAGTTGGATAATGATCCAAAGACATATGGAGAAGCGATGTCGGACATCGATTCGGACAAGTGGCTTGAGGCCATGAAATCCGAGATGGACTCGATGGGTACAAACAAGGTTTGGACCCTAGTAGATCCACCCAAAGGGGTTAAACTCGTAGGGTGTAAATGGGTGTACAAACGTAAGCTTGGAGCTGACGGGGAGGTTACAACCTTCAAAGCCAGGCTTGTGGCAAAAGGTTACACTCAGCGACCCGGGGTCGATTTTGAGGAAACCTACTCGCCCGTAGCAATGGCCAAGTCCATTCGGATATTGCTTACCATAGCGGAATGGTATGACTATGAAATATGGCAGATGGACGTGAAAACGGCTTTCCTCAATGGTTTCGTAGAGGAAGAGATTTATATGGATCAGCCGGAAGGTTTCCCAACTGTTGGAGAAGAGCAGAAGGTCTGCCATCTCCAAAGGTCCATCTTTGGGCTCAAACAAGCTTCCCGAAGTTGGAACATATGTTTTTGATGAAGTCATACGGGGATATGATTTCATCAAGAATGAGTCCGATCCTTGTGTATACAAGAAGATCAGTGGGAGCTCAGTTGCGTTTCTGGTGCTTTAAGTGGATGACATCTTGCTCATTGGGAATGCCCGGTTGAGCACCCAAGGGAACAACCTTTGGGATTCGTATTTTAAATTAGATTTGATTTAATTTACGCACTATTTTCTCGCTTTCTCGCTTCCGCTCGCGCTCCCGGGCGGATCCGCTTGCCCTTCATTGTCCTCGATTTCGAAGACCAAGCTTACGTTATGGATAAGCCTCTTCCTCGGATCTTGTAGGAGGGGTCCTCGTCAGAAGAGCATTTGACATTCAATGAATGGCACGAGGACAACCGCAAGGTCCGCAGCATCATACTGGCATCCATGACTAATGAGATCCCGAAGCAGTATGATTGGCTGGATGATGTCAGCTTGATAATGCTCCGCATGAAAGACATTTATGCGGTACCGGACCGACATATTAGATATGCTGCGACGAAGGCATTTTGTGGAGCTAAGATGATAGAAGGGTTGTCTGTACACCAGCATGGAGTGATGATGCTATCCCTAGTGGAGAAGCTCAAAGACCTCCGATCTGATCTTAGTAAAGAGACGTACATCGACGTGATCCTTCAGTCTCTTCCTCCCTCCTTTGACCCGTTTATCGTTAACTATAACATGAATGGGCTTGAAAAAGACCTTCATGAGTTGATGAACATGTTGGTCCAATACGAGGCAACGATTGAAAAGTCTACGCCGTCAATATTGGTCGGGGAGGCTTCGACCTCAAGAGCGAAAGGCAAAGGGGCCGGACGCTGGAGGAGGAAGAAGGGTAAGACAGAATCAGTCGCTGCTAGCACACAGAGCGCTCCTGTTGCCATGCTGGGCATGGGCAAAGGAAAGAGGAAGGCGGTTCGGCAGTCAAGGATTGCAAAAGATGTTTGCATATATTGCCGTGAAAAGGGGCATTGGAAGAGGGAGTGTCCTAAACTCCTCTCCAACCAAGGTACATTTGATTTGAGCTTTAACATGATTACTATTCTACTCTTGGGTATTGGATACCAGTTGTAGAGCTCATATCTGCAAATGGTTTGCAGGTGATGGAAAGGAATAGAAGGCTAAGATGGAGATGGTTCTAAAGTTAGGCAATGGCTGGGCTATTGCCATAGAAGCTATAGGACTAGTAAGGCTTAGCTATTAGTGATCATGTTAGGATAGAGTTGATAGGTCACAATTATGTAACCTAGCATGATCAAATTATGTTTTTCTATTGTTGGACAATAAGGATTACATGTTTTTGATCAATGAAAGTTTCTTTTATTTGACAAAGAATGGTTATTCTTGTCTGCTAAGTTGTTTCCATAATTGTTTCAATACTATCCCATAATTAGATTATGAATGCTCAAAACAAATGATGAAATGGATAATCAAGATAAACTCACAGAATTGGCATGCAAAGCAAGGTCACATTCCTCTAGATAGGATAAGGAGGTTAGTATATTCAAGGGGTGTAGAAATAGACAATTTGAGCCTGCAAGCTTGCAAGTCCTTCATGAGCAGGAAGATGGCCAAGAAGCTCTTTGTAGGACAAAGTATGCTTGCTAGTGGTCTGTTGGATTGGATCCAGTCAGACATCTGTGGGTGACTGAATACACAAGACCAGTAGAGGGTTCACAAGTTTAAGGGCCTTTGGAAGGCTCAGGGAATTAGATTTGAAGTGGGAACCAAACTGGTTGCAAAATTAACCGTCGATTGGATCGAGTGGTGTGTCATGGCAGTTCTTGATGAATCTAAATGGGAATGGAATTCTCACTCAGTGGAATTCTTCCTGGAATGCCACAATTGAACGGCGTCTCTGATAAGGGAGGAATCGAACCTTGTTGGACATGGTTCGGTCGGTGTTTTCACTGAACTAGCTTGGCCCATCTGGGTGTGTTCTTAAAATAGTAGCCAAGTTGTAAAACATGGCACTTTCTAAAGATCGTGGCCCGGACGCCATATTGGATATGGCATGGCAAGCCTGTATCCTACAAAGTACTTGAGTATGTAGGATGGTCTTGCATACGTCAAGGGACTAGTGGGAGGCAAACTAGGTTTGCACAGGTTCATGTGTTGTCCTAAGGGAAATTGGATTTTAGAGGATAACCGGTGTAAGGAGTAGCTCCTTGAGGAATCAAGTAGAGCGACACCTCAGTACGATATAGCAAACATAATTTGTAATCAAGTTTTCCTACTGACTATATTCCAGTTCTCCTAAGGATGACCAGAATATCCTAGATACCTGAGAGGTACAGGTTTCTGGGTCAGTCCTGTCAATTGGATTATAATCCAAAAGACCTAAGGAGAAGCAATGTTGGACATTGGATTGAATCAATGGCTTGGAGCCATGTAATTCGACATGGAATTCAAACTAGGTTTGAAACTCTATGTAACTAGAATATTCATTTTGATGAGTTCATACGGGGTATGACTCGATCAGTAACGAGCTTTGAGGGTCAGTGGGAGTTTAGTTGTGTTCCTAGTGTTTAAGCGTGTAACATCTTATTCATTTGGAATGAATTTAAGATGTTAAGAAACACTGAAACACGAACGTTGTTCACACAATTCTCCATGAAAGGAATTGGATTCCTATATATAGGGTTAAGCTGTCAAAGACTCAGTCAGGGTTGGCTGATGAGGAAGCTCAGATGTTTAACATCCCCTACGTCTTTGCCGTAGGCAACATGGGTATGTTTTTTGGTGCATTGGACATGATGTTGTGTATGCTTTGGGCGTAACGATAGAAATCGGGTGTGTACCGATAAGGCAGTAGACTGCTGTTGAGAACAATCTTTAATACCTGAATAAGGATTAAAGAAGTGTTGTTGATGCAAATTCTATAGAGAGTTGATTCTGGAAGGCTATAGCGATACTAGCTTCCAGGATCATGTGAATAATATCTAGTCTTAGTATAAATATATATTCAGGCTTAATGGTAAGGTGGTGGCTTGGAAAGGTTTCAAGCGGGACGCCACGACGAACCATGAAGGTTGAATGTGTGGCAACTTTAGAAGTTTCTCCGGAGAGTGGTTTGGATGAAAAACCACATCCAATGGCTGGGTATGGTGCCTAGCACGGGCTAGCCAGTAGTTACCATGGAGGATAACAACATGGCTGTAGCGCAAGCTATAGGACTGAGATCTCATCACGGATCCAGGAAATGTTAGAATAGGTTACCAGAAAGCCAATAGGTTTAGCGATTTGTAACCTATCTGACAACTTGATGTAAATGTAATATTATTATGTGATGAATAAGATGACTATTCGTCACCAATGGTACCTTCTTTGTTGCGCTCATCTTACATTTGTTAAAATGGTGTTTAACTTATATCACAACAAAGCCCAAAGACCATGGATAACAACTCGTGCAGTTGGGCCACGCATTGGATGGTGGTCAAGAAACCAACTGATTAAGAGTTGGGTCTGAAACGTTCCAAGTCGAGGACCTCGAGACAGGGCATCGAGAGTCCTACTGAGACTTGCGTCAAGAGTCGTGTTCATTGGATGAGTACCGTGTTTCATCGGCGACAGGCGTGGGACGCCTACACGATCTTGATGGGTTGGTCGACTGGGGTCGAGCTGACTGGACTGACTCGCGGGGATCATCATATGGAAGCCTTGGAGGCTTGGTCGGTATGATTGGTTTTCCCCGGTTCCGATAGTACGGGAGTAATCCTCATACTTGAGGGATCATGGCAGTCGCGTGCACATGACGGCTGTATCTTGGATCTGGCGAGAGGTAATCATTCTGTAAGATGATTATCATAAGCCTTGTCCAGTGCAGTCGGAATGTGTAGCGAGGACGATGGATTCCAAGAAGAGGATCCGTCCCCTGTCAGTATGTGACAGAGGTATCTCCTATGCACTCGGAGACACGTTCATGCGGTTTAAAGCTATGTCCACAGTGGTTGGTCGAACAGGGAATGGTTTCCTGTGTCGACGCAATGAAGCATACGTGGTCTCGAGTATTAAACATAGATACCTAGTCAAGGATGGGAACCGACGCCCAATTCAATACCCTAGACTAAAGCCGGGAGACGGTAGACGGAAGGATCGTACCCGTACGGAATCGACGCCTTAATGTTCATGCCAATTCACCTAGTCTCTAGTGCCATGGACCGTTGCTAGATGGCCACCCATGGTAACGGGCCCTTGTGGGACACGGGCCCAAGTCTAGCTAAGGGTGAACCTAAAGGGTCACACACAAATCACCGAGGAGATTGAGAGATTGACTTGGAGTCAATCTCGAAGGATAAATAAGTAATTGGATTACTTAAGGGAAAGTCCATTGGATGGACGGGCCGATATTGTATCGGGCTTTCGTTTAATCGGTAAATTGGATTTTCGATTAAATATGGAAAGTTGAGACGTTGGATCTTTTAATTGGATTAAAAGATAAACGAGAATAATTTAAATGGACATTAAATTGGATTTAATGTCGGATTCGTCGTAATTGGATTACGATAAAATCCGGTCCGTTAAATTATACCCGAGAGGAGAAATAATTCCTATTTTGGAATAGGAAGAAGTTGGACTTGAAGTTGGACTTCTTCCCTTAATTAAACATGGCCGACATGCTCCTTTGGAGGAAGCAAAATCAGCCATGTTTCATGCTAGGTGGTATGTTGACTTATCTCTTTTGGAAAGAGACAAATCAACTCCAATCAAGTTCTTCCCTTTTGGTATGATTTGATCATACCATAAATTTTGGTAGGCTTGATTGAAGAATTTATGGTAATTGATTGGAATGAATCTAGACATCCTTGGATGAACCTAGACACATTCCAATAATCACATTAATTATGTATATATATTAGAATATACAACACCAAGCATAAGTGATTCATTATTCATCTTTTTCTAGGAAAAAGAGAAGACAAAATCCCTCTCCTCTCTCTCAAATTTCGTGCTCTCTCCCTCTCTTACACTTGTGTTCTTCACTTGATTTGGAATCAAGAAGAAGAACACAGTAAGTTTAAGAGAACACTAATTCATAGTGTTCTTCTCTTAAACCAATTCCTTCTAAACCCGTTCTTTTCTAGCAAGAAGAATGTGTGTTTCTTCCGGTGTGGTGTGGATCACCTTTGGAGAATCCATACATTTGGATTTCGTGAGCATTCCGGAGAAGGAACAACGCAAGTAGCCGGGAGCATACGCTAGACAATCAAAGGTAACGGTTTATTACGCTTTGATTGATTTCATTTATATATCTATGCCCTATGTGCTTAAATATATGTTTTAATATTTACACATCCTACATCGAACGCCCGATTGAGCACCCAAGGGTACACCCCTTGGGATTCGTTTATTTAAATGTGATTTAAATTTACGCTCTATTTTCTCGCCTTCTCGCTTCCGCTCGCGCTCTCGGGCGGATCCGCTTGTCCTTCAGGAAAATTCTTAGACAGTACCATCTGCTTGGAGCACTGGTATGGAAAGGTGAGGTGCGATTGGACCGCATCATCTTGGCAGAAATAAGGTAGACCCATGAGGCCGAGCCGGATATCGCAGATTACTCATGCTCAGATAAGTCTGAGCAACATGGGTGATTGGCTTTAGGTCAAGTAGGAGATTGTTAGAATAGGTGACCAGAAAGTCAATTCGATTGGCGGTTTTGGGTACTATTTAGCAATCTTTATTGATTGATGAATATAGTAAGTATTCATCCGTGGCACTATGTGTTTGTTGTGCTTACTGATTACGTTAAATGACGTTTTAACGTCACAACAAATGCCCACAGACCAATTAGATAACCCATGTAGTTGAGCTGCGCATTGGATGGCAGCTATGAAACCAACTTCTAAGGGTTGGTCTGAAATGTTCCAAGTCGTGGACCTCGAGAAAGGGTATCGAGGGTCCTACAGGGACTTGCACTAAGGATTGCATTCATTGGATGAGTGTCGTGTTTCATCGGTGACAGACGTTGGACGTCTATGCAATAGTAGTGGGTTGGTTGACAAGGGTGTTAGCAGACTGAACTGACTCGCGGAAATCGTCATATGGAAGCCTTGGAGGCTTGGTCGGTATGACTGGAATTCCCGGCTCCGATAGTACGAGATTAGTCCTCGGACTTGAGGAATCATGGCAGTCACATGCAAATGAAGGTTGTATCTAGGGTCTGGCAAGAGATGTTCGTATCTGGGATACATTCATCATAAGCCTTATCCAGTGCAGTCGGAGTATGTATTGAGGATGGTGGATTCCAAGATAGGATCCGTCACCTGTCAGTATATGACAGTCAAGTCTCCTATGCGCTCTGAGACGGTTTAGGCTCTTTAAGTCTGTGGCCACAGCGATTGATCGAGTAGGGAATGGTTTCCTACGTCGATCAATAGAGCAGACGTGTCTCGAGTTATTGAGCATAGTTGTCTAGTCTAGGATGGGAACCGACGCCCAATTCCTGAAAGAATCGGTACGGCCCGGGAACGGGGTGGAAATGTAAAATAAAAAAAATTAAAAACGATTTCAAAGGGGTGTTCCCTTTGAATTCTCGGGCATTCAGTGTATTCAAAAGCATCATAACATACAGAAAAATATGCTTGAATATGTGGATAGAGGAGGAAACAAAAGGGTACAATAATTTAAATAGAAACATACCTTTTTTGTTTCACATGTACAACGGCAACAAGCTTTGATTCTCTCTTCGTTCCTTTTCCGTTCACCTTAGGATTCAAATTAGAACCCCTCTAATTTTTCCACCCCACAACAATGGAAGCAAATCTACATCTATAGCTAGGTAGAAGGTAGATCAAGGAAGAAACGAAAAACATATTACACTATTCATTAGTGTATACGTATTTCTCATGTTCTCATCTTGAATCCAATTCAAAGAGAACTCAAAAGAAGGAGAAAAAAGCTGGAAATTTCGTGGCTTGTGTGCTAGAGAGTGCAAGTTAGGGAGATGAAAAGTGTATACATGTGTTGTGTAGTTGTAGGTAGTTTCCAAAACCACCTACACACTAATGCACAACTTGTGCTCAACCTCCAACCATGTTAGCACAATATGTGGACCACCTAGCCATCATGGCAAGCCACATCATTGCTTACATGGAGGACTTTCAACTCCTCTTAAACTTGCATCAAACCTTTGAGCTTTGATTTCAAGTCATGGACCGGTTTTGACCAGTCTTGATTTAATCAAATTAAATCAAGTGATCCATGGGTTTTTAAATTAATCCAATTAATTTTAAATCTTATTGAAATCCAAAAGTGTATTTAATCCAATTAAATAAACATAAGCTCAAACACTAATTAAGTGATCCAATCAATTAATTAAACGAAACTCAATAAATTAATCCAATTAATTTAGAGGTATTAAGCTCAAAATTAATTAATCCAATTAATTAATTCTTGGGTCATCCATCCAATGGATTTTTCCAATAAATGATCCAATCATTTATATTCTCCTTGAATTAATTTAATCCAATTAAACTAATTCACTTCTTCCAGAATTAATTCCAAATTAATTCCACTACTTCCATAGTGATTTGTGTGTGACTCTTTAGGTTCACCCTCAGCTAGACTTAGGCTTGTGTCCAACAAAATTGACTAATTAAATCTAATTTAATTAATTATTTCTGATTAACCATTAATCAGAAATGCCCGTTACCATGGGTGGCCGTCTAGCAACGGTCCACGGCACTAGAGAGTAGGTGAACGTTGGCGTGAACATTTAGGCTCCGAATTCCATACAGGTACAGTCATTCCGTCGACCATCTCCCGGCGTTAGTCTAGGGCATGGAATTGGGTGTCGGTTCCCATCCTGGACTAGGCAACTATGCTACAAACTCGAGACGCGTTTACTCTATTGATAGACCTAGGGAATCATTCCCTACTCGACCAATCGCTACAGCCGTAGACTTAATGAGTCGAAACCATCTCAAAGCGCATAGGAGACATAGCTATCAAATACTGACAGGGGATAGATTCTATCTTGGAATCCACCGTCCTCACTACATACTCCGACTACACTGGACAAGGCTTATAATGACCATATCAAAGACGCGGTCACCTCTCGCCAGATCCAAGATACAACCTTCATATGCATGCGACTGCCATGATTCCTCAAGTCCGAGGACTAATTCCGTACTATAGGAACCGAGAATTCCAGTCATACCGACCAAAGCCTCCAAGGCTTCCATATGACGATTCCCACGAGTCAGTTCAGTCAGTCGACTGCCTTGCCAACTAACCCACTAAAATTACATAGACGACCTACGTCTGGCACCGATGAAACTCGGCACTCACCCAGTGAATGCAATACTTAGTGCAAGTCTCTATAGGGCACTCGAGGCCCAGTCTCGAGGTCCTCGACTTGGAACGTTTCAGACCCACCCTTAAGGAGTTGGTTTCATAGCCGCCAACCTATGCGCAGCTCAACTCAATGGGTTTAACCAATCAGTCTGTGGGCATTTGTTGTGACATTGCAACGACATTCAATGTAAGTAGTAAACACAATAGACACATTTTGCCAGTAATGAATACTTACTTTATCCATCAGTATAATATTACTTTGATAAAAATCGATGAATAGTTCCCAGAACAGTCAATCTAATTGACTTTCTGGTCACCTATTCTAACAATTCCATGCCCTAGACTTAGACCAGGAGGCGGATGATGGAAGGACCATACTCGTATGGAACTCGGGGGCCTAAACGTTCACGCCAACATTCACCTAGTCTCTAGTGCCATGGATGTTGCTAGACGGCCACCCATGGTGACGGGCGTTTTCCGATTAATGGTTAATTAGAAAATAGTTAATTAAATTGGATTTAATTGACCAGTTGTGTTGGACACAAGCTCAAGTCTAGCTGAGGGTGAACCTAAAGAGTCACACACAAATAACTATGGAATTGGTATAATAATTTGGAATTCATTCTAGAAGAATCGAATTAATATTCAAGGAGAAAAATAAATGATTGGATCATTTATTGGAAAATCCATTTGATGGATGGTCCAAGAATTAATTAATTGGATTAGTTAATTTTTGGACTTAGAACCTTTAAATTAATTGGATTAGTTTATCGGGTTTGGATTTATTAATTGATTGGATCAATTAATTAGAGTTCGGACTTATGTTTATTTAATTGGATTAAATAAACTTATGGGCTTCAATTGGATTGAGATTAATTGGATTAGTTAATTCCCAACGGACTTTGTTTGGACTTAATTTAATTAGGTTAGATAAAAGTCCAAGACTAGTAGTCCTAGTCCATGGAAAAATTCAATTTATAGTAAGTAAAGGAAGAATTGAAATCTTCCACATGTGAGGAACATGTGACCACCCTTTATATGGTTTGGTGGGTGGTTTTATTTTCTATACTGGTGCATGATTATGTAGATAATGGTGTGTGTATGTAGGTTACTTTGGAAGTTGACAAGAGAAGTTGAATTTTGAATTCAACAACTCTACATACACAAAACTATTCACATAACTTGTAAGGACAAGGGCTTACACGAATTTTCCATCAAAAAACTCTCCAAAACCTCTGCAAATTTTTTCCTTTTTGTGTTCATTTGGAGTTGTTTGTTTCTTCTTCTTCTTCTTCTTCTTCTTCTTTTTCTCTACTACTATCTAGGAATAGTTTAGAGATCTCTTCCATGGTGTGGTGTGGACAAATTAAAGGAGTTCTACTTTGAGCTCTCAAGTGGACATACAAGGAGAAACGGTAAAGGAACAACGTTAGAAGCCGTTCTACGTAAATACGAACAAAGGTTAGTTTCTATTTACATTTTATGTATCTCTTGTTTTTAATCCTTTAGCCACATGTCCAGCATCTTCTACTCTTTTATCATGCTCTTGACATACACCGAACGCCCAGAAACTTCGAAGGGAACACCCTTTTGAACCCGTTTAAATTATGCCTTTAAATTCACGTTGTTTATGCTTCTGTTGCATTCCCGAGCCGTACCCGATTCATTCAGGAAGCTATGACGGTGGACTTCCTAAGGAAAAATACAGATATGTTCGCATGGAGTCCTTCGGATTTTAGAGGAATAGACCCCAAGGTGAGAGTGCACAGGCTGAACGTAGATCCACGAGCAGAAAGGAAAAGAATAATTGAAGAGGAGGTGAGCAAGTTGTTGGAGGCAAGATAAGTTGCCGAGGTTCAATACCTGGAGTGGCTATCCAATGTTGTGGTGGTTCCAAAAGCGGCAGGAAAATGGCGAATGTGCACGGGCTTCACGGATTTTAATAAAGCATGTCTGAAGGATCCATATCCACTACCTCGGATTGACTTACTCGTAGATTCAACGGCAGGCTGTACTCTATTCAGTATGATGGACGCATATCATGAAGGGACAAGCGGATCCGCCCGGGAGCGCGAGCGGAAGCGAGAGATGTAATAAATCGCATAAATTAAATGCAATAAACATAAGATACCAAGGGGTGTACCTTTGGGTGCTCAACCGGGCGTTCTATGTAGAATGTATTAATATAAAACGGATATTGAAACATAGGGCATAGAATGAAATAAACTATGAAAGCGTATAAACCATTACCTTTGTAGTTTTTTACGTGTGCCGGTACTTGCGTTGTTCCTCTCCAGAATGTCCACAAAGTTCAAACGTATGAACTTTCCAAAGGTGTTCCACAGCACAACGGAAGAAACCCTCGTTTTCCTTGCTAGAAGAAAACGGGTTTAGAAGGACCAGGTTTAAGAAGATGAACACTATCAATTTAGTGTTCTTCTTAAACTCACTTTCTTCTTCTTTTCCTAGAAAAAATGATTAATGAATCTTGTTACATAGGTGTTAGTATATACTCATATATATACATAATTAATATGATTATTGGAATGTGTCTAGGTTCATCCAAGGATGTCTAGATACATCTCAATCAATCACCATCAATTTTTCAATCAAGCCTACCATCCTTTAAGGTATGGTCAAATCATACCAAAAGAGAAAAGCTTGATTGGAGTTGATTTGTCTCTTACCAAAAGAGACAAGTCAACTTACACTTAGCATCCAACATGGCCGAATTTTGTTCCCTCCAAGGTAGCAATTTTCGGCCATGCTTATTTAGGAAAGAAGTCCAACTTCTTCCTATTCCAAATTGGAATTAACACACCTCTCGGGTCAAAATTTAACGGATGGGGTCCCACTGTAATCCAATTACATCGAACCCAAAAGTTAAATCCAATTTAATTTAATATCCACTTAAATAATCCCCATTGATCTTTTAATTCAATTAAAAGATCCAACATCTCAACTTTTCATATTAATCGATAAATCCCATTTACCGATTAAGCGAGGGCCCGGTACAATATCGGCCCGTCCATCCAATGGACAATCCCTTAAGTAATCCAATTACTTATTCATCCTTCGAAATTGACTCCAAGCCAATTTCTCAACCTTCTCGGTGATTTGTGTGTGACCCTTTAAGTTCACCCTCAGCTAGACTTGGGCTCGTGTCCCACAACGTCCCGTTACCATGGGTGGCCGTCTAGCAACGGTCCATGGCACTAGAGACTAGGTCAATGTTGGCGTGAACATTTAGCTGCCGATTTCGTACGGGTACGGCCCTTCCGTCTACCGTCTCCCGGCCTTAGTCTAGGGTATGGAATTGGGCGTCGGTTCCCATCCTTTACTAGGCATCTATGCTTAATACTCAAGACCACGCATGCCTCATTGCGTTGACATAGGAAACCATTTCCTGTTCGACCAACCACTGTGGCCATAGGTTTAAACAGCATGAACGTGTCTCCGAGTGCATAGGTGATACCTCTGTCACATACTGGCAGGGGACGGATCCTTTTCTTGGAACCCACCGTCCTTGCTACACATTCTGACTGCACTGGACAAGACTTATAATGATCATCTTACAGAATGTTCACCTCTCGCCAGATCTAAGATACAGTCATCCTGTGCACGTGACTGCCATGGTTCCTCAAGTATGAGGACTACTCCCGTACTATCGGAACTGGGAAAACCCAATCATACCGACCAAGCCTCCAAGGCTTTCATATGATGATACCCGCGAGTCAGTCTAGTCGGCTCGACCCCAGTCGACCAACCTATCAAGATCGTGTAGGTGTCCCACGCCTGTCGCCGATGAAACACGACACTCATCCAATGAACACGACTCTTGATGCAAGTCTCTATAGGACTTTTGATGCCTTGTCTCAAGGTCCTCGACTTAGAACGTTTCAGACCCAACTCTTAATCAATTGATTTCATGACCACCATCCAATGCGTGGCCCAACTGCATGAGTTGTTAATCGTGGTCTGTGGGCTTTGTTGAGATATATGTAAAACACCATTTTACCATATGGAAAATGAGCGCAACAAAGAGAATACCAAAGATAACGAATACTCATTTTATTCATTACATAATATTACATTACATCGAGTTGTCAAATAGGTTACAATGTGCCAAACCTATTGGCTTTCTAGTCACCTATTCTAACAATTCTGTGATAACAACGGAGCCATTGCGCAAGCGAAGGAACCGAGATTTCATTGCAGATCCAAACACATTCTTATACGCTACCACCTTCTAAGAGAAATGGTAGGAAGAGGTGACGTTCGGATGGACCGAGTCAACTCAGCAGACCCGATCAACTCAGTACATCTAAGAAGGTGGTAGCGTTTAAGAATGTGTTTGGATCTGTGATGAGATCTCGGTTCCTTCGCTTGCGCAATGGCTTCGTTGTTATCACAGAATTGTTAGAATAGGTGACCAGAAAGCCAATAGGTTTGGCGATTTGTAACCTATTATACAACTCGATGTAAATGTAATATTATTATGTGATGAATAAAATGAGTATTCGTCACTTCTGGTGCTTACTTTGTTGCGCTCATTTCACATTTGTTAAAATGGTGTTTAACTTATATTGCAAGAAAGCCCACAGACCATGGATAACAACTCGTGCAGTTGGGCCATGCATTGGATGGTGGTCATGAAACCAACTGATTAAGAGTTGGGTCTGAAACGTTGCAAGTCGAGGACCTCGAGATAGGGCATCGAGAGTCCTATTGAGACTTGCGTCAAGAGTCGTGTTCATTGGATGAGTGTTGTGTTTCATCGACGACAGGCGTGGGACGCCTACATGATCTTGATGGGTTGGTCGACTAGGGTCGAGCCGACTGGACTGACTCGCGGGGATCATCATATGGAAGCCTTGGAGGCTTGATTGGTATGATTGGTTTTCCCCGGTTCTGATAGTACGGGAGTAATCCTCAGACTTGAGGGATCATGGTAGTCACGTGCACAGGACGGCTGTATCTTGGATCTGGCGAGAGGTGATCATTCTGTAAGATGATTATCATAAGCCTTGTCCAGTGCAGTCGGAATGTGTAGCGAGGACGGTGGATTCCAAGAAGAGGATCCGTCCCCTGTCAGTATGTGACAGAGGTATCTCCTATGCACTCGGAGACACGTTCATGTTGTTTGAAGCTGTGGCCACAGTGGTTGGTCGAACATGGAATGGTTTCCTGTGTCGACGCAATAAAGCATACATGGTCTCGAGTATTAAGCATAGATGCCTAGTCAAGGATGGGAACCGACGCCCAATTCCATACCCTAGACTGAGGTTGGGAGACGGTAGACGGAAGGATCGTACTTGTATGGAATCGGCGCCTAAATGTTCACACCATGGACGGGCCGATATTTGTATCGGGCTTCCGTTTAATCGGTAAATTAGATTTTCGATTAAATATGGAAAGTTGAGACGTTGGATCTTTTAATTGGATTAAAAGATCAACGGGAATACTTTAAATGGATATTAAATTGGATTTAATGTTGGGTTCGTCGTAATTGGATTACGATAAAATTCGGTCCGTTAAATTATACCCGAGAGGAGAAATAATTCCTATTTTTGAATAGGAAGAAGTTGGAGTTCTTCCCTTAATTAGACATGGCCGAGATGCTCCCTTGGAGGAAGCAAAATCAGCCATGTTTCATTCTAGGTGGTATGGTGACTTATCTCTTTTGGAAAGAGAGAAATCAACTCTAATCAAGCTCTTCCCTTTTGGTATGATTTGATCATACCATAAATTTTGGTAGGCTTGATTGAAGAATTGATGGTGATTGATTGGAATGAATCTAGACATCCTTGGATGAACCTAGACACAATCCAATAATCACATTAATTATGTATATATATGAGAATATACAACACCAAGCATAAGTGATTCATTATTCATCTTTTTCTAGGAAAAAGAAGAAGAAAAATTCACTCTCCTCTCCCTCTCAACTCTCGGTTTTCACTCCCCTCTCTACTAGTGTTCTTCACTTGATTTTGAATCAAGAAGAAGAACAAAGTAGGTTTAAGAGTACACTATTCCATATTGTTCTTGTTTTAAACTGATTTCTTCATTAAACCCGTTTTCTTCTAGCAAGGAGAACGTGCGTTTCTTCCGGTGTGGTGTGGATCACCTTTGGAGAATCCATACGTTTGGATTTCATGAGCATTCCAGAGAAGGAACAACTCAAGTAGCCGGGAGCATATGTTAAACAATCAAAGGTAACGGTTTTATTATGCTTTGGTTGATTTAAAATTTATCTATGCCCTATGTGTTTAAATATACGTTTCCAATATTTACACATTCTAAATCGAACGCCCGGTTGAGCACCTAAGGATACACCCCTTGGGATTCGTTTATTTAAATTAGATTTCTCGCTTCCGCTCGCGCTCCCGGATGGATTTGTTTGTCCTTCAAGTGGTATCAGAGCCCGGTTCGATGTAAGGGGCATAGATCTATGTGCTTGGCATGATCTACTTACTTTTATGATTTTATTGGCATGTTAGATTGCATAAGTGTATGAATAATATGATGATTCAATTTTTTGAATTTGATGGACTTTTGGCATGCTTGATTTTTATTAGATTGGATCTAAAAAAAAAAATTTACATGCCTATTTTAAAATATGTTAATTTTGCATATTTGATTTTGGAATAATTGGATATTTCCTTAGATTAAATTTGCTTAATTAATTTGGGATTAATACATGCATTGGATGCATTGTTTAAAATGTCCATTAAATTTGAAATTTGAATTTTGCATATTATTTGTATGTTTATGCTTTTGTGATGTTGGACATCACTTGGGTATTTGGAATATCCATTGGTTTTATGCATGATTATTTGGAATAATTATGTTATGTGGGTTGATGGAATCAACATGGGATGATCACAAGAGCCCTAGACCTTATGTATGGATGAATGTATGATCATTTATTTTCTGTTGGGTGGGGCCTGCGTGCCTCTTGTTTTTTGGGACGATCATCTCCTGTATTTTTAGCCTCATGATGTTAAGGCTTGCTTTTATTATTACCAATGTATTACTTTCAGTTATAATGAGAGTAGATAGGATTGGTGAGATTTTAATTTTAGCAAGCATTTGGAGTCGAAGACCCCAAGGAGGAGCATCAAGGCGTGAAACAAGAAGCACTACAAGGCCCATTGGAATGACAATGGGCATATTTTTATTGTAATAATTTAGGACCACCCTAGACAGACCATAGACTCACTGCGGGCTCAGTGTGTCGCATAGGTTGGGCTTGTGATCATCCTAACAGGGGTATGCTATGTTTTCTGCATACGGCGTATTTATTTATCGCTTTAAATATTGGATATTTGTGCATGCTAAAACACCATAATGTGATGAGGTCTCGGTCACAAACAAACTCTTATTTGGTTGGACCAAAGTAAATATTAGGCGTAAAACGGACTTGGATCAAAATGGTATTTTGATCTGTCCGAGCCTTCTATCCACAATATGATGAGGGAGCTACCACTACCCAAGTGTTGTCTCACGAGTCGTGGCACACTTGGACTAGGGGAAAGCTGCACTATTGTTGTGAACAAAAAGACTGCGCTCGCTGTTTCCCTGTCTCACGAGTCGTGGGGGGCGACAGGTCGAGGCATGATTTGGTTGATGGGTCGGGCCCAACACTGAGTAACATGGTTCGTTTGGAGTCCTCGGAACCATATGAATACGTGAGGCTAAATATCTTGGGAATCTCATTAGATGAGAATGATATTGGATATCTCCCACGAGGTCTTCTTCATGTGAATCGTAAAAGCGGGGCATGGAGATCACACTTGTTGATCCCGAGCCCACTAGGAAATGGTTTCCCGAAACTCCGTTTGAGAGTGGAGGACTTTCGTATAAATAGTGGGAGAGTTAAAGACTAAAAGACCAAGTCTTCAACTTGAACAATAATATTACCATCATCTGCTAATTTCTGCTTTACATTTTCATTAATGTAGATATGTCTAAGAACCCATTAACCATGATACTCGAGACTAACAAATTCAACGGAACGAACTACTCGGACTGGCTGAGAAACCTGAGGATTGTCCTTGGTGTCGAGAACTAAGGCTACGTCTTGGACGAGCCGTCACCGAGCGACTTACCGGAGGGGTCTACGCCTGAAGAACGTTTGATGTTCTGGAAATGGCATGAGGACAACCGAAAAGTACGCAGTATCATACTGGCTTCGATGTCTAATGACATCCAGAAACAGTATGAGAGGCTGGACAACGTCACCGCCATAATGCTCCGCATGAACGTGGTTTATGCGGTTTTGGATAGGCATATTAGATATGCCGCCACAAAAGCATTCTTTGGCACCAAGCTTGCTGAAGGAGCATCTGTACAAAGTCATGGGGTCAAGATGCTCTCCCTAGTGGAGAAACGCGAGGACCTTAAAGCTGGGCTTAACAATGACACGTACATTGACGTGATCCTCCAGTCGCTTCCTCCATCCTATGACCCATTTGTTGTAAACTATAACATGAACGGACTTGAGAAGTCTATTCATGTTTTGGTCCAATACGAGGCAACGACCCACAAGTCGGCGCTGGCGATATTGATAGGAGAGGCTTCAATGTCTGCATGCATTGCCAAAGGAAAGGGCATTGGAAGAGGGAGCACCCACAACTCCTCTCCAACCTAGGTATGTTTCTGGTTGAAGTAAATATAATTACTAATTCTGCATCATGGGTATTGGACACCGGGTGTGGTGCTCACATCTGCAATGATTTGCAGGCACTGCAAAGAAGCAGAAGGCTAACCAAGGATGAGATGATCCTGAGGCTAGGCGATGGCAAGGCCGTTGCTGCGGAGGCCGTAGGATCAGTAGAGTTAGCCATTAGTAGTCATGTTAGGATTGTTTTGAACGACTATTTCTATATACCTAGCATGATTAAAAACATTTTTTCCATCCCGGTCCTTGATAAGGAGGGATATGAATTTACCATCAATAAAATCGTTATTTTTTTTCATTATCAAAGATGGTATTTCTCATCTGCTTGGTACATTGGTCAACGGTCTGTACATACTTCAACAGTTTAATTGGATTATGACTGCAGAACACAAACGAAAATGTGATGATCATAATAACGCACAGATATGGCAGGAGAGGTTAGATCATATCTCTAAAGATAGGATAAAAAGGTTGGTGGACTCAAAGAGTCTAGAAATAGATGATTTGGACAACCTACCGACCTGCGAATCCTGTCTATAGGGAAAGATGACCAAGAAACCCTTTGTTGGACAAAATACGTTAGCTAGTGGTCTGTTGGATTTGATCCATACAGATGTCTGTGGTCCACTAAATACTCAGGCTAGAGGTGGGTACTCGTACTTCATAACCTTTACCGATGATCACTCACGGTATGGCTATGTTTACCTGATGAGGTACAAGTGTGAAGCCTTTAGAAGGTTTAAGGAATACAGACTTGAAGTAGAGAACCAAACTGGTCGAAAGATCAAAGCCCTTCGGTCAGACCGAGGTGGAGAGTATTTGAGTGGTGAGTTTACTGATTATCTAAAAGAGAATGGGATTCTCTCTCAGTGGACCCCTCCTGGAACACCGCAGCTTAATGGTGTGTCTGAAAGGAGGAATCGGACCTTGTTGGACATGGTCCGATCCGTGATGAGTTTTACCGAACTCCCCCTTTCCTTCTGGGGATACGCTTTTGAGACGGCGGCCAAAGTTTTGAACTTGGCGCCATCTAAGAAGGTATCCCAGATGCCATATGAGATATGGCATGGCAAGCCTGCCTCCTACAAATACTTGAAAGTGTGGGGTTGCCCCGCATATGTCACGAGATTAGTGGGAGATAAACTGGACCCGAGGTCTAGTTTATGCAGGTTCATCGGCTATCCGAAAGAAACTGCGGGGTATTATTTTTATGATCCCTCCGAGCAAAAGGTTTTTATCTTGCAAAAAGCATTGTTCTTGGAAAAGGGTTTTCCATCGGATAGTCGACGCGATGAGGTACTACTTGAGGAATCAAGTGAGGTACCCCATGAGGCGACAATGACATCTAAGCCAGTAGTTCCCACTAATATTGTTCCAGTCCTCCGTAGGTCGGCTAGAGTATCCCATGCACCTGATAGGTATGGATTTCTGGGCCTGACCGGTCAGTTAGATGATGATCCAAAGATGTATGGAGAAGCGATGTCGGACATCGATTCGGATAAGTGGCTTGAGGCAATGAAATCCAGGATGGACTCGATGGGTACAAACAAGGTTTGGACCCTAGTAGACCCATCCAAAGGGGTAAAACCCGTAGGGTGTAAATGGGTCTACAAACGTAAGCTTAGAGCTGATGGGGAGGTTACAACCTTCAAAGCCAGGTTTGTGGCGAAGGGTTACACTCAGCGACCCAGGGTCGATTTTGAGGAAACCTACTATCCTGTAGCAATGGCTAAGTCCATTCGGATACTGCTTGCCATAGAAGCATGGTATGACTATGAAATATGGCAGATGGACGTGCAGACGGCCTTCCTCAACGATTTCTTAGAGGAAGAGATCTATATGGATCAGCCGGAAGGTTTCACGACTGTTGGAGAAGAGCAGAAGGTCTGCCGTCTCCAAAAGTCCATCTATGGCCTCAAACAAGCTTCCTGAAGCTGGAACATACGTTTTGACGAAGTCATACGGGGATATGATTTCATCAAGAACGAGTCCGGTCCTTGTGTATACAAGAAGATCAGTGTGAGCTCAGTTGCGTTTTTGGTGCTTTACGTGAATGACATCTTGCTCATTGGGAATGATGCTAAGATGTTGGGTACCACTAAAGCTTGGTTGTCAACGCAATTCTCCATGAAGGATATGGGCGAGGCATCCTACATCCTTGGCATCAAGATCTACAGGGATAGATCTAGAAGGATGTTAGGAATGGCCCAATCCTTGTATATTGAGAAAGTCTTGAAGAGATTCAAGATGGAGAACTCAACACGAGGATTCCTTCCTATGAGGCATGGAATTAAGTTATCCAAGAAGCAGTCTCCTAAGACTGATGAGGAGGTTAAACGGATGTTGGACATCCCCTATGCTTCAGCTGTAGACAGCATACAATATGTTGTTCAGTGCACTAGACATGATGTGGCTTTCACTTTGAGTGTAACAAGTCGATATCAGTGGTGTGCTGGAGAGGCGCACTGGAGTGCAGTCAAGACTATCCAGAAGTACCTGAAAAGGACTAAGGACATGTTCTTGATCTACGACGGTGGAGAGTTGATACTGGAAGACTATAGCGACGCTAGCTTCCAGTCGGATGACGATGATGCCAAGTCTCAGTCTGGTTATGTGTTCAGACTTAATGGTGGCCTTGTTGGAATAGATGTCCAGAAAGCCAATAGGTTTGGCAATTTGTAACCTATTCGACAACTTGATGTAGATGTAATATTATTATGTGATGAATAAGATGAGTGTTCGTCACCAATGGTACTTTCTTGGTTACGCTCATCTTATATTTGTTAAAATGGTGTTTAACTTATATCGCAACAAAGCCCACAGACCATGGATAACAACTCGTGCAGTTGGGCCACGCATTGGATGGTGGTCATGAAACCAACTGACTAAGAGTTGGGTCTGAAACGTTCCAAGTCGAGGACCTCGAGACAGGGCATCGAGACTCCTATTGAGACTTGCGTCAAGAGTCGTGTTCATTAGATGAGTGCCGTGTTTCATCGGCGATAGGCGTGGGACGCCTACACGATCTTGATGGGTTGGTCGACTGTGGTCGAGCCGACTGGACTGACTCGCGGGGATCATCATATGGAAGCCTTGGAGGCTTGGTCGGTATGATTAGATTTCTCCGGTTCCGATAGTACGGGAGTAATCCTCAGACTTGAGGAATCATGGCAGTCGCGTGCACAGGACGGCTGTATCTTGGATCTTGCGAAAGGTGATCATTCTGTAAGATTGTCATCATAAGCCTTGTCCAGTGCAGTCGGAATGTGTAGCGAGGACGGTGGATTCCAAGAAGAAGATCCGTCCCCTGTCAGTATGTGACAGAGGTATCTCCTATGCACTAGGAGACATGTTCATGCTGTTTGAAGCTGTGGCCACAGTGGTTGGTCGAACAGGGAATGGTTTCCTATGTCGATGCAATGAAGCATGCGTGGTCTCGAGTATTAAGCATAGATGCCTAGTCAAGGATGGGAACCGACGTCCAATTCCATACCCTAGACTAAGGCCGGGAAACGGTAGACGGAAGGATCGTATCCGTACAGAATCGGCGCCTAAATGTTCACGCCAATTCACCTAGTCTCTAGTGCCATGGACCGTTGCTAGACGGCCACCTATGGTAACGGGCCCTTGTGGGACACGGGCCCAAGTCTAGCTGAGGGTGAACCTAAAGGGTCACACACAAATCACCGAGGAGGTTGAGAGATCGACTTGGAGTCAATCTCAAAGGATAAAAATAAGTAATTGGATTACTTATGGGAAAGTCCATTGGATGGACGGGCCGATATTGTATCGGGCTTCCGTTTAATCGGTAAATTGGATTTTCGATTAAATATGGAAAGTTGAGACGTTGAGACGTTGGATCTTTTAATTGGGTTAAAAGATCAACGGGAATACTTTAAATGGACATTAAATTGGATTTAATGTTGGGTTCGTCGTAATTGGATTACGATAAAATCCGGTCCGTTAAATTATACCCGAGAGGAGAAATAATTCCTATTTTGGAATAGGAAGAAGTTGGACTTCTTCCCTTAATTAAACATGGCCGACATGCTCCCTTGGAGGAAGCAAAATCAGCCATGTTTCATGTTAGGTGGTATGTTGACTTATCTCTTTTGGATAGAGAAATCAACTCCAATCAAGCTCTTCCCTTTTGGTATGATTTGATCATACCATAAATTTTGGTAGGCTTGATTGAAGAATTGATGGTGATTGATTGGAATGAATCTAGACATCCTTGGATGAACCTAGACACATTCCAATAATCACATTAATTATGTATATATATTAGAATATAAGACACGAAGAATATGTGATTCATTATTCATCTTTTTCTAGGAAGTAGAGAAGAAAAAAATCCCTCTCCTCTCTCTCAACTCTCGGCCCTCTCTCCCTCTCTTACACTTGTGTTCTTCACTTGATTTTGAATCAAGAAGAAGAACAAAATAAGCTTAAGAGAGCACTAACTCATAGTGTTCTTCTCTTAAACCGATTCCTTCTTAAACCCGTTCTTTTCTAGCAAGAAGAACGTGTGTTTCTTCCGGTGTGGTGTGGATCACCTTTGTAGAATCCATACGTTTGGATTTCGTGAGCATTCCGGAGAAGGAACAACGCTAGTAGCCGGGAGCATACGCTAAACAATCAAAGGTAACAGTTTTACTACGCTTTGATTGATTTAATATACATCTATGCCCTATGTGTTTAAGTATATGTTTCTACTATTTACACATCCTACAACGAACGCCCGGTTGAGCACCCAAGGGTACACCCCTTGGGATTCGTTTATTTAAATTAGATTTAAATTTACGCACTATTTCCTCGCTTTCTCGTTTCCGCTCGCGCTCCCGGGCGGATCCGCTTGTCCTTCAAGTGGTATCAGAGCCCGGTTCGATGTAAGGGGCATAGATCTATGTGTTTGGCATGATCAACTTGCTTTTAATAGCTTTATTGGCATGTTAGATTGTATAAATATATGAGTAATATGATAATTCAATTGTTGTGGTTCAATGGACTTTTGGCAGGCTTTATTTTATTAGATTGGATCTAATATTGCATGCTTATTTTCAGAATAATATTACTGTTATTGTGCTGAAACAGTTTTGAAAAAAAAAAAAAAAAAAACAATTTGATCGGACCGGCAGTGGCCGCGCGCAGGCGGGCGCCTGTGCGCGCGCCATGCGCAACGGCTGGGCCATTTTGTGTCGTTTTTCGATTTTTTCAGGAAAATTTGATTTTCTGTATTTTCTACACAATATTCTGAAAATGTATTAATTTTACATTTTTGATTTTGGAATAATTGGATTATTCCTTGAATTAAATTTGCTTAATTAATTTGGGATTAATACATGCATTGGATGTATCGTTTAAAATGTCCATTAAATTTGAAATTTGAATTTTGCATATTATTTGTATATTTATGCTTTTGTGATGTTGGACATCACTTGGGTATTTGGAATATCCATTGGTTTTTATGCATGATTATGTGGAATAATTGTGTTATGTGAGTTGATGGAATCAACATGGGATGATCACAAGAGCCCTAGACCTTATGTATGGATGAATGTATGATCATTTATTTTCTATTGGGTGGGGCCCGCGTGCCTCTTGTTTTTGGGACTATCATCTCCCGTATTTTCAGCCTCATGATGTTAAGGCTTGTTTTCTTTATTACCAATGTATTAATTTCAGTTGTAACGAGTGTAGATAGGATTGGTGAGGTTTTAATTTTAACAAGCAATTGGCGTCGGAGACCCCAAGGAGGAGCATCAAGGCGTGAAACAAGAAACACTTCCAGGCCAATTGGAATGACAATGGGTTTATTATTATTGTAATAATTTAGGACCACCCTAGACAGACCATAGACTCACTGCGGGCTCAGTGGGTCGCATAGGTTGGGCTTGTGATCATCCTAACAGGGGTATGCTATGTTTTCTGCTTGCGGCGTATTTATTTATCGCTTTAAATATTGGATATTCATGCTTGCTAAAACACCATAATGTGATGAGGTCTCGGTCACACTTAAACTCTCATTTGGTTGGACCAAATTAAATATTAGGCCCAGAACGGACTTGGATCAAAATGGTATTTATGATCTGTCCGAGCCTTCCATCCACAGCAATGTGGTGAGGAATCTACCACTACCCAAGTGTGGTCTCACGAGTCGTGGCACACTTGGATTAGGGGAAAGCTGCACCATTGTTGTGAACAAAAAGACTGCGCTCGCTGTTTCCCTGTCTCACGAGTCGTGGGGGGCGACAGTTTGAGGCATGATTTGGTTGATGGGTCGGGCCTAACACTGAGTAACATGGTTCGCTTGGAGTCCTCGGAACCATGCGAATAGGTGAGGCAAAATATCTTGGGAATCTCATTGCATGAGAATGATATTGGATATCTCCCACGAGGTCTTCTTCATGTGAATCGTAAAAGCGGGGCATGGAGATTACGCTTGTGGATCCCAAGCCCACTAGGAAATGGTTTCCCGAAACTCCGCTTGAGAGTGGCGGACTTTCGTATAAATAGTGGGAGGGTTAAAGACTAAAAGACCAAGTCTTCAACTTGAACAATAATATTACCATCATCTGCTAATTTATGCTTTACATTTTCATTAATGTAGATATGTCTAAGAACCCATTAACCATGATTCTCGAGACTAACAAATTCAACGGAACGAACTACTCGGACTGGCTGAGAAACCTGAGGATTGTCCTCGGTTTTGAGAACCAAGGCTACGTCTTGGACGAGCTGCCACCGAGCGACTTACCGGAGGGGTCCACGCCTGAAGAACGTTTGACGTTCGAGAAATGGCATGAGGACAACCAGAAAGTACGCAGTATCATACTGGCTTCATTGTCTAACGACATCGAGAAGCAGTATGAGAGGCTGGACAACGTCTCCGCCATAATGCTCCGCATGAACGAGGTTTATGTGGTTCCGGATAGGCATATTAGATAGGCCGCTACAAAAGCATTCTTTGGTACCAAGCTCGCTGAAGGAGCGTCTGTACAGAGTTATGGGGTCAAGATGCTCTCCCTAGTGGAGAAACTCGAGGACCTTAAAGCTGGGCTTAACAATGACACGTACATTTACGTGATCCTCCAGTCGCTTCCTCCATCCTATGACCCGTTGTAAACTACAACATGAACGGACTTGAGAAGTCTATTCATGAGTTGATCAACATGCTGGTCCAATACAAGGCAACAACCCACAAGTCGGCGCCGGCGGTATTGATAGGAGAGGGTTCGACCTCCAAGGCGAATGGCAAGAGGGCCGGACGCTGGAAGAGGAAGAAGGGCAAAGGGAAGACGGTTGCGGCCCCTGCTCGCGCTCCGAGCGTCCCTGTTGCTCCGGTTGGACCGAGCAAAGGGAAAGGGAAGGCCCGTGGTTCTCAGCGGTCCAAGGCAAATGATGTCTGTATGCATTGCCAAGGGAAATGGCATTGGAAGAGGGAGTGCCCACAACTCCTCTCCAACCCAGGTATGTTTGTGGTTGAAGTAAAAATATGATTACTAATTCTGCTTCCTGGGTATTGGATACCGGGTGTGGTGCTCACATCTGCAATGATTTGCAGGCACTGCAAAGAAGCAGAAGGCTAACCAAGGATGGGATGATCCTGAGGCTAGGCGATGGCAAGGCCGTTGCTGCGGAGGCCGTAGGATCACTAGAGTTAGCCATTAGTAGTCATGTTAGGATTGTACTGAACGACTGTTTCTATGTACCTAGCATGATTTTAAACATTGTTTCCATCCCGGTCCTTGATAAGGAGGGATATGAATTTACCATCAATAAAAATGTTTTTTTTTCATTATCAAAGATGGTATTTCTCATCTGCTTGGTACATTGGTCAACGGTCTGTACATACTTCAACAGTTTAATTGGATTATGACTGCAGAACACAAACAAAAATATGATGATCATAATAACGCACAGATATGGCAGGAGAGGTTAGGTTATATCTCTAAAGATAGGATAAAAAGGTTGGTTGACTCAAAGAGTCTAGAAATAGACGATTTGGACAACCTACCGACCTGCGAATCCTGTCTATAGGGAAAGATGACCAAGAAACCTTTTGTTGGACAAAATACGCTAGCTAGTGGTCTGTTGGATTTGATCCATACAGATGTCTGTGGTCCACTAAATACTCAGGCTAGAGGTGGGTACTCGTACTTCATAACCTTTACCGATGATCACTCACGGTATGGCTATGTTTACCTGATGAGGTACAAGTGTGAAGCCTTTAGAAGGTTTAAGGAATACAGACTTGAAGTAGAGAACCAAACTGGTCGAAAGATCAAAGCCCTTCGGTCGGATCGAGGTGGAGAGTATTTGAGTGGTGAGTTTACTGATTATCTAAAAGAGAATGGGATTCTCTCTCAGTGGACCCCTCCTGGAACACCGCAGCTTAATGGTGTGTCTGAAAGGAGGAATCGGACCATGTTGGACATGGTCCGATCCATGATGAGTTTTACCGAACTCCCCCTTTCCTTCTGGGGATACGCTCTTGAGACGGCGGCCAAAGTTTTGAACTTGGCGCCATCTAAAAAGGTATCCCAGATGCCATATGAGATATGGCATGGCAAGCCTGCCTCTTACAAATACTTGAAAGTGTGGGGTTGCCCCGCATATGTCAAGAGATTAGTGGGAGATAAACTGGACTCGAGGTCTAGTTTATGCAGGTTCATCGGCTATCCTAAAGAAACTGCAGGGTATTATTTCTATGATTCCTCCGAGCAAAAGGTTTTTGTCTCGCGAAATGCAGTGTTCTTGGAAAAAGATTTTCCATCGGATAGTCGACGCGATGATGTACTCCTTGAGGAATCAAGTGAGGTACCTCATAAGGCGGCAGTGACATTTGAGCCAGTGGTTCCCACTGATATTGTCCAAGTCCTCCGTAGGTCGGCCAGAGTATCCCATGCACCTGATAGGTATGGATTTCTGGGCTTGACCGGTCAGTTGGATAATGATCTAAAGACATACGGAGAAGCGATGTCGGATATCGATTCGGACAAGTGGCTTGAGGCCATGAAATCTGAGATGGACTCGATGGGTACAAACAAGGTTTGGACCCTAGTAGATCCACCCAAAGGGGTTAAACGCTGTAGGGTGTAAATGGGGCTACAAACGTAAGCTTGGAGCTAACGGGGAGGTTACAACCTTCAAAACTAGGCTTGTGGCGAAAGGTTATAATCAGCGCCCCGGGGTCGATTTTGAGGAAACCTACTCGCCCGTAGCAATGGCCAAGTCCATTCGGATACTGCTTGCCCTAGCAGCATGGTATGACTATGAAATATGGCAGATGGACGTGAAAACGGCCTTCCTCAACGGTTTCGTAGAGGAAGAGATCTATATGGATCAGCCAGAAGGTTTCACAACTGTTGGAGAAGAGCAGAAGGTCTGCCGTCTCCAAAGGTCCATCTATGGCCTCAAACAAGCTTCCCGAAGCTAGAACATACGTTTTGATGAAGTCATACGGGGATATGATTTTATCAAGAACGAGTCCGATCCTTGTGTATACAAGAAGATCAGTGGGAGCTCAGTTGCGTTTCGGATGCTTTACGTGGATGACATCTTGCTCATTGGGAATAATGATAAGATGTTGGGTACCACTAAAGCTTGGTTGTCAACGCAGTTCTCCATGAAGGATATGGGCGAGGTATCCTACATCCTTTGCATCAAGATCTACAGTGATAGATCTAGAAGGAAGTTAGGAATGGCCCAGTCCTCGTACATTGAGAAAGTCTTGAAGAGATTCAAGATGGAGAACTCAAAACAAGGATTCCTTCCTATGAGGCATGGAATTAAGTTATCCAAGAAGCAGTCTCTTAAGACTGATGAGGAGCTTAAAAGGATGTTGGACATCCCCTATGCTTCAGCCGTAGGCAGCATACAGTATGTTGTTCAGTGCACTAGACCTGATGTGGCTTTCGCTTTGAGCGTAACTAGCCGATATCAGTCGTGTGCCGGGGAGGCACACTGGAGTGCAGTCAAGACTATCCTAAAGTACCTGAAATGGACTAAGGACATGTTCTTGATGTACGGCGGTGGAGAGTTGATACTGGAAGGCTATAGCGACGCTAGCTTCCAGTCGGATGACGATGATGCCAAGTCTCAGTATGGTTTAGTATTTAGACTAAATGGTGGCGTGGTTACTTGGAAGAGTTCCAAATAGGCTACCACGGCGGACTCCACCATAGAGTTTTGAATACATAGCGGCTTTGGAAGCTGCTAAGGAGTGGTTTGGTTGATGAGCCACATCCAAGGGTAAGATGTAGTACCTAGCATTGCGAAGCCTGTAATTATCTTTTATGATAGTAATGGGGCGATAGCGCTAACAAAGGAACCGAGATCTCATCAGGATCCAAGCATATTCTTAAACGCTACCATCTACTTAGAGAGATGGATAGCAGGAGTGACGTTCGGTTGGAAGAGTCAGCTCCGCAGAAAACATAGCAGATCCACTTGCTAAGCCCATGTCGCAAGTTGCCCACACTCACCATCTGAATAAGAGGTTCGAGGTCAATGGGTGATTGGCTTTAGGTCAAGTGGGAGATTGTTGGAATAGAAGACCAGAAAGCCAATAGGTTTGGCAATTTGTAACCTATTCGACAACTTGATGTAGATGTAATATTAGTATATGATGAATAAGATGAGTGTTCGTCACCAATGGTACCTTCTTTGTTCCGCTCATCTTACATTTGTTAAAACGGTGGTTAACTTATATCGCAACAAAGCCCACAGACCATGATAATAACTCGTGTAGTTCGGCCACGCATTGGATGGTGGTCATGAAACCAACTGATTAAGAGTTGGGTCTGAAACGTTCCAAGTCAAGGACCTCGAGACAGGGCATCGAGACTCCTATTCGAGACTTGCGTCAAGAGTCGTGTTCATTAGATGAGTGCCGTGTTTCATCGGCGACAGGGGTGGGACGCCTACACGATCTTGTTGGGTTGGTCGACTGGGGTCGAACCGACTGGACTGACTCGCGGGGATCATAATATAGAAGCCTTGGAGGCTTGGTCGGTACGATTGGATTTCCCCGGTTCCGATAGTACGGGAGTAATCCTCAGACTTGAGGAATCATGGCAGTCGCGTGCACAGGACGGCTGTATCTTGGATCTAGCGAGAGGTGATCATTTTGTAAGATGATCATCATAAGCCTTGTCCAGTGCAGTCGGAATGTGTAGCGAGGACGGTGGCTTCCAAGAAGAGGACCCGTCCCCTGTCAGTATGTGACAGAGGTATCTCCTATGCACTAGGAGACACGTTCATGCTGTTTGAAGCTGTGGCCACAGTGGTTGGTCGAACAGGGAATGGTTTCCTGTGTCGACGCAATGAAGCATGCGTGGTCTCGAGTATTAAGCATAGATGCCTAGTCAAGGATGGGAACCGACGCCCAATTCCATACCCTAGACTAAGCCGGGAGACGGTAGACGGAAGGATCGTACCCGTACGGAATCGGCGCCTAAATGTTCACGCCAATTCACCTAGTCTCTAGTGCCATGGACCGTTGATAGACGGCCACCCATGGTAACGGGCCCTTGTGGGACACGGGCCCAAGTCTAGCTGAGGGTGAACCTAAAGGGTCACACACAAATCACCGAGGAGGTTGAGAGATCGACTTGGAGTCAATTTCGAAGGATAAAAGTAAGTAATTGGATTACTTAAGGGAAAGTCGATTGGATGGACGGGCCGATATTGTATCGGGCTTCCGTTTAATCGGTAAATTGGATTTTCGATTAAATATGGAAAGTTGAGACATTGAGACGGTGGATCTTTTAATTGGATTAAAAGATCAACGGGAACAATTTAAATGGACATTAAATTGGATTTAATGTTGGGTTCGTCGTAATTGGATTACGATAAAACCCGGTCCGTTAAATTATACCCGAGAGGAGAAATAATTCCTATTTTGGAATAGGAAGAAGTTGGACTTCTTCCCTTAATTAAACATGGACGACATGCTCCCTTGGAGGAAGCAAAATCAGCCATGTTTCATGTTAGGTGGTATGTTGACTTATCTCTTTTGGAAAGAGACAAATCAACTCCAATGAAGCTCTTCCCTTTTGGTATGATTTGATCATACCATAAATTTTGGTAGGCTTGATTGAAGAATTGATGGTGATTGATTGGAATGAATCTAGACATCCTTGGATGAACCTAGACACATTCCAATAATCACATTAATTATGAATATATATTAGAATATGCAACACCAAGAATATGTGATTCATTATTCATCTTTTTTCTAGGAAGAAGAGAAGAAAAAAATCCCTCTCCTCTCTCTCAACTCTCGGCCCTCTCTCCCTCTCTTACACTTGTGTTCTTCACTTGATTTTGAATCAAGAAGAAGAACAAAGTAAGTTTAAGAGAGCACTAACTCATAGTGTTCTTCTCTTAAACCGATTCCTTCTTAAACCCGTTCTTTTCTAGCAAGAAGAACGTGTGTTTCTTTTGGTGTGGTGGATCACCTTTGGAGAATCCATACTTTTGGATTTCGTGAGCATTCCGGAGAAGGAACAACGCTAGTAGCTGGGAGCATACGCTAAACAATCAAAGGCAACAGTTTTACTACGCTTTGAGTGATTTAATATACATCTATGTCCTATGTGTTTAAGTATATGTTTCTAATATTTACACATCCTACATTGAACGCCCGGTTGAGTGTTTCTTTTGGTGTGGTGGATCACCTTTGGAGAATCCATACTTTTGGATTTCGTGAGCATTCCGGAGAAGGAACAACGCTAGTAGCTGGGAGCATACGCTAAACAATCAAAGGCAACAGTTTTACTACGCTTTGAGTGATTTAATATACATCTATGTCCTATGTGTTTAAGTATATGTTTCTAATATTTACACATCCTACATTGAACGCCCGGTTGAGCACCCAAGGGTACACCCCTTGGGATTCGTTTATTTAAATTAGATTTAAATTTACGCACTATTTCCTCGCTTTCTCGCTTCCGCTCGCGCTCCCCGACGGATCCGCTTGTCCTTCAGGCCTGGTTGCTTGGAAGAGTTCCAAGCAGGCTACGACGGCGGACTCCACCATAGAGTTTTCAATACATAGCGGCTTTGGAAGCTGCTAAGGAGTGGTTTGGTTGATGAGCTACATCCAAGGGTTGGATGTAGTACCTAGCATTGCTAAGCCTGTGGTTATCTTTTATGATAACAACGGGGCGATAGCGCTAGCAAAGGAACCAAGATCTCATCATGATCCAAGCATATTCTTAGACACTACCATCTATTAGAGAGATGGATAGCAGGAGTGACGTTCGGTTGGACCGAGTCAGCTCCGCAGAAAACAGAGCAAATCCACTTGCTAAGCCCATGTTGCAAGTTGCCTATACTCAACATCTAGATAAGATGGCTTTGAGGTCAATCGGTGATTGGCTTTAGGTCAAGTGGGAGATTGTTAGAATAGGTGACCAAAAAGCCAATAGGTTTTCCAATTTGTAACCTATTATACAACTCGAAATGTAATATTATTATGTGATGAATAAAATGAGTATTCGTCACTTCTGGTGCTTACTTTGTTGCGCTCATTTCACATTTGTTAAAACTTATATCGCAACAAAGCCCACAGACCATGATAATAACTCGTGTAGTTCGGCCACGCATTGGATGGTGGTCATGAAACCAACTGATTAAGAGTTGGGTTTGAAACGTTCCAAGTCGAAGACCTCGAGACAGGGCATCGAGAGTCCTATTGAGACTTGCGTCAAGAGTCGTGTTCATTGGATGAGTGTCGTGTTTCATCGGCGACAGGCGTAGGACGCCTACACGATCTTGATGGGTTGGTCGACTGGGGTCGAGCTGACTGGACTGACTCACAGGGATCATTATATGGAAGCCTTAGAGGTTTGGTCGGTATGATTGTTTTTCCCCGGTTCCGATAGTATGGGAGTAATCCTCAGACTTGAGGGATCATGGCAGTCACGTGCACAGGACGGCTGTGTCTTCGATCTGACGAGAGGTGATCATTCTGTAAGATAATTATCATAAGCCTTGTCCAGTGCAGTCGGAATGTGTAGCGAGGACGGTGGATTCCAAGAAGAGGATCCGTCCCCTGTCAGTATGTGACAGAGGTATCTTCTATGCACTCGGAGACACGTTCTGTGCTATTTGAAGTTGTGGCCACAGTGGTTGGTCGAACAGGGAATGGTTTCCTGTGTCGACGCAATGAAGCATACGTGGTCTCGAGTATTAAGCATAGATGCCTAGTCAAGGATGGGAACCGACGCCCAATTCCATACCCTAGACTGAGGTCGGGAGATGGTAGACGAAAGGATCGTACCCATACGGAATTGGTGCCTAAATATTGACAGCAATTCACTTAGTCTCTAGTGCCATGGATCGTTGCTAACGGGCCACCCATGGTAACGGGCCCTTGTGGGACACGAGCCCAAGTCTAGCTGAGGGTGAACCTAAAGGGTCACACACAAATCACCGAGGAGGTTAAGAGATTGACTTGGAGTTAATCTCGAAGGATAAATAAGTAATTGGAGTACTTATGGGAAATTCCATTGGATGGACGGGCCGATATTGTATCGGGCCTTCGTTTAATCGGTAAATTGGATTTTCGATTAAATATGGAAAGTTGAGACGTTGAGACGTTGGATCTTTTAATTGGATTAAAAGATTCATGGAAATAATTTAAATGGACATTAAATTGGATTTCATGTTGGGTTCGTCGCAATTGGATTACGATAAAATCTGGTCCGTTAAATTTGACCCGAGAGGAGAAATAATTCCTATTTTGGAATAGGAAGAAGTTGGACTTCTTCCCTTAATTAGACATGGCCGAGATGCTCCCTTGGAGGAAGCAAAATCAGCCATGTTTCATGCTAGGTGGTATGTTGACTTATCTCTTTTGGAAAGAGACAAATCAACTCCAATCAAGCTCTTCCATTTTGGTATGATTTGATCATACCATAAATTTTGGTAGGCTTGATTGAAGAATTGATTGTGATTGATTGGAATGAATCTAGACATCCTTGTATGAACCTAGACACATTCCTATAATCACATTAATTATGTATATATATGAGAATATACAACACCAAGCATAAGTGATTCATTATTCATCTTTTTCTAGGAAAAAGAAGAAGAAAAATCGGCCTCTCCTCTCCCTCTCAACTCTCGGCCAAACCCCCTCTTTCTCACTTGTGTTCTTCACTTGATTTTGAATTAAGAAGAAGAACAAAGTAGGTTTAAGAGTACATTAATCCATAGTGTTCTTCTCTTAAACCGATTCCTTCATTAAACCCGTAGTAAGGAGAACGTGCATTTCTTCCTGTGTGGTGTGGATCACCTTTGGAGAATCCATACGTTTGGATTTCGGGAGTATTCTGGAGAAGGAACAACGCAAGTAGCCGGGAGCATACGTTAAACAATCAAAGGTAACGGTTTTATTGCGCTTTGGTTGATTTAAAATTTATCTATGCCCTATGTGCATAAATACACATTTCCAATATTTACACATTCCACATCGAACGCCCAGTTGAGCACCCAAGGGTACACCCCTTGGGATTCGTTTATTTAAATTAGATTTAAATTTATGCACCCTTTCCTCGCTTTCTCGCTTCCGCTCGCGCTCTCGGGCGGATCCGCTTGTCCTTCAAGAAGATGACAACGGGCTCGGCGATGCTAGGCACCACACCCAACTCTTGGATGAAGTTTCTCATCCAAACTATTTCTTTAGCAGCTTCTGAAGCGGCTACGTATTCGGCCTCGATGGTGGAATTAGCAGTGGTTGTTTGATTGGAACTTTTCCGTGCTACCACTCCTCCATTGAGCCTGAATACATAACCCGATTGAGACTTGGCATCATTGCTAAAGCCTTCCAGGATCAGTTCTCCATTGCCATAGACTAGGAACATTTCCTTAGTCCTCCTTAGGTACTTAAGGATGCCCTTAACCGCATTCCAATGTGCCTCTCTTGCACAGGACTGATATATGCTCGTTACACTCAAACCGTAAGCGATGTCAGGTCTTGTGCAGTGGACCGCATATTGGATGCTTCCTACGGCAGAAGCATAGGGAACGACTTTCATCTTTTCAAGTTCCTCATCAGTCTGTGGAGATTGTTTCTTGGACAACTTGATCCCATGCCTAATGGGAAGGAATCATCGTTTGGAGTTGTCCATCCAAATCTTTTTAGGACTTTCTCCATATACGAGTTTTGGGTTAGTTCTAACATTCTCTTAGATCTGTCAGTAACGATATGGATGCCTAAAATGTAGGAGGCTTCACCCAAATCCTTCATAGAAAATTGAGTTGATAACCATGCTTTTGTGTCACCCAACATTCTCACGTCATTGCCTATGCGTAGAATGTCATCCACACAAAGCACTAGGAACACTATAGAGCTCCCAGAGACCTTCTTGTATACACAAGGGTCGGATTCGTTTTTGATGAAATCATGACCCCGTATGACTTCATCAAAGCGAATGTTCCAACTTCGGGATGCTTGTTTGAGGCCATAGATGGAGTTTTGGAGACAACAGACCTTCTGTTCTTCTCCGGTAACCGTGAAACCCTCCGGTTGATCCATATAGATCTCTTCCTCAACGATACCATTAAGGAAGACCGTTTTCACGCCATCTGCCATATCTTATAGTCATACCATGCTTCTATAGCAAGCAGGATCTGAATGGACTTAGCCATGGCTACTGGCGAGTACGTATCTTCAAAATCGACCCCGGGTCGTTGAGTGTACCCTTTTGCTACTAACCTAGCCTTGAAGGTTGTGACCTATCCATCAATGCCAAGTTTGTGCTTATAGATCCATTTACAGCCAACTGGCTGAACCCCTTTAGGCGGGTCTACAAGTGTCCAGACTTGGTTCTCATTCATGGAGTCCATTTTGATTTTCATGGCCTCAAGCCATCTCCCGGAGTCGATGTCAGACATCGCTTCCCCGTATGTTTTAGGATCCTTATCCAATACACTGGTCGTGTTTAGAAAGCCGTGTCTCATCGGAGGTCGTGACTCTCTAGTTGACCTACGGAGAACGGGAATGTCAGTGGTGACTGTGGGCGCTGACTGTATTGGAGCCGGCGGTTCAGGTACCGAGGCTGGCCCTTCCCGAGGTCGTCCTTCATGCCTAGCATGCTGGACTTCTCGAGGTTGGTCAGCCCTTCGGGTATCTATCCTGAATCCTCTAAGTGAGGAATCCGCGGCTTCCGCTGATGACTGGTTTCCATCACTTGACTCCTCAAGGATTAGTTCATCAGGTTTGATATCCTCCGGAAAGCCTTGTTCCAAGAACACTGCGTTCTTTGAAACAAATACCTTTTGTTCCAGTCATAGAAATAATAACCTGCAGTTTCCTTGGGGTATCCAACGAACCTGCATAAGCTAGGCCTTAATTCTAGCTTGTCTCCCACTAGCCTCTTGACGTATGCGGGGCTACCCCACAATTTCAGGTAGTTGTAGGATGCAGGCTTGCCGTGCCATATTTCATATGGCATTTGGGTCAATACACTGGTTGGCACCAAATTTAATAACTTCGCTGCAGTTTCCAATGCGTAGCCCCAAAAGGACAAGGGCAATTTGGTAGAACTCATCATGGATCGTACCATGTCCAACAGGGTTCAATTCCTCCTTTCAGAGACCCCATTTAACTGCGGTGTCCCGGGAGGTGTCCATTCAGAGATTATACCATTTTCCTTAAGATAATTCAGGAACTCAGTACTAAGGTACTCTCCACCTCGGTCTGACCATAGGACTTTAATTTTGCAATCGGTTTGGTTCTCAACTTCAAGTCTGAATTCTTTAAACTCTCAAGAGCTTCAGACTTGTACCTCATTAGGTATACATAACCATACCATGAATGATCATCGGTGAAGGTTATGAAGTAGGAGAACCCACCTCGGGCTTGCGTCCTTAATGGTCCACATACGTCTGTATGGACCAAGTTCAACAGACTTGTGGCAAGCCTGCTTTGTCCTACAAAGGGCTTCTTGGTCATTTTTTCTCTGAGACAGGATTGGCAAGTTGGTAGCTTACTCAAGTCTCCTACCTCTAGGTTCTTTGAGTCTGCCAATTTCTTCATCCTATCTTGGGATATGTGACCTAGCCTAGCGTGCCACAGTCGTGCATTTTCGTTATTATCTATTTTACGTTTGTTTTAAGTGTTTAGAACGAAGTTCGTTTGTTGCAAGATATAGAGGCCGTTATTAAACGTACCAAGCAGATGAGCAATTCCACAGCTCATCAAATATAAGCAATTTTTATTTATCATAAACTCATATCCACTATTGTCTAACAACGGAATGGAAATGATGTTTCTAATCATGGTAGGTACATAATAAACTTGCTCTAATTCTATGCTAACGCGATCACTAACTACTAGAGTGGCGGATCCTACTGCTTCTGCCGAGTTGGCCTTTCCATTCCCAAGCTTCAGGATCATATCCCCGCTACCCAGTTTTCTGCTTCTTTTAAGCACCTGCAAATTATTGCAAATGTGAGCTCCACAGCCGGTATCTAATACCCAAGAGGCAGTGTTAGTAACCATATTGACCTCAATCACAAAAATACCTTGTTTGGAGAGGAGTTTGGGACAATCCCACTTCCAATGCCCTTTCTCATGGCAATTGATACATGTGTCATATGCCCTCGACTGTTGCTTTGAGTCAACCTTCCCTTTTCCTTTGACTTTTCCCATTTTGACAACGGGAGCACTCTTAGTGTTGGTAGCTGCTTTGACGGTTTTTCCTTTTTCCTTCTTCCTTTTCCAACGTCCGGCACCCTTGCCTTTCGTCTTGGAAGTCGAAGCATCTCCAAACAATACCGATGGCATAGACTTTTTGGTCGTTGCCTCGTATTGCATCAACATATTGATTAACTCATGAATACCCTTCTCCAGTGTGTTCCTGTTATAGTTAACAATGAATTGGTCAAAGGAGGGTGGGAGAGACTGAAGGATCACATCTATGTACGTCCCGTTATCGAGCCCTGCCTTGAGGTCCTCGAGCTTTTCCACCAAAGTAAGCATTTTAACCCCGTGCTCTTGTATAAAGGATCCTTCGGTCATTTTAGTTCCAAACAACGCCATCGTCGCGACATACCTAGTATGCCGGTCCGGGACTGCATAGCAATCCTTTAGACGAGCCATAATGGAAGGGACATCGTCTAACCTTTCATACTGCTTCTGAATCTCATTCGTCATAGAGGCAAGTACGATGGTATGGACTTTCCGGTTATCCTTATGCCAAGTCTCGAACGTCTCACGTTCTTTTGGCGTGGATCCTTCCGGCAAGGTCCTAGGGAACGGCTCGTCCATGACGTAGCCATGGTTCTCGTAATCGAGGACTATCCTCAGATTGCGCAACCGATCGTTGTAATTGGTTCCATCAAACTTGTTGGTCTCAAGTACGGTTGATAATGCGTTCTTAGACATTTTAAATCTATATTTTAAAAAAGAACTACGATCAGCAGAATTTTAAAAGATGGAAGTTTGATAAACAATTAAATGCTTGGACTTTTGTCATTTAATGCTCCCACTATTTATACGAAAACACGATACTCTCAAATGTTGTTTTCGAGAAAACCTTTTCCTAGTGGGCTCGGGATCCACAACGATCTTCCCCATACCCCGCTTTTACGATTCGCATGGGGAAAAACCTATGGGAGGTATACCATACCATTCTCGTTCAACGAGATTCCCAAGATAACCGCCTCACCCTTTCACGTGACCCCGAGGACTCCAAGCGAATCATGTTATATAGGCGTTAGACCCGACCCAATCGATCGAATCACAGACCCCCTGCTACCTCCAGGACTCGTGAGACAGATAACAATGGTCTAATTTCTGTTCATGATACAGTGCATCTTCTTTTAAGTACGATAGGCGTGCCACGACTCGTGAGACCACGCTATCGACCTAAATTAGCTTCCTCACTAAGCCATGGATTGGAAGGCATGGATGAACTCCTAGATTTCATGTTCATTTATCGAGGGTCTAATATTTTGAACTTTGGTCTAACCAAGTGAGAGTTGTAAATGACCGAGATTCCATTCATGAACACATTCATCCAAAATGTGTAATTAAAATTTGCATCCCATAGCAGTAATATGATAAATAAAACCATTCATTCACCATAAAAGCCACATGCAAAATTAAAGCCTAGCACGCCCCTGTTGGATGATCACAAGCCCAAATCCTATGCGATCCACTGAGCCCGCAGTGGATCTATGGTCAATCTAGGGTTGGTCCTACACTATTACATTTAATAGTAACCCGATCAACATGCTGATGGGCCTTGGTCTCTTTATCTCTTTCAAGTCTCCATGGAAACGCCTTAGATCCTCCATTCTGGGCTCTCCGTGTGGACCTTCCTTCATCTCCACCAAGTACATAAAAATGAAATCCTCACTCCTACCCTACTCTCATTACATATGTAAAAAGAAACCCCAGCGAAAACCCGGGGGGAGTACAATTGGAGGGAGATAGAATGCCTTATTATTCCAAGGCAACTAGAAGAGAAGAAGGAGAAAGCAAAAGAGGCACACAGACCCAACATAAATTAAACCATACATTCGGTTTAGGGCTCATGATCATCCATTCTCAATAAACGCACATAATCACATGATTTCAAATCACATAAACATATGCATATAATCCATGATTACCAATCACATCATCCCATGATAAATAAACGAGTTACGTATGAAAAACGTGGTACAACCGTTGGTAATATCCTTTCCCGTTTAGGAAGACCCTTCCTTATTATTTGAAGGTGAGTAATTCCCTGGGATTCAAAGTCCAATGCAACAACCTTCCAAATAATGTTCTTTAAGAAAAACATGCAAAATTAAATAAAACTAATTTTTTCAGAATTATCCAAAAATTTAAAATAACGAGAAAACGTAAACTTTAACCGGCCGCCGCCACCGGCGGCGTTCTGGCGGCGTACACAGGCCAGCAGGCCCAGCCTGCTGCCTTGTGCGCGCGCAGGCCCCTGCCTGCTCGGCGCGAACCTGGTCGGCAGCGCTGCGCATGCTTGCGCGCGCTGGCACCTTTGCCCGAGCCCCAACCTGCACGGGCATCGGGCGCGCAGGCGCTCCGACGTGTTGGCCTGGCTGGCGCGCGCGCGGGCTTCCCTGCCTGCGTGCGCGCGCGCCCAGCCATCCGTCTGCGCCTGGCATCCAGTCGCGCACTTGCTGGCGGGATCCGCACGCGCTGTGCGCGCCTGGCGAAGGCAGCCGCGCGCAGGCTCCCCTGCCTGCGCGTGCGCGCATCGCCTTAGCGCACAGGGTGCGCGGTCAGCCACCGGCTGGCCGCATTTGCCGTTTTCTCCCATTTTATTTGTTTTGCCCCCCGTTTTCCATGAAAAACAAGAAACCAACAACACCAAAATTCATACATAATTAAAAGCAAGAGAACGACATTCTTTATAATTAAAACATCAAGAATTAAATAAATCATGCCCTACACGTTTTCATGCTTAAAATGCACACAAAACCCTAGGCCTGTACACCGAACCGGGCTCTGATACCACTGAAAGACTGGGATAGGCATGTGGATCGTCCTGGGAGAAGCGTGAACGCGGAAGTGCGGTATAATTAAAATTTGTAAGAATTTAAACATGCATCTATAATATAAAATAAACACGTTCAAGGGGTGTTCCCTTGAAACTCCCGAGCGTTTGGTGTATCTCATGAATAATAAAGGCATATGAAACAATCATGGAGGCCATAGGGTTTAAAGTATAGAGAGACGAAAATTGTAAATCGTAACCTACCGATTGTTGTTTTCATCTTCAAATCGGTACTCGCGTTGTTACCCGTTTTGCTCCAAGATCTCGAACGGGAGACCCTCTAATTCGTACACGCAATCCGTCCACATACCTTGCTCCTCGTGCTAGCGGTAGAACAAGTGTATATTATATTTGGAGAGGACGGATCGATCAAACGTTATTGATTAACGAGATCAATCATCCTTGATGTTCAATTGTAGAACAAAAGAATAAGGAAAGATTTCTTGGAAAAGAGGGAGAGAGAGTCGGCTGAGAGAGAGAGAGAGAGAGAGAGAGGGCCGAGTGTGTTTAGTGTGTGTGCTTCAAGATTTCATCATCTTTTCTAATGAGGACACTTAGGAATATTTATAGAGGAGGAATCCTATTCCTTTTCTAATTTCTACACATTGAAGACTCCTTCTTGAATAGGATTTGATCTAGTCAAATCCTAGTCAATTGCAAGCTTCTTGGTCAAACCAATCCTAGCCATCAATTCCTCTCTTTAATCTCAACCGTTGATTAATTTAATGGAATATTTAAATCTCATTTAAATAATCCTAAAGGTAATAAATAAATATATCAAATATAAATATTTATTCCAAGCCCATTAAATTAATTTCTAATAAATCCAATTTATTAGATAAATTCCTTATATCTCATAAAAGGAATTAATTTCTTCCCAAGAAAAGAAGGACCCAATTAAATCCAATTTAATCGCTCCATTTCTCCAAATATTTAATTCCAAATTAAATACGTTATGTGTATGGATTGTGTGTGACTCTTTAGGTTCACCTTCAACTAGACTTGGTTGGATTCCTAGAACCCGCCCGTCACCATGGGTGGCCGTCTAGCAACAGTCCATGACACTAGAGACTAGGAGAATATACGGGGATGAACATTTATGCTCTTCAGTACATTTATCCTTCCGTCTACGGTCTCACCACTTAGGGTCTAGGGCACGGATTATGCAGGTACCCATTTTGGATCTAAGTGTCGGTCTGTCCTTTTACCAAACGCTGCAAGGGAATCCTTCCCTTCTGTTCAGTTACTGTGGCCACAGATTTTAGGGACAAGACACAAAGTATCGTGAGACACAACTGTCAACACCTTTTGACAGGAGACAGATCCTTTCTTGGAAACTACTGTCACGTTATACATCGTGGCTGCACTAGATATGGCTTATGATTACTCAAGTGCATCTTGGCAATCTCTCGCCATACCTAAGATACAGTCCCGATGTACAGGTAAACTCAGCGATTCCTCAAGTCAAAGGATTTGACCTGTACCGTAGGAACCGGGAACTCACATCATACCTAGCCGACCCTACTCAAGGTCTTCCGTAAGACGGTTCGCGAGTCACCTCTGTCAGCCGCTCCCCAGCAGGCCGACCCACTAACATTGCTTAGATGATCCTCGTCACCCGTCGATGAAACACGACAGCAGATGCTTAGTGCAAGTCTCAAGGGGAATCTCGGTACCCATTTTTCAAGATTCCATGACTTGGAGATTTGCAGACTGATTCGGCAGAACTAATTTCATGGACCTACCTCCAAGCGTAGTCCCAGTCCCCGAAATGCGATTTCAGTCTGTGGGCTTTGTTTATGTTGCGAACAGTTATAAAGCAGATAAAGTGACCACAAACAAAGTATGCACCATATGAATTTCACTTTCTTATTCATTAATGTTTTATCAAAACTTCAAAATTCTTCAGACATAGGTTACAATTCGCTTACCAAGATTGGCTACATGGTCACCTATTCTAACAATCGCTATAGCCTTCCAGTATGAATTCTCCACTACCGTAGATGAAGAACATGTCCTTAGTCCTTTTCAGGTACTTCAGGATAGTCTTGACCGCACTCCACTGTGCCCCCCCAGCACACGACTGTGATCGACTAGTTACGCTCAAAGCGAAAGCCACATCAGGTCTAGTGCACTGGACAGCGTACTGAATGCTGCCTAGGGCTGAAGCATAGGGGATGTCCAACATCCATTTAAGCTCCTCATTAGTCTTAGGAGACTGCTTCTTGGATAACTTAATTCAATGCCTCATAGGAAGGAGTCCTTGTTTTGAGTTCTCCATCTTGAATCTCTTCAAGAATTTCTCAATGTACGAGGACTGGGCCATTCCTAACATCCTTCTAGATCTATCCCTGTAGATCTTGATGCCAAGGGTGTAGGATGCCTCGCCCATGTCCTTCATGGAAATTGTGTTGACAACGAAGCTTTAGTGGTTCCCAACATCTTAGCATCATTCCTAATGAGCAAGATGTCATCCACGTAAAGCACCAGAAACATAACTGAGCTCCTACTGATCTTCTTGTATACACAAGGATCGGACTCGTTGTTGATGAAATCATATTCCCGTATGACTTCATCAAAACGTATGTTCCAGCTTCGGGAAGCTTGTTTGAGGAGACAGATGGACCTTTGGAGACGACAGACCTTCTGCTCTTCTCCAACAGATGTGAAACCTTCCGGTTGATCCATATAGATCTCGTCCTCTAGAAACCGTTGAGGAAGGCAGTTTTCACATCCATCTACCATATTTTATAGTCATAGCATGCTGCTATGGCAAGCAATATCCGAATGGACTTAGCCATTGCTATAGGCGAGTAGGTTTCCTCAAAATCGACCCTGGGTCGCTGAGTGTAACCCTTCACCACAAGCCTGGCTTTGAAGGTTGTAACCTCCCCGTAAGCTCCAAGCTTACGTTTGTAGACCCATTTACACCCTACGGGTTTTACCCCTTTGGGTGGGTCCACTAGGGTCCAAACCTGGTTTGCACCCATTGAGTCCATCTCGGATTTCATGGCCTCAAGCCACTTACCCGAATCGATGTCTGACATCGCTTCTCCGTACGTCTTAGGATCATTATCCAACTGACCGGTCAGACCCAAAAATCGATGCCTATCAAGTGGTTGGGATACTCTGGCCGACCTACGGAGGATTGGAACATTATTAGTGGGAACTACCGGCTCAGATGTCACTGCCGCCTCATGGGTACCTTATTTGATTCCTTAAGGAGTACCTCATCACGTCGACTATCCAATGGAATACCCTTTTTCAAGAACATTGCGTTTCACGAGACAAAAACCTTTTGCTCGGAGGTATCATAGAAATAATACCCCACAGTTTTTTCGGATACCCGATGACCTGCATAAACTAGACCTGGAGTCCAGTTTATCTCCCACAAATCTCTTGACATATGCGGGGCAACCCCACACTTTCAAGTATTTGTAGGAGGTAGACTTGCCATGCCATATCTCGTATGGCGTCTGGGATATCTTCTTACATGTCGCCAAGTTCAAAACTTTCGCCATTGTGTCAAGAGCATATCCCCAGAAGGATAAGGGGAGTTCGGTAAAACTCATCATGGATCGGACCATGTCTAACAAGGTCCAATTCCTCCTTTCAGACACACCATTTAACTATGGTGTTCCAGGAGGGTCCACTGAGAGAGAATCCCATTCTCTTCTAGATAATAAATGAATTCTCCACTAAAATACTCTCCACCTCAGTCCGACCGAAGGGCTTTGATCTTACGACTGGTTTGATTCTCTACTTCAAGTCTGTATTCCTTAAACCTTCCAAAGTCTTCACACTTGTACCTCATCAGGTAAACATAACCGCACCGTGATTGATCATCGGTAAAGGTTATGAAGTACGAGTATCCACCTCTAGCCTGAGTATTTCGTTGGCCATAGACGTCCGTATGGATCAAATCCAACAGACCGTTGGCTAGCGTGCTTTGTCCAACAAAGGATTTCTTGGTCATCGTTCCCTTCAGACAGGATTTGCAGGTCGGTAGGTTGTCCAAATCGTCTATTTCTAGACTCTATGAGTCCACCAAACTTCTTATCCTATCTTTGGAAATATGACCTAACCTCGCATGCCAAATCCGTGCTTTATCTTTATTATCATGTTTTCATTTGTGTTCTGCAGTCATAATCCAATTATACCGTTGAACACAAAAATACCTTGATTGGAGAGGAGTTGTGGACACTCCTTCTTCCAATACCCCTTTCCTTGGCAATGCATGCAAACATCATTTGTCTTGGACCGCTGAGAACCACGGGCCTTCCCTTTCCCTTTGCCCATTCCCACTGGGGCAATAGGGTTGCCTTGAGCGCGAGTAGGGGCTACAACTGTCTTCCCTTTTTCCTTTCTTCCTCTTCCAGCATCCGACCCTCTTGCCATTCACCTTGGAGGTCGAAGCCTCTCCTATCAATACCGCCGACGCCGACTTGTGGATCGTTGCCTCGTATTGGATCAGCATGTTGATCAACTCATGAATAGACTTCTCAAGTCCGTTCATGTTGTAGTTTACAACAAACGGGTCATAGGACGGAGGAAGCGACTGGAGGATCACATCAATGTACGTGCCATTGTTAAGCCCAGCTTTAAGTTCCTTGAGTTTCTCCAGTAGGGAGAGCATCTTAACCCCATGACTCTGTACAGACGATCCTTCAGCAAGCTTGGTGCCAAAGAATGCTTTTGTGGCGGCATATCTAATATTCTTGTCCGGAACCGCATAAACCTCATTCATGCGGAGCATTATGGCGGAGACGTTGTCTAGCCTTTCATATTGCTTCTGGATGCCGTTAGACATAGAAGCCTAAAAACTTGTGAGAGTCGTGTGGATCGTCCCCGGAAGTGTGGTATAAATATAAATTACAAAATTTAAACATGTTTTATACGTAAAACATAAAGAACACGTTCAAGGGGTGTGCCCTTGAAGTTCCCGGGTGTTTGCTGTATCTCATGAATTAAATACATACAAGCAATCATGGAGGCCATAGGATTCGAAAATAAAAGAAGAGACGAAAACGTAAAAAGGGAATTACCGGTTCGTCGTTTTCCTCTTCTAACCGGTACTCGCGTTGTTCCCCGATTTGCACCAAAATCTCGTATGTGAGATTCTCTAAATCGTGACACGCAATCCGCCCACGTATCTTGCATGTCGTGCTAGCGAACGAACAAGTATTTATTTGGAGAGGATGGATCAATCATACGTTATTACTTAACAGGATTAATCCTCCTTTTGTTCAACTGTTAAAACAAAAGAACAAAGCTTGGAGAGAGAGAGAGAGTGACGGACGAGAGAGAGGAAACCGAGAGAGTGTGTGTGTTATGTGTGTGTTGGAGTTTCATCATCTCTCTTTTGGTGAGGGGCTAGGACTATATATAGAGGGGAGTTTAATCCTCTTCAAACTCCAACTCTAAAGAAGACTAATTTGACTAGGATTTTGACCTAGTCAAAGTAGTAATTTGACCTAGTCAAATTAATCCTAGCCATCCATCTCTCCTTTTAATCTCAACCATTAATTTAATTTAATGGAATATTTAAAACCTCTTTAAATATTCCAAGGGAAATAAATAAATATAATAAATATAATAAATATAAATATTTATTCTAGGCCCATTAAATTAATTTTCTAATAAATCTAATTTATCAGATTAATCCCTTTTATCTAATAAAAGGAATTAATTCTCTCCAAGAAAATTAAGGACCCGATTAAATTCAATTTAATCATTCCATATCTCCAAATATTTAATTCTAAATTAAATACTTAATGTGTGCGGATTGTGTGTGACTCTTTAGGTTCATCTTTCAGCTAGACTTGGTGGGATTCCTAGAATCCGCCCGTTACCATGGGAGGCCATCTAGCAACGGTCCATGGCACTAGAGACTAGGTGAATATTCGGGGATGAACATTTAGGCTCTAACAGTACACTTGTCCTTCCGTCTACGGTCTCACCACTTAGGGTCTAGGGCACGGAAAATGCAGGTACCCATTTTGGACCTAAGTGTCGGTCTGTCCTTACTAAATACCGCAAGGGAAACCTTCCCTTATGTTCAGTTACTGTGGCCACAGATTTTAGGGACAAGACACAGATCATATGTGAGACTCGACTGTCAATACCTTTTGACAGGAGACAAATCCTTTCTTGGAAGCTACTGTCACTCTGTACACCGGAGCTGGACTAGGCATGGCTTATGACTACTCAAGTACTTCTTGGCAATCTCTCACCATATCTAAGATACAACCCTGATATACAGGTAAACTCAGCAGTTCCTCAAGTCAAAGGACTTGACCTGTACTGTTGGAACCGGGAACACACGTCATACCTAGCCAACCCTACTCAAGGTCCTCCGTAAGATGGTTCCCGTGAGTCACCTCAGTTAGCTGCTCCCTAGCAGGCTAACCCACTAACACTGCTTAGACGACCTTCGTCACCCGTCGATGAAATACGACAGCAGATGCTTAGTGCAAGTCTCAATGGGAATCTTGGTACCCATTTTTCGAGATTCCTCGACTTGGAGATTTCTGGACTGATTCGGCGGGACTGATTTCATGGATCTACCTCCAAGCGTAGTCCCAGTCCCCGAAATATGTTTTCAGTCCGTGGGCTTCGTTTGCGTAGTGAACAAATATGTATAAAGCAGATAAAGTGAACACAAACAAAGTAATGCCAAATGAATTTCATTTCTTTATTCATTAATAATTTATCAAATCCTTGAAATTGTCTAGACATAGGTTACATTTTGTCTGCCAAGATTGGCTACATGGTCACCTGTTCTAACAAAGCCAATATGATACTGCGTACTTTCCGGTTGTCCTCATGCCATTTCTTGAACATCAAACGTTCTTCTGGCGTGGACTCCTCCGGTAAGTTGCTCGGCGGCGGCTCGTCAAAGACGTAGCCTTGGTTCTCGAAACTGAGGACAATCCTCAGGTTTCTCAGCCAGTCTGAGTAGTTTGTTCCATTAAACTTATTAGTCTCAACTATCATGGTCAACGGATTCTTAGACATATCTATATTTATAAAATGTAAAGCAGAAATCAGCAGATGATGGCAATATTATTATTCAAGTTGAAGACATGGCCTTTTAGTCTTTAACCCTCCCACTATTTATACGAAAGTCCACCACTCTCAAGTGGAGTTTTGGGAAACCATTTTTAAGTGGGCTTGGGATCCACAAGCGTAATCTCCATGCCCCATTTTTACGATTTACATGAAAAAGACCTCGTGGGAGATATCCAATTTCATTCTCATCCAATGAGATTTCCAAGATATTTTGCCTCACCTATTCGCATGGTTCGGAGGACTCCAAGCGAACCATGTTACTCAGTGTAGGGCCCAACCCATCAACAAAATCATGCCTCAAACTGTCGCCCCCACGGCTCGTGAGACAGGAAAACAACGAGTCCAATATCTTTGTTCACAACAATGGTGCAGCTTTCCCCTAGTCCAAGTGTGCCACGCCTCGTGAGACCACACTTGGGTAGTGGTAGCTTCCTCACCACATTACTATGGATGGAAGGCTCGAACAGATCAAAATACCATTTTGATCCAAGTCCATTCTGGGCATAATATTTAATTTGGTCCAACCAAATGAGAGTTTGTTAAATGACCAAGACCTCATCAAATTAAATGTTTTAGCATGCATAAATATCTAATATTTGAAGCATTTAAATAAATACGCCGCATGCAGAAAACATAGCATACCACTGTTAGGATGATCACAAGCCTAACCTATGCAATCCACTGAGCCTGCAGTGAGTCTATGGTCTGTCTAGGGTGGTCCTATATTACTACAAAAATAATATACCCATTGTCATTCCAATGGGCCTTGTGACTCTTCTTGTTTCACGCCTTGATGTTTCACCTTGGGTCTGCGACTCCATGGGCTTGTCAAAAATTGAAAACCTCACCAAACCTATCTACTCTCATTACAAATGAAAGTAATACATGGAAAATTAATAACAAGCTTTAACATCATGAGGCTAAAATGACGAGAGTTGATAGTCCCAAAACAAGAGGCACGCAGGTGCCACCCAACAGAAATGTAAATAACATACATACATCCATACACAAGGTCTAGGGCTCTTGTGATCATCCCATGTTGATTCCATCAACGCACATAACATAATTATTCCAAATAACCATGCTAAACCATGGATATTCAAAATATCCAAGTGATGTCCAACATCACAAGGTATAAATATATAGATATTATGCAAAGTTCAAATTTCAAATTCAATAGACATTACATACAATTCATCCAATGCATGTATTAAACCCAAATTAATCTAAGGAAAAAATCCAATAATTCCAAAATCAAATATGCAAAATTAATTCATTTTCAGAATAATGTGCAGAAAATCAAACTTTTTAAAAAACGTCGAAAAACGGCACAAAACAGCCCAGCCGTTGTGCCAGCCGCCCGCCCGCCCACGCGCGCGCAGCCCTCTGCCGCGCTGACCTCGGCCAGCAGCCGCGTGGCTACGCACAGCTCGCGCGCGCGCCTCAGTGCAGCACCCGCGCGCATGGCGCGCGCACAGGCGGGGGCGCCTACGCGGCGCAATGTGCGCGGCCGCCCTTGCCAGCACGCATGCTGACAGGCACGCCGGCCAAGCTGCGCGCAAGAGTGAGCCTGCGCGCGCTCGGCCATGCGCCCGCCAGCCAGTGATCGGCCGACAGGGGCGGCAGCTTAATGAACATGCAATTTTTAAGATGTCTATTTTTAACATGCAATTTTTCAGCACAAATTATACAAAATAAACTGAAAATGAACATGCAATTTTTAAGATCCAATCTCAGAAAAATTGCATGCTTAATGTCCATTAAATTTAAACAAATGAACAGTCCTAATTATTCACATATTCGTACAATCATACATGCTTATAAAATCGTAAAGGCAAGTAGATCATGCCAAGCACATAGATCTATGCCCCTTACATCGTACCGGGCTCTAATACCACTTGAAGGGACAAGCAGATCCGCCCGGAAGCGCAAGCGGAAGCGAGAGATGTAATATATCACATTTAATTCAAGCGGATCCGCCCGGGAGCGCGAGCGGAAGCTTGAGATTGCGGATATTAAAACAATTAAAGGCATAATCGTAAAATCCCAAGGGGTTTACCCTTGGGTGCTCAACCGGGCGTATCAATATAAAACGGATATTGAAACATAGGGCACAGAATGGAATAAACTATGAAAGCGTATAAAGCGTTACCTTTGTAGTTTTTCACATTGTTAGAATAGGTGACCAGAAAGCCAATAGGTTTGGCGATTTGTAACCTATTATACAACTCGATGCAAATGTAATATTATTATATGATGAATAAAATGAGTATTCGTCACTTCTGGTGCTTACTTTGTTGCGCTCATTTCACATTTGTTAAAACGGTGTTTAACTTATATCGCAACAAAGCCCACAGACCATGGATAACAACTCGTGCAGTTGGACCACGCATTGGATGGTGGTCATGAAACCAACTGATTAAGAGTTGGGTCTGAAACGTTCCAAGTCGAGGACCTCGAGACAGGGCATCGAGAGTCCTATTGAGACTTGCATCAAGAGTCGTGTTCATTGGATGAGTGCCGTGTTTCTTCGGCGACAGGCGTGGGACGCCTACACGATCTTTATAGGTTGGTCAACTGGTGTCGAGCTGACTGGACTGACTCACGAGGATCATCATATGGAAGCCTTGGAGGCTTGGTCGGTATGATTGGTTTTTCCCCGGTTCCGATAGTACGGGAGTAATCCTCGCGTGCACATGACGACTGTATCTTGGATCTGGCAAGAGGTGATCATTCTGTAAGATGATTATCATAAGTCTTGTCCAGTGCAGTCGGAATGTGTAGCGAGGACGGTGGATTCCAAGAAGAGGATCCGTCCCCTGTCAGTATGTGACAGAGGTATCTCCTATGCACTTGGAGACACGTTCATGCTGTTTGAAGCTATGGCCACAGTGGTTGGTCGACGCGATGAGGTACTCCTTGAGGAATCAAGTGAGGTACCCCATGAGGCGACAGTGACATCTGCCAGTAGTTCCCACTGATATTGTTCCAGTCCTCCGTAGGTCGGCCAAAGACGTACGGAGAAGCGATGTCGGACATCGATTCGGTTAAGTGGCTTGAGGCCATGAAATCCAAGATGGACTCGATGGGTACAAACAAGGTTTGGACCCTAGTAGACCTACCCAAAGGGGTAAAACCCGTAGGGTGTAAATGGGTCTACAAACATAAGCTTGGAGCTGACAGGGAGGTTACAACCTTCAAAGCCAGGCTTGTGGCGAAAGGTTACACTCAACGACCCGGGGTCGATTTTGAGGAAACCTACTCGCCTGTAGCAATGGCCAAGTCCATTCGGATACTGCTTGCCATAGAAGCATGGTATGGCTATGAAATATTGCAGATGGACGTGAAAACGGCTTTCCTCAATAGTTTCGTAGAGGAAGAGATCTATATGGATCAGCCGGAAGGTTTCACAACTGTTGGAGAAGAGCAGAAGGTCTGCCGTCTCCAACGGTCCATCTATGGCCTCAAGCAAGCTTCCCGAAGCTGGAACATACGTTTTGATGAAGTCATACGGGGATATGATTTCATCAAGAACGAGTCCGATCCTTGTGTATATAAGAAGATCAGTGGGAGCTCAGTTGCATTTCTGGTGCTTTATGTGGATGACATCTTGCTCATTGTGAATGATGCTAAGATGTTGGGTACCACTAAAGCTTGGTTGTCAACGCAATTCTCCATGAAGGATATGGGCGAGGCATCCTAAATCCTTGGCATCAAGATCTATAGGGATAGATCTAGAAGGATGTTAGGAATGGCCCAATCCTCGTATATTGAGAAAGTCTTGAAGAGATTCAAGATGGAGAACTCAAAATGAGGATTCCATCCTATGAGCATGGAATTAAGTTATCCAAGAAACAGTCTCCTAAGACTGATGAGGAGCTTAAACGGATGTTGGACATCCCCTATGCTTCAGCCGTAGGCAGCATACAGTATGTTGTTCACTGCATTAGACTTGATGTGGCTGTCGCTTTGAGCGTACCAAGTCGATATCAGTCGTGTGCCAGAGAGGCGCATTGGAGTGCAGTCAAGACTATGCTGAAGTACCTGAAAAGAACTCAGGACATGTTCTTGATCTACGGCGATGGAGAGTTAATACTGGAAGGCTATAGCGACGCTAGCTTCCAGTCGGATGAGGATGATGCCAAGTCTCAGTATGGTTTTGTATTTAGACTAAATGGTGGCGTGGTTACTTGGAAGGGTTCCAAGCAGGCTACCACGGCGGACTCCACCATAGAGTATTGAATACATAGCGGCTTTGGAAATTGTTAAAGAGTGGTTTGGTTGATGAGCTACATCCAAGGGTTGGATGTAGTACCTAGCATTGCTAAGCTTGTAATTATCTTTTATGATAACAACGGGGCGATAGCGCTAGCAAAGGAACCGAGATCTCATCACGATCCAAGCATATTCTTAAACGCTACCATCTGCTTAAAGAGATGGATAGCAGGAGTGACGTTCGGTTGGACCGAGTCAGCTCTGCAAAAAACATAGCAGATCCACTTGCTAAGCCCATGTCGCAAGTGCCCATACTTACCATCTAGATAAGAGGTTTGAGGTCAATGGGTGACTGGCTTTAGGTCAAGTGGGAGATTGTTAGAATAGGTGACCAGAAAGCCAATAGGTTTGGCGATTTGTAACCTATTATACAACTCGATGTAAATATAATATTATTATGTGATGAATAATAATATTATTCAAGGGCTCTTGTGATCATCCCATGTTGATCCCATCAACGCATATAACATAATTATACCAAATAATAATGCTCAACCATGGATATTGAAAATATCCAAGTGATGTCCAACATCACAAAGTACAAATATATAAATAACATGCAAAGTTCAAATTTCAAATTTAATAGACATTACATACATGCATGTATTAAACCCAAAATAAATTAAGCAAATTTGATCTAAAAAAAAATCCAGTAATTCCAAAATCAAATATGCAAAATTAATTTATTTTCAGAATAACATGCAGAAATCCTAGAAAATCCAATCTTCAAAAAACATCAAAAAAATGGCACAAAACGGCCCAGCCGTTGTGCCATCTAGCCGCCAGCACGCAAAGGGTTGTGCGCGCGCGCGCACCCTTTGCAGCGCCCGTCGGGTGGCCAACAGCTGCGGGCCTGCACTGGCCGAAGCCCAACGCGCGCAGGGACGCAGTGTACACGGCCGCCCCTGCCAACACGCACTCTGGCAAGCGTGAGCTCGCGCCCGCCAGCCAGTGGCCGACCGGCAAGGGCAGCAGCCAACTGCTGCCGCTGCTATCCCGTTTTTAATATTTTTTCGACCTTTCTTTTCAGCACATAATGTACAATATAAACTGAAAATGAACATGTAATTTTAAGATCCAATCTTACAAAAATCGCATGCATAATGTCCATTATATTCAAACAAATGAACGATCTTATTGACTCATATATTCATAGAACAAAACATGCTTATAAAGCCACAAAAGCAAGTAGATCATGCCAAGCACATAGATCTATGCCCCTTACATCGAACCGGGCTTTGATACCACTTTAAGGGACAAGCGGATCCGCCCGGGTGTGCCAGCGAAAGCGTGAGAATGAAATAAATCGCATAAATTAAATGCAATAATCATAAAATCCCATGGGGTGTTCCCTTGGGTATTCAACCAAGTGTTCGATATAGGATGTAACAATATTATATGCGTATATTGACCATAGGGAATAGAAAAATAATAAACTATGAAAGCGTAAAAGACTGAAGTTACCTTTGTAGTTTATCTCGTAATCGGCTACTTGCATTGTTCCTCTCCGGAATGCTCACAAACCTCAAAAGTATGAACTCTCCAAAGGTGATGCACAACACTCCGGAAGAGATGCTCGTTTTCCTTGCTAGAGGAAAACGGATCTACGACGATTCGCTTTAGGAAGATCAACACTATCAATTAATGTTCTTCTTAAACTTACTTTGTTCTTTCAATTTATCCAAGATAAAATGAAAAATACAAGTAAAGAGGGAGAGAGTGGCCGAGAGCTAGAGGGAGAGATGGTGTGATTTTTTCTTCTTCTTTTTCCTAGAAAAAGATGAATTATTATTCTCTTGCTTTGATGTTAGTATATACTCACATATATACATAATTAATGTGATTATTGGAATGTATCTAGGTTCATCCAAGGATGTCTAGATACATCTCAATCAATCCCATTAATTCTTCAATCAAGCCTACCATCCCTTAAGGAATGATTAAATCATACCAAAGGAGAGAGGCTTGATTGGAATTGATTTGTCTCTTACCAAAAGAGACAACTCAACCACATCAAGCTCTAGGATGTCCGATTTTTGCTCCTTCCAAGGTGGCATTTTCGGTCATGCCCTTGTAAAGAAGAAGTCCAACTTTTTCCTATTCCAAAAGTGGAATTAACACACCTCTTGAGTCAAAATTTAACGGACCGGGTTCCACCGTAATCTAATCACGATGAATCCAAAATTAAATCCAATTTAATTCAAAGTCCACTTAAATAATTGCCATTGATCTTTTAGTTCAATTAAAAGATCCAACATCTCAACTTTCTATGTTAATCGATAAATCCCATTTACCGATTAAACGGGAGCCCGATACAATACCGGCCCGTCCATTCAATGGACAATCCCTTAAGTAATCCAATTACTTAACTATCCTCCGAAATTGACTCCATGCCAATTTCTCCACCTCCTCGATGATTTGTGTATGGCCCTTTAGGTTCACCCTCAGCTAGACTTGGGCCCGTGTCCCACAAGAGCCCGTTACCATGGGTGGCCATCTAGCAATAGTCCATAGCACTAGAGACTAGGTGAATGTTGGCATGAACATTTAGGCACTGATTTTCGTGCGGGTACGGTCCTTTCGTCTACTGTCTTTAGGTTCACCCTCAGCTAGACTTGGGCCCGTGTCCCACAAGAGCCCGTTACCATGGGTGGCCATCTAGCAATAGTCCATAGCACTAGAGACTAGGTGAATGTTGGCATGAACATTTAGGCACTGATTTTCGTGCGGGTACGGTCCTTCCGTCTACTGTCTTCCGGCCTTAGTCTAGGGTTTGGAATTGGGCGTCGGTTCCCATCCTTGACTAGGCATCTATGCTTAATACTCAAGACTATGCATGCCTCATTGCATCGACACAGGAAACCATTTCCTGTTCGGCCAGCCACTATGCCCACAGGTTTAAGCAGCAACTCCGAGTGCATAGGAGATACCTCTGTCACATACTGAAAGGGGACGAATCCTCTTCTTGGAACCTACTGTCCTTGCTACAAATTTTGACTGCACTGGACAATGCTTATAATGATCATCTTACAAAATGATCACCTCTTGCCAGATCCAAGGTACAGTCATCCTGTACACGTGACTACCATGGTTCCTCGAGTCTGAGGACTACTTCCATACAATCAGAACTGGGGAAATCCAATCATACCGACCAAGTCTCCAAGGCTTCCATATGATGATCCCCGCGAGTCAATTCAGTCGGCTCGACCTCAGTCAACCAATCCATCAAGATCGTGTAGGCGTCTCATGCCTGTCGCCGATGAAACACGACACTCATTCAATGAACATGATGAAAAGGTTATGTGGATCGTCCCGGGAGCTGAACGCGGATAGCGAAAGCGCGAAAAAAATTGCATAATAAAATTGCAAAGCATAATTAAACGGAATTTAGATCATGCATAGCATACATAACCGGATCAAGGGGTGTGCCCTTGATTCTCCCGGGCGTTCGGTGTATCTCATGTTCAATAAAACACAACATGGAGGCCATAGAATCGAAATCGGAAAAAACGTAATTAAAGAACCTACCCGGTTGTAGTTTTGTCTTCGTTCGGCTACATGCATTGTTCCCCGTTTTGCACCAAGATCTCAAATAAGAGACCCTCTAAATCATGACACTCGCTACACCGGAAAACAAAGAATCCTTGTGCTAGCAAGAAATTATTTGGGGAGAAGAGACATCGATACACGCTATCAATTAACGCAATCGACGTCTCTTATGTTCTAGCTTGAATAAATCAAGAAGAACAAAGTAGAATTCTTGGAGAGTGAGGGAGAGGGATGGACGAATTCTTGAGAGAATTTTGGGAGATGAGAGTTGTAGAGATTAGTAGGTGTGTGTGTGTGTGTGTGTGTTTTTGAGTATTTATAGAAGATGGAATTTCCTATTCCTTCTCAAACTCTTCTAAAGAGACACACTATGACTAGGATTTTGACCTAGTCAAACTAGGCTTTGATTAAGTCAAATTAATCATGGCCCTTCATCTCATCAATCCCTTGATCAAGTCTTATCCATCCATTTTGATGGGCTTTATGGGATGGGCTTTATTTAATTCTAAATTAAATAATCCCATGGACTTTATATTAAGTCCTATTTAATACACTAAGCCCATTAATTAACTAATGGAATGGACTTCATTTAATTCTCAATTAAATAGTCCCATGAACTTTATATTAAATCCTATTTAATATACCAAGCCCATTAATTAATTCACCATTTTAATCTAATTAAAAGGGAAGCCCATGCTTTATAAAATCTATAAATCTAATTTATGAACTCAAGCCCAATTATTCCAAATAATCCATCGAGGCTTGAATCTCCAAGAAGTATAATTTAATTCCATTAAATTAAACCTTCTCCTGGAATTAATTCCAAATTAATTTCCTTTCATTTGGTGTAGCGGGTGTGACTCTTTAGGTTCACCTTTCAGCTAGACTTGGACCTACTTCTTGTTATTCCATAACCAAAGTAGTCCGTTACCATGCGTGGCCATCTAGCAAAGGTCCATGGCACTAGAGACTAGGTGAATATGTGGTGTGAACATTTAGGCTCCGAGTTATATGCAGGTGCGGTCCTACCGACGCTCGATACGTACGGGTACGGTCCTACTGTCGCCTGTCTCCCGGCCTTTAGTCTAGGGCATGGAATTGGGCGTCGGTTTCCATCCTTGACTAGGCAACTATGCATAATGCTCGAGATAGGTTTAACTCGACGTAGGAAATCCTTTCCCACTACATCAAGTGCTACGGCCATAAACTTTGTGAGTTTAAACCATCTCCGAGCGCATAGGAGATCTCGCTATCATATCCTTTGACAGGGGACAAATCCTATCTTGGAATACACAGTTCTTACAGACCCCGACTGGACTGGACGAGGCTTATGATGACCATGTAATATAATCGGTCAAATTTCACCATATCCAAGATACAGCCTTAGTATGTAGGGGACTGCCGTGATCCTCAAGTCCGAGGACTAATCCCGTACTATCGGAACCGGGAATACGAGTCATACCGACCAAGCCCGAGTGGCTTCCATACGACGATTCCTGTGAGTCACCTCAGTCAGCAGCCAACCACCTGGCTAACCCACTAACACTGCATGGACAAGCCTCGTCACTTGTTGATGAAATGCGACTGCAGATGCTTAGTGCAAGTCTCAAATGAATTCTCGATTCCCTGTCTCGAGATTCCTTTAACTTGGTGTATTTCAGGCCGATTCGTTGAAACTGATTTCATGAACCTACCTCCAAGCGTAGTTCCAATTTCCCGGAATGTTATTTCAGTCTGCAGGCGTTTTTTGTGACAAGCAGTAAGTACAACAAACTCATGCCTATGAATCCTTACTACATTCATTTGTTAGAATAGGTGATCATGTAGCCAATCTTGGCAGACAAAATGTAACCTATGCCTAGACAATTTCAAGGATTTGATAAATTATTAATGAATAAAGAAGTGAAATTCATTTGGCATAACTATGTTTGTGTTCACTTTATTTGCTTTATACATATCTGTTCACTAAGCAAACGAAGCCCACGGACTGAAAATATATTTCGAGGACTGGGACGACGCTGGGAGGTAGGTCCAGAAATCAGTCCCGCCAAATCAGTCCGAAAATCACGAAGTCGAGGAATCTCAAAAAATGGGTACCGAGATTCCCCTTGAGACTTACACTAAGCATCTGTGTCGTATTTCATCGACGGGTGACGAAGGTCGTCTAAGCAGTGTTAGTGGGTTAGCCTGCTAGGGAGCAGCTGACTGAGGTGACTCGCGGGAACCGTCTTACGGAGGACCTTGAGTAGGGTTGGCTAGGTATGACGTGTGTTCCCGGTTCCAACAGTATAGGTCAAGTCCTTTGACTTGAGGAACTGCTGAGTTTACCTGTATACCAGGGTTGTATCTTAGATATGGTGAGAGATTGCCAAGAAGCACTTGAGTAGTCATAAGCCATGTCTAGTGCAGCTCCGGTGTACAGAGTGACAGTAGCTTCCAAGAAAGGATCTGTCTCCTGTCAAAAGGTATTGACAGTCGAGTCTCACATATGTTCTGTGTCTTGTCCCAAAAATCTGTGGCCACAGTAACTGAACAGAAGGGAAGGTTTCCCTTGCGGCGTTTAGTAAGGACAGACCGACACTTAGGTCCAAAATGGGTACCTGCATTTTCCGTGCCCTAGACCCTAAGTGGTGAGACCGTAGACGGAAGGACAAGTGTACTGTTAGCCTAAATGTTCATCCCCGAATATTCCCCTAGTCTCTAGTGCCATGGACCGTTGCTAGATGACCACCCATGGTAACGGGCGGATTCTAGGAATCCGACCAAGTCTAGCTGAAAGGTGAACCTAAAGAGTCACACACAATCCGCACACATTAAGTATTTAATTTAGAATTAAATATTTGGAGAAATGGAATGATTAAATTGGATTTAATCGGGTCCTTAATTTTCTTGGAGAGAATTAATTCCTATTATTAGATAAAAGGGATTAATCTAATAAATTAGATTTATTAGAAAATTAATTTAATGGGCCTAGAATAAATATTTATATTTATTATATTTATTTATTGCCCTTGGAATATTTAAATGGGTTTTAAATATTCCATTAAATTAAATTAATGGTTGATATTAAAAGGAGAGATGGATGGCTAGGATTAATTTGACTAGGTCAAATTACTACTTTGACTAGGACTTTGACTAGGTCAAAATTCTAGTCAAATTAGTCTTCTTTAGAGTTGAAGTTTGTAGAGGATTAAACTCCTCCTCTATATATAGTCGTAGCCCCTCACCATAAGAGAGATGATGAAACTCCAATACACACATAACACACACTCTCTCTCAGTTTCTCTCTTTCGTCCGCCACTCTCTCTCTCTCTCCAAGCTTTGTTCTTTTGTTTTAACAATTAAAGAAAAAGGGGGATTAATCCCGTTAAGTAATAATGTGTGGTTGATCCGTTCTCTCCAAATAAATACTTGTTCGTTCGCTAGCACGACGTGCAAAATACATGGGCGGATTGTGTGTCACGATTTAGAGAATCTCACATACGAGATTTTGGTGCAAATCGGGAACAACGCGAGTACCGGTTAGAAGAGGAAAACGACGAACCGGTAATTCCCTTTTTATGTTTTCGTCTTTTCTTTTATTTTCGAATCCTATGGCCTCCATGATTGCTTATATGTATTTCAATTCATGAGATACACCGAACACCCGGGTACTTCAAGGGCACACCCCTTGAACGTGTTCTTTATGTTTTACGTATAAAGCATGTTTAAATTCTGTAATTTAAATTTATACCTCGCTTCCGCATTCGCTCTATTTCCCGAGACGATCTACACGCCTCTCATAGGTTTTTCAGTGATATCAGAGCCCGGTTCGGTGTATAGGCCTAGGTTTTATGTGCGTTTTAAGCATGAAAACGTGTTATAACATGTTTTAATTATTTCTTGATATTTTTATCATTAAAGCATGTCGTTTTTTCTTGCTTTTAATTCGTATGATTTCTTGGTATGTTGGTTTTTTTGTCACGCGCGCAAGCAGGGGAGCCTGCGCGCTGCCACCTGCGCTAGGCGCGCATAGCTGCGCGCAGTCAGGTTGGCCGGGTGGCGCGGTCGGGCGACAGGCGCAGGCGGCTGGCCTGGCGAGCTCGCACGCGGGCAGGGAAGCCCGCGCGCGCGTGCCAGGCCAGCGCGCTAGGGCGCCTGTGCCCCCGAACGCGCGGCCAGAGACGCCGCGTGCGAGCACGCGCACGAGGCGGTGCCTCCAGGCGCGCGCGCGCGCAGACAGAGGAGTCTGCGTGCGCGCGTGTGCGACTGTGTGGTGGTAGGGCCGTGTGCGCGCGCGCACATGATTGCTTGTATGTATTTTAATTCATGAGATACACCAAACACCCAGGAACTTCAAGGGCACACCCCTTGAACGTGTTCTTTATGTTTTACGTATAAAGCATGTTTAAATTCTGTAATTTAAATTTATACCGCGCTTCCACATTCGCTCTATTTCCCGGGACGATACACACGCCTCTCACAGGTTTTCATCATTAACATAATATCACTTGTTCACAAATTGACGAATGGTTCTCAGAACAGCCAATACCATTGACTTTCTGGTCACCTATTCTAACACGTGACTCTTGATGAAAGTCTCTATAGGACTCTCGATGCCCTATCTTGAGGTCCTGAACTTGGAACATTTCGGACCTAACTCTCTGTCAGTTGGTTTCATGACCACCATCCAATGTGTGGCCCAACTGCATAAGTTGTTAATCGTGGTTTGTGGAGTTTGTTGCGATATATGTAAAATACTATTTTAGCATATGGAAAATGAGCGCAACAAAGAAAAGTACCAAAGGTAACGAATACTTATTTTATTCATTAGATAATATTGCATTACATCAAGTTGTCAAATAGGTTATAAAATGACAAACCTATTGGGTTTCTGATCACCTATTCTAACACCAATATCGCTTCTCCATATGTCGTTTGGATCTGAAAGAAATCGGTGGATCGGCCCGGGAGATGAGCGCGTATAGCGGAAGCGCGGAATAGTGCGTAATAAAATTTACAAAGCATAATTAAATGGAATTTAAACTATGCATAATATACATAAACGAATCAAGGGGTGTGCCCTTGATTCTCCCGGGCGTTCGGTGTATCTCATGTTCAATAAAACACAACATGGAGGCCATAGAATTAGAAACGAAAACCATAATTAAAGAACCTACCCGGTTGTAGTTTTGTCTTCGTTCGGCTACATGCATTGTTCCCGTTTTGCACCAAGATCTCAAGAAGAGACCCTCTAAATCATCTCACTCGCTGCACCGGAAAGCAAACAACCCTTGTGCTAGCAAGAAATAATTTGGGGAGAAGAGACATCGATAGACGCTATGAATTAACGCAATCAATGTCTCTTATGTTCTTAACTTGAATAAATCAAGAAGAACAAAGTAGTATTCTTGGAGAGAAGAAAGAGGAGTGGACGAATTTGAGAGGGAATTTGAGAGATGAGAGTTGTAGAGAATAGTAGGTGTAAGTGTGTGTTTTTTAAGTATTTATAGAAGATGGAATTCCTATTCCTTCTCAAACTCTTCCAAAGAGACACACTTTGACTAGGATTTTGACCTAGTCAAATCCTAGTCAAATTAGGCTTTGATTAAGTCAAATTAATCATGGCCCTTCATCTCATCATTCTCTAGATCAAATCTTGTCCATCCATTTTGATGGGCTTTATGGAATGGGCCTATTTAATTCTAAATTAAATATTCCCATGGACTTTATATTAAAATCCTATTTAATATACTAAGCCCATTAATTAATGGAATGGACTTTATTTAATTCCAAATTAAATAGTCCATGGACTTTATATTAAATCCTATTTAATACCAAGCCCATTAATTAATTCCATAGAATGGGATTATTTAATTCTAAATTAAATAGTCCCATGGACTTTATATTAAATCCTATTTAATATACTAAGCCCATTAATTAATTAATGGAATGGACTTTATTTAATTCCAAATTAAATAGTCCATGGACTTTATATTAAATCCTATTTAATACCAAGCCCATTAATTAATTAATTCACCCTTTTAATCTAATTAAAAGGAAAGCCCATGCTTTGTAAAATTCATAAATCTAATTTATGAACTCAAGCCCGATTATTCCAAATAATACATCGAGGCTTGTATCTCCAAGAAGTATAATTTAATTCCATTAAATTAAACCTTCTCCCGGAATTAATTCCAAATTAATTCCCTTTCATTTGGTGTAGCGGGTGTGACTCTTTAGGTTCACCTTTCAGCTAGACTTGGACCTACTTTTCATTATTTCATAACTAAAGTAGTCCGTTACCATGGGTGGCCATCTAGCAACGGTCCATGGCACTAGAGACTAGGTGAATTTATGGTGTGAACATTTAGGCTCCGAGTTATACGCAGGTGCGGTCCTACCGACGCTCGATACGTACGGGTACGGTCCTACTGTCGCCTGTCTCCCGGCCTTTAGTCTAGGGGTCGGTTCCCATCGTTGACTAGGCAACTATGCATAATGCTCGAGATAGGTTTAACTCGACGTAGGAAATCCTTTCCCACTACATCAAGTGCTATGGCCATAGACTTTGTGAGTCTAAACCATCTCCGAGCGCATAGGAGATCTTGCTGTCATATCCTTTGACAGGGGACAGATCCTATCTTGGAATTCACCGTTCTTACATACTCCGACTGCACTGGACGAGGCTTATGATGACCATGTGATATAATCGGTCAAATTTCACCAGATCCAAGATACAGCCTTAGTATGTAGGGGACTGCCGTGATCCTCAAGTCCGAGGACTAATCCCGTACTATCGGAACCGGGAATACGAGTCATACCGACCAAGCCCGAGTAGCTTCTATATGACGATTCCCGCGAGTCACCTCAGTCGGCCGCTCCCCAGCTGACCGACCCACTAACACTGCTTAGACGATCCTCGTCACCCGTCGATGAAACACGACAGCAGATGCTTAGTGCAAGTCTCAAATGGATTCTCGATGCCCTGTCTCGAGATTCCTTTGACTTGGAGTATTTCAGACTGATTCGGCGAAACTGATTTCATGAACCTACCTCCAAGCGTTGTTCCAATTTCCCGAAATGTTATTTCAGTCTGTGGGCGTTTGTTGTGACATCGTAACGATGCAAGCAGTAAGTAAGTACAACAAACTCATGCCTATGAATCCTTACTACATTCATTAACATAATATTACTTGTTCACAGATTGACGAATGGTTCTCAGAACAGCCAATACCATTGACTTTCTGGTCACCTATTCTAACAATCTCCCACTTGACCAATAAGTCAATTACCCACTTTGTTCAGATCCACTGAGTATGAGTAATCTACGATACCGACTAAGGTATTGTGAGTCCGTTTATATTTCCTTGCGAAGCAATACGGTCTAACCGTGTTACCTCTATCCACCATTGCCTCTTAGAGATGGTGGTTGTCTAAGAATATTTTCGTGGATCTTGTGATGAGATCTCGTGCCAATACTCCCATAGCCAAGTTGCCTGCCATTTAGGCAAACATGGCTTGGTCGTGCTAGGCGCCACGTCCATCCTATGGACGCGGTCTTCATCAGTGACCACTATCCGATGCACTCGTCATTGGGCCTGACTGTGCATACCTTTGAGACTAACTGGTTTTCACTTATGCTCTGGAAGCTAGTATCGCTCTAGCCTTCCAAAACAACTCTCAACAGACAGTGCATCATGAACACATCTTTAGTCCTTATTCAGGTACTAAGGATCGTTCTTGATTGCTGTCTTCAACCCCTCAGTGCATTACCGATTTATGTTGAGCCATGCTAGAAGCACTCTCAACATCGGTTCCTATGCACCGAGTAAACATATCATATGTTTGCCTAGGGTTGAGACGTAGGGGATACTCAACATCCAAGCCTTCTCATTAGTCCACCGTGACTAAGTCTTGAATGGCTTGATGCTTTATGCATAGTATCCAAGTTTTCTCATCAGTCTTACTATGACTGAGTCTTGAACAACTTGTCTCTCTACATATATGAGTTTTTTCTCATCAGTCCACCATGACTGAGTCTTTGAAAAGCTCAATTCATGAAATGTATGTGGGATCCCTAAAATGTCATGGAGAATTTTCGTGAGTTACAGTTTGTGTTTTAGTGATTCCTAATGCCTTGAATTCATCCATGAATCAAGATATTACACACTTAAACACTTGGAACACCATTTCTACTCCCACTGATCACCTACGTCGTTTAAGACCGAGTCATGCTCCGTATGAGCTCGTCAAAACGAATATTCCAATTATGCGGTGTTTCAAATCTTGTTTGAATTTCCTAGTGGATTCTATGGCTCCTCTCCATAAATCCTACTACGATGTCCAACATCACGTTCCGCAGGTCATTTGGATTATTATCCAAATTTGACCGAACATATCCCGATCACTCGTACCTCTTACGACATTCGGGTTCGTTCTTAAGGGGACTTGGAATATGATCAATTTAAGAAAGAAATGCAATTATAAGCAACGTTTAGCATTATTCTGTCGTAAACTTGTACAAATTAGACACCGAGTCTAATTTGTCTCCCACTAGTCCCTTGACGTATGTAGGATCCTTCTACATGCTCAAGGACTTTGTCGGGACATAGGCTTGCCAAACCATGGCTCCTTGTGCGTGACTCTTGGCAAAGTGCCATGTTCCTTACGTTGGCAATTTTGAGTCTACGTCTACACGGGCTAAGGTAATTAGGCGAAACTTCGATCGATCTTCGTCCAACGAGATTCGATCGTTCCCTTTATCAGAGACCGTCATACTTGGCCTTTATAGGAAATGTTTCATTGAGAATTCCATTTTCAACTTGGATGCTCAAGAGCTCCCACTAAATACACGGCCTTTTCGATCCTATCGAAACAGGTTTAATTTTGCAACCATTTATGGTTCACCTCCTTAAGTCTAATTCCCAAACCTCCTATGGGACCTTTAGACTTTTGAACCCTCTTATGGTCTTTGTGTATTAGTAACCTACAGTTGTCTTATTGGCTCCCTTCCAATAGACTATTTGGCAAGCCTACTTTGTCCAACAAAGAGCTTTCGGACTTTCTTCTTCATAAAAGACTTGTAAATTTAGTCGATTCGAATCATCTATTTCTAGATTCATCGAACTTTCCAATTTACTTATCTTTTAATAAGAAGAAACGTCCTAGCTGTTGTAGATGCCAAATCTGTAAGTTGGTCTTGATTAATCCATTTAAATAATTTGAATTTTGAGTATCCATAAACCTTTTATAGGATGGTATTTTAGGAATTTACGTACAAACACTAGCAAACATGAATCAATATTCAATAATTTTGTTTGATCAAATATGTATGTAATAAAACCTTTGTCCAACAAAGAGACATACTTTTGATCAAGCTAGGTTACGTAATTCCTATATTACCCTAACATGATCACGATTATGGGCCTAACAAGTCTCTAGTCCTTTTCATCAATGGACCTTGCCATTGTTGAATCCTAGAACTGTTCTTGGCTTTTTAAGTCCTTATTCACTTTCTGCAAACCACCCGCAGATTAGTGATAGGAATGGTATCAAATACCAAATAGAGTAAAAGTGATCATGTCAATACTCAATATCAAATTTTACCTACATTGGAGAGGGGTTTAGAATACTCCCCTTTCCAATGGCCCTTTTTACGACAGTAAATGCTTACGTTCTTAGAATCTATTGACTGCTTGAACCTTTTGCTCTTTCCTTTACCTCCACCTTGTGTTGTAAAGGAACAACACTTGAAGTGCTGCAATAGTTGATGTTACCTTACCCTTCTTCCTCTTTTTAGCGTCTGGCACCCTTGCCTTTCGCTATGGAGGTTGAAGCCTCTCCTACTAGTACCAACGGCGCAGATTTTGCAATCGGTTCCTCGTACTAGACCGACATAATTACCAACCTATGAAGATCTTTTCTAAGCTCATTCATGTTGATAATTAATGGTTCGTAGGAGGAAGGAAGAGACTGAAGGATCATGTCAATGTACGTCTCTAAGACTGACGTGGAGGTCTTTTGAGCTTCTCCACTAGGGATTGCATCATCACTCCATGTTCTTTGTACCGACATCCCTTCCGTCATCTTAGCTCCAAACATGCCTTCGTTGCATTTTACCCCACATGCTGGTCCAAGACCATATAGACATGATGCAAACGAAGCATAGTTTGAGCCAACATCATTATATCCTACTTGTCGGTGGTCATCCTTCAACTTTTGAACGCCAAGCGTTGCCTTAGTTGTCGACCCCTCCGGCAAGGGCTGAGGAACGTCCTCATTCCGGTATGTGAGTTAAGGTTCTGGAAATCTAAGACCATCTTAAGATTTCGCAGTCAATTCGTCTAATTGGTTCCTTTTTTTAGTGAGCCTCTTAGTGATGTGTTTGGTGGATTCTTAGACATTCACAACATATATGAAACAGAAAATAATAAGCAGAATGAAGTAATATTTTGGTTAAGTCTCGGTCTTTAGTCCTTAACCTCTCCCACTATTTCTACGAAAACACGGCACTCTCAAACGTTGTTTTCGGGAAATCCTTTCCTAGTGGGCTCGGGATCCACAGCGATCTCCCCCATACCCCGCTTTTACGATTCGCATGGGAAAAGAACCCGTGGGAGGTATTCCCTACCATTCTCGTTCCACGAGATTCCCAAGATAATTGCCTCACCCTTTCACGTGATCCCGAGGACTCCAAGCGAATCACGTTATTCGGGCGTTAGACCCGACCCAATCAACCGATTCATAGACTCACTGCTACCTCCACGACTCGTGAGACAGGTAACAGCAGTCTACTCATCGTTCATGACAAAGTGCAGCTTCTTTTAAGCACGATAGTCGTGCCACGACTCGTGAGACCACGCTATCGACCTAAAAGATCTTCCTCACTTTTGCCATGGATGGAAGGCTTGGACAGACTCCCAGAGTCCTAGTCCATTTATTAAGGGTCTATATTTAACTTGGTTTAACCAAGTGAGAGTTTTGATAGAACGAGACCTCATCACATATTAAGTATTGCATTGCGTGCGTTATGGCAGAAATATTCTAAGCGTGAATGTAACCATACATAAAGCATATAGAATAATCATAAGCATAAAATACGCATCGCATGCAAAATAAAGTCTAGCACGCCCCTGTAGGATGATCACAAGCCCAAACCTATGCGACCCACTGAGCCCGCAGTGGATCTATGGTCAATCTAAGGGTAGGCCCTACACTATTACAAGTTTTAATAACCCATTACATGCAATGGGCCTTGTAAGTCCTCTTTATCTTCTTGGGCTCTCCATCGTGGGCCTACACCGGGCTTCTTCTCCATGGATCCTCCGTGGGCCATCTGATGGCAACCTCCATGGGCCTCCAACACCTTGGGCTTATCTTCTCTTGCAGCTTTTATTTACAAAAAAGAATAAAACCTCACCACTAATTCTACTCTCATTACATCATAAAATAAGAAACCCCAATTAAACATTTGGGGGGAGTACATTGGGAGGGAGAGAGAAAGCCTTATTATTCCAAGGCACTAGAAGAGAGACAGAGAGGAAAATAAAGAGGCACACAGGCCACAACCCAACAAATAAATGTAAATAAACCATACATGCGGTCTAGGGGCTTTGTGATCATCCTTTGTCAAATCAATTAACACAAATAGCACAAATACATATCCCACGTAAAATATGCTATACCAACATCCATGATAATCCATACCATAAAATAAATGCAGAAACTACATGTAAAATATCCACACCAAACATTGGATAATAGTGCAACCTATGCACAACGATTTTTGTTGGAAAAACCTTTTCCATAATTAACAAGGCAATATTAATTCTATGAAATATAAAATCTCAACCAAAATTAAAATGCCCCAAGTTAATTAATTAAGAAAAATTCCCAGAATTATACAGAAAAATCAAATTTTTCTGAAAACACAAAAATCAACAATTCAAGAATATGCCCATTTATTCAAGAATTCCAAAATCCAACATTCGTGCAATATTAATACATGTCAAGATCTACTCATACTCAAGCCATAAAATAACCATGATGTCCAACATCATAAAACGCAGAAATTATTGCGAAATTTCACATGTGAATTTTGATCATTGGTGCAACCATTGCAAAAATTAAATCTTGTTAGGAAACCCTTTCCTCATCAACCAAGCAATATTTATTTTAGAAAATTCCAAATCTCAAAAAATAAATATTCTAAGTCAACGGGTTCAGAATAATGCAGAAAATATCATAAAAATAATACAGTAAAAACAGTTTTGAAAAACGAGCCAAAAACGGGAGAGAAACGGAAAACGGCACAGCCGGCCGGCCAGGCGCGCGCGCGCGCGCGCAGGCTCCTCTGCCTGCGCGCACAGCGCGCGCGCCCAGCGCATGCCGTGCGCGCGCCCAGCGCGCGCCTGCGCCTAGCGCTTGCGCGCGCGCGCACGCGCGCAGGCGCCCATGCCTGCGCGCGCGGCCGGCACAGCGCGCGCGCTGTCCGCGCACGCTGGGCGCGCTGGCCGGGCGCGCGCAGGCCCCTGCCTGCACGCGCGCCCGGCCGCGCCCCTGTGCGCGCGGCCAGCGCGCTGCTGCTGCCGGTTCGCCGTTTTTCACTTCTTTTCGATTTTTCATGCAATTTTTCTGAACCACAAGATAAATAAAACCCTAGAACATGTATAAACACATTCAAGAAAACCAAGATCCAAAATCCCATGCAAAATTAAACGCCAATAAATATCTACGATAAACATGCTATAAACGTAAATTAAAACACGTTTATCATGCTTAAACGCACATAGCACATAGAATTCTAGGCCTATACACCGAACCGGGCTCTGATACCACTGAAAGAAATCGGTGGATCGGCCCGGGAGATGAGCGCGTATAGCGGAAGCGCGGAATAGTGCGTAATAAAATTTACAAAGCATAATTAAATGGAATTTAAACTATGCATAATATACATAAACGAATCAAGGGGTGTGCCCTTGATTCTCCCGGGCGTTCGGTGTATCTCATGTTCAATAAAACACAACATGGAGGCCATAGAATTAGAAACGAAAACCATAATTAAAGAACCTACCCGGTTGTAGTTTTGTCTTCGTTCGGCTACATGCATTGTTCCCCGTTTTGCACCAAGATCTCAAGAAGAGACCCTCTAAATCATCTCACTCGCTGCACCGGAAAGCAAACAACCCTTGTGCTAGCAAGAAATAATTTGGGGAGAAGAGACATCGATAGACGCTATGAATTAACGCAATCAATGTCTCTTATGTTCTTAACTTGAATAAATCAAGAAGAACAAAGTAGTATTCTTGGAGAGAAGAAAGAGGAGTGGACGAATTTGAGAGGGAATTTGAGAGATGAGAGTTGTAGAGAATAGTAGGTGTAAGTGTGTGTTTTTTAAGTATTTATAGAAGATGGAATTCCTATTCCTTCTCAAACTCTTCCAAAGAGACACACTTTGACTAGGATTTTGACCTAGTCAAATCCTAGTCAAATTAGGCTTTGATTAAGTCAAATTAATCATGGCCCTTCATCTCATCATTCTCTAGATCAAATCTTGTCCATCCATTTTGATGGGCTTTATGGAATGGGCCTATTTAATTCTAAATTAAATATTCCCATGGACTTTATATTAAAATCCTATTTAATATACTAAGCCCATTAATTAATGGAATGGACTTTATTTAATTCCAAATTAAATAGTCCATGGACTTTATATTAAATCCTATTTAATACCAAGCCCATTAATTAATTCCATAGAATGGGATTATTTAATTCTAAATTAAATAGTCCCATGGACTTTATATTAAATCCTATTTAATATACTAAGCCCATTAATTAATTAATGGAATGGACTTTATTTAATTCCAAATTAAATAGTCCATGGACTTTATATTAAATCCTATTTAATACCAAGCTCATTAATTAATTAATTCACCCTTTTAATCTAATTAAAAGGAAAGCCCATGCTTTGTAAAATTCATAAATCTAATTTATGAACTCAAGCCCGATTATTCCAAATAATACATCGAGGCTTGTATCTCCAAGAAGTATAATTTAATTCCATTAAATTAAACCTTCTCCCGGAATTAATTCCAAATTAATTCCCTTTCATTTGGTGTAGCGGGTGTGACTCTTTAGGTTCACCTTTCAGCTAGACTTGGACCTACTTTTCATTATTTCATAACTAAAGTAGTCCGTTACCATGGGTGGCCATCTAGCAACGGTCCATGGCACTAGAGACTAGGTGAATTTATGGTGTGTACATTTAGGCTCCGAGTTATACGCAGGTGCGGTCCTACCGACGCTCGATACGTACGGGTACGGTCCTACTGTCGCCTGTCTCCCGGCCTTTAGTCTAGGGGTCGGTTCCCATCGTTGACTAGGCAACTATGCATAATGCTCGAGATAGGTTTAACTCGACGTAGGAAATCCTTTCCCACTACATCAAGTGCTATGGCCATAGACTTTGTGAGTCTAAACCATCTCCGAGCGCATAGGAGATCTTGCTGTCATATCCTTTGACAGGGGACAGATCCTATCTTGGAATTCACCGTTCTTACATACTCCGACTGCACTGGACGAGGCTTATGATGACCATGTGATATAATCGGTCAAATTTCACCAGATCCAAGATACAGCCTTAGTATGTAGGGGACTGCCGTGATCCTCAAGTCCGAGGACTAATCCCGTACTATCGGAACCGGGAATACGAGTCATACCGACCAAGCCCGAGTAGCTTCTATATGACGATTCCCGCGAGTCACCTCAGTCGGCCGCTCCCCAGCTGACCGACCCACTAACACTGCTTAGACGATCCTCGTCACCCGTCGATGAAACACGACAGCAGATGCTTAGTGCAAGTCTCAAATGGATTCTCGATGCCCTGTCTCGAGATTCCTTTGACTTGGAGTATTTCAGACTGATTCGGCGAAACTGATTTCATGAACCTACCTCCAAGCGTAGTTCCAATTTCCCGAAATGTTATTTCAGTCTGTGGGCGTTTGTTGTGACATCGTAACGATGCAAGCAGTAAGTACAACAAACTCATGCCTATGAATCCTTACTACATTCATTAACATAATATTACTTGTTCACAGATTGACGAATGGTTCTCAGAACAGCCAATACCATTGACTTTCTGGTCACCTATTCTAACAGGATCATGATCCAACTAATCGGTCAGACCTAGAAACCTGTACCCATCAAGTATCTTAGGTATTTTGATCATCCCTAGAAGGACTAGAATATAGTTAGTGGAAAATAACCCGATGTTTTGCATTATTTTGCACTAGACCTGCACAAACCAGACACCGAGTCTAGTCTGTCTTCCTACTAGGCCCGTGACGTATGCAGGACTATTCACAGGTTATGAACGACTGGTATCCAATACCAAATAACAGAATAGTGATAATGTTGATACTCAATTCAAATGTCACCTTTATTGGAGAGTAGCTCTAGGAAACTCCCTCTTCCAATGTCCCTTTTCTCGCAGTTAATGCAAACATTATTCGGAACCTCTAATTGCCGAACCCTTTTCCTGTTTCCTATACCCTCCCAGCGGTGTAACAGGAGCACTCAAAGTGCGAGCAACGACTGATGTTGTTTGAGCCTTCTTTCTCTTCCTGCATCCGGCACTCTTGCCTTTCGCTTTAGAGGTCAAAGCTTCCTCATGAGTACCATTGGTATAGATCTTTCAATCATTGCCTCATACTGGACCAACATTTTTATCAACTCATGAAGGTCTTTCTCAAGCCCATTCATGTTGTAGTTGACCATAAATGGGTCGAGTGAGGGGAGAAGGGACTAAAGAACCACGTCGATGTACATCTCTCTTTCAAGATCAGCTTGGAGGTCTTTGAGTCTTTCCACGAGGGATAGTATCATCACTCCATGCTTTTGTACAGACGATCCTTCTATCATCTTCGCTCCAAAGAATGCCTACGTTGCAGCATATCTAACATGCCGGTCTGGGACTGTAGAGATTTATTGCATTCAAAGCATCATCGAGCTAACATCCTCCAGGTTATCATACTGCTTCTGGATCTCATTATTCATGGATGCCAGTATGATACTGCGGACCTTCTGGTTGTCATCATACCTCTTCTTAAACGTCAAACGTTCTTTGGGTGATGACCCTTCCGGCAAGGTTTGAGGAAAAAATCTTATCCAAAATATTGGTCTGGTTCTTTGAAATCTAAGACCATCTTAAGATTTCACAGCCAGGAGTGGTAATTCGTTCCATTAGACTTATTAGTTTCAAGTATAAGGGTTAGTGGATTCTTAGACATCAACAATTAAATAGAAAACATTCATTAGATTATAACAATATTATGTTCAAGTTAATACTTGGTCCTTTAGACATTAACCCCTCCCACTATTTCTACGAAAGCCCATCACTCTCAAATGGGGTTTTGGAAACCATTTCCTAGTGGGCTTGGGATCCACAAGTGGAATTCTCCATGCCCTGGTTTTACGATTCACATGCAAAAAGCCTCCTGGGAGATATCCAATACCATTCTCATCCGATGAGATTCTCAAGATGTTTTGCCTCACTTCTTCATATGATCTCGAGGACGCCAAGCGAATCATGCTACTCGGTGTTAGGCCCAACCCATTAACCAAATCATACCTCACTGTCGCCCCCACGACTCGTGAGGCAAGAAAACAGTGAGCGTACTTCTTATTCACAATAATGGTGCAGCTTTCCTCTATTCCAAATGTGCCATGATGCGTGAGACTACATTTGGGTACCTATAGCTTCCTAACGACATTGCTATGGATGGAGGGCTTGGACAGATCAAAACATTTTGATCCAAGTCCATCATGGGCCTAATATTTCAACTTGGTCCTGTTAGAATAGGTGACCATGTACCCAATCTTGGTAGGCAAATTGTAACCTATGTCTGAACAATTTCGAAATTTTAATAAATCGTTAATGAATAAGAAGTGAAATTCATTTGGCATTCACTTTGTTTGTGTTCACTTTATCTGCTTTATATATCTGTTCACTACGCAAACAAAGCCCACGGATTGAAAATATATTTCGGGGACTGGGACTACGCTTGGAGGTAGGTCCATGAAATCAGTTCCACCGAATCAGTCCAGAAATCTCCAAGTCAAAGAATCTCGAACCAAGCAGTGTTAGTGGGTTGGCCTTCTAGGTAGAAGCTGACTGAGGTGACTCGCGGGAACCGTCTTACGGAGGACCTTGAGTAGGGTCGGTTAGGTATGACGTGTGTTCCCGGCTCTAACGGTACAGTCAAGTCCTTTGACTAGAGGAACTGCTGAGTTCACCTGTACATCAGGGCTGTATTTTAGATAAGGTGAGAGATTGCCAAGATGTGCTTGAGTAGTCATAAGTCATATCTTGTGCAGCTCCGGTGTGCAGAGTGACAGTAGTTTCCTAGAAATGATCTTTCTCCTGTCAAAAGGTATATACAATTGTGTCTCACAAATGCTCTGTATCTTGTCCCTAAAATCTGTGGCCACAATAACTGAACAGAAGGGAAGGTTTTCCCTGCGGCGTTCAGTAAAGGACAGACCAACACTTAGGTCCAAAATGGGTACCTGCATTTTTCGTGCCCTAGCCTTAAGTGGTGAGACCGTATACGGAAGGATAGATGTACTATAGAGCTTAAATGTTCATTCCCGTATATTCACCTAGTCTCTAGTGCCATGGACCGTTGCTAGATGGCCACCCATGGTAACAGGCGGATTCTAGGAATCCAACCAAGTCTAGCTGAAGGTGCACCTAAAGAGTCACACACAATCCGCACACATAAAGTATTTAATTTAGAATTAAATATTTGGAGAAATGGAATGAGTAAATTGGATTTGATCGGGTCCTTTATTTTCTTGGAAGAATTAATTCCTTTTATTGGATAAAAGGGAATTATCTAATAAATTAGATTTATTAGAAAAATTAATTTAATAGGCTTTGAATAAATAAATATATTTAATATATTCATTTATTGCCCTTGGAAATATGTAAATAGGATTTAAATATTCCATTAAATTAAATGGATGGTTGAGATTTAATGGAGAGATGGATGGGTAGGATTTGGTTGACCAAATCAAAGAGCTACTTTGACTAGGACTTTGACTAGGTCAAAATCCTAGTCAAATTAGTCTTCCAAAGAGTTGGAGTTTGTGAAGGAATGGATTCCTCCTCTATATATATTCCTAGCCCTTCACTTATGGAGAGATGATGATTCTTGACACACACACAAACTCGTGTGCTCTCTCTCTCTCTCCCTAGCTCTTGGCCGCCTCTCTCTCTATGGCAGTCGCGTGCACATGACGGCTGTATCTTGGATCTGGCGAGAGGTAATCATTCTGTAAGATGATTATCATAAGCCTTGTCCAGTGCAGTCAGAATGTGTAGCGAGGACGGTGGATTCCAATGAGAGGATCCGTCCCCTGTCAGTATGTGACAGAGGTATCTCCTATGCACTCGGAGACACGTTCATGCTGTTTTAAAGCTGTGACCATAGTGGTTGGTCGAACAGAGAATGGTTTCCTGTGTCGACGCAATGAAGCATACGTGGCCTCGAGTATTAAGCATAGATGCCTAGTCAAGGATGGAAACCGACACCCAATTCCATACCCTAGACTAAGGCCGGGAGACGATAGATGGAAGGATCGTACCCGTACGGAATCGGCGCTTAAATGTTCACGCCAATTCACCTAGTCTCTAGTGCCATGGACCGTTGCTAGACGGCCACCCATGGTAATGGGCCCTTGTGGGACACGGGCCCAAGTCTAGCTGAGGGTGAACCTAAAGGGTCACACACAAATCACCGAGGAGGTTGAGAGATCGACTTGGAGTCAATCTCGAAGGATAAAATAAGTAATTGGATTACTTAAGGGAAAGTCTATTGGATGGACAGGCCGATATTGTATCGGCCTTTCGTTTAATCGGTAAATTGGATTTTCGATTAAATATGGAAAGTTGAGACGTTGAGACGTTGGATCTTTTAATTGGATTAAAAGATCAACGGGAATAATTTAAATGGACATTAAATTGGATTTAATGTTGGATTCGTCGTAATTGGATTACGATAAAACCCAGTCCGTTAAATTATACCCGAGAGGAGAAATAATTCCTATTTTTTGAATAGGAAGAAGTTGGACTTCTTCCCTTAATTAAACATGGCCGACATGCTCCCTTGGAGGAAGCAAAATTCGCCATGTTTCATGCTAGGTGGTATGTTGACTTATCTCTTTTGGAAAGAGACAAATCAACTCTAATCAAGCTCTTCCCTTCTGGTATGATTTGATCATACCATAAATTTTGGTAGGCTTGATTGAAGAATTGATGGTTATTGATTGGAATGAATCTAGACATCCTTGGATGAACCTAAACACATTCCAATAATCACATTAATTATGTATATATATTAGAATATACAACACCAAGCATAAGTGATTCATTATTCATCTTTTTCTAGGAAAAAGAGAAGACAAAATCCCTCTCCTCTCTCTCAACTCTCGGCCCTCTCTCCTCTCTCACACTTTGTGTTCTTCACTTGATTTTGAATCAAGAAAAAGAACAAAGTAAGTTTAAGAGAGCACTAATTCATAGTGTTCTTCTCTTAACCGATTCCTTCTTAAAGTCGTTCTTTTCTAGCAAGAAGAACGTGTCTTTCTTCCGGTGTGGTGTGGATCACCTTTGGAGAATCCATACGTTTGGATTTCGTGAGCATTCCGGAGAAGGAACAACGCTAGTAGCCGGGAGCATACGCTAAACAATCAAAGGTAACGGTTTATTACGCTTTGATTGATTATATATATATTTATCTATGCCCTATGTGTTTAATATTCATTTCCAATATTTACACATCCTACATCGAACGCCCGGTTGAGCACCCAAGGGCACAACCCTTGGGATTCGTATTTTCAATTAGATTTGATTTTTATTTACGCACTTGTCTCGCTTTCTCGCTTCCGCTCGCGCTCCGGGCAGATCCGCTTGTCCTTCAAATAGTGGATATGAGTTTATGATCAATAAAAATTATTTTTATTTGATGAGGTGTGGAATTGCTCATCTGCTTGGTACACTTAATAATGGGCTCTATATCATACAACAAACGAACTTCGTTCTAAACGCTCAACACAAACGTAAAATAGATAGCAACGGGAACGCACGACTGTGGCATGCGAGGCTAGGTCACATATCCCAAGACAGGATGAAGAAATTGGTAGACTCAAATAACCTAGAGGTAGGGGACTTGAATGAGCTACCAACTTGTGAATCCTGTTTAAGAGGGAAAATGACCAAGAAGCTCTTTGTAGGACAAAGCAGGCTTGCCACAGGTCTGTTGGACCTGGTTTATACAGACGTATGTGGACCACTAAGGACGCAGGCCTGAGGTGGGTTCTCCTACTTCATAACCTTCACCGATGATCATTCACGGTATGGTTATGTATACCTGATGAGGTACAAGTCTGAAGCTCTTGAGAGGTTTAAAGAATTCAGACTCGAAGTTGAGAACTAGACCGACTGCAAAATTAAAGTCCTACGGTCAGACCGAGATGGAGAATACCTTAGTACTGAGTTCCTTGATTATCTAAAAAGAAAATGGTATAATATCGGAATGGACACCTCCCGAGACACCACAACTAAATGGTGTCTCTGAAAGGAGGAATCGAACCCTGTTTGACATGGTTCGACCCATGATGAGTTTTACCAAATTGCCCTTGTCCTTTTAGGGCTACGCATTGGAAACGGCGGCCAAGTTGTTAAATTTGGCGCTAACCAGTGTACTGACCCAAACGCCATATGAAATATGGCACGGCAAGCCTGCGTCCTACAACTACTTGAAAGTGGGGGGTAGCCCCGCATACGTCAAGAGGTTAGTGGGAGATAAGCTAGAATCCAGGTCTAGCTTATGCAGGTTCGTTGGATACCCTAAAGAAACTGCGGGTTATTACTTTTATGACCCCTTGGAACAAAAGGTATTTGTTTCAATGAACGCAGCATTCTTGGAACAAGGCTTTCCAGAGGATATCCAACCTGATGAACTGATCCTTGAAGAATCAAGTGATGTAAACCAGTCATCAGAGGTAGCCGCGGATTCCTCACTTAGAGGATTCAGGATAGATACCCGAAGAGCTGACCAACCTCGAGAAGTCCAGCATGCTAGGCATGAAGAACAGCCTCAGGAAAGGCCAGTCTCGGTACCTGAACCGCCAGCTCCTATACAGTCAGCTCCCATAGTCAACGTTCCCATTCTCCGTAGGTTAACTAGAGAGTCTAGACCTCCAGTGAGATATGACTTTCTAAATACGACAGGTCTACTGGATAACGACCCTAAGACATACGGAGAAGCGATGTCTGACATCGACTCCGGAAAATGGCTTGGGGCCATGAAAACCGAAATGGACTCCATGAGCGAGAACCAAGTCTGGAGACTTGTAGACCCACCGAAAGGTGTTAAGCCAGTTGGCTGTAAGTGGGTCTACAAGCGCAAACTTGGCGTTGATGGAGAAGTCACAACATTTAAGGCTAGGCTAGTAGCTAAAGGGTACACTCAACGACCCGGGGTCGATTTTGAGGACACCTACTCGACAGTAGCCATAGCTAAATCCATTTGGATCCTGCTTGCCATAGCAGCATGGTATAACTATGAGATATGGCAGATGGACGTGAAAACGGCTTTCCTCAATGGTTTCGTTAAGGAAGAGATCTACATGGATCAGCCGGAGGGTTTCACGGTCACTGGAGAAGAACAGAAGGTCTGTCGTCTCCAGAAGTTCATCTATGGCCTCAAACAAGCATCCCAAAGCTGGAACATTCGCTTTGATGAAGTAATACGGGGTTATGACTTCATCAAAAACGAATCCGACCCTTGTGTATACAAGAAGGTCAGTGGGAGCTCTATAGTGTTCCTAGTGCTTTATGTAGATGACATTCTACTCATAGGTAATGACGTTAGAATGTTGGGTGACACAAAAGCATGGTTATCAACTCAATTTTCCATGAAGGATTTGGGTGAAGCCTCCTACATTCTAGGCATCCAGATTGTAAGGGACAGATCTGAAAGAAATCCGGTGGATCGTCCCGGGAATTGCGCGAATGCGGAAGCGCGGTAAAAATAAACATATTAAAATAAAAGGCATGCTTTTAATTTAAAGAACACACTCAAGGGGTGTTCCCTTGAGGTTCCCGGGCGTTCGGTGTATCTCATGATCATAAAGCAATTAAAGAAATCATGGAGGCCATAGAGTTGAAAAATAAAGAGGGACGAAAATCTTAAACGAGACCTACCCGTTGTCGTTTTCGTCTTCAACTGCTACTCGCGTTGTTCCCCGTTTTGCATCAAGACCTCGTTCTTGAGATCCTCCAAATCGTGACACACGATCCACCCACGTATCTTGCACGTCGTGCTAGCAACGAACAAGTATTATTTTTGGAGTGGACGAATCAATAACTCGTTATCAATTAACGGTATTGGTTCGTCTAAGTTCTTGATGTTCCAAGAACAAAAAGAACTAAGAAAAAATATATTTTCTTGCTAGAGAAAGAGAGAGGGGCGGACGAGAGGTAGGAGAGGGGAGAGTGTGTGTTGTGTGTGTTTTTCAAGAATCATCAATCTCACAAATGTTGGAAGCTAGAGGTTTATATAGAGGAAGAGTTTAATCCTCTTTAAAACTCAAACTCTAAGTAACCTAATTTGACTAGGATTTTGACCTAGTCAAAGTCCTAGTCAAACTAGTGTTTGACCTAGTCAAATGAATCCTAGCCTTCCATCTCCCCTTTCCATCTCAACCGTTGATTTTAATTTAATGGAATATTTAAATCCTATTAAATATTACAAAAAGGCTAAAAGAATAAAATATATATATAAATAAATATTATAATTTATTCTAAGCCCATTAAATCAACCCTTTTAATAATCCTATTTATTAATTTAATTCCCTTTATCAAAATAGAAGGACTTAATTTCTCCAAGAAAATATAGGACCCGATTAAATCTAATTTAATCATTCCTTTACTCCAATATTTAATTTCAAATTAAATACTAAGTGTGTGTGCATAGTGTGTGAATCTTTAGGTTCACCATTCAACTAGACTTGGTCGGATTCCTAGAATCCGTCCGTTACCATGGGTGGCCATCTAGCAACGGTCCATGGCACTAGAGACTAGGTGAAATATTCGGGGATGAACATTTAGGCTCTAACAGTACACTTGTCCTTCTGTCTTCGGTCTCATCACTTAGGGTCTAGGGCACGGAAAATGCAGGTACCCATTTTGGACCTAAGTGTCGGTCTGTCCTTACTAAACGCCGCAAGGGAAACCTTTTCCCTTCTGTTCAGTCACTGTGGCCACAGATTTCAGGGACAAGACACAGAGCATATATGAGACTCAACTGTCAACACCTTTTGACAGGAGACAGATCCTTTCTTGGAAACTACTGTCACTTTGTGCACCCGAGCTGCACTAGACATGGCTTATGACTACTCAAGAGTATTTTGGCAATCTCTCACCATATCTAAGATACAGACCTGACGCACAGGTAAACTCAGCAGTTCCTCAAGTCAAAGGACTTGGCCTGTACCGTTGGAACCGGGAATACACGTCATACCTTGCTGACCATACTCAAGGTCCTCCGTAAGACGGTTCCCGCGAGTCACCTCAGTCAGCTGCTTCCTAGCATGCTGACCTACTAACACTGCTTAGACGACCTTCGTCACCCGTCGATGAAATACGACAGCAGATGTTTAGTGCAAGTCTTAAAGGGAATCCCGGTACCCATTTTCGGGATTCCTTGACTTGGAGATTTCCGGACTGATTCGGTAAGACTGATTTCATGGACCTACCTCCAAGCGTAGTCCCAGTCCCCGAAATCGTTTCTCAGTCCGTGGGCTTTGTTTGCGTAGTGAACAGAAACGTAAATGCAGATAAGTGAACGTAAACAAAGTATTGCCATATGAATTTTCACTTCTTTATTCATAAATGTTTTTATCAAACACCAAAGAATTGTCTAGACATAGGTTACATATTCCTGCCAAAATTAGCTTACATGGTCACCTATTCTAACAATCTCCCACTTGACCTTTAAAGCCAATTGCCCATATGCTTAATCCCCATCTTCTCAAGATGTTGCGTATGAGCACTCTGCGACATAGGCTTTGTCAGCGGGTCTGCTGTGTTATCTGCCGAGTTGACTCGGTCCATCCGGACGTCACCTCTTCCTACCATTTCTCTAAGAAGATGGTAGCGTCTAAGAATGTGTTTGGAACTGTGATGAGATCTTGGTTCCTTTGCTTGCGCTATAGCGCCGTTCTTATCACAGAAGATGACAACGGGCTCGGCGATGCTAGGCACCACACCCAACTCTTGGATGTAGTTTCTCATCCAAACCGCTTCCTTAGCAGCTTCTGAAACTGCTATGTATTCAGCCTCTGTAGTGGAGTCAGCAATGGTTGCTTGCTTGAAACTTTTCCAAGCTACTACTCCTCCATTGAGTTTTGAATACGTACCCCGATTGAGACTTGGCATCATCGTCATCAGACTGGAAGCTAGCATCGCTAAAGCCTTCCAGAATTAGTTCTCCATTGCCATAGACTAGGAACATTTCCGTAGTCCTTCTTAGGTACTTAAGGATGCCCTTAACAGCATTCCAATGTGCCTCTCCTGCACAGGACTGATATCTGCTTGTTACGCTCAAAGCGTATGCAATGTCAGGCCTAGTGCAGTGGACCGCACATTTGTATGCTACCTACGGCGGAGGCATAGGGGATGACCTTCATCCTTTCAAGTTCCTCATCAGTCTGTGGGGACTGTTTCTTGGATAACTTGATCCCATGCCTCATTGGAAGGAATCCTCGTTTGGAGTTGCCCATTCGATATCTCTTTAGGACTTTCTCCATATACGAGTTTTGGGTGAGTCCTAACATCCTTTTAGATCTGTCCCTGACAATCTGGATGCCTAGGATGTAGGAGGCTTCACCCAAGTCCTTCATGGAAAACTGGGTTGACAACCATCCTTTTGTGTTTCCTAACATTCTGACGTCATTACCAATGAGCAGAATGTCATCCACATAAAGCACTAGGAACACTATTGAGCTTCCACTGACCTTCTTGTATTGACAAGGGTCGGATTCATTTTTGATGAAGTCATAACCCCGTATTACTTCATCAAATCGAATGTTCCAACTTCGGGAGGCTTGTTTGAGGCCATAGATGGACTTCTGGAGGCGACAGACTTTCTGTTCTTCTCCAGTGACCGTGAAACCCTGCGGCTGATCCATATAGATCTCTTCTTCAACGAAACCGTTGAGGAAGGCCGTTTTCACGTCCATCTGCCATATCTCATAGTCATACCATGCTGCTATGGCGAGCAGAATCCGAATGGACTTAGCCATGGCTACTGACGAGTAGGTATCCTCAAAATTGACCCCGGGTCGTTCAGTGTATCCCTTAGCTACAAGCCTAGCCTTAAAGGTTGTGACTTCTCCATCAACGCCAAGTTTGCGCTTGTAGACCCACTTACAGCCCACTGGCTTAACACCTTTCGGTGGATCTACAAGACTCCAAACTTGGTTCTCGCTCATGGAGTCCATTTCGGCTTTCATGGCCTCAAGCCATTTCCCGGAGTCGATGTCAAACATCGCTTCTCCATAAGTCTTAGGATCGTTATCCAAGAGATCGGTCGCACCTAGAAAGCCATATCTCATTGGAGGTCTGGACTCTCTAGTGGACCTACGGAGAACGGGAACGTTAGTGGTGACTGTGGGCACTGACTGTATCGGAGCCGGTGGTTCAGGAACCAGGGCTGGCTGTTCCTGAGGCTGTCCTTCATGCCTAGCATGTTGGACTTCTCGAGGTTGGTCAGCCCTTCGGCTGTCTATCCTGAATCCTCTAAGTGAGGGTTCCGTGGCTGTGTCTGATGGCTGGATTCCATCACTTTTTTCCTCAAGGATCAGCTCATCAGGTTGGATATCCTCCGGGAAGCCTTGCTCCAAGAATACTGCATTTCTTGAAACAAACACCTTTTGTTCCAAGGGGTCATAAAAGTAATAACCCGCAGTTGCTTTAGGGTATCCAACAAACCTGCATAAGCTAGACCTAGATTCTAACTTATCTCCCACTAACCTCTTGACGTATGCGGGGCTACCCCACACTTTCAAGTAGTTGTAGGATGCAGGCTTGCCGTGCCATATCTCATATGGCGTTTGGGTCAATGTGCTAGTAGGCGCCAAATTCAATAATTTGGCCGCCGTTTCTAGTGCATAGCCCCAAAACGATAAGGGCAATTTGGTAAAACTCATCATGGACCGAACCATGTCCAACAGGGTTCGATTCCTCCTTTCAGAGACACCATTTAACTGCGGTGTTCCTGGAGGTGTCCATTCTGATATTATACCATGTTCTTTTAGATAATTTAGGAACTCCGTACTAAGGTATTCACCGCCTCGGTCCGACCGAAGGATTTTAATTTTGCAGTTGGTTTGGTTCTCCACTTCAAGCCTAAATTCTTTAAACCTCTCAAGAGCTTCAGACTTGTACCTCATCAGGTAAACATAACCATACCGTGAATGATCATCGGTGAAGGTTATGAAGTAGGAGAACCCACCTCGGGCCTGCGTCCTTAGTGGTCCACATACGTCTGTATGGACCAAGTCCAACAGACCTGTGGCAAACCTGCTTTGTCCTACAAAGGGCCTCTTGGTCATTTTCCCTCTTAGACAGGACTCACAAGTTGGTAGATCGCTCAAGTCCGCAACCTCTAGGTTCTTTGAGTCTACCAACCTTTTCATCCTATCTTGGGATATGTGACCTAGCCTAGCGTGCCATAGACGTGCGTTCCCGTTATTATCTAATTTTCGTTTGTGTTGTGCATTAAGGACTAAATTCGTTTGTTGCAAGATATAGAGTCCGTTATGTAATGTACCAAGTAGATGAGCAATTCCACACCTCATCAAATAAAAGCAATTTTTATTGATTCTAAACTCATAACCACTATTGTCCAACAATGGAATGGAAATGATGTTTTTAATCATACTGGGTACATAATAAACTTGTTCTAAATCTATGCTAATATTATCACTAATCACTAGAGTGGCGGATCCTACTGCTTCTACCGAGATGGCCTTGCCATTCCCAAGCTTCAGGATCATGTCCCCGCTACCCAGTTTTCTGCTTCTTTTCAACACCTGCAAGTCATTGCAAATGTGAGCTCCACAGCCGGTATCTAATACCCAAGAGGCAGAACTAGTGACCATATTAACCTCAATTACATATATACCTTGGTTCGAGAAGAGTTTGGGGCACTCTCTCTTCCAATGCCCTTTCTCACGGCAGTTGATACATATATCATATGCCTTTGACTGTTGCTTGGAGACAACCTTTCCCTTTCCTTTGCCTTTCCCCTCTTTGGCAATGGGAACACTCTTAGTGTTCGTAGCTGCTTTGACAGCCTTTCCCTTCCCTTTCTTCTTCTTCCAACGTCCGGCACCCTTGCCTTTCGTATTAGAAGTCGAAGCACCTCCAAATAATACCGAAGGCGTGGACTTCTTAGTCGTTGCCTCGTATTGCACCAACATATTGATCAACTCATGAATGCCCTTCTCAAGTGCGTTCATGTTGTAGTTGACGATAAATTGGTCAAAGGAGGGTGGGAGTGACTGAAGGATCACATCTATGTACATTTCATTATCGAGACCTGCCTTTAGGTCCTCGAGCTTTTCCACCAGGGTAAGCATTTTAACCCCGTGCTCTTGTACAGAGGATCCTTCTGTCATTTTAGTTCCAAAGAACGCCTTGGTCGCGACATACCTAGTATGCCGGTCCGGACTGCATAGCAATCCTTTAGGCGAGCCATAATGGAAGGGACATCGTCTAGCCTTTCATACTGCTTCTGAATCTCATTGGTCATCGAAGCAAGTATGATGCTACGGACCTTCCGGTTATCCTTATGCCAAGTCTCGAACCTCTCACGTTCTTCTGGCGTGGATCCTTCCGGTAAGGTCCTAGGGAGAGGCTCGTCCATGACGTAGCCTTGGTTCTCGTAATCTAGGACTATCTTGAGATTGCGCAACCAGTCATTGTAATTTGTTCCATTGAATTTGTTTGTCTCAAGAGTGGTGGAAAGTGGGTTCTTAGACATTTTAAAATCTACATTTTAGAAAACAGCACGCGATCAGCAGAAAATAAAAGACGGTGGTTTGATAAAATAATTAAATGCATGGACTTTAGTCATTTAATCCTCCCACTATTTATACGAAAAAACGGTACTCTCAAACGTGATTTTCGGGAAATCCTTTCCAAGTGGGCTTGGGATCCACAGCGATTTTTCCCATACCCCGCTTTTACGATTCGCATGGAAAAGATCCTGTCAGAGGTATTCCATACCATTCTCGTTCCACGAGATTCCCAAGATTATTGCCTCACCCTTTCACATGATCCCGAGGACTCCAAGCGAGTCATGTTAATTGGGCGTTAGACCCAACCCAATCGACCGAGCCACGGACCCACTGGTACCCCCCACGACTCGTGAGACAGGTAGCAGCAGCCCGCTTTTCGTTCATGACATAATGCAGCTTCCTTTAAGTACAATAACGTGCCACGACTCGTGAGACCACGCTATTGACCTAAAGCAGCTTCCTCACTATGCCATGGATTGGAAGGCATGGACAAACTCCTAGAGTTTATGTCCACTTTGTCTAGGGTCTAATATTTTGACATTGGTCCAACCAATGTGAGAGTAAGTAATGACCGAGATCTCAAATAAATATCTAAACACACATCCATAATGCGTAAATAAACCATTCATAGCAGTTATATGATAAATAAACAATCCATTCATCCATCATCATAACCACATGCAAAATTAAAGCCTAGCACGCCCCTGTTGGATGATCACGAGCCCGAATCCTATGTGATCCACTGAGCCCGCAGTGGATCTATGGTCAATCTAGGGTTGGTCCTATACTATTACATTAATAGTAACCCAATCATCATGCTGATGGGCCTTGGTCTCTTTTCCTCTTTCTTCACTTCATGGAAAACAGCAAGGGGCCTCCCGTCTGGGCTCTCCATGTGGTCCTTCCTTCTTCTCCACCAATTACAAAAAAAGGAAACCTCACTCCTAGTCTACTCTCATTACATATTAAAAATAGAAACCCCAGCGAAAACCCGGGGGGAGTACATAAGGAGGGAGGTAGAATGCCTTATTATTCCAAGGCAACTAGAAAGAGAGAAGGAGAAAGCAGTAAAAGAGGCACACAGGCCCAACAGAAAATAAACCATACATCCGGTCTTAGGGCTCGCGATCATCCATTTCCATCCAACACACATAATCACATGATCCAATCACATAATTACATAATACAAACAACATATGATTTCCAATCATAAATATCCAAAATAATTAATGAATATGTGCACAACGTGTGAAAAATAAAACACAAATATTGGTAATAATATTTTCTTGTTTAGGAAAACCTTTCCTCATTATTTTAAGTAAAATAACCCCGGGATTCCGAATCCAATTTATTTTACTCCTAAAATAATGTCTTTAGAAAAATAAGGCATAATTGAACCAAAAAATGACTTTTTATAATTAATTCAAAATTAAAACTGAAAATAATTAAAAAATAAAAGAAAAATACTGCTAGGGTTTTGAAACCCTAGCAGCAGCAGCTGCCGCCGCCGGCGGCGGCTCGCCGGCACGCGCGCAGGGCAGCAGGCTCAGCCTGCGGCCCCTGCGCGCGCGCAGGCCCCTTGCCTGCGTGCGCACGCGCTTGGCCGGCAGCGCGCTGCACGGCCTGGCATGCCGGCAGGCCGCCGCGCGCGCAGGCTCCCCTGCCTTGCCCGCGCGCTGGCCTGCTGGCTGCCGGCCGTGCCGTGCGCAGTGCGCGCGCAGACGCGCACTGGGCACGCCTCCCGGGCGCGCGCGCGCCTGCGCGCAGCCTTCCTGGCTACGCGCTGCCCCCGCGCGGCCGGCTGGGCGGGCGCGCGCAGGCCTCCCTTGCCTGCGCGCGTCTGCCCTGCCGGCAGCGTGCGGCTTCGCGCGGCCAGCCCTCCCGGTTGGCCGGCTGCGTCGTTTCTCGTTTTTCGTTCAATTTTTCCACCCAGTTTCCCAAGAAAAACAGAAAAATTATGAATATTCATAAATTCAAGAACAATCAAGATTTAATAAAAACATGCCAATATAACGTATCATGCTTATAACGCACATAAACCCTAGGCCTATACACCGAACCGGGCTCTGATACCACTGAAAGAAATCCGGTGGATCGTCCTGGGTATTGCGCGAATGCGGAAGCGCGGTAAAAATAAACATATTAAAATAAAAGGCATGCTTTTAATTTAAAGAACACGCTCAAGGAGTGTGCCCTTGAGGTTCCCGGGCGTTCGGTGTATCTCATGATCATAAAGCAATTAAAGAAATCATGGAGGCCATAGAGTTGAAAAATAAAGAGGGACGAAAATCTTAAACGAGACCTACCCATTGTCGTTTTCGTCTTCAACTGCTACTCGCGTTGTTCCCCGTTTTGCATCAAGACCTCGTTCTTGAGATCCTCCAAATCGTGACACACGATCCACCCACGTATCTTGCACGTCGTGCTAGCAACGAACAAGTATTATTTTTGGAGTGGACGAATCAATAACTCATTATCAATTAACTGTATTGGTTCGTCTAAGTTCTTGATGTTCCAAGAACAAAAAGAACTAAGAAAAAATATATTTTCTTGCTAGAGAAAGAGAGAGGGGCGGACGAGAGGTAGGAGAGGGGAGAGTGTGTGTTGTGTGTGTTTTTCAAGAATCATCAATCTCACAAATGTTGGAAGCTAGAGGTTTATATACAGGAAGAGTTTAATCCTCTTTAAACTCAAACTCTAAGTAACCTAATTTGACTAGGATTTTGACCTAGTCAAAGTCCTAGTCAAACTAGTGTTTGACCTAGTCAAACGAATCCTAGCCTTCCATATCCCCTTTCCATCTCAACCGTTGATTTTAATTTAATGGAATATTTAAATCCTATTAAATATTCCAAAAGGCTAAAAGAATAAATATAATATAATAAATAAATATTATAATTTATTCTAAGCCCATTAAATCAACCCTTTTAATAAATCCTATTTATTAATTTAATTCCCTTTATCAAAATAGAAGGAATTAATTTCTCCAAGAAAATATAGGACCCGATTAAATCTAATTTAATCATTCCTTTACTCCAATATTTAATTCCAAATTAAATACTAAGTGTGTGTGGATAGTGTGTGACTCTTTAGGTTCACCATTCAGCTAGACTTGGTCGGGTTCCTAGAATCCGTCCGTTACCATGGGTGGCCATCTAGCAACGGTCCATGGCACTAGAGACTAGGTGAAATATTCGGGGATGAACATTTAGGCTCTAACAGTACACTTGTCCTTCTGTCTTCGGTCTCATCACTTAGGGTCTAGGGCACGGAAAATGCAGGTACCCATTTTGGACCTAAGTGTCGGTCTGTCCTTACTAAACGCCGCAAGGGAAACCTTTTCCCTTCTGTTCAGTTACTGTGGCCACAGATTTCAGGGACAAGATACAAAGCATATATGAGACTCAACTATCAACACCTTTTGACAGGAGACAGATCCTTTCTTGGAAACTACTGTCACTTTGTGCACCCGAGCTGCACTAGACATGGCTTATGACTACTCAAGAGTATTTTTGGCAATCTCTCACCATATCTAAGATACAGACCTGACGCACAGGTAAACTCAGCAGTTCCTCAAGTCAAAGGACTTGGCCTGTACCGTTGGAACCGGGAATACACGTCATACCTTGCTGACCATACTCAAGGTCCTCCGTAAGACGGTTCCCGCAAGTCACCTCAGTCAGCTGCTTCCTAGCATGCTGACCCACTAACACTGCTTAGACGACCTTCGTCACCCGTCGATGAAATACGACAGCAGATGTTTAGTGCAAGTCTCAAAGGGAATCCCCGGTACCCATTTTCGGGATTCCTTGACTTGGAGATTTCCGGGCTGATTCGGTAAGACTGATTTCATGGACCTACCTCCAAGCGTAGTCCCAGTTCCCGAAATCGTTTCTCAGTCCGTGGGCTTTGTTTGCGTAGTGAACAGAAACGTAAATGCAGATCAGTGAATGTAAACAAAGTATTGCCATATGAATTTTCACTTCTTTATTCATAAATGTTTTTATCAAACACCAAAGAATTGTCTAGACATAGGTTACATATTCCTGCCAAAATTGGCTTACATGGTCACCTATTCTAACAAGATCTAAAAGAATGTTAGGACTCATCCAAAACTCGTATATGGAGAAGGTCCTGAAGAGATATCGGATGGACAACTCCAAATGAGGATTCCTTCCCATGAGGTATGGGATCAAGTTATCCAAGAAACAGTCCCCGCAGACTGATGAGGAACATGAAAGAATGAAAATCATCCCCTATGTTTCTGCCATAGGAAGCATCCAATATGCGGTTTACTGCACCAGACCCGACATTGCATATGCTTTGATTGTAACGAGCAGATATCAGTCTTGTGTAGGAGAGGTACATTGGAATGCAGTTAAGGGCATCCTTAAGTACCTATGAGGACTAAGGAAATGTTCTTAGTCTATGGCAATGGAGAACTGATCCTGGAAGGCTTTAGCGATGCTAGCTTCCAGGCTGATGACGATGATGCCAAGTCTCAAACGGGTTATGTATTCAAGCTCAATGGAGGACCAGTGGCTTGAAAAAGTTTCAAGCAAGCAACCACTGCTGATTCCACCACTGAGGCTGAGTACATAGCAGCTTCAGAAGCTGCCAAGGAAGAGGTTTGGATGAGAAATTACATCCAAGAGTTGGATGTGGTGCCTAACATCGCCGAGCCCGTTGTCATCTTTTGTGATAACAACGGAGCAATAGCGCAAGTAAAGGAACCGAGATCTGATCACTGTTCCAAACACATTCTTAGACGCTACCATCTTCTAAGAGAAATGGTAGGAAGGGGTGACGTTCGGATGGACCGAGTCAACTCAGAGACAACACAGCAAATCCGCTGACAAAGCCTATGTCGCAGAGCGCTCATACGCAACATCTAGAGAAGATGGGGATTAGCCATATGGGTTTAAAGGTCAAGTGGGAGATTGTTAGAATAGGGATCATGTAGCCAATCTTGGTAGGCAAATTGTAACCTATGTCTGAACAATTTTGAGGTTTTAATAAATCGTTAAAGAATAAGAAGTGAAATTCATTTGGCATTCACTTTGTTTGTGTTTACTTTATCTGCCTTATATATCTGTTCACTACACAAACAAAGCCCACGGACTGAAAACATATTTCGGGGATTGGGACTACGCTTGAAGGTAGGTCCATGAAATCAGTTCCGCCGAATCAATCTAGAAATCTCCAAGTCAAGGAATCTCGAAAGTGGGTACCAAGATTCCCCTTGAGACTTGCACTAAGCATCTGCTGTTGTATTTCATCGAAGGGTGACGAAGGTCGTCTAAGCAGTGTTAGTGGGTTGGCCTGCTAGGTAGCAGCTGACTGAGGTGACTCGCGGGAACCGTCTTACGGAGGACCTTGAGTAGGGTTGGTTAGGTATGACGTGTGTTCCCAGTTCCAACAGTACAGGTCAAGTCATTTGACTTGAGGAACTGCTGAGTTCACCTGTATATCAGGGTTGTATCTTAGATATGGTGAGAGATTGTAAAGATGTGCTTGAGTAGTCATAAGCCATATCTAGTGCAGCTCCGGTGTGCAGAGTGACAGTAGTTTCCAAGAAAGGATCTGTCTCCTATCAAAAAGTATTGACAGTTGTGTCTCACAAATGCTCTGTGTCTTATCCCTAAATTCTGTGGCCACAGTAACTGAACAGAAGGGAAGGTTTCCCTTGCGGCGTTTAGTAAAGGACAGACCAACACTTAGATCCAAAAATGGTACCTGCATTTTCCGTGCCCTAAACTCTAAATGGTGAGACCATAGACGGAAGGATAGATGTACTGTAAAGCCTAAATGTTCATCCCCGTATATTCACCTAGTCTCTAGTGCCATGGACCGTTGCTAGATGGCCACCCATGATAACGGGCGGATTCTAGGAATCCAATCAAGTCTAGCTGAAGGTAAACCTAAAGAGTCACACGCAATCCGCACACATAAATTATTTAATTTAGAATTAAATATTTGGAGAAATGGAATGATTAAATTGGATTTAATCGGGTCCTTTATTTTCTTGGAAGAATTAATTCCTTTTATTGGATAAAGGGAATTATCTAATAAATTAGATTTATTAGAAAAATTAATTTAATGGGCTTGAAATAAATAAATATATTTAATATATTTATTTATTGCCCTTGAAAATATTTAAATAGGATTTAAATATTCCAATAAATTAAATGGATGGTTGAGATTTAATGGAGAGATGGATGGCTAGGATTTGTTTGACCAAATCAAAGAGCTACTTTGACTAGGACTTTGACTAGGTCAAAATCCTAGTCAAATTAGTCTTCCAAAGAGTTGGAGTTTGAAGAGGAATGGATTCCTCCTCTATATATATTCCTAGCCCTTCACTTATAGAGAGAGATGATTCTTGACACACACACACACACACAAACTCGTGTGCTCTCCTCTCTCCCTAGCTCTCGGCCGCCCCTCTCTCTCTCTCTCTCTCTCTCTCTCTCTCATTCCAAGAAAACACTTTCTTGTTCTTTTGTGTTAATAACTGAACAAAAGGAGGATTGATCTTGTTAAATTAATAACGTTTGATCGATCCGTCCTCTCCTAAAAATACTTGTTCGTTCACTAGCACGAAGTTTAAGATACGTGGGCGGATTGCGTGTCAGGAATTAGAGGATCTCCCATACGAGATCTTGGAGCAAATCAAGGAACAACGCGAGTACCGGTTAGAAGAGGAAAACAATGAATCGGTAGGTTTCCGTTTACGTTTTTTTGTGTTCTTTTATTTATGAATCCTATGGCCTCCATGATTGCTATGTATGATTTTTAATTCATGATATACACCAAACACCCGGGAATTTCAAGGGCACACCCCTTGCATGATTTATTTTAATATACGTATTATGCATGTTTAAATTTTTGTAATTTAAATTATACCGTGCTTCCGCATTCGCGCTATTCCCGGGACGATCCACACGCCTACCATAGGCTTTCAGGTCCAATCAAGTGAGAGTTTGATTGAGAAATGATTGAATATTCAAAGCATCTAATAAAGCATGTGATTAAATACTCAAAGCCTCTAATAAAGCATTCATAATAAAGATAAATGCATCACATGCAAAATAATAAACCTAGCACGCCCATGTTGGATGATCATAAGCCCAATCCTATGCGACCCACTGAGCTCACAGTGGATCTATGGTTAATCTAGGGTAGGCCTACACTATTACAAGATTTTTAACGCATTATCAAGCTAATGGGCCTTGTACTACCTCTTCATCTTCTTGGACTCTCCATCGTGGGCTTCGACCATCGAGCCTCTTCTCTATGGATCCTCCTTGGGCCAACCTATGGCCTCCTCCATGGGTATCCAACGTCTTGGGCTTGCCTCCTTACATTTTATTACAAAAATAAAATCCTTTCCACCTATCTACTTTCATTACGTCAAAAGTTAGGAAGCCCCAAACAGAAGTTGGGGGGAGTACAATGATAGGGATAGAGCAAGCCTTTTTATTACAAGGCATAAAACGAGAGAGATAAGAAGATTAAGAGGCACATAGGCCCCACCCAACAAAATTTTAAAACTATACATAGGTCAATGAGCTTTGTGATCATCCCTTGTTAATCCAATTAACAAAACACAACATAATTACATATCCAATATAATCATGCTCCAAATAAAACAAACTATGTATTAAATAATGATATCTAATATCATTCCATAACATAACTAAATGCAAAAAAAGTACATGTCAAAAATGCAATTAAAAATGGATATTGGAAATCTCGTACGACCCATGTACATTTTTTTTTTGGAAACCATTTCTAAAATAATGTTTGGCAATTTAATTTTAGGAATCATTCTAACTAAAATTAAATCACCCATAAATTAAATATTTCAGAAAATTATGCAGAATATCAGAAAATTCAATTTTTTTGAAAAAAATGGCGAAAAAACAGCCCAACCGTGCTCGCCGGCCGCACAGCCAGCCTGCGCGCGTGCACGCACAGTCGCCACTACCTGCACACAAAAAATTGAAATAAATACCGAGATTTCAGAAAATCCAATTTTCTACAATCACCCAAATATCAATGATTAATCAACATAATTAAATATGCAAATTTCAACAAATAATTATGAAAATTAAAAGTAATAAACACGTGCCTTTAAAACCAATCTAAACATGTTGAACATGCTTGCACACAATAAAATATGTAATCTATAGCCACATACACCAAACCTGGCTCTGATACCACTTGAAGGAAAGCGGATCGGCCGGGGAACGCGGCGGAAGCACAGTGGAGGAAAAAACGTGCAACATAACGAAATGTAAATCATGTTCAAGGGGTATGCCCTTGAACGTTCCCCGCGCTATCGGTGTATGAACTGAAAGATTGTGGATCGTCCCGGGAAATAGCGCGAATGCGGAAGCGCGATATAAAATTAAATAAAAAAAATTTAAACATGCTTTACGTAAATTAAAGAACACGTTCAAGGGGTGTTCCCTTGAAGTTCCCGGGTGTTTGGTGTATCTCATGAATTAAAAGCATACAAAAGAATCATGGAGGCCATAGGATTGAAAAATAAAAGAGGGACGAAAATCAAACCGGGACCTACCGATTGTCGTTTTCGTCTTCTAACCGGTACTCGCGTTGTTCCCCGATTTGCTCCAAATCTCGTATGTGAGATCCTTCAAGTTGTGACACGCAATCCACCCACGTATCTTGCACGTCGTGCTAGCGAATGAACAAGTGTTTTGGAGAGGATGGATCAATCACACGTTATTAGGTTAACGGGATTAATCCTCCTATGTTCGATTGTTCTAAGAACAAAAGAACAAGAAACAATATTCTTGAGAGAGAGAGAGAGAGAGGGCAGACGAGAGGGAGAGAGGAGAGAGCAGAGTTGTAGTGTGTGTGTGTGTGTGCGTGTTGGAGTTTCATTATCTCTCTAATGATGAAGGGCTAGGACTATTTATAGAGGAAGAGTTTAATCCTCTTCAAACTCCAACTCTAGAAGACTAATTTGACTAGGATTTTGACCTAGTCAAAGTCCTAGTCAAAGTAGTATTTGACCTAGTCAAATTAATCCTAGCCATCCATCTCTCCTTTTAATCTCAACCATTAATTTAATTTAATGAAATATTTAAAACCTATTTAAATATTCCAAAGGGCAATTAATAAATATAATAAATATAAATATAAATATTTATCCTAGGCCCATTAAATTAATTTTCTAATAAATCTAATTTATTAGATTAATCCCTTTTATCTAATAAAAGGAACTAATTCTCTTCAAGAAAATAAAGGACCCGATTAAATCCAATTTAATCATTCCATTTTTTCAATATTTAATTCTAAATTAAATACGTAATGTGTGTGGATTGTGTGTGACTCTTTAGGTTCACCTTTCAGCTAGACTTGATCGCATTCCTAGAATCCGCCCCTTACCTGAAAGACAAGCGGATCCGCCCGGGAGCGCGAGCGGAAGCGAGGAAGCGAGAAAAGTGCGTAAATTAAATAAAATCTAATTTAAAATACGAATCCCAAGGGTTGTGCCCTTGGGTGCTCAACCGGGCGTTCGATGTAGGATGTGTAAATATTGGAAATGAATATTAAACACATAGGGCATAGATAAATATATATAAATCAATCAAAGCGTAATAAATTGTTACCTTTGATTGTTTAGCGTATGCTCCCGGCGACTTGCGTTGTTCCTTCTCCGGAATGCTCACGAAATCCAAATGTATGGATTCTCCAAAGGTGATCCACACCACACCGGAAGAAACACACGTTCTTCTTGCTAGAAAAGAACGGTTTTAAGAAGGAATCGGTTTAAGAGAAGAACACTATGAATTAGTGCTCTCTTAAACTTACTTTGTTCTTCTTCTTGATTCAAAATCAAGTGAAGAACACAAGTGTAAGAGAGGGAGAGAGGGCCGAGAGTTGAGAGAGAGGAGAGGATTTTTCTCTTCTCTTGTTCCTAGAAAAAGATGAATAATGAATCACTTATGCTTGGTGTTGTATATTCTAATATATATACATAATTAATGTGATTATTGGAATGTGTCTAGGTTCATCCAAGGATGTCTAGATTCATTCCAATCAATCACCATCAATTCTTCAATCAAGCCTACCAAAATTTATGGTATGATCAAATCATACCAAAAGGGAAGAGCTTGATTGGGTTGATTTGTCTCTTTCCAAAAGAGATAACTCAACATACCACCTAGCACGAAACATGGCTAATTTTGCTTCCTCCAAGGGAGCATGTCGGCCATGTTTAAATAAGGGAAGAAGTCTAACTTTTTCCTATTCCAAAATAGGGATTATTTCTCCTCTCGGTTATAATTTAACGGACCGGGTTTTATCGTAATCCAATTACGACGAATCCAACATTAAATCCAATTTAATGTCCATTTAAATTATTCCCGTTGATCTTTTAATCCAATTAAAAGATCCAACGTCTCAACGTCTCAACTTTCCATATTTAATCAAAAATCCAATTTACCAATGAAACGAAAGCCCGATACAATATCGGCCCGTCCATCCAATGGACTTTCCCTTAAGTAATCCAATTACTTATTTATCCTTCGAGATTGACTCCAAGTCGATCTCTCAACCTCCTCGGTGATTTGTGTGTGACCCTTTAGGTTCACCCTCAGCTAGACTTGGGCCCGTGTCCCACAGGGGCCCGTTACCATGGGTGGCCGTCTAGCAACGGTCCATGGCACTAGAGACTAGGTGAATTGGCGTGAACATTTAAGTGTCGATTCCGTACGGGTACGATCCTTCCGTCTATGGTATGGAATTGGGCGTCGGTTCCCATCCTTGACTAGGCATCTATGCTTAATACTCGAGACCACGCATGCTTCATTGCGTCGACACAGGAAACCATTCCCTGTTCGACCAACCACTGTGGCCACAGCTTTAAACAGCATGAACGTGTCTCCAAGCGCATAGGAGATACCTCTGTCACATACTGACAGGGGACGGATCCTCTTCTTGGAATCCACCGTCCTCGCTACACATTCCGACTGTACTGGACAAGGCTTATGATAATTATCTTACAGAATGATTACCTCTCGCCAGATCCAAGATACAGCCGTCACGTGCATGCGACTGCCATGATCCCTCAAGTCTGAGGATTACTCCCGTACTATCGGAACCGGGGAAAACCAATCATACCGACCAAGCCTCCAAGGTTTCTATATGATGATCCCCGCGAGTCAGTCCAGTCAGCTCGACCCCAGTCGACCAACCCATCAAGATCGTGTAGGCGTCCCACGCCTGTTGCTGATGAAACACGGCACTCATCTAATGAACACGACTCTTAACGCAAGTCTCAATAGGACTCTCGATGCCCTGTCTCGAGGTCGTCGACTTGGAACGTTTCAGACCCAACTCATAATCAGCTGGTTTCATGACCACCATCCAATGCGTGGCCCAACTGCACGAGTTGTTATCCATGGTCTGTGGGATTTGTTGCGATATAAGTTAAACACCGTTTTAACAAATTTGAAATGAGCGCAACAAAGTAAGCACCAGAAGTGATAAATACTCATTTTATTCATCACATAATAATATTACATTTACATCGAGTTGTATAATAGGTTACAAATCGCCAAACCTATTGGCTTTTTGGTCACCTATTCTAACATTACTATGGGTGGCCATGTAGCAACGGTCCATGGCACTAGAGACTAGGTGAAATATTCGGGGATGAACATTTAGGCTCTAACAGTACACTCGTCCTTCTGTCTTCGGTCTCACCACTTAGGGTCTAGGCACGGAAGATGCAGGTACCCATTTTGGACCTAAGTGTCGGTCTATCCTTACCAAACGCCGCAAGGGAAACCTTCCCTTCTGTTCAGTTACTGTGGCAACACATTTTAGGGATAAGACACAGACCATATGTGAGACTCAACTGTCAATGTCTTTTGATAGGAGATAGATCCTTTCTTGGAAACTATTATCACTTTGTACACCAGAGCTGCACTAGACATAGCTTATGACTACTCAAGTGCTTCTTGGCAATCTCTCACCATATCTAAGGTACAGACCTGATATACAGGTAAACTCAGCAGTTACTCAAGTGAAAGGACTTGACCTGTACCGTTGGAATCGGGAACACACGTCATACCGAGCCGACCCTACTCAAGGTCCTCTGTAAGACGGTTCCCGCGAGTCACCTCAGTCAGCTGCTCCCTAGCAGGCTAACCCACTAACACTGCTCAGACGACCTTCGTCACCCGTTGATGAAATACGATTGCAGATGCTTAGTGCAAGTCTCAAGGAGAATCTCGGTACCCATTTTTTAGATTCCTTGACTTTGAGATTTTCGGACTGATTCGGCGAGACTGATTTCATGGACCTACCTCCAAGCGTAGTCCCAGTCCCCGAAATACGTTTTCAGTCCATGGGCTTTGTTTGCATAGTGAACATATACGTAATGCAGATAAAGTGAACACAAACAAAGTGATGCCAAATGAATTTCACTTCTTTATTCATTAATAATATAAATCCTTGAAATTGTCTAGACATAGGTTACATTTCGCCTGCCAAGATTGGCTACATGGTCACCTATTCTAACATGAACACATAATATAAAAAGCAAGAAAACGACATGCTTTAATAATGATATAACCAAGAATTAATTAAAACATGCCAAGAACACGTTTCATGCTTAAAACGCACGTAAAACCCTAGGCCTATACACCGAACCCGGCTCTGATACCACTGAAAGATTGTGGATCGTCCCGGGAAATAGCGCGAATGCGGAAGCGCGGTATAAAAATTAAATACAAAAATAAAAACATGCTTTTAATAAAATAAAAGAACACGTTCAAGGGGTGTACCCTTGAAGTTCCCGGCGTTCGATGTATCTCATGAATCAAAAAGCATAAAAGAAATCATGGAGGCCATAGGATTAAAAATAAAGAGAAACAAAATTTAAACCGGAACCTACCGATTGTCGTTTTCGTCTTCTAACCGGTACTCGCGTTGTTCCCCGATTTGCTCCAAGTCTCGTATGTGAGACCCTCCAAACAGTAACACGCAATCCACCCGCATATCTTGTACGTCGTGCTAGCGAACGAACAAGTATTTTTGGAGAGGATGAATTAATCACAGGTTATTAATTAATGGTATTAATTCTCCTAAGTTCAATTGTTCCAAGAACAAAAGAACAAGAAATTATTTTCTTGTTGTGAGAGAGAGAGGGCGGACGAGTAGGAAGAGAGGAGAGAGCCGAGTGTGTGTGTGTGTGTGTGTGTGTGTTGGAATATCATCACTCCTCAAATAGTGAGGGGCTAGGACTATTTATAGAGGAGGAGTTTAATCCTCTTTAAACTCCAACTCTAAAGAAGACTATTTTGACTAGGATTTTGACCTAGTCAATGTCCTAGTTAAAGTAGTATTTGACCTAGTCAAATTAATCCTAGTCTTCCATCTCTCCCTTTCCATCTCAACCATTGATTCAATTTCATGGAATATTTAAAATCTATTTAAATATTCCAAAGCCCAAATAATAAATATTTATTCTAGGCCTATTAAATTAATTTTCTAATAAATCTAATTTATTAGATTAATCCATTTTACCAAATAAAAGGAATTAATTCTCCAAGAAAATAAAGGACCCGATTAAATCCAATTTAATCATTCATTTTCTCCAATATTTAATTCTAAATTAAATACTTAATGTGTGTGGATTGTGTGTGACTCTTTAGGTTCACCTTTCAGCTAGACTTGGTCGGATTCCTAAAATCCGTCCGTTACCATGGGTGGCCATCTAGCAATGGTCCATGGCACTAGAGACTAGGTGAATATACGGGGATGAACATTTATGCTCTAACAGTACACTTGTCCTTCTGTCTACGGTCTCACCACTTAGGGTCTAGGGCACGGAAAATGCAGGTACCCATTTTAGACCTAAGTGTCGGTCTGTCCTTACTAAACACCGCAAGGGAAACCTTCCTTTCTGTTCAGTTACTGTGGCCACAGATTTTAGGGACAAGACACAGAGCATCCGTGAGTCTCAGCTGTCAATGCCTTTGACAGGAGACAGATCCTTTCTTGGAAACTACTGTCACTCTGTACACCAGAGCTGCACTAGACATGGCTTACGACTACTCAAGTGCTTCTTGGCAATCTCTCACCACACGTCATACCTAGGCGACCCTATTATAGGTCCTCCGTAAGACGGTTTCTGCGAGTCACCTCAGTCAGCTGCTTCCTAGCAGGCTAACCCACTAACACTGCTTAGACGACCCTCGTCCCCGATCGATGAAATACGATTGCAGATGCTTAGTGCAAGTCTCAAGGGGAATCTCGGTATCCATTTCGAGATTCCTTGACTTGGAGATTTCCGGACTGATTCGGCGGGACTGATTTCATGGACCTACCTCCAAGCGTAGTCCTAGTCCCCGAAATATGTTTTCAGTCCGTGGGCTTTTTTGCGTAGTGAACAGATATGAAATGCAGATAAAGTGAACACAAACAAAGTAATGCCAAATGAATTCACTTCTTTATTCATTAATAAATTTATCAAAACACTGAAATTGTCTAGACATAGGTTACATTTTGCCCGTCAAGATTGGCTATATGGTCACCTATTCTAACAATATCCCACTTGAACTTTAAAGCCAATCGCCCATATGTCTAATCCCCATCTTCTCAAGATGTTGCGTGTGAGTGCTCTGCGATATAAGCTTTTTCAGGCCTAGTGCAGTGGGCCGCATATTGGATGCTACCTACGGCAGAAGCATAGGGGATGACTTTTATCCTTTCAAGTTCCTCATCAGTCTGCGGGGACTGTTTCTTGGATAACTTGATCCCATGCCTCATGGGAAGAAATCCTCATTTGGAGTTGTCCATCCGATATCTCTTTAGGACTTTCTCCATATACGAGTTTTGGGTGAGCCCTAACATCCTCTTAGATCTGTCCCTGACAATCTGGATGCCTAGGATGTAGCAGGCTTCACCTAAGTCCTTCATGGAAAACTGGGTTGATAACCATGCTTTTGTGTCACCCAACATTCTAATATCATTACCAATGAGCAGAATATCATCCACATAAAGCACCAGGAACACTATAGAGCTCCCACTGACCTTCTTGTATACACAAGGGTCGGATTCATTTTTGATGAAGTCATAGCCCCTTATTACTTCATCGAAGCGAATGTTCCAACTTCGGGATGCTTGTTTGAGGCCATAGATGGACTTCTGGAGACGACAGACCTTCTGTTCTTCTCCAGTGACTGTGAAACCCTCTGGCTGATCTATATAGATCTCTTCCTCAACGAAGCCATTGAGGAAGGCCGCTTTCACGTCTATCTGCCATATCTCATAATCATACCATACTGCTATGGCTACCGGCGAGTAGGTATCCTCAAAATCGACCCCGGGTCGTTGAGTGTATCCCTTAGCTACAAGCCTAGCCTTAAAGGTTGTGACTTCTCCATCAAAGCCAAGTTTGCACTTGTAGACCCACTTACAGCCAACTGGCCTCTAGACTTGGTTCTTGCTCATGGAGTCCATTTCGGTTTTCATGGCCTCAAGCCATTTCCCGGAGTCGATGTCAGACATTGCTTTTCCGTATGTCTTAGGATCGTTATCCCGAAGACCGGTCGTATTTAGAAAGCCATATCTCACTGGAGGTCTGGACTCTCTAGTAGACCTACGGAGAACGGGAACGTCAGTGGTGACTGTGGGCCTGACTGTATCGGGCGTTAGACCCGACCCAATCTACCGAGCCACAGACCCAATGCTACCCCCACGACTCGTGAGACAGGTAACAGCAGTCTATCTTTCGTTCATGACTCAGTGCAACTTCTTTTAAGTACAATAACGTGCCACGACTCATGACATCACACTATTGACCTAAATCAGCTTCCTCACTGTGCCATGGATTGGAAGGCACGGACAAACTCCAAGAGTCCATGTCCATTTTGTCTAGGGTCTAATATTTGGACATTGGTCCAACCAATGTGAGATTAATAAATGACCGAGATCTCATAATATAAAATATCTATACATCCATCCAAAATGCGTAATAAATAAATTTCATCCACAGCAGTCATATGATAAATAAAGTGCCATTCATTCATCACAATAACCACATGCAAAATTAAAGCTTAGCACGCCGTTGTTGGATGATCACGAGCCCCAATCCTATGCGATCCACTGAGCCCGCAGTGGATCTATGGTCAATCTAGGGTTGGTCTATTAGAATAGGTGACCATATAGCCAATCTTGGCGGGCAAAATGTAACCTATGTCTATACAATTTCAGTATTTTGATAAACTATTAAAGAATAAAGAAGTGAAATTCATTTTGGCATTACTTTGTTTGCGTTCACTTTACTGCTTTATATATATCTATTCACTACGCAAACAAAGCCCACGGGACTACGCTTGGAGGTAGGTCCATGAAATCAGTCCCGCCGAATCAGTCCGGAAATCTCCAAGTCAAGGAATCTTGAAAATGGGTACCGAGATTCCCCTTGAGACTTGCACTAAGCATCTGATGTCGTATTTCATCGACGGGTGACGAAGGTCGTCTAAGCAGTGTTAGTGGTTTAGCCTGCTAGGGAGCAGCTGACTGAGGTGACTCGCGGAAACCGTCTTACGGAGGACCTTGAGTAGGGTCAGCAAGGTATGACGTGTATTCCCGATTTCAACGGTACAGGCCAAGTCCTTTGACTTGAGGAATTGCTTTGTTTACCTGTATATCAGGTGTATCTTAGATATGGTGAGAGATTGCCAAGAAGCACTTGAGTAGTCATAAGCCATGTCTACTGCAGCTCTTGTGTACAGAGTGACAGTAGTTTCCAAGAAAGGATTTGTCTCCTGTCAAAAGGCATTGACAGTTGAGTCTCACGTATGCTCTGTGTCTTGTCCCTAAAATCTGTGGCCACAGTAACTGAACAGAAGGGAAGGTTTCCCTTGCGGCGTTTAGTAAGGACAGACCGACACTTAGGTCCAAAATGGGTACCTGCATTTTTCTGTGCCCTAGACCCTAAGTGGTGAGACCGTAGACAGAAGGACAAGTGTACTGTTAGAGCCTAAATGTTCATCCTCGAAATTTCACCTAGTCTCTAGTGCCATGGACCGTTGCTAGATGGCCACCTATGGTAATGGACGGATTCTAAGAATCCGACCAAGTCTAGCTGAAAGGTGAACCTAAAGAGTCACACACAATCCACACACATCAAGTATTTAATTTAGAATTAAATACTGGAGAAAAGGAATTATTAAATTGGATTTAATCGGGTCCTTTATTTTCTTGGAGAATTAATTCCTATTATTTGATAAAAGGAATTAATCTAATAAATTAGATTTATTAGAGGATTAATTTAATAGGCCTATAATAAATATTTATAATTTATTATATTTATTTATTTGGCCTTGGGAATATTTAATAGGATTTAAATATTTCATTAAATTAAATTAATGGTTGAGATTGAAAGGGAGAGATGGATGGCTAGGATTAATTTGACTAGGTCAAATACTACTTTGACTAGGACTTTGACTCGGTCAAAATCCTAGTCAAAATAGACCTCTTTAGAGTTGGAGTTTAAAGAGGATTAAACTCCTCCTCTATGTATAGTCCTAGACTTTCACTATTTGTAAAGTGATGAAATTCCAACACATACAACACACACCAATTCGGCTCTCTCTCTCTCCCCTCTCGTCCGCCCCCTCTCTCTCACTCTCAAGAAAATACTTCTTGATTCTTTTGTTCTTGGAACATTAGATCTAAGGAGAATTAATACCGTTAATCAATAATGCGTTATTAATTCATCCTCTCCAAAATATTACTTGTTCGTTCGCTAGCACGAAGTGCAAGATACGTGGGTGGATTGCGTGTTACTATTTGGAGAGTCTCAAACGCGAGACTTGGAGCAAATCGGGAACAACGCGAATAGCAGTTAGAAGACGAAAACGACAATCGGTAGGTTCCGATTTATTTTTTTTGTCCCTTTTATTTTTCAAATCCTATGGCCTCTATGATTTGTTTATGTTATTTAATTCATGAGATACACCGAACGCCCGGGAAACTTCAAGGGTACACCCCTTGAACGAGTTTCTTTAATTTTAATTAAAGCATGTTTAATTTTCGTATTTTAATTTATACTGCGCTTCCGCATTCGCGCTATTTTCCCGGGACGATCCACAATCTTTCATGGTCCTATACTATTACATTAATAGTAACCCAATCATCATTCTGATGGGCCTTGGTCTCTTTTCTCTTTCTTCTCTTCATGGAAACGCCTTGGATCCTCCAGTCTGGGCTCTCCATGTGGACCTTCCTTCTTCTCCATCAATTACATCAAATTGAAACCTCACTCCTATTCTACTCTCATTAAATATTAAAAATAGAAACCCAGCGAAAACCCGGAGGGAGTATATAAGGAGGGAGATAGAATGGCTTATTATTCCAAGGCAAACTAGAGAGAGAGAAGGAGAAAGCAGCAAAAGAGGCACATAGGCCCAACATAAAATTAAACCATACATTCGGTCTAGGGCTCGAGATCATTTGTTTCCATCCAACACACATAATCATATGATCCAATCATATAATAACAACATACCAATAATACATGATTACCAATCACAATTATCCAAGATAAAATAAATGCTTAACGTATGAAAATATGGAATAACCGTTGGTAATAATATTTTCTCATTTTAGGAAAACTTTTCCTCATTATTTCTAGGTATAATATCCCCGGGATTTCAAATCCAATATATTTTACCTCCTTAAATAATGTCTTAGAAAATTAGGCAAAAAATGAACAAAATCGAATTTTCAGAATTAATTAAAAAATTATAACTGAAAAATAAACAAAATAAAAAAGGGAGAAACCCTAGCTAACCGGCAGCCGGCCGCCACCACCGGCAGCAGCCAGTCGGCGTGCGCGCAAGGCAGCAGGCTCAGCCTGCCGCCTCTGCGCGCGCGCACCCGGTTAGGCGCCTAACCGGGTGCGCGCGCGCAAGCCCCTGCCTGTGTGCGTGCGCGGCTGGTGAGCAGCAGGCTGCGAGGCCGCGCGCGTCGGCAGGCTGTCGCGCGCAGGCGCGCGCGCTGGCCTGCTGGCCGCCAGCCGCGCGTATGCCCTTCGCAGTGCGCGCGCGCATGCGCACTGGGCGCGTCCACCGGGCGGGCGCGCGCAGACACTATCGTCTGCGTGCGCGTGTGCCTGGTGGCGCCGCGTGGTGCACGCGCGCGCATGGGGAGCGCCTGCCGGGCGCGCGCGCAGACTCTCTTGTCTGCGTGCGCGGCGCGCCCGGCCAGTGGCCTGCCTGAGGCCCAGCCGTGGCACCGGCAGGTTGGCTGTGCGCAACCTTGCGCGCCCCTGTGTGCACGGCTGCGCCACGGCGTTCTCCATTTTTGTTCGATTTTTCAACCCTGTTTCCCAAGAAAAAACAGAAAAAGCAACGATACCAAAATCACACGAATTAAAAAGCAAGAAAACGACATGCTTTAATAATGATTTAACCAAGAATTAATTAAAACATGCCAAGAACACGTTTCATTTAAAACGCACGTAAAACCCTAGGCGGGCTCTGATGCGCGGTATAAAAATTAAATACAAAAATTAAAACATGCTTTTAATAAAATAAAAGAACACGTTCAAGTTGTGTACCCTTGAAGTTCCCGGGCGTTTGGTGTATCTCATGAATCAAAAAGCATTAAAGAAATCATGGAGGCCACAGGATTAAAAATAAAGAGAAACAAAATTTAAATCGGAACCTATCGATTGTCGTTTTCGTCTTCTAATCGGTACTCGCGTTGTTCCCCGATTTACTCCAAGTCTCGTATGTGAGACCCTCCAAACAGTAACACGCAATCCACCCACGTATCTTGCATGTCGTGCTAGCGAAGGAACAAGTATTTTTGGAGAGGATGAATTAATCACACGTTATTAATTAACGGGTATTAATTCTCCTAAGTTCAATTGTTCTAAGAACAAAAGAACAAGAAATTATTTTCTTGTTGTGAGAGAGAGAGGGCGGATGAGTAGGGAGAGAGGAGAGAGCCGAGTGTGTGTGTGTGTGTTGGACTATCATCCCTCCTCAAATAGTGAGGGGCTAGGACTATTTATAGAGGAGAAGTTTAATCCTCTTTAAACTCCAACTCTAAAGAAGACTATTTTGACTTGGATTTTGACCTAGTCAAAGTCCTAGTCAGAGTAGTATTTGACCTAGTCAAATTAATCCTAGCCATCCATTTTCCATCTCAACCATTGATTTAATTTAATGGAATATTTAAAACCTATTTAAATATTCCAAAGCCCAAACAATAAATATTTATTCTAGGCCTATTAAATTAATTTTCTAATAAATCTAATTTATTAGATTAATCCCTTTTACCAAATAAAAGGAACTAATTCTTTCCAAGAAAATAAAGGACCCGATTAAATTCAATTTAATCATTCCATTTCTCCAATATTTAATTCTAAATTAAATACTTAATGTGTGTGGATTGTGTGTGACTCTTTAGGTACACCTTTCAGCTAGACTTGATCGGATTCCTAGAATCCGCCCGTTACCATGGGTGGCCATCTAGCAACGGTCCATGGCACTAGAGACAAGGTGAATATTCGGGGATTAACATTTAGGCTCTAACAGTACACTCGTCCTTCTGTCTTCGGGCTCACCACTTAGGGTCTAGGGCATGGAAGATGCAGGTACCCATTTTAGACCTAAGTGTCGGTCTGTCCTTACCAAACGCCGCAAGGGAAACCTTCCCTTCTGTTCAGTTACTCTGGCCACAGATTTTAGGGAGAAGACACAGAGCATATGTGAGACTCAACTGTCAATGTCTTTTGACAGGAGACAGATCCTTTCTTGAAAACTACTGTCACTATGTACACCAGAGCTGCACTAGACATGGCTTATGACTACTCAAGTGCTTCTTGGCAATCTCTCACCATATTTAAGGTACAGACCTGATATACAGGTAAACTCAGCAGTTCCTCAAGTGAAAGGACTTGACCTGTACCGTTGGAACCGGGAACACACGTCATACCTAGCCGACCCTACTCAAGGTCCTCCGTAAGACGGTTCCCGCGAGTCACCTTAGTCAGCTGCTCCCTAGCAGGCTAACCCACTAACACTGCTCAGACGACCTTCGTCATCTGTCGATGAAATACGAGAGCATATGCTTAGTGCAAGTCTCAAGGGGAATCTCGGTACCCATTTTCGAGATTCCGTGACTTGGAGATTTCCGAACTAATTCAGCGAGACTGATTTCATGGACCTACCTCCAAGCGTAGTCCCAGTCCCCGAAATACGTTTTCAGTCCGTGGGCTTTGTTTGCGTAGTGAACAGATATGTAATGCAGATAAAGTGAACACAAACAAAGTGATGCCAAATGAATTTCACTTCTTTATTCATTAATAATATATCAAATCCTTGAAATTGTCTAGACATAGGTTACATTTCGCCTGCCAAGATTGGCTACATGGTCACCTATTCTAACATGAACACATAATATAAACATTTATATAATAAACATGTGTTCATAGCTATGGAATAAAGGAAGAAAAACGAGAACATAAACGTAGAGTACCTTTCTCGATTTTCTACTCCGATCGGCTACACGCGTTGATCTCTTCCCGACGTTCATCCATGTGAGGCCTCAACATAGAGACCCTCTAAATGCGTCCACACCACACCGAAATCGTGACTGCTAGCAAGGAATGAATCCAATGAAGAGGAAATCGAAACTATACTATCTATTAGTGTGTTTCGATCGTCCTTTGTGCTTCACTTGGTTCTAAACCAAGGAGAACATAAGGTAGGAGAAAGTAATACAAAGATAGCTGAAAATTCCTACAGAGAACAGAGAAAAATCGATCATGCATAGTGTTGTGGTCAGGGATGGAATGATTGTGTGAGATATGGAAGGAAGATAGTTTTCTAAGCTATAAGGCAACTTCCACATATCTCTGCAATCTTCCATAACCCCTCCACAATTACACATACATTAAATTGTATTTAGATGATTTTTGGCTCTTTCTCAACAAGGAATGTCAACCGTGACTTAGGGAAAATCAATTGTGGGCTAGGCATGGGCATTTGGACCGGACTTATTAAATTTGTCCTACAAATTAATTAGATCCTAATTACCAGATTTAAAGGACTTATTTATTTAATCCAATTAAATAAAATATCCGACATTTTAATTCCAAGTGAATATCTAATTGAATTAAATAATTAACAAGCCTAAATGCATTTGATTAACTAAATGAATCCAATCCACTTAATTAATTAGGCCCAATACAACAATTAATCCAATCGACAAGCCCATCTACTAATTCATTAGTGAATCCAATCCACTAATTAATTAGCCAAAACCACTTTTAAATTAATCCCACTAATTTAAAATGTCAAATCCAAAATTCAATTAATCTAATTAACTAAATATGGATCATCCATCCAATGGACAATTCCACATAAATGATCCAATCATTTATTCTCTCAAAAAATTAATTTAATCCAATTAAACTAAATCACCTCTTCCGGAATCAATTCCATCACTCTCCAGTGATTTGTTTGTGACTCTTTTAGGTTCACCCTCAGCTAGACTTGGGCTAGTGTCCAACATAATAATTTTTGATTAACCATACGGGTACAGTCCAACTGTTGACCGTCCCCCAGCCTTAGTCTAGGGTATTGAATTGGGCGTCAGTTCCCATCCTTGACTAGGCAATTATGCTTCATACTCGAGATGTGTTTACTCTATCGATCGACGTAGAAAATTTTTTCCTACTAAATCAATTGCTATGGCAGACTTTTAGAGTCTAAACCATCTCAGAGCGCACAGGAGACATCACCATCATATACTGACAGGAGACAGATCCTATCTTTGAACCCACCGTCCTCACTACATACTCCGACTGCAGTGGACAAGGCTTACAGAATGATCACCTCTCGCCAAATCCAAGATACAGTATTCGAAATGCACGTGACTGCCATGATTCCTCAAGTCCAAGGGCTAATCCCGTACTACTAGAACCAGCAATTTCAGTCATATCGACCAAGCCTCCAAGACTTCCATATGACGATTCTCGTGAGTCATTTCTGTCAGTCGACCACCTTGTCAACCAAATCACTAAAAATTGCATATACGACCTTCGTCTGTCGCCAATGAAACTTGACACTCACCCAACGAATGCAATACTTAGTACAAGTCTCAATAGGACACTCGATGCCCAGTCTCGAGGTGCTCGACATGGAACGTTTCAAACCAACCCTCTAAAGTTGGTTTCATATCCGCCATCCAATGCACAACCCAACTACATGGGTTATCCAATTGGTCTGTGGGCATTTGTTGTGACATTAAAATACCGTTCAACGTTAGTAATAAGCACAACAAATGCAATGTCAGTGACGAATACTTACTCTATTCATCAGGATAATATTGTATTTATAAAGATCAACAAATAGTTCATAAAACAACCAATCCAATTGGCTTTCTGGTCACCTATTCTAACAACGCGCGTGCGCAAGCTCAGACGCCCGATCGAGCGCACACCATGCGCATGGATCGGCAGACAAGGCCTGCTAACTGTGCGCGCAGTGTTAGAATAGGTGACCGTGAAGCCAATCTAATTGGGTTAATGTAACCTATGTCTGAATAATTTTGGTGTTTTTAATAATTTTCATGAATAAGAAAGTGATATTCATTTGGCTCAATACTTTATTTGTGTTCACTTACTATTTTATATTAATTGTTCACTGCACAAGCAAAGCCCACAAATCGAAACTGAAGGACAAGCGGATCCGCCCGGGAGCGCGAGCGGAAGCGAGAAAGGCGAGAAAGTGCGTAAATTTAAATAAAATTCAAAATACGCGAATCCCAAGGGGTGTACCCTTGGGTGCTCAACCGGGCGTTCGATGTAGGATGTGTAAATATTAAAACATATATTTAAAACACATAGGGCATAGATATATAAATGGAATCAATCAAAGCGTAATAAATCGTTACCTTTGATTGTTTAGCGTATGCTCCCGGCTACTAGCGTTGTTCCTTCTCCGGAATGCTCATGAAATCCAAACGTATGGATTCTCCAAAGGTGATCCACACCACACCGGAAGAAACACGCGTTCTTCTTGCTAGAAAAGAACGGGTTTAGGAAGGAATCGGTTTAAGAGAAGAACACTATGAATTAGTGTTCTCTTAAACTTACTTTGTTCTTCTTCTTGATTCAAAAATCAAGTGAAGAACACAAGTGTAAGAGAGGGAGGGAGCACGAAAATTGAGAGAGAGGAGAGGATTTTTGTCTTCTCTTTTTCCTAGAAAAAGATGAATAATGAATCACTTATGCTAGGTGTTGTATATTCTAATATATATACATAATTAATGTGATTATTGGAATGTGTCTAGGTTCATCCAAGGATGTCTAGATTCATTCCAATCAATCACCATCAATTCTTCAATCAAGCCTACCAAAAATTTATGGTATGATCAAATCATACCAAAAGGGAAGAGCTTGATTGGAGTTGATTTGTCTCTTTCCAAAAGAGACAAGTCAACATACCACCTAGCATGAAACATGGCTGATTTTGCTTCCTCCAAGGGAGCATGTCGGCTATGTTTAATTAAGGGAAGAAGTCCAACTTCTTCCTATTCCAAATTAGGAATTATTTCTCCTCTCGGGTATAATTTAACGGACCGGGTTTTATCGTAATCCAATTACGACGAACCCAATATTAAATCTAATTTAATGTCCACTTAAATTATTTCCGTTGATCTTTTAATCCAATTAAAAGATCCAACGTCTCAACATCTCAACTTTCCATATTTAATCGAAAATCCAATTTACCGATTAAATGAAAGCCCGATACAATATCGGCCCGTCCATCCAATGGACTTTCCCTTAAGTAATCCAATTACTTATTTTATCCTTCGAGATTGACTCCAAGTCGATCTCTCAACCTCCTCGGTGATTGGTGTGTGACCCTTTAGGTTCACCCTCAGCTAGACTTGGGCCCGTGTCCCACAAGGGCCCTTTACCATGGGTGGCCGTCTAGCAACGGTCCATGGCACTAGAGACTAGGTGAATTGGCGTGAACATTTAGGCGCCGATTCCGTACGGGTACGATCCTTCCGTCTACCGTCTCCCGGCCTTAGTCTAGGGTATGGAATTGGGCGTCGGTTCCCATCCTTGACTAGGCATCTATGCTTAATACTCGAGACCACGTATGCTTCATTGCGTCGACACAGGAAAACTATTCCCTGTTCGACCAACCACTGTGGCCACAGCTTCAAACAGCATGAACGTGTCTCCGAGTGCATAGGAGATACCTCTGTCACATACTGACAGGGGACGGATCCTCTTCTTGGAATCCACCGTCCTCGCTACACATTCTGACTGCACTGGACAAGGCTTATATTGATCATCTTACAGAATGATCACCTCTCGCCAGATCCAAGATACAGCCGTCCTGTGCACGTGACTGCCATGATTCCTCAAGTCTGAGGATTACTCCCGTACTATCGGAACCGGGGAAAACCAATCATACCGACCAAGCCTCCAAGGCTTCCATATGATGATCCCCGCGAGTCAGTCCAGTCGGCTCGACCCCAGTCGACCAACCCATCAAGACCGTGTAGGCGTCCCACGCCTGTCGCCGATGAAACACGGCACTCATCCAATGAACACGACTCTTGATGCAAGTCTCAATAGGACTCTCGATGCCCTGTCTCGAGGTCCTCGACTTGGAACGTTTCAGACCCAACTCTTAATCAGTTGGTTTCATGACCACCATCCAATGCGTGGCCCAACTGCACGAGTTGTTATCTATGGTCTGTGGGCTTTGTTGCGATATAAGTTAAACACCATTTTAACAAATGTAAGATGAGCGCAACAAAGAAGGTACCATTGGTGACGAATACTCATCTTATTCATCACATAATAATATTACATTCACATCAAGTTGTCGGATAGGTTACAAATTGCCAAACCTATTGGCTTTCTGGTCACCTATTCCAACAGAAACGACATTCTGAGAAACTAGAACTGCGCATTAGATGGCAGTTCATGAAATCAGTTTCTATGGATCGGTCTGAAACACTCCGAGTCAAGGAATCTCGAGATAGGGTATCGAGAATCCGTGTGAGACTTGCACTAAGCAATTGCAGTCGCGTTTCATCGACAAGTGATGAGGCTCGTCCATGCAATGTTAGTGGGTCAGCCAGCTAGGTGCTAGCTGACTGAGGTGACTCGTAGGAACCGTCATATGGAAGACCTTGAGTAGGGTTGGTCGGTATGACTTGTATTCCCAGTTCCAACAGTACTGATTTGATCCTCGGACTTGAGGAACTGTTGAGATCACCTTCACACTGCGCTTGTATCTTAGATTTGGCAAGAGGCTACCAAGTCAAGTGACTCGGTTGTCATAAGCCCTATCTAGTGCAGTCAAGATGTGTAGTGTGACAGTAGGTCCTAAGAGATGATCCATCTCCTGTTAAAAGGTTGACAGTAATGTCTCACTTTACTCTTAGACTCGTCCCTAATAAATCTGTGGCCACAGTGACTGAACAATGGGGTAGGACCCCTATGACGTTTAGTGTGGACGAGCCAAGGCTTAAGTCAAGAATGGGTACCTACATCCTAAAGATCCATACCCCAGACTATAAGCTGTGAGATAGTAGATCGAAGGATACACGTATTGAAGAGCCTTAATGTTCACGCCATAAATATTCACCTAGTCTCTCGTGCCATGGAGCGTTGCTAGACGGCCACACATGGTGACGGACGAATTCCTTCATGAGATGATTAGAGATTCGGCCAAGTCTAGTTAAGGATGAACCTAAAGAGTCACACACAATCTGTTGGTGACAAGATATTTAATTTTGAATTAATTTAGGGAGGTTGAACAATTTAATTTGAATAAATTGGTTCCCTTTTCTCGGATTGTTGATTCCTTTAATTAGATTAAATAGAATTAACAAATAAATTAGATTTAATGGAAATAATGAAACGGGCTTAAAATAAATATTAATGATTTAAAGCCCTATGGTGTATTTAAATAGGATTTAAATATTCCATAAATAATCCATCAAGGAGCTGGACGGACGAGATCAAAGAAGAGATATCAAAGGCCTAGATTAGTTTGACTAATCTAAAGTCTAGTTTGACTAGGACTTTGACTAGGTCAAAATCCTAGTCAAACTATGCTTCTTAGAGTTGGAGTTTGAAGAGGAATAGGATTCCACTTCTGTAAATACTCCTAGAAGCAAACTTGAGAAGGATGATCAACTAGTGAGCACACACACACACACACACACTATCAAAGGCAAGAGGGCTTGCGCACTGCCGCTAGCCAACGAGCCCAGTACACGCAGCCGCAAGACGCAAGGGGCCAATCGCGCCTGCCAGCCAGGCTGGGGGGGCGCACGCATACAGCGCGCAAAGGCAAGTGGCTGCCTGCGCGCGCAGGTGATGCCGGCAGCGGTGGCCATCACCGTTTTTCCGTCTTTATGTTATTTCTTGAAATTGTAAATTTTGGGACTTTTCTGAATTATTTTCTGAATTTTTTCTGAAGAACATTATTTTGAAATATTTTATTTTTCGTTAGGTTTGGAACCACCTAAAATTTACTTATTTTTATGATGAGGAAAGGATTTCCTAACAAGAAATATTATAATGGTTGCACCGATGGTCGAGTTTCTTGTGTAGAAATTTTGCGTTTATTTTTGCAACATACGATATTGGTTATCATGTATTTATGTGAATAGCATGTTTACTTGGACATGTTATATTGCTATTTGCATTGATGAGATTGACGAATGGATTATCAGAAAGCCCTTAAACCGAATGTATGATTTATTTTTGGGTTAACTACACCTAGACTCCCTCTGAGAATGCAAAATTACACTTTTTCCCGAAGAAGTTTTGAAATTACACTTACACCCCCTCTAAAAATTCTCTATTTACACTTGACCCCCTTTCATTACAATTTAGATGAAAAATGTTGACGTTAGCAAAAAAAAATTACATAAGCTTTCAATTTTGCCAATCATCATTCTAATGGGCCTTCGTCTCTTTTGTCTTTCTTCACTTCATGGAAACGCCTTGGAACCTCCAGTCTGGGCTCTCCATGTGCACCTTCCTTCTTCTCCATCAATTACATAAAAGTAAAACCTCACTCCTATTCTACTCTCATTACATATAAAAAATAAAAACCCCAGCGAAAACCCGGGGGGAGTACATAAGGAGGGAGATAGAATGCCTTATTATTCCAAGGAAACTAGAAAGAGAGAAGGAGAAAGCAGTAAAAGAGGCACACAGGCCCAACATAAAAGTAAACCATACATTCGGTCTAGGGCTCATGATCAACCGTTTGCATCCAACACACATAATTATATGATCCAACCACATAATAATAATATGCCAATAATACATGATCAGCAATCATAATTATCCAAGATAAAACAAATAAATAAATGCGTAGCATGTGAAAATATGGTATAACCGTTGGTAATAATATTTTCTCATTTTAGGAAAACCTTTCCTCATTATTTTGAAGTAAATTATTCCCGGGATTTCAAATCCAATATATTTTACTTCCCAAAATAATGTCTTAGAAAATTAGGCAAAATTGAACAAAAACGAATTTTCAGAATTAATTAAAAAATTAAAACTGAAAAATAATTAATAAAAATAGAAATAGGGTAAAAAACCCTAGAAGCACCGGCAGCCGGCCGCCGCCACCGGCAGCAACCTACCAGGTCGGCAGCGCGGGCTTCCAGCACACTGGCCTGGCGCGCGCGCGCGGGCTTCCCTGCCCATTTGCGCGTGCACCCGGCTAGCGGCAGTGCCCGGTCGCACGTCTGCCTGGTGGGCTGCGCGCAGCCTTGCGCGTCTGGCCGGGCGGCTGCACGCAGGCTTCCGCTGCCTGCGCACGGCTGCGCGCAGCCAGCCTCCGGCTGGTCGGCATGCGGCGTTTCTTCGTTCTTCGTTCAATTTTCACCCCCTGTTTCCCAAAAAAAACAGAAAATACCAATGATGCTACAATCACATGAATTAAAGGCAAGAAAACGACATGCTTTAACAATCAAGAAACTAAGAATTAATTAAAAACATGTCAAGAACACGTTTCATGCTTAAAACACACATTAAACCCTAGGCCTATACACCGAACCGGGCTCTGATACCACTGAAAGATTGTGGATCGTCCCGAGAAAATAGCGCGAATGCGGAAGCGCGGTATGAATTAAAATACGAAAATTAAACATGCTTTAATTAAAATTAAAGAAACTCATTCAAGGGGTGTACCCTTGAAGTTTCCTGGGCGTTCAGTGTATCTCATGAATTAAATAACATAAACAAATCATGGAGGCCATAGGATTTGAAAAATAAAAGGGACGAAAATAATAAATCGGAACCTACCGATTGTCGTTTTCGTCTTCTAATTGCTACTCGCGTTGTTCCCCGATTTGCTCCAAGTCTCGCGTTTGAGACTCTCCAAATATAACACGCAATCCACCCACGTATCTTGCACATCGTGCTAGCGAACGAACAAGTAATATTCTGGAGAGGATGAATTAATAACACGTTATTGATTAACGGTATTAATTCTCCTTAGATCTAATGTTCCAAGAACAAAAGAATCAAGAAGTATTTTCTTGAGAGTGAGAGAGAGGGGGCGGACGAGAGGGGAGAGAGAGAGAGCTGAATTGGTGTGTGTTGTGTGTGTGTTGGAATTGAAAGAAAATCCGGTGGATAGTCCCGGGAATTGTGCGAATGCGGAAGCGCGGTAAAAATAAACATATTAAAATTTACAAAATAAAAGGCATGCTTTTAATTTAAAGAAACACGCTCAAGGGGTGTGCCCTTGAGGTTCCCGGGCGTTTGGTGTATCTCATGATCATAAAATAAATAAATAAATCATGGAGGCCATAGAGTTGAAAAAATAAAGAGGGACGAAATCTTAAACGAGACCTACCCGTTGTCGTTTTCGTCTTCAACTGCTACTCGCGTTGTTCCCCGTTTTGAACCAAGACCTCGTTCTTGAGATCCTCCAAATCGTGACACACGATCCACCCACGTATCTTGCACGTCGTGCTAGCAACGAACAAGTATTATTTTTGGAGTGGACGAATCAATAACTCGTTATCAATTAACGGTATTGGTTCGTCTAAGTTCTTGATGTTCCAAGAACAAAAAGAACTAAAGAAAAAAAATATTTTCTTGCGAGAGAAAGAGAGAGGGGCGGACGAGAGGTAGGAAAGGGGAGAGTGTGTGTTGTGTGTGTTTTTCAAGAATCATCATCTCTCAAATGTTGGAATGCTAGAGGTATATATAGAGGAAGAGTTTAATCCTCTTTAAACTCAAACTCTAAGTAACCTAATTTGACTAGGATTTTGACCTAGTCAAAGTCCTAGTCAAACTAGTGTTTGACCTAGTCAAACTAATCCTAGCCTTCCATCTCCCCTTTCCATCTCAACCGTTGATTTTAATTTAATGGAATATTTAAATCCTATTAAATATTCCAAAAGGCTAAAAGAATAAATATAATATAATAAATAAATAAATATTATAATTTATTCTAAGCCCATTAAATCAACCCTTTTTTAATAAATCCTATTTATTAATTTAATTACCTTTATCAAATAGAAGGAATTAATTTCTCCAAGAAAATATAGGACCCGATTAAATCTAATTTAATCATTCCTTTACTCCAATATTTAATTCTAAATTAAATACTAAGTGTGTGTGGATAGTGTGTGACTCTTTAGGTTCACCATTCAGCTAGACTTGGTCGGATTCCTAGAATCCGTCCGTTACCATGGGTGGCCATCTAGCAACGGTCCATGGCACTAGAGACTAGGTGAAATATTCGGGGATGAACATTTAGGCTCTAACAGTACACTTGTCCTTCTGTCTTCGGTCTCATCACTTAGGGTCTAGGGCACGGAAAATGCAGGTACCCATTTTGGACCTAAGTGTCGGTCTGTCCTCACTAAACGCCGCAAGGGAAACCTTTTCCCTTCTGTTCAGTCACTGTGGCCACAGATTTCAGGGACAAGACACAGAGCATATATGAGACTCAACTGTCAACACCTTTTGACAGGAGACAGATCCTTTCTTGGAAACTACTGTCACTTTGTGCACCCGAGCTGCACTAGACATGGCTTATGACTACTCAAGAGTATTTTGGCAATCTCTCACCATATCTAAGATACAGACCTGACGCACAGGTAAACTCAGCAGTTCCTCAAGTCAAAGGACTTGGCCTGTACCGTTGGAACCGGGAATACGCGTCATACCTTGCTGACCATACTCAAGGTCCTCCGTAAGATGGTTTCCCGCGAGTCACCTCAGTCAGCTGCTTCCTAGCACGCTGACCCACTAACATTGCTTAGACGACCTTCGTCACCCATCGATGAAATACGACAGCAGATGCTTAGTGCAAGTCTCAAAGGGAATCCCGGTACCCATTTTCGGGATTCCTTGACTTGGAGATTTCCGGACTGATTCGGTAAGACTGATTTCATGGACCTACCTCCAAGCGTAGTCCCAGTCCCCGAAATCAATTCTTAGTCCGTGGGCTTTGTTTGCGTAGTGAACAGAAACGTAAATGCAGATAAGTGACCGTAAACAAAGTATTGCCATATGAATTTTCACTTCTTTATTCATAAATGTTTTTATCAAATACCAAAGAATTGTCTAGACATAGGTTACATATTCCTGCCAAAATTGGCTTACATGGTCACCTATTCTAACAATCTCCCACTTGACCTTTAAAGCCAATTGCTCATATGCTTAATCCCCATCTTCTCAAGATGTTGCGTATGAGCGCTCTGCGACATAGGCTTTGTCAGCGGGTCTGCTGTGTTGTCTGCCGAGTTGACTCGGTCCATCCGGACGTCACCTCTTCCTACCATTTCTCTAAGAAGCTGGTAGCGTCTAAGAATGTGTTTGGAACGGTGATGAGATCTCGGTTCCTTTGCTTGCGCTATAGCGCCGTTGTTATCACAGAAGATGACAACGAGCTCGGCGATGCTAGGCACCACACCCAACTCTTGGATGTAGTTTCTCATCCAAACCGCTTCCTTAGCAGCTTCTGAAGCTGCTATGTATTCAGCCTCTGTGGTGAAGTCAGCAATGGTTGCTTGCTTGGAACTTTTCCAAGCTACTACTCCTCCATTGAGTTTGAATACGTACCCCGATTGAGACTTGGCATCATCGTCATCAGACTGGAAGCCAGCGTCGCTAAAGCCTTCCAGAATTAGTTCTCCATTGCCATAGACTAGGAACATTTCCTTAGTCCTTCTTAGGTACTTAAGGATGCCCTTAACAGCATTCCAATGTGCCTCTCCTGCGCAGGACTGATATCTGCTTGTTACGCTCAAAGCGTATGCAATGTCAGGCCTAGTGCAGTGGACCGCATATTGTATGCTACCTACGACGGAGGCATAGGGGATGACCTTCATCCTTTCAAGTTCCTCATCAGTCTGTGGGGACTGTTTCTTGGATAACTTGATCCCATGCCTCATTGGAAGGAATCCTCGTTTGGAGTTGTCCATTCGATATCTCTTTAGGACTTTCTCCATATACGAGTTTTGGGTGAGTCCTAACATCCTTTTAGATCTGTCCCTGACAATCTGGATGCCTAGGATGTAGGAGGCTTCACCCAAGTCCTTCATGGAAAACTGGGTTGACAACCATGCTTTTGTGTTTCCTAACATTCTGACGTCATTACCAATGAGCAGAATGTCATCCACATAAAGCACTAGGAACACTATTGAGCTCCCACTGACCTTCTTGTATACACAAGGGTCGGATTCGTTTTTGATGAAGTCATAACCCCGTATTACTTCCTCAAATCGAATGTTTCCAACTTCGGGAGGCTTGTTTGAGGCCATAGATGGACTTCTGGAGGCGACAGACTTTCTGTTCTTCTCCAGTGACCGTGAAACCCTGCGACTGATCCATATAGATCTCTTCTTCAACGAAACCGTTGAGGAAGGCCGTTTTCACGTCCATCTTTCATATCTCATAGTCATACCATGTTGCTATGGCGAGCAGAATCCGAATGGATTTAGCCATGGCTACTGGCGAGTAGGTATCCTCAAAATCGACCCCGGGTCGTTGAGTGTATCCCTTAGCTACAAGCCTAGCCTTAAAGGTTGTGACTTCTCCATCAACGCCAAGTTTGCGCTTGTAGACCCACTTACAGCTCACTGGCTTAACACCTTTCGGTGGATCTACAAGACTCCAAACTTGGTTCTCGCTCATGGAGTCCATTTCGGCTTTCATGGCCTCAAGCCATTTCCCGGAGTCGATGTCAGACATCGCTTCTCCATAAGTCTTAGGATCGTTATCCAAAAGATCGGTCGCACCTAGAAAGCCATATCTCATTGGAGGTATGGACTCGCTAGTGGACCTACGGAGAACGGGAACGTCAGTGGTGACTGTGGGCGCTGACTGTATCGGAGCCAGTGGTTCAGGAACTGGGGCTGGCTGTTCCTGAGGCTGTCCTTCATGCCTAGCATGTTGGACTTCTTGAGGTTGGTCAGCCCTTCGGCTGTCTATCCTGAATCCTCTAAGTGAGGGTTCTGCGGCTTCTTCTGATGGCTGGATTCCATCACTTGATTCCTCAAGGATCAGCTCATCAGGTTGGATATCCTCCGGGAAGCCTTGCTCCAAGAATACTGCATTTCTTGAAACAAACACCTTTTGTTCCAAGGGGTCATAAAAGTAATAACCCGCAGTTTCTTTAGGGTATCCAACGAACCTGCATAAGCTAGACCTAGATTCTAACTTATCTCCCACTAACCTCTTGACGTATGCGGGCTACCCCACACTTTCAAGTAGTTGTAGGATGCAGGCTTGCCGTGCCATATCTCATATGGCGTTTGGGTCAATGTGCTAGTAGGCGCTAAATTCAATAATTTGGCCGCCGTTTCTAGTGCATAGCCCCAAAACGATAAGGGCAATTTGGTAAAACTCATCATGGACCGAACCATGTCCAACAGGGTTCGATTCCTCCTTTCAGAAACACCATTTAACTGCGGTGTTCCTGGAGGTGTCCATTCTGATATTATACCATGTTCTTTTAGATAATCTAGGAACTCCGTACTAAGGTATTCACCGCCTCGGTCCAACCGAAGGATTTTAATTTTGCAGTTGGTTTGGTTCTCCACTTCAAGTCTGAATTCTTTAAACCTCTCAAGAGCTTCAGACTTGTACCTCATCAGGTAACATAACCATACTGTGAATGATCATCGGTGAAGGTTATGAAGTAGGAGAACCCACCTCGGGCCTGCATTTTTGGTCCACAAACGTCTGTATGGACCAAGTCCAACAGACCTGTGGCAAGCCTGCTTTGTCTTACAAAGGGCCTCTTGGTCATTTTCCCTCTTAGACAGGACTCACAAGTTGGTAGATCGCTCAAGTCCCCAACCTCTAGGTTCTTTGAGTCTACCAACCTTTTCATCCTATCTTGGGATATGTGACCTAGCCTAGCGTGCCACAGACGTGCGTTCCCGTTATTATCTAATTTTCGTTTGTGTTGTGCATTGAGGATGAAATTCGTTTGTTGCAAGATATAGAGTCTGTTATGTAATGTACCAAGTAGATGAGCAATTCCACACCTCATCAAATAAAAGCAATTTTTATTGATTCTAAACTCATAACCACTATTGTCCAACAATGGAATGGAAATGATGTTTTTAATCATACTGGGTACAAAATAAACTTGTTCTAAATCTATGCTAATATTATCACTAATCACTAGAGTGGCGGATCCTACTGCTTCTGCCGAGATGGCCTTGCCATTCCCAAGCTTCAGGATCATGTCCCCGCTACCCAGTTTTCTGCTTCTTTTCAACACCTGCAAGTCATTGCAAATGTGAGCTCCACAGCCGATATCTAATACCCAAGAGGCAGAACTAGTGACCATATTAACCTCAATCACATATATACCTTGGTTCAAGAAGAGTTTGGGGCACTCTCTCTTCCAATGCCCTTTCTCACGGCAGTTGATACATATGTCATATGCCTTTGACTGTTGCTTGGAGACAACCTTTCCCTTTCCTTTGCCTTTCCCCTCTTTGGCAATGGGAGCACTCTTAGTGTTCGTAGCTGCTTTGACGGCCTTTCCCTTCCCTTTCTTCTTCTTCCAACGTCCGGCACCCTTGCCTTTCGTATTAGAAGTTGAAGCACCTCCAAACAATACCAAAGGCGTGGACTTCTTAGTCGTTGCCTCGTATTGCACCAACATATTGATCAACTCATGAATGCCCTTCTCAAGTGCGTTCATGTTGTAGTTGACGATAAATTGGTCAAAGGAGGGTGGGAGTGACTGAAGGATCATATCTATGTACGTTTCATTATCGAGACCTGCCTTTAGGTCCTCGAGCTTTTCCACCAGGGTAAGCATTTTAACCCCGTGCTCTTGTACAGAGGATCCTTCTGTCATTTTAGTTTCAAAGAACGCCTTGGTCGCGACATACCTAGTATGCCGGTCCGGGACTGCATAGCAATCCTTAAGGCGAGCCATAATGGAAGGGACATCGTCTAGCCTTTCATATTGCTTCTGAATCTCATTGGTCATCGAAGCAAGTATGATGCTACGGACCTTCCGATTATCCTTATGCCAAGTCTTGAACGTCTCACGTTCTTCTGGCGTGGATCCTTCCGGTAAGGTCCTAGGGAGAGGCTCGTCCATGACGTAGCCTTGGTTCTCGTAATCTAGGACTATCCTGAGATTGCGCAACCAGTCGTTGTAGATTGTTCCATTGAATTTGTTTGTCTCAAGAATGGTGGAAAGTGGGTTCTTAGACATTTTAAAATCTACATTTTAGAAAACAGCGCGCGATCAGCAGAAAATAAAAGACGGTGGTTTGATAAAATAATTAAATGCATGGACTTTAGTCATTAAATCCTCCCACTATTTATACGAAAACACGGTACTCTCAAACGTGATTTTCGGGAAATCCTTTCCAAGTGGGCTTAGGATCCACAGCGATTTTCCCATATCCCGCTTTTACGATTCGCATGGAAAAGATCCTGTGGGAGGTATTCCATACCATTCTCGTACCACGAGATTCTCAAGATTATTGCCTCACCCTTTCACATGATCCCGAGGACTCCAAGCGAATCATGTTAATTGGGCGTTAGACCCAACCCAATCGACCGAGCCACGGACCCACTGGTACCCCCACGACTCGTGAGATAGGTAGCAGCAACCCGCTTTTCGTTCATGACATAATGCAGCTTCCTTTAAGTACAATAACGTGCCACGACTCGTGAGACCACGCTATTGACCTAAAGCAGCTTCCTCACTATGCCATGGATTGGAAGGCATGGACAAACTCCTAGAGTTCATGTCCACTTTGTCTAGGGTCTAATATTTTGACATTGGTCCAACCAATGTGAGAGTAAGTAATGACCGAGATCTCAAATAAATATCTACACATACATCCATAATGCGTAAATAAACCATTCATAGCAGTTATATGATAAATAAACAATCCATTCATCCATCATCATAACCACATGCAAAATTAAAGCCTAGCACGCCCCTGTTGGATGATCACGAGCCCGTATCCTATGCGATCCACTGAGCCCGCAGTGGATCTATGGTCAATCTAGGGTTGGTCCTATACTATTACATTAATAGTAACCCAATCATCATGCTGATGGGCCTTGGTCTCTTTTCCTCTTTCTTCACTTCATGGAAAACACCAAGGGGCCTCCCGTCTGGGCTCTCCATGTGGTCCTTCCTTCTTCTCCACCAATTACAAAAAAGGAAACCTCACTCCTAGTCTACTCTCATTACATATTAAAAATAGAAACCCCAGCGAAAACCCGGGGGGAGTACATAAGGAGGGAGGTAGAATGCCTTATTATTCCAAGGCAACTAGAAAGAGAGAATGAGAAAGCAGTAAAAGAGGCACACAGGCCCAACAGAAAATAAACCATACATCCGGTCTTAGGGCTCGCGATCATCCAATTCCATCCAACACACATAATCACATGATCCAATCACATAATTACATAATACCAACAACATATGATTTCCAATCATAAATATCCAAAATAATTAATGAATATGTGCACAACGTGTGAAAAATAAAACACAAATATTGGTAATAATATTTTCTTGTTTTAGGAAAACCTTTCCTCATTATTTTAAGTAAAATAACCCCGGGATTCCGAACCAATTTATTTTACTCCTAAAATAATGTCTTTAGAAAAATAGGCATAATTGAACCAAAAACGATTTTTCAGAATTAATTCAAAATTAAAACTGAAAATAATTAAAAATAAAAGAAAAATACTGCTAGGGTTTTGAAACCCTAGCAGCAGCAGCTGCCGCTGCCGCCGCCGCCGCCGGCTCGCCGGCACGCGTGCAGGGCAGCAGGCTCAGCCTGCCGCCCCTGCGCGCGCGCAGGCAGGCTGCTGCGCGCGCAGGCTCCCCTGCCTTGCGCGCGAGCTGGCCTGCTGGCTGCCGGCCGTGCCGTGCGCAGTGCGCGCGCAAACGCGCACTGGGCACGCCTGCCGGGCGCGCGCGCGCAGACTCCTTCGTCTGCGTGCGCGCGCGCCTGGCGGCGCCGCCCAGGGCCTGTCCGCGCGCGGACTCACAGGCGCGCGGCCTTGCGCGTGCGCGTGCGCGCGCAGACACCCTTGTCTACGTGCGCACGCGCCTGGAGGCGCTGCCCTGCGCGCAGCCTTCCTGGCTGCGCGCTGCCCCCGCGCAGGCCTCCCTTGCCTGCGCGCGTCTGCCCTGCCGGCAACGTGCGGCTAGGCCTCCCGGCTGGCCGGCTGCATCGTTTCTCGTTTTTCGTTCAATTTTCCACCCCGTTTCCCAAGTAAAACAGAAAATTACCAACATGCAGAAATTCACACAAATCAAAAGCAATAAAATCGACATGCTTAAAATCAGGAACAATCAAGATTTAATAAAAACATGCCAATTTCACGTTTCATGCTTATAACGCACATAAACCCTAGGCCTATACACCGAACCGGGCTCTGATACCACTGAAAGAAAATCCGGTGGATCGTCCCGGGAATTGCGCGAATGCGGATGCGCGGTAAAAATAAACATATTAAAATTTACAAAATAAAAGGCATGCTTTTAATTTAAAGAACACGCTCAAGGGGTGTGCCCTTGAGGTTCCCGGGGGTTTGGTGTATCTCATGATCATAAAATAAATAAATAAATCATGGAGGCCATAGAGTTGAAAAATAAAGAGGGACGAAAATCTTAAACGAGACCTACCCGTTGTCGTTTTCGTCTTCAATTGCTACTCGTGTTGTTCCCCGTTTTGCACCAAGACCTCGTTCTTGAGATCCTCCAAGTCGTGACACACGATCCACCCACATATCTTGCACGTCGTGCTAGCAACGAACAAGTATTATTTTTGGAGTGGACGAATCAATAACTCGTTATCAATTAACGGTATTGGTTCGTCTAAGTTCTTGATGTTCCAAGAACAAAAAGAACTAAAGAAAAAAAAATATTTTCTTGCTAGAGAAAGAGAGAGGGGCGGACGAGAGGTAGGAGAGTTGGAGAGTGTGTGTTGTGTGTGTTTTTCAAGAATCATCATCTCTCAAATGTTGGAATGCTAGAGGTATATATAGAGGAAGAGTTTAATCCTCTTTAAACTCAAACTCTAAGTTACCTAATTTGACTAGGATTTTGACCTAGTCAAAGTCCTAGTCAAACTAGTGTTTGACCTAGTCAAACGAATCCTAGCCTTCCATCTCCCCTTTCCATCTCAACCGTTGATTTTAATTTAATGGAATATTTAAATCCTATTAAATATTCCAAAAGGGTAAAAGATTAAATATAATATAATAAATAAATAAATATTATAATTTATTCTAAGCTCATTAAATCAACCCTTTTTTAATAAATCCTATTTATTAATTTAATTCCCTTTATCAAATAGAAGGAATTAATTTCTCCAAGAAAATATAAGACCCGATTAACTCTAATTTAATCATTCCTTTACTCCAATATTTAATTCTAAATTAAATACTAAGTGTGTGTGGATAGTGTGTGACTCTTTAGGTTCACCATTCAGCTAGACTTGGTCGGATTCCTAGAATCCGTCCGTTACCATGGGTGGCCATCTAGCAACGGTCCATGGCACTAGAGACTAGGTGAAATATTCGGGGATGAACATTTAGGCTCTAACAGTACACTTGTCCTTCTGTCTTCGGTCTCATCACTTAGGGTCTAGGGCACGGAAAATGCAGGTATCCATTTTGGACCTAAGTGTCGGTCTGTCCTCACTAAACGCCGCAAGGGAAACCTTTTCCCTTCTGTTCAGTCACTGTGGCCACAGATTTCAGGGACAAGACACAGAGCATATATGAGACTCAACTGTCAACACCTTTTGACAGGAGACAGATCCTTTCTTGGAAACTACTGTCACTTTGTGCACCCGAGCTGCACTAGACATGGCTTATGACTACTCAAGAGTATTTTGGCAATCTCTCACCATATCTAAGATACAGACCTGATGCACAGGTAAACTCAGCAGTTCCTCAAGTCAAAGGACTTGGTCTGTACCGTTGGAACTGGGAATACGCGTCATACCTTGCTGACCATACTCAAGGTCCTCCGTAAGACGGTTCCCGCGAGTCACCTCAGTCAGCTGCTTCCTAGCACGCTGACCCACTAACACTGCTTAGACGACCTTCGTCACCCATCGATGAAATACGACAGCAGATGCTTAGTGCAAGTCTCAAAGGGAATCCCGGTACCCATTTTCGGGATTCCTTGACTTGGAGATTTCAGGACTGATTCGGTAAGACTGATTTCATGGACCTACCTCCAAGCGTAGTCCCAGTCCCCGAAATCGATTCTCAGTCCGTGGGCTTTGTTTGCGTAATGAACAGAAACGTAAATGCAGATAAGTGAACGTAAACAAAGTATTGCCATATGAATTTTCACTTCTTTATTCATAAATGTTTTTATCAAATACCAAAGAATTGTCTAGACATAGGTTACATATTCCTGCCAAAATTAGCTGACATGGTCACCTATTCTAACAGGAATTTCATCACTTTTCAAATAGTGAAAGACTAGGACTATATATGGAGGAGGAGTTTAATCCTCTTTAAACTCCAACTCTAAAGAGGTCTATTTTGACTAGGATTTTGACCTAGTCAAAGTACTATTTGACCTAGTCAAATTAATCCTAGCCATCCATCTCTCCCTTTCAATCTCAACCATTAATTTAATTTAATGGTATATTTAAATCCTATTAAATATTCCAAAGGCCAAATAAAAAAAATAAATTATAAATATTTATTCTAGGCCTATTAAATTAATCCTCTAATAAATCTAATTTATTAGATTAATTCCTTTTATCAAATAATAGGAATTAATTCTCCAAGAAAATTAGGGACCCGATTAAATCCAATTTAATAATTCCTTTTCTCCAGTATTTAATTCTAAATTAAATACTTGATGTGTGGGGATTGTGTGTGACTCCTTAGGTTCACCTTTCAGCTAGACTTAGTCGGATTCCTAGAATTCGTCCGTTACCATGGGTGGCCATCTAGCAACGGTCCATGGCACTAGAGACCAGGTGAAATTTCGGGGATGAACATTTAGGCTCTAACAGTACACTTGTCCTTCTGTCTACGGTCTCACCACTTAGGGTCTAGGGCACGGAAAATGCAGGTACCCATTTTGGACCGAAGTGTCGGTCTGTCCTTACTAAACGCCGCAAGGGAAACCTTCCCTTCTGTTCAGTTACTGTGGCCACAGATTTTAGGGACAAGACACAGAGCATACGTGAGACTCAACTGTCAATGCCTTTTGAAAGGAGACAAATCCTTTCTTGGAAACTACTGTCAGTCTGTACACCAGAGCTGCTCTAGACATGGCTTATGACTACTCAAATGCTTCTTGACAATCTCTCACCATATCTAAGATACAAACCTGATATACAGGTAAACTCAGCAGTTCCTCATGTCAAAGGACCTGGCCTGTACCGTTGGAACCGGGAATACACGTCATACCTTGCTGACCCTACTCAAGGTCCTCCGTAAGACGGTTCCCGCGAGTCACCTCAGTCAGCTGCTCCCTAGCAGGCTAACCCACTAACACTGCTTAGACGACCTTCGTCACCTGTCGATGAAATACGACAGCAGATGCTTAGTGCAAGTCTCAAGGGGAATCTCGGTACCCATTTTCGAGATTCCTTGACTTGGAGATTTCCGGACTGATTCGGCGGGACTGATTCCATGGACCTACCTCCAAGCGTAGCCCTAGTCCCCGAAATAGGTTTTTAGTCCGTGGGCTTTGTTTGCGTAGTGAACAGATAGATATAAAGCAGTAAAGTGAACGCAAACAAAGTAATGTCAAAATGAATTTCACTTCTTTGTTCATTAATAGTTTATCAAACACTGAAATTGTATAGACATAGGTTACATTTTGCCCGCCAAGATTGGCTATATGGTCACCTATTCTAACACGTTTGTTGCCGATGAAACTCGAGACTACGCATGCTTCATTGCGTCGACACAGGAAACCATTCCCTGTTCGATCAACCACTGTGGCCACAGCTTTAAACAGCATGAACGTGTCTCCGAGCGCATAGGAGATACCTCTGTCACATACTGACAGGGGACGGATCCTCTTCTTGGAACCCACAGTCCTCGCTACACATTCCGACTGCACTGGACAAGGCTTATGATAATCATCTTATAGAATGATTACCTCTCGCCACATCCAAGATACAGCCGTCACGTGCACGCGAATGCCATGATCCCGCAAGTCTGAGGATTACTCCCGTACTATCAGAACCGGGGAAAACCAATCATACCGACCAAGCCTCCAAGGCTTTCATATGATGATCCCCACGAGTCAGTCCAGTCGGCTAGACCCCAGTCGACCAACCCATCAAGATCGTGTAGGCGTCCCACGCCTGTCGCCGATGAAACACGGCACTCATCTAATGAACACGACTCTTGGCGCAAGTCTCAATAGGACTCTCGATGCCCTGTCTCGAGGTCCTCGACTTGGAACGTTTCAGACCCAACTCTTAATCAGCTGGTTTCATGACCACCATCCAATGCGTGGCCCAACTGCACGAGTTGTTATCCATGGTCTGTGGGCTTTGTTGCGATATAAGTTAAACACCGTTTTAACAAATGTGAAATGAGCGCAACAAAGTAAGCACCAGAAGTGATAAATACTCATTTTATTCATCACATAATAATATTACATTTACATCGAGTTGTATAATAGGTTACAAATCGCCAAACTTATTGGCTTTTTGGTCACCTATTCTAACATTACCATGGGTGGCCATCTAGCAACGGTCCATGGCACTAGAGACTAGGTGAATATTCGAGGATGAACATTTAGGCTCTAACAGTACACTCGTCCTTCTGTCTTCGGTCTCACCACTTAGGGTCTAGGGCACGGAAGATGCAGGTACCCATTTTGGACCTAAGTGTCGGTCTGTCCTTACCAAACGCCGCAAGGGAAACCTTCCCTTCTGTTCAGTTACTGTGGCAACACATTTTAGGGACAAGCACAGAGCATATGTGAGACTCAACTGTCAATGTCTTTTGACAGGAGACAGATCCTTTCTTGGAAACTATTATCACTCTGTACACCAGAGCAGCACTAGACATAGCTTATGACTACTCAAGTGCTTCTTGGCAATCTCTCACCATATCTAAGGTACATACCTGATATACAGGTAAACTCAGCAGTTACTCAAGTGAAAGGACTTGACCTGTACCGTTGGAACCGGGAACACACGTCATACCTAGCCGACCCTACTCAAGGTCCTCTGTAAGACGGTTCCCGCGAGTCACCTCAGTCAGCTGCTCCCTAGCAGGCTAACCCACTAACAATGCTCAGACGGCCTTCGTCACCCGTTGATGAAATACGATTGCAGATGCTTAGTGCAAGTCTCAAGGGGAATCTCGGTACCCATTTTCGAGATTCCTTGACTTGGAAATTTCTGGACTGATTTGGCGAAACTGATTTCATGGACCTACCTCCAAGCGTAGTCCCAGTCCCCGAAATACGTTTTCAGTCTGTGGGCTTTGTTTGCATAGTGAACAGATACGTAATGCAGATAAAGTGAACACAAACAAAGTGATGCCAAATGAATTTCACTTCTTTATTCATTAATAATATATCAAATCCTTGAAATTGTCTAGACATAGGTTACATTTCGCCTGCCAAGATTGGCTACATGGTCACCTATTCTAACATGAACACATAATATAAAAAGCAAGAAAACGACATGGTTTAATAATGATATAACCAAGAATTAATTAAAACATGCCAAGAACACGTTTCATGCTTAAAACGCACATAAAACCCTAGGCCTATACGCCGAACCGGGCTCTGATACCACTGAAAGATTGTGGATTGTCCCGGGAAATAGCGCGAATGCGGAAGTGTGGTATAAAAATTAAATACAAAAATGAAAATATGCTTTTAATAAAATAAAAAGAACACGTTCAAGGGGTGTACCCTTGAAGTTCCCGGCGTTCGATGTATCTCATGAATCAAAAAGCATAAAAAGAAATCATGGAGGCCATAGGATTAAAAATAAAGAGAAACAAAATTTAAACCGGAACCTACCGATTGTCGTTTTCGTCTTCTAATCGGTGCTCGCGTTGTTCCCCGATTTGCTCCAAGTCTCGTATGTGAGACCCTCCAAACAGTAACACGCAATCCACCCGCATATCTTGCACGTCGTGCTAGCGAACGAACAAGTATTTTTGGAGAGGATGAATTAATCACACGTTATTAATTAACGGTATTAATTCTCCTAAGTTCAATTGTTCCAAGAACAAAAGAACAAGAAATTATTTTCTTGTTGTGAGAGAGAGAGGGCGGACGAGTAGGAGAGAGGAGAGAGCCGAGTGTGTGTGTGTGTGTTGGAATATCATCACTCCTCAAATAGTGAGGGGCTAGGACTATTTATAGAGGAGAGGTTTAATCCTCTTTAAACTTCAACTCTAAAGAAGACTATTTTGACTAGGATTTTGACCTAGTCAAAGTCCTAGTCAAAGTAGTATTTGACCTAGTCAAATTAATCCTAGCCATCCATCTCTCCCTTTCCATCTCAACCATTGATTTAATTTAATGGAATATTTAAAACCTATTTAAATATTCCAAAGCCCAAACAATAAATATTTATTTTAGGCCTATTAAATTAATTTTCTAATAAATCTAATTTATTAGATTAATCCCTTTTACCAAATAAAAGGAACTAATTCTTTTCCAAGAAAATAAAGGACCCGATTAAATCCAATTTAATCATTGCATATCTCCAATATTTAATTCTAAATTAAATACTTAATGTGTGTGGATTGTGTGTGACTCTTTAGGTTCACCTTTCAGTTAGACTTGATCGGATTCCTAGAATCCGCCCGTTACCATGGGTGGCCATCTAGCAACGGTCCATGGCACTAGAGACAAGGTGAATATTCGGGGATGAACATTTAGGCTCTAACAGTAAACTCGTCCTTCTGTCTTCGGTCTCACCACTTAGGGTCTTGGGCACGGAAGATGCAGGTACCCATTTTAGACCTAAGTGTCGGTCTGTCCTTACCAAACGCCGCAAGGGAAACCTTCCCTTTTGTTCAGTTACTGTGGCCACAGATTTTAGGGACAAGACACAGAGCATATGTGAGACTCAACTGTCAATGTCTTTTGACAAGAGACAGATCCTTTCTTGAAAACTATTGTCACTCTGTACACCAGAGCTGCACTAGACATGGCTTATGACTACTCAAGTGCTTCTTGGCAATCGCTCACCATATTTAAGGCACAGACCTGATATACAGGTAAACTCAGCAGTTCCTCAAGTGAAAGGACTTGACCTGTACCGTTGGAACCGGGAACACACGTCATACCTAGCCGACCCTACTTTAGGTCCTCCGTAAGACAGTTCCCGCGAGTCACCTTAGTCAGCTACTCCCTAGCAGGCTAACCCACTAACACTGCTCAGACGACCTTCGTCATCCGTCGATGAAATATGACAGCAGATGCTTAGTGCAAGTCTCAAGTGGAATCTCGGTACCCATTTTCGAGATTCCTTGACTTGGAGATTTCCGGACTAATTCAGCGAGACTGATTTCATGGACCTACCTCCAAGCGTAGTCCCAGTCCCCGAAATACGTTTTCAGTCCGTGGGTTTTGTTTGCGTAGTGAACAGATATGTAATGCAGATAAAGTGAACACAAACAAAGTGATGCCAAATGAATTTCACTTCTTTATTCATTAATAATATATCAAATCCTTAAAATTGTCTAGACATAGGTTACATTTCGCCTGCCAAGATTGGCTACATGGTCACCTATTCTAACATGAACACATAATATAAACATTTATATAATAAACATGTGTTCATAGCTATGGAATAAAGGAAGAAAAACGAGAACATAAACGTAGAGTACCTTTCTCGATTTTCTACTCCGATCAGCTACGCGCTTTGATCTCTTCCCGACGTTCATCCACGTGAGGCCTCAACGTAGAGACCCTCTAAATGCGTCCACACCACACCGAAATCGTGACTGCTAGCAAGGAATAAATCCAATGAAGAGGAAATCGAAACTATACTATCTATTAGTGTGTTTCGATCGTCCTTTGTGCTTCACTTGGTTCTAAACCAAGGAGAACATAAGGTAGGAGAAAGTAATACAAAGATAGCTGAAAATTCCTACAGAGAACAGAGAAAAATCGATCATGCATAGTGTTGTGGTCAGGGATGGAATGATTGTGTGAAATATGGAAGGAAGATAGTTTTCTAAACCATAAGGCAACTTCCACATATCTCTGCAATCTTCCATAACCTCTCCACAATTACACATACATTGAATTGTACTTAGATGATTTTTGGCTCTTTCTCAACAAGGAATGTCAACCGTGACTTAGGGAAAATCAATTGTGGGCTAGGCATGTGCATTTGGACCGAACTTATTAAATTTGTCCTACAAATTAATTAGATCCTAATTACCAGATTTAAAGGACTTATTTATTTAATCCAATTAAATAAAATATCCGACATTTTAATTCCAAGTGAATATCTAATTGAATTAAATAATTAACAAGCCTAAATGCATTTGATTAACTAAATGAATCCAATCCACTTAATTAATTAGGCCCAATAATCCAATCGACAAGCCCATCTACTAATTCATTAGTGAATCCAATCCACTAATTAATTAGCCAAAACCACTTTTAAATTAATCCCATTAATTTAAAATGTCAAATCCAAAATTCAATTAATCTAATTAACTAAATATGGATCATCCATCCAATGGATAATTCCACATAAATGATCCAATCATTTATGCTCTCAAAGATTTAATTTAATCCAATTAAACTAAATCACCTCTTCCGGAATCAATTCCATCACTCTCCAGTGATTTGTTTGTGACTCTTTTAGGTTCACCCTCAGCTAGACTTGGGCTAGTGTCCAACATAATAACTTTTGATTAACCATACGGGTACAGTCCTACTGTCGACCGTTCCCCAGCCTTAGTCTAGGGTATTGAATTGGGCGTCAGTTCCCATCCTTGACTAGGCAATTATGCTTCATACTCGAGATGTGTTTACTCTATCGATCGACGTAGAAAATCTTTTCCTACTAAATCAATTGCTATGGCAGACTTTTAGAGTCTAAACCATCTCAGAGCGCACAGGAGACATCACCATCATATACTGACAGGGGACAGATCCTATCTTGGAATCCACCGTCCTCACTACATACTCCGACTGCAATGGACAAGGCTTACAGAATGATCACCTCTCGCCAAATCCAAGATACAGTCTTCGAAATGCACGTGACTTTCATGATTCCTCAAGTCCAAGGGCTAATCCCGTACTACTAGAACCGGCAATTTTCAGTCATATCGACCAAGCCTCCAAGACTTCCATATGACGATTCTCGTGAGTCATTTCTGTCAGTCGACCACCTTGTCAACCAAATCACTAAAATTGCATAGACAACCTTCGTCTATCGCCAATGAAACTTGACACTCACCCAACGAATGCAATACTTAGTACAAGTCTCAATAGGACACTCGATGCCCAGTCTCGAGGTGCTCGACATGGAACGTTTCAAACCAACCCTCTAAAGTTGGTTTCATATCCGCCATCCAATGCGCAACCCAACTACATGGGTTATCCAATTGGTCTGTGGGCATTTGTTGTAACATTAAAATACCGTTCAACGTTAGTAGTAAGTACAACAAATGCAATGTCAGTGATGAATACTTACTCTATTCATCAGGATAATATTGTATTTATAAAGATCGACAAATAGTTCATAAAACAGCCAATCCAATTGGCTTTCTGGTCACCTATTCTAATAACGCGCGTGCGCAAGCTCAGACGCCCGGTCGAGCGCACACCATGCCCATGGATCGGCAGACGAGGCCTGCTAACTGTGCGCGCAGTGTTAGAATAGGTGACCGTGAAGTAAATCTAATTTGGTTAATGTAACCTATGTTTGAATAATTTTGGTGTTTTTAATAATTTTCATGAATAAGAAAGTGATATTCATTTGGCTCAATACTTTATTTGTGTTCACTTACTATTTTATATTAATTGTTCACTGCACAAGCAAAGCCCACAGACCGAAACGACATTCTGAGAAACTAGAACTGTGCATTAGATGGCAGTTCATGAAATCAGTTTCTATGGATCGGTCTGAAACACTCCGAGTCAAGGAATCTCGAGATAGGGTATCGAGATTCCGTGTCAGATTTGCACTAAGCAATTGCAGTCGCGTTTCATCGACAAGTGATGAGGCTCGTCCATGCAATGTTAGTGGGTCAGCCAGCTAGGTGCTAGCTGACTGAGGTGACTCGTGGGAACCGTCATATGGAAGACCTTGAGTAGGGTTGGTCGGTATGACTTGTATTCCCAGTTGCAACAGTACTGATTTGATCCTCGGACTTGAGGAACTGCTGAGATCACCTTCACACTGTGCTTGTATCTTAGATTTGGCAAGAGGCTACCAAGTCAAGTGACTCGGTTGTCATAAGCCCTATCTAGTGCAGTCAAGATGTGCAGTGTGACAGTAGGTCCTAAGAGATGATCCATCTCCTGTTAAAAGGTTGACAGTGATGTCTCACTTTACTCTTAGACTCGTCCCTAATAAATCTGTGGCCACAGTGACTGAACAATGGGGTAGGACCCCTATGACGTTTAGTGTGGACGAGCCAAGGCTTAAGTCAAGAATGGGTACCTACATCCTAAAGATCCATACCCTAGACTATAAGCTGTGAGATAGTAGATGGAAGGATACACGTATTGAAGAGCCTTAATGTTCACGCCATAAATATTCACCTAGTCTCTCGTGCCATGGAGCGTTGCTAGACGGCCACCCATGGTGACGGACGAATTCCTTCATGAGATGATTGGAGACCGGCCAAGTCTAGCTGAGGATGAACCTAAAGAGTCACACACAATCTGCCCGGTGACAAGATATTTAATTTTGAATTAATTTAGGGAGGTTGAACAATTTAATTGGAATAAATTGGTTCCCTTTTCTCGGATTGTTGATTCCTTTAATTAGATTAAATGGAATTAACAAATAAATTAGATTTAATGAAAATAATGAAACGGGCTTAAAATAAATATTAATTATTTAAAGCTCTATGGTTTATTTAAATAGGATTTAAATATTCCATAAATAATCCATCAAGGAGATGGACGGACGAGATCAAAGAAGAGATATCAAAGGCCGAGATTAGTTTGACTAATCTAAAGTCTAGTTTGACTAGGACTTTGACTAGGTCAAAATCCTAGTCAAACTATGCTTCTTAGAGTTGGAGTTTGAAGAGGAATAGGATTCCACTTCTATAAATACTCCTAGAAGCAAACTTGAGAAGGATGATCAACTAGTGAGCACACACACACACACACACACACTAGCATCGGCTGCCACCTCTCTCTCTCTCTTGCTTGTCCCCTTCCCCCTTTTCCTCCAAGAAAGTTTCTAATTCCTTATTTCATACAAGTGAACTTTAGGCAGATTGATCACGTTAATTAATAACACTTGATCGATTCGTCCTCCCTAAATATATACACTTAGTCTTTCGCTAGCACAGGGATCAGGAAACGAACGGATTGCATGGACGATTAGAAGATTCCTATTACTGGGATCTTGGTGGCAAAAGGGGGAACAATGCGTGTAGCAGTTCGAAGACAAAACTACAACCAGGTAGGTTCCTTAAATTGTGCTTTTCGATTCAACCCTATGGCCACCATGATATGTATGCTTTGATTAATCACGAGATACACCAAACATGTTAGCTCAAGCTCAATAAGTACAATGGTTCATCTAAGATCAGTAGACCAACTTATTCTATTCTTCATTGCAGTCAGAATTGCGCTAGTCGGATCGAATCTGCCTTACAGACAGGTGGGAGGTTCAAGGGAACACCCCTTGAATGTCTTATTTACGTTTTTGAACAAGCATGCTTAAATTCATGTTTTTTATTTTATATCGCGCTTCTCCATTCGCGCTCCTCCCGGGGCGATCCACACGCTACTTTAGCTTTCACGCGGGGGTGCGGCTAGACGCGCGTGCAAGCAAGGGTGCCTGTGCATAGCCACTCTGCCAGCGCGGCTAGCACGCACGGTCTGCAGCAGGCCACACACGTAGGCAAGAGGGCCTGCGCGCTGCCGCTAGCCAACGAGCCCAGTACACGCAGCCGCAAGACGCAGGGGGCCATGAGCGCACGCGCGATTGGCCTGCCAGCCAGGCTGGGGGGGCGCACGCATACAGCGCGCACAGGCAAGTGGCTGCGTGTGCGCGCAGGCGATGCCGGCAGCGGTGGCCATCACCGTTTTTCCTTCTTTATGTTATTTCTTGAAATTATCAATTTTGGGACTTTTCTGAATTATTTTCTGAAGAACATTATTTTGAAATATTTTATTTTTTGTTAGGTTTGGAACCACCTAAAATTTACTTATTTTTATGATGAGGAAAGGATTTCCTAGCAAGAAATATTATAATGGTTGCACCGATGGTCGAGTTTCTTGTGTAGAAATTTTGCGTTTATTTTTGCAACATACGATATTGGTTATCATGTATTTATGTGAATAGCATGTTTACTTGGACATGTTATATTGCTATTTGCATTGATGAGATTGACGAATGGATTATCAGAAAGCCCTTAGACCGAATGTATGATTTATTTTTGGGTTAATTACACCTAGACTCCCTCTGAGAATGCAAAATTACACTTTTCCCCAAAGAAGTTTTGAAATTACACTTACACCCCCTCTAAAAATTCTCTATTTACACTTGACCCCCTTTCATTATAATTTAGATGAAAAATGTTGACGTTAGCAAAAAAAAATTACATAAGCTTTCAATTTTGCCAATCATCATTCTGATGGGCCTTGGTCTCTTTTCTCTTTCTTCATTTCATGGAAACGCCTTGGCACCTCCAGTCTGGGCTATCCATGTGGACCTTCCTTCTTCTCCATCAATTACATAAAAGTAAAACCTCACTCCTATTCTACTCTCATTACATATAAAAAATAGAAACCCCAGCGAAAACCCGGGGGGAGTACATAAGGAGGGAGATAGAATGCCTTATTGTTCCAAGGCAACTAGAAAGAGAGAAGGAGAAAGCAGTAAAAGAGGCACACAGGCCCAACATAAAAGTAAACCATACATTCGGTCTAGGGCTCATGATCATCCGTTTGCATCCAACACACATAATTATATGATCCAACCACATAATAATAATATGCCAATAATACATGATCACCAATCATAATTATCCAAGATAAAACAAATAAATAAATGCGCAGCATGTGAAAATATGGCATAACCGTTGGTAATAATATTTTCTCATTTTAGGAAAACCTTTCCTCATTATTTTTAAGTAAATTATTCCCGGGATTTCAAATCCAATATATTTTACTTCCCAAAATAATGTCTTAGAAAATTAGGCAAAATTGAACAAAAACGAATTTTCAGAATTAATTAAAAAATTAAAACTAAAAAATAAATAATAAAAATAGAAATAGGGTAAAAAACCCTAGCAGCATCGGCAGCAGCCTGCCGGCGTGCGCGCACGCCTGGTCGGCAGCGCAGCCTTCCAGCACACTGGCCTGGCGCGCGCGTGTGGGCTTCCCTGCCCATTTGCGCGCGCACCCGGCCAGCGGCCCTGCCTGAGGCCCGGCCGCACGTCTGCCTGAGGCCCGGCCGCACGTCTGCCTGGCGGGCTGCACGCAGCCTCGTGCGTCTGGCCGGGCGGCTGCGCGCAGGCTTCCCCTGCCTGCGCACGGCTGCCCAGCCTCTGCACACGGCTGCGCGCAGCCAGCCTCCGGCTGGTCGGCGTGTGGGCGTTTCTTCATTCTTCGTTCAATTTTCACCCCCTGTTTCCTAAGAAAAAACCGAAAATACCAACGATGCTATAATCACATGAATTAAAGGCAAGAAAACGACATGCTTTAATAATCAAGAAACCAAGAATTAATTAAAAACATGTCAAGAACACGTTTCATGCTTAAAACGCACATTAAACCCTAGGCCTATACATCGAACCAGGCTCTAATACCACTGAAAGATTGTGGATCGTCCCGGGAAAATAGCGCGAATGCGGAAGCGCGGTATGAATTAAAATACGAAAATTAAACATGCTTTAATTAAAAATTAAAAAAACTCGTTCAAGGGGTGTACCCTTGAAGTTTCCCGGGCGTTCGGTGTATCTCATGAATTAAATAACATAAACAAATCATGGAGGCCATAGGATTTGAAAAATAAAAGGGACGAAAATAATAAATCGAAACCTACCGATTGTCGTTTTCGTCTTCTAATTGCTACTCGCGTTGTTCCCCGATTTGCTCCAAGTCTCGCGTTTGAGACTCTCCAAATAGTAACACGCAATCCACCCACGTATCTTGCACGTCGTGCTAGCGAACGAACAAGTAATATTTTGGAGAGGATGAATTAATAACACGTTATTGATTAACGGTATTAATTCTCCTTAGATCTAATGTTCCAAGAACAAAAGAATCAAGAAGTATTTTCTTAAGAGTGAGAGAGAGGGGGCGGACGAGAGGGGAGAGAGAGAGAGCTGAATTGGTGTGTGTTGTGTGTGTGTTGGAATTTCATCACTTTTCAAATAGTGAAAGACTAGGACTATATATGGAGGAGGAGTTTAATCCTCTTTAAACTCCAACTCTAAAGAGGTCTATTTTGACTAGGATTTTGACCTAGTCAAAGTCCTAGTCAAAGTAGTATTTGACCTAGTCAAATTAATCCTAGCCATCCATCTCTCCCTTTCAATCTCAACCATTAATTTAATTTAATGGTATATTTAAATCGTATTAAATATTCCAAAGGCCAAATAAAAATAAATAAATTATAAATATTTATTCTAGGCCTATTAAATTAATCCTCTAATAAATCTAATTTATTAGATTAATTCCTTTTATCAAATAATAGGAATTAATTCTCCAAGAAAATAAAGGACCCGATTAAATCCAATTTAATCATTCCTTTTATCCAGTATTTAATTCTAAATTAAATACTTGATGTGTGTGGATTGTGTGTGACTCCTTAGGTTCACCTTTCAGCTAGACTTAGTCGGATTCCTAGAATTCGTCTGTTACTATGGGTGGCCATCTAGCAACGGTCCATGGCACTAGAGACCAGGTGAAATTTCGAGGATGAACATTTAGGCTCTAACAGTACACTTGTCCTTCTGTCTACGGTCTCACCACTTAGGGTCTAGGGCACGGAAAATGTAGGTACCCATTTTGGACCTAAGTGTCGGTCTGTCCTTACTAAACGCCGCAAGGGAAACCTTCCCTTCTGTTCAGTTACTGTGGCCACAGATTTTAGGGACAAGACACAGAGCATACGTGAGACTCAACTGTCAATGCCTTTTGACAGGAGACAAATCCTTTCTTGGAAACTACTGTCACTCTGTACACCAGAGCTGCACTAGACATGGCTTATGACTACTCAAATGCTTCTTGGCAATCTCTCACCATATCTAAGATACAAACCTGATATACAGGTAAACTCAGCAGTTCCTCAAGTCAAAGGACCTATCCTGTACCGTTGGAACCGGAAATACACGTCATTACCTTGCTGACCCTACTCAAGGTCCTCCGTAAGACAGTTCCCGCGAGTCACCTCAGTCAGCTGCTCCCTAGCAGGCTAACCCACTAACACTTCTTAGACGACCTTCGTCACCTGTCGATGAAATACGACAGCAGATGCTCAGTGCAAGTCTCAAGGGGAATCTCGGTACCCATTTTCGAGATTCCTTGACTTGGAGATTTCCGGACTGATTCGGCGGGACTGATTTCATGGACCTACCTCCAAGCGTAGCCCCAGTCCCCGAAATAGGTTTTCAGTCCGTGGGCTTTGTTTGCGTAGTGAACAGATAGATATAAAGCAGTAAAGTGAACGCAAACAAAGTAATGTCAAAATGAATTTCACTTCTTTGTTCATTAATAGTTTATCAAAACACTGAAATTGTATAGACATAGGTTACATTTTGCCCGCCAAGATTGGCTATATGGTCACCTATTCTAACACGTCTATTGCCGATGAAACTCGGCACTCACCCAGTGAATGCAATACTTAGTGCAAGTCTCAATAGGACACTAGATGCACAGTCTCAAGGTCCTCGACTTGGAATGTTTCAGACCAACCCTCAGAAGTTGGTTTCATAGCCGCCATCCAATGCACAGCCCAACTACATGGGTTATCCACTTGGTCTGTGGGCATTTGTTGTGACGTTGAAACGCCGTTCAACGTTAGTAGTAAGCACAACAAACACAGTGCCAGTGATGAATACTTACTCTATTTATCATAATAATATTGTATTAATAAAAATTGACGAATAGTTCCCAAAACCGCCAATCCAATTGGCTTTCTGGTCACCTATTCTAACAGTACGGTCCTACCGTCGCTTGTTACATACAAGTACGGTCCTACTGTCGCCTGTCTCCCGGCCTTAGTGTAGGGCATGGAATTTGGCTTCGGTTCCCATCCTTGACTAGGCGTCTGTGCTTAATACTCGAGATAGTGTTTAACTCTATGATAGACGTAGGAAATCCTTTCCTACTCAATCAAGTGCTACGGCCATAGACTTTGAGAGTCTAAACGATCTCAGAATGCATAGGAGATCTCGCTGTCATATTCTTTGACTGCAGACAGATCCTATCTTGGAATCCACCGTCCTCTCCACATACTCCGATTGCACTAAACAAGGCTTGTGATGGCCATGTCATATGACACGACCACCTCTCGCGCAGATCCAAGATACAACCTTCGCATGTGAGCGACTGTTGTGATTCCTCAAGTCTGAGGACTAATCCCGTACTATCGAAACTGGGAATACGAGTCATACCGACTAAGCTTGTGTAGCTTCCATATTACGATTCCCGCAAGTCACTTCAGTTAGCCGACACCCTTGTCAACTAACCCACTAACATTGCATAGACATCCAACGTCTGTTACCGATGAAACACAATACTCATTCAATGAATGCAATCCTTAGTGCACGTCTCTATAGGTTCCTCGATGCACAATCTCGAGGTCCTCGACTTGGAGTGTTTCAGACCTATATACAGAAGTTGGTTCCATGACTGCCATCCTATGCACGATCCAACTTCTTGGACTCATACGTCCGGTCTGTGGGCGTTTGTTGTGACATCGAAACCATATTCAATGCTAGCAGTAAGCACAAGAAACGCATCATTTCCAGTGATGAATACTTATCACATTCATCAACACAATATTACTCGTTCGAAGATTGACGAATGGTTCTCAGAACGGCCAACCACATTAACTTTCTGGTCACCTATTCTAACAGTAGGACCAACCCTAGATTGACCATAGATCCACTACGGGCTAAGTGGGTCGCATTGGACTCGGGCTTGTGATCATCCAATGGGGGCGTGTTATGCTTTTATTTTGCTTGTGGAATGTATGATGGATGAATGGTTTATTGATCATGTTTTCATTGAAGCATGCAATTATACAGATATATATATATATATATTGTGTGATGAGGTCTCGGTCTATTAAAACTCGAACACCTAAAATAACATGATTCGCTTGGAGTCCTCGGGATCACGTGAAAATGTGAGGCAAAACAACTTGAGAATCTCGTTGGATGAGAATGGTATGGAATACCTCCCACAAGGCTATTTTCCTGTGAATCATAAAAGCGGGATATGGAGAATTTCATTTGTGGATCCCAAGCCCACTAGGAAATGGTTTCCCGAAAATGATGTTTGAGGGTGACTGATTTCGTAGAAATAGTGGGAGCATTAAATGACTGAAGTACAAGTCTTTAATTTGTTATTTAGTACAACTTTACTTTGCTTATTTCTTGCTTTTATTTTAAATATAGATTTAAACATGTCTAAGAATCCATTATCCTGCATACTTGAAACAAATAAATTTAACGGAACAAACTATAACGACTAGTTGCGCAATTTGATGATAGTCCTCGATTATGAGAACCAAGGTTATGTCATGGACAAGCCATTTTCTCAGCCTTTGCCGGAGGAATCCACGCTGGAAGCATGTGAGACGTTTGAACTTTGGCATCAGGATAACTGGAAAGTCCGTTACATCATACTTGCATCTATGGCTAATGAGATGCAGAAATAGTATGAGAGGCTAGATAATGTTCTTTCCATATAACTCATTTGAAGGACTGCTATGGAGTCCCGAACTGGTATACTAGGTATGTCGCTACAAAGGCATTCTTTGGAACAAAGATGACCGAAGGATCCTCTGTACATGAGCATGAGGTCAAATGCTTACCGTAGTGGAAAAGTTCGAAGACCTCAAACCAGGGCTCAATGTCGAGACGTATATTGATGTGATCCTTCAGTCATTTCCACCCTCCTTCGACAAATTTATTATTGACTATAACATGAATGCACTTGAGAAGGGCATACATGAGTTAATAAGTATGTTGGTCCAATACGAGGCAATGACCAAAAAGTCTACGCCGTTTGTATTGGTTGGAGAGGCTTCAACTTCCAAAGCGAAAGGCAAGGGAGCCAGATGCCGGAAAAGGAAGAAGGGGAAAGGAAAGGTCATCACAGCCACTGGAAATTCTAGGAGCATTCCCATTGCCAAAGTGGGGAAAGGGAAAGGAAAGAAGAAGGTTGGTTCGAAGCAACAGTCGAGGAAAAATGACATATGCGTTCATTGTCGTGAGAAAGGGCATTGGAAGAAGGATTGCCCCAAATTCCTCTCCGAGCAAGGTATATTTGTGGTTGAGGTTAATATGGTCACTAACTCTGCTTCTTGGATATTAGATACCGGGCGTGGAGCTCACATTTGCAATAACGTGCAGGTGCTGAAAAGAAGCAGAAAACTAAGTAAAGGCGAGATAGTCCTAAGGTTTGGCAATGGCAAGGCTGTTGCTTTTAAAGTTGTAGGAGTCGTTAGCTTAGTAGTTAGTGATCATGTTAGGATAGAATTAAAGGATTGTTATTATGTACCTAGCATGATCAAAAGTATCATTTCATTCGGTTGTTAGACAATAGTGGTTTTGAATTTTTTATCAATAAAAATTACTTTTATTTGATGAAAGATGGATTTACTCGTCTGCTAGGCACACTTAACAATGGTCTTTGCATTATCCAAAGGTCTGATTTGATCATGACTGCTCAACACAAATGTAAATTAGATAATCTTTAGAACGCACAGTTGTGGCATGGAAGGCTAGATCACATCTCTCAAGACAGGATTAAAAGATTGGTAGACTCTAGAATCTAGAGGTGGGCGACTTGAGTGATCTACCAACCTGTGAATCCTGTCTGAAAGGAAAAATGACCAACAAGCCCTTTGTTAGACAAAGCATGCTTGCCGCCGGTCTGTTGGACTTGGTTCATATGGACGTGTGTAGACCACTAAGTACTCAAGCTAGGGGGTGGTTTCTCTTACTTCATAACCTTCACAGATGATCACTCACGGTATGGTTATGTTTACCTGATGAGTACAAGTATGAAGCTCTTGTGAGGTTTAAAGACTTTAGACTTGAAGTTGAGAACCAAACCGATTGCAAAATTAAAGTCCTACGGTCAGACTGAGGTGGTGAGTACTTGAGTGGTGAATTTCTCAATTATCTAAAAGAAAATGGTGTAATCATTAAATGGACACCTCCCGAGACACTTCAATTAAATGGAGTCTCTGAGAGGTTGAACCCTGTTAGACATGGTTCGATTCATGATGAATTTTATCGAATTGCCCTTGTGTTTCTGGGGCTATGCACCCGAAACAACAACCAAGTTGTTAAACATGGCGCTATCCAGTGTTGTATCCAGACACCATATGAGATATGGCACGGCAAGTCAGCGTCCTACAAATACTTGAGAGTATGGGGTAGCCCTGCATACGTCAAGAGGTTAGTGGGAGACAAGCTAGAATCGAGGTTTAGCTTGTGCATGTTCGTTGGCTATCCAAAGAAAACTGCAGGTTATTACTTTTATGACCCCTCTTAACAAAAGGTATTTGTTTCGAGGAATGCAGTAATCTTGGAGAAGGGTTTTCCATCGGATTCCCAACGTGATGAACTACTCCTTGAGGAATCAAGCGAGACACATCAGTCATCAACGCCAGGAGCTACAGATGTTACGTTAAGAGGTTTTAGGTTAAGTACCCGACGGATTGAGTAGCCTCGCAAGGCTCAACATGTTGGACAACATCTTCAGGCCCAGCATGCCAAACAGACTCCCGAGGAGCCAACCACAGTACCAGAACCGCCAGCTCCTGTTTTATCTGCGTCTGTCGTTCCCTCTTATGTTCCAGTCCTTTATAGGTCAGCAAGAGTGCCACGTCCTCCCGAGAGGTATGGCTACTTAGGCATGACTTGTCAATTGGATAATGATCCTAAGACACACGGGGATGCAATGTCGGATATCAACTAAGGGAAATGGCTTGAAGTTATGAAAGCCGAAATGGACTCCATGATCACAAACCAAGTATGGACGCTTGTGGACCCTCCCAAAGGTATCAAACCTATCGGGTGTAAATGGGTCTATAAGCATAAACTTGGTGCTGATGGAGAAGTAACTACCTTCAAAGTTAGGCTAGTGGTGAAAGGCTACACTCAATGACCCGGGGTCGACTTTGAGGACACCTACTCGTCGGTAGCCATGGCTAAGTCCATTCGGATAATGTTTGCCATAGTCGCATGGTATGACTATGAAATATGGCAGATGGACGTGAAAATGGCATTCCTTAATGGTTTCGTTGAGGAAGAGATCTATATGGATCAGCAAGAGGGATTCACTGTTGTTGGAGAAGAGCAGAAAGTCTGCCATCTCCAAAAGTCCATCTAAGGCCTCAAGCAAGCATCCCGAAGTTGGAACATTCATTTTATTGAAGTCATACGGGGATATGATTCATCAAGAATGAATGTGACCTTTGTGTATATAAGAGGGTCAATGGGAGCTCAGTAGTATTTCTAGTACTTTATGTGGACGACATTCTGCTCATTGGCAATGATGTCATAATGTTAGGTGACACAAAAGTATGATTGTCTACTCAATTCTCCATGAAGGATTTGGGTACAGCCTCCTACACTCTAGGCATCCAGATTGTAAGGGACAGATCTGAAAGAATGTTAGGAATGACCCAAAACTCATATGTTGAGAAAATCCTGAAAAAATTCAAGATGGATAACTCCAAACGAGGTTTCCTTCCCATGAGACATGGGATCAAGGTATCAAAGAAGCAGTGTTCCAAGACTGATGAGGAGTTTGAGAGGATAAAGGACATTCCCTATGTTCTACCGTAGGCAGCATCCAGTATGTCGTTCACTGCACTAGGCCTAATGTCACTTACGCTTTGGGTGTAACCGACAGATATCAGTCCTATGCAGGTGAGGCACATTGGATTGCAGGCAAGAGTATCCTTAGTATCTAAGGAGGACTAAGGATATGTTCTTGGTCTACGGTGGTGGAGAGTTGATACGAAAAGTTTTAGTGACGCTAGCTTCCAGTCAGACGATAACGATGCCAAGTCACAGACGGGCTATGTGTTCAACTTAATGGTGGAGTGGTATCTTGGAAAAGTTCCAAGCAAGATACCACAACCGATTCTACTACTGAGGCTGAATACATAGCAACTTCAGAAACTGCCCAGGAAGCGGTTTGGATGACAAACTACATCTAAGAGTTGGGTGTGGTGCCTAGCATTGCCGAGCCAGTAGTTATCTGCTGTGATAAACAACGGGGCCATATCGCAAGCAAAGGAACCGAGATCTCATCACCGATCCAAGCACATACTTAGACGCTACCACCTATTGAGGGAGATGGTAGGAAGAGGTGACATTCGGATGGATCGAGTCAGCTCCGCAGATAATACAGCAGATCCTTTGACAAAGCCCATGTCATAGATCGCTCATATGCAGCATCTTGAGAAGATGGGTTTGAAGCATATGGATGATTGGCTTTAGGTCAAGTGGGAGATCGTTAGAATATGTGATCGTGACGCAAACTAGTTATAGGGTTATGTAACCTATTTCTAACATTCGTGGTATAAATAATTTATTTTGAATAAAAGTGATGTTCAGTTACAGGATTTATACTTTGATTGTGTTCACTTACTGTTCAATACCTATAACTGTTCAATGTACAAGCAAAGCCCACAAACTAGAACTGTTAATTCAAAAAGTTGGACTGCGCGTAGGTTGGCAGTCATGAAATCAACTTTTGTGGATCGATCTAAAATACTCCAAGTGAAGGACCTCGAGATTGGGTATCGAGGATCTATTTGAGATTTGCACTAAATAATTGCAATCGCATTTCATCGAAAAGTGATGAGGATCATCTATGCAATATTATTGGGTTAGCTAGCTCAGTGTCGGTCGACCGAGGTGACATGCGGGAATCGTCATATGGGAGACCTTAAGTAGGTTGGTCAGTATGACTTGTATTCCCGATTCCGACAGTACGAAATTAGTCCTTGGACTTTAGGGACTACGGCAGTCACATGCACACCATGTCTCTATCTAGGTTTGGCGAGAGGCTACCAAGTCGAAAGACTTGATTGCTACAAACCCAAATCTGGTCGAGGCGCGTCGCCATAACCAGGATCTGGTCGAGGTGAGGCACCTTGACCAGGGCCCGACCGAGGCACTATGCCTCGACCGGGTTTCGGCCGAGGGCCTCTCCACACCCTTGTCGTGTCTCCTGCTCTTGCCGATGATGCGGATTTCGATCTCGAGGTTATCGAAGCGATTAGGAACTTACCCGTGTGTCCTTTCGATTCGCTAAATTTTTCTATATGATCTAGTTCAAATGAGGTTGTCCGTCTTCTTGCCCCTCTTGAGGAGAATTTAGATGAGTCTGGTGTTGATGGAACTGAGTCATCGTCTACCCCTCAATCCAAATCTCGTTGCCGCTTCATGGATATTGAAAATTGCCATAGTTGTATGAGTTTTAAGGAGTTTCACGCTCTTGATAGCAAAGTTAATCCCTCTTTTGTGTTCACCCTCTTTCTCCCTTGTGTAGGTGATAGGATCAAGCACCCTTCTTCGGGATTTTGAGGATACCTACTCGCCAGTGGCCATGGCTAAATCCATTCGGATTCTGCTCGCCATAGCAGCATAATATGACTATGAGATATGGCAGATGGACGTGAAAACGGCCTTCCTCAACGGTTTCGTTGAAGAAGAGATCTATATGGATCAGCCGCAGGGTTTCACGGTCACTGGAGAAGAGCAGAAAGTCTGTCATCTCCAGAAGTCCATCTATGGCCTCAAACAAGCCTCCCGAAGTTGGAACATTCGCTTTGATGAAGTAATACGAGGTTATGACTTCATCAAAAATGAATCCGACCCTTGTGTATACAAGAAGGTCAGTGGGAGCTCAATAGTGTTCCTAGTGCTTTATGTGGATGACATTCTGCTCATTGGTAATGACGTTAGAATGTTAGGAAACACAAAAGCATGGTTGTCAACCCAGTTTTCCATGAAGGACTTGGGTGAAGCCTCCTACATCCTAGGCATCCAGATTGTCAGGGACAGATCTAAAAGGATGTTAGGACTCACCCAAAACTCGTATATGGAGAAAGTCCTAAAGAGATATCGAATGGACAACTCCAAACAAGGATTCCTTCCAATGAGGCATGGGATCAAGTTATCCAAGAAACAGTCCCCACAGACTGATGAGGAACTTGAAAGGATGAAGGGCATCCCCTATGCTTCTGCCGTAGGTAGCATACAATATGCGGTTCACTGCACTAGGCCTGACATTGCATACGCTTTGAGCGTGACAAGCAGATACCAGTCCTGCGTAGGAGAGGCACATTGGAATGTTGTTAAGGGCATCCTTAAGTACCTAAGGAGGACTAAGGACATGTTCCTAGTCTATGGCAATGGAGAACTAATTCTGGAAGGCTTTAGCGACGCTAGCTTCCAGTCTGATGACGATGATGCCAAGTCTCAATCGGGGTACGTATTCAAACTCAATGGAGGAGTAGTAGCTTGGAAAAGTTCCAAGCAAGCAACCATTGCTGACTCCACCACAGAGGCTGAATACATAGCAGCTTCAGAAGCTGCTAAGGAAGCGGTTTGGATGAGAAACTACATCCAAGAGTTGGGTGTGGTGCCTAGCATCGCCGAGCCTGTTGTCATCTTCTGTGATAACAACGGCGCAATAGCGCAAGCAAAGGAACCGAGATCTCATCACCGTTCCAAACACATTCTTAGACGCTACCATCTTCTTAGAGAAATGGTAGGAAGAGGTGACGTCCGGATGGACCGAGTCAACTCGACAGACAACACAGCAGACCCACTGACAAAGCCTATGTCGCAGAGCGCTCATACGCAACATCTTGAGAAGATGGGGATTAAGCATATGGGCAATTGGCTTTAAAGGTCAAGTGGGAGATTGTTAGAATAGGTGACCACTTAAGCCAATTTTGGCAGGAATATGTAACCTATGTCTAGACAATTCTTTGGTATTTGATAAAACATTTATGAATAAAGAAGTGAAAATTCATATGACAATACTTTGTTTACGTTCACTTATCTGCATTTACATTTCTGTTCACTACGCAAACAAAGCCCACGGACTGTGAAACAATTTCGGGGACTGGGACTACGCTTGGAGGTAGGTCCATGAAATCAGTCTTACCGAATCAGTCCGGAAATCTCCAAGTCAAGGAATCCCGAAAATGGGTACCGGGATTCCCTTTGAGATTTGCACTAAGCATCTGCTGTCGTATTTCATCGACGGGTGACGAAGGTCGTCTAAGCAGTGTTAGTGGGTCAGCATGCTAGGAAGTAGCTGAGTGAGGTGACTCGCGGGAACCGTCTTACGGAGGACCTTGAGTATGGTCAGCAAGGTATGACGTGTATTCCCGGTTCCAACGGTACAGGCCAAGTCCTTTGACTTGAGGAACTGCTGAGTTTACCTGTGCATCAGGTCTGTATCTTAGATATGGTGAGAGATTGCCAAAATACTCTTGAGTAGTCATAAGCCATGTCTAGTGCAGCTCGGGTGTACAAAGTGACAGTAGTTTCCAAGAAAGGATCTGTCTCCTGTCAAGAGGTATTGACAGTTGAGTCTCATGTATGCTCTTTGTCTTGTCCCTAAAATCTGTGGCCACAGTAACTGAACAGAAGGGAAGGTTTCCCTTGCGGCGTTTAGTAAGGACAGACCGACCCTTAGGTCCAAAATGGGTAACTGCATTTTCCGTGCCCTAGACCCTAAGTGATGAGACCGAAGACAGAAGGACAAGTGTGTTGTTAGAACCTAAATGTTCATCCCCAATTATTTCACCTAGTCTCTAGTGCCATGGACCGTTGCTAGATGGCCACCCATGGTAACGGGCGGATTCTAGGAATTCGACCAAGTCTAGCTGAATGGTGAACCTAAAGAGTCACACACTATCCACACACACTTAGTATTTAATTTGGAATTAAATATTGGAGTAAATGAATGATTAAATTAGATTTAATCGGGTCCTATATTTTCTTGGAGAAATTAATTCCTTCTATTTGATAAAGGGAATTAAATTAATAAATATGATTTATTAAAGGGTTGATTTAATGGGCTTAGAATAAATATTAATATTTATTATATTATATTTATTCTTTTAGCCTTTTGGAATATTTAATGGGATTTAAATATTCCATTAAATTAAAATCAATGGTTGAGATGGAAAGGGGAGATGGAAGGCTAGGATTTGTTTGACTAGGTCAAACACTAGTTTGACTAGGACTTTGACTAGGTCAAAATCCTAGTCAAATTAGAGTTCTTAGAGTTGGAGTTTAAAGAGGATTAAACTCCTCCTCTATATAAACCTCTAGCCTCCAAACAATTGAAGGATGATGATTCTTGAAAACACACACAACACACACTCATCTCTCTCCTCCTCACCTCTCGTCCGCCCCCTCTCTCTCTACATGAAAATATTTTTCTTAGTTCTTTTGTTCTTGGAACATTAGAACTTAGATGAATCAATACCGTTAATTGATAACGTGTTGTTGATTCATCCACTCCAAAAATTATACACTTGTTCGTTGCTAGCACGACGTGCAAGATACGTGGGTGGATCGTGTGTCACGATTTGGAGGGTCTCAAGAACGAGATCTCGGTGCAAAACGGGGAACAACGCGAGTAGCCGTTGAAGACGAAAACGACAACGGGTAGGTCTCGTTTTACTTTTTCGTCCCGCTTTAATTTTTCAACTCTATGGCCTCCATGATTTCTTTACATGCTTTATGATCATGAGATACACCGAACGCCCGGGAACCTCAAGGGCACACCCCTTGAGCGTGTTCTTTTAAATTAAAAGCATGCTTTAATTTTTGTATGTTTATATTTATCGTGCTTCCGCATTCGCGCGATTCCCGGGACGATCCACCGATTTCTTTCAATTCACGCTTAGGAAGGTCCCCAATGATTCCTACTTCTATTTCTACCCCCGTGGTGGGCTGTAAATTTTTGGAGGGGGGGTGCTTCCTCAAAAGGTCTCTGGAAGGAAAAATTTTCTTTATGTAAAAGACCTAGACTGGGGGTTGGCGACTCCTTGGGGGGAGTCGCCTCTTGTGCCTGATCCTCTCTATGACCTCCGCATGTCATTTATTGGGGTAGGGTTGTTTGACCAACTTCTTGATGTCAAGTCTTTAATTTTTACTTGTATTGCATTACTTGATTCTGTCATTTGTTATTTGTTCCTCACCTTACAAACTTTTCTCCTTGTCATCTCATTAATTCTTTATTGTCCCTTGCAGAAAACAAAGTTACCCTTCACGATGTTCAACACTTCAAGACAGACCGTGAGAGGGAAAATGCTCGCGAAAGGGAGAATGCTCAAAGGTCACGCAACCCTCCTCCCCCCCCCTCGAGGAGGGGGGAAAGTGATTGTCGGCGTTCCCTTCCTACTCGAGCTAGGGATGCACCTGGTGGCTTGGGACGAGGTGAAGGTCGTTCCTCCCCCCCTCTTGGAGGTAGTGGCTCTAAGCGTACCCGAGATGGTGAAATTGACCCTCCTTGTTATGGAGCCGGGAAAGGACTCTTCACTTACGGGACTTACCGGCAAGGAGGGATTTCATCTTTCTAGGATGCTTCTGACTTTGACATTGCTTACGAGAAGTCGAGAGATCTCATGAGTCCCTATGATGTATCCCGCCTCGGTGCTCTTTCTAGTAGTACTCTTACCAGGTTACTTCAGGCCGAGGCAGCTAGGGTAAATGTTTTTCTTTATACATGTATTTTAAATAACTCGTTTAGTTCTTGAAGTCTTTGTTGGGGAATTTCCAATCTTTCAGGTGATCAATCTTTCGAAAGTGGCTGAGATGCGCTTAGAAAACTATGAAAAGGAGATACAGCGGTTAAAGGATGCCCTTGAAGATGCGAAGAAAGATCTAAGTCGCTGCAAGGAGGATCTGAAAGCTGCTTCAGCTGAGCAGGTCAAATGGAAAGATAGCTTCAACCGAGAGGTTGCTTCGGGGCAGACGTTCTTGATGTTGGAGCCTGGAAAGATTTACTGAGATTGTGTGTGGAATGACTTCAAGGAGAAATACATGGGTTCTGACGAGTTCGACCAAGCCGTCCTTGGCAAAGCGAGTGAGATTTACGACCAGGTGATCAGACAGTGTCATGCCACTCTTAGGAATTGCGGTTGCTATGGCGATGAAGACTGCATTTTCTCGATCCAAAAGTTCCAGACGATGATGGTGATGAAGATGGGGAGGTCGAGGTGGCTGACGACATTCCTGTTGATGGAGCTCAAATCGACTGTCCTGGGATTCCCACTTCTGCAACGGATAAAAATTAGGATCTTCCATTTTATATGTTAAGATGTTACGATCATTTTACTTCGCCATTTGAACTTTTAGATTTTACGACCATTTTACTTCGTAATTTGAACTTTTCTTTTACTATGTTATCAGACTTTGACATTCTATTGCTTCTTATGCTAAGTTGCTTATGATTCCATTGTTTTTGAGTTACTCATTACTTCACCCATGTGATTACTTCCTGCTTGACCATTTCTTGTGCCCCCATGCATAATTTCGGCCTCTCTTTCATATGCCTCAAGGAAGCAATAGCTTCGGGGCATCTCTTTTGTGTGCCTCAAAGAAGCAATAGCTTCAAGGCATTTCTTTTGTGTGCCTCAAGGAAGCAATAGCTTTGGGGTATTTTTTATGTGTGCCTCAAGAAAGCAATAGCTTCGGGGCATTTTTTATGTGCCTCAAGGAAGCAATAGCTTCGGAGCATTTTTCTCGTGTGCCTCAAGGAAGCAATAGTTTCGGGGTATTTTTTTGTGTGCCTCATGGAAGTCATAGCTTCGGGGTATTTCTTTTTATGTGCCTCAAGGAAGCCTTGGCTTCGGGGCTCGTGAGGGGCCGTCCCCCTCTCTTGTTAAATAAAGTATCAACAATGAACCTTTTTATGAGCCTCAAGGAAGCCTTGGCTTCGGGGCTCGTGAGGGGCCGTCTCCCTCTCTTGTTAAATAAAGTATCAACAATGACCTTTTTATGGCTTCGGGGCTCGTGAGGGGTCGCTCTTGACTTAGTAGAGTTATTCCCTTGCTCTCCGAAGGAGCCAATGAGCTAGCCAACTTAGCGAGCCGGTTTGCTTCTTCAGTCTGACCGCGGGATTTATTCTAGGGTGAACTCATCGAACTCCGTTCTTAACGCTTGGATGTTTGCTAAGTACTTGGTCATCTACTCGCCCTCAGATTTGTAATCTCCATTCCCTTGCTTGACCACAAGTTGGGAGTCGCTATACGCCTTCATACACTTCGCTCCCGCGGGGCAAGCCAGATTTCCACCCGCGCTTAGTACCTCATACTCCGACTCATTATTGTATCTATTGGTGATGCTGCTGAGATCTCACTGAAAATGACATGGTTGGCAGCTCGCCCCAAGTCTCCCCCTGCTAGGCCTCCCAAGATAACCCCAATCACTCCAGCTGTTGGGAGGTTATCCTTACTAGCTCGCTCTGCTTCCTACTTTACTCCCATTTCTAGACGGGGTGCTGTGTGCTTGCCTCTAAAGGCGGTTTCCTGGGGCTCTTGTTTCCTTTGCCCACAAATTCTTTTAAGTAACCTCCTCAGATCAACTTCTCGATCTCGTCCTTCAAGTAGTGGCATTCCTCGATGCTATGGCCTTGATCCCTGTGGAAATGACAGTACTTGTCAGACTTCATTCTCTGCGGGTTGTTCTTCATCGATAAAGGCCATCTCACCTACCCTTATTGCTTGACTACTGCGAGAATTTGAGTTCGCGGGGCGTTTAGAGGGGTGTACCGAGCCAAATCCCTCAGGAGCACATGTCTGCGTTCACGCTTACTTCCTTCTGTCCTTGGGGGAACCCCTTTCTCCTCCTCAGTGGCTCTCCGTTTTAATGGATTTGTTGATCGCGAACCTGTTGACTCCTCAATTCTTATATACTTCTCGGCTCTTAGCAATAACTCTTCTTGGGAGGAGGGAGGCTTTCCAGCAATTGACTCCTTGAATCGACATCTTCTCAGATTCTATTGCATGATGCTTGTCAAAAGTTCTGGGTTTATGTGGGGGACTTCCAAAATAGCTTTCGAGAAGCGTTGCACGTACTCCCTAAAGCTTTCGTTCTCTTGTTGGATTATCGTAAACAAATACGATGTGGTTTTGGGATATCGCCTATTAATCATGAAGTGGTGCAAGAAGCGCTGGGAAAGCTGCTCGAATGACTCGATGGTTCCCGGGGGTAGATGGTTAAACCAAGCCATCGCTTTCCCCGAAAGGGTAGTCCAGAACAACTTGTAATAAGCCGCGTCGCTAATGTCTAACAAATCGGCTCTGGCCAGGAAACGATCCAAGTCGGCCTGAGGATCACCCACTCCATTGTATTCGCTGAGGCTTGGGATCTCGATCCTGGGATGAATGGCTTCTACTAAAATGTGGGGGGCGAATGGACTTCGTCGTAGGGGCGCTACTGCTAAGGGCCGCGCTGGGTACCCACCGGGTCTCAAAGGACTCGGGAACCTAGGTGGAGGAGAAATGTGGCAGCCCATATCTCGATACATCTCTTCCCATATCAGCGGTACCTCCTCCTGGCGCGGAGTGGGGAAATAGTTGTCTCCATGCCCTCCCTGGGGAGGTGGTGGGAATTAGTCTCTTTCTCCTATGCATCTTCGAGGAGGTGAAAGGTAATAGTCATCCTTTGGCTGTGTCGCCCTGCTGTTGGCCTCCTCCTCATAGTTCAAACCTTCGTGGGCGTCCCCAGGCCCCTGCTCGCAACCCTCGGGGGCTAAGGGAGCATCTTGACCTCTGCAAGGATAACAAGGGGTCGTGGGGGTAACACACGCCCTGCCATATACTGGGCCATAGCCCTCTCTGCTGCTTGAGCATATGCATCCTCCACTAACTGGTGAAGTGCCTCTGGAGTTATCTAAATGACTGGGGGCGGAGGCGGGACCTTAGCGTCTTCCTGCCTCTCGTTCTGAAGATCGCGAGTGGGCAGATTCTCTGGGACGTGATCTTGCACATGATTATCCCCTCCTCCTTCTAGTCCTTCTTGTCCCGCATTCTCGTTCCTGACTCTTGATCGGGTGTACATCCTCAATGCTTAGATCAGCTTCCCACAAATGGCTCCAAAGCTGATGGGGTGAAATTCGGAAAGAAAAAGATCAAAGCACACTGACACACGTCAAGTCAAGAACCTTCAATTTCTTCTCTTTATTTCTCTTTCAAAAGTAGCAAGTGACCTTTACAATGGACTAAACTTCCTATTTATAGTAAATCGATGATGAAAGTGGGGGGCGCAAAGACAGATTTACCCCCCAACCGCCTATCATCTGATGGATACAATTTAATGACTAGGGACAACTTGGTAATTTATATAGCCCCACTAACTTACAAGTACAATAACTAATCGATGACAATCTGGTAATTACACACACGATCAGAAATATTTTGGTAATTTAGTATATGGTTTTATCTTGTTACCATCCATTGAACTCAACTCTTTTCAAGAGCAAGATGGGTTAAACAGTCCATATCAAAAAAATAAAAAAAAAACGATAGTTTAAATAGTTACTTATATTAATAACACATTGTTGATGAAAGAAACCCATAAATCCAAGCAGAACATAGTCCATAAATCCAGCAGAATATAGCTCCAATAAAGATCGCGCTGCATGCGCTCCATTTCGGCCTCGCTGGGGAGCTGTTGTTCGTACTTCATGATTTCTATTTCATCTTGATCTTCATGTAAGCTCGATACGCCGCCAATTATGTTAAGCTGCTTTTAATAGATATTTAATTAAATTATTGTTTTCTATTATAAGTCGTATAACTTTTAATAGAGTTTAATTCCATTTACCCCTTATGGGAGTGCTATTGTTTAAATGACCCTTATAATAATAAGAAATAACTACACTGTCCTTCCTTAAGATTTAATATAAATACATGTAAACATTTTATGATTTAGAAAAATACATTTAGTACAGGTTTACTTCCGTTTTAAAAAATGAGTCCCTCTGTTTGTCAAAATTCATCAAATTTATTGATACTAACAAAAAATCTGAATGAAAATCGACATTTACCATTGATTAACTTATTACTGACTTATTGTAAGTTAAATAAATCTTTTCTGACTAAACTATCATTATAAGTGTGAAAATATACCTTTTCACATGCATTGATGTGTTAAGATGTGTAAGGATAGTTTGATCATAAAAAAATTTGTGTGACCTGTAATAAATTAGTAATAGGTCAATTGGGTGTAAATATAAATTTTATTTTAATTTTTTTGTAAATATCGCAAATTCAGTGATTTTTGACTAACGGAGGGACTTATTTGTTAGACAGAAGCAAACCTTAGAGATACTAGATGTAATTTTCAAATCACAATAAATTTACGTGTAATTACATCAAGTCTCAAGAAAGGACGGTGTCATTATCCTAACTAATAGCGATAGTTTTGTAATTGAAGCAGCATTAGTCTCCATTGAGTTTTCTATTTTGAAATTGGCTATATCTTTTATTTTAATTAATAAACGCATGTTATGTACATGTATTAATGTATCATTAATTATTTTATTTAAATAATATACAATACATAGGACATATATATATATATTAAATAATTAGTGATTAAAATAAAATTTACTTATTATTAGTAATGTACTCGTTTTATTCTAACCGACTGTAGTACATAAGTAGTACCGTACGTAAATATAAGAAATTTGAGCAAATTAGTTCAATTTTGATCAAATTTTTTTTGATGTTTTTAAATTTTTTAATTCCCAAAAAAAAATCTTATGGGTTAGAAATATTATTTATTTTAAATATATTAATTATATAATTTGTATGTATCTAGAATTTTATCTTCAATATTATAAAAAAATTAATTGTCAAGAAAAAATCTTATTAGTTAGAAACATCATCTATTATAATATATTAAATATTTATTTTATATTTATCCAAGATCATATATCCAAGATTATAATTGAATTTCTAATTATCAAAAAAAAATCTAATTGGTTGGAAACATTATCTTTGAATATATTAGATATTATTTTATATTTATCCAAATCATATCTCCAAAATTATGATACTATTTTGATTTATATTTATTTTACACCATTACCTAATGATCATGGTCTCTGTCACATTTGTATTTAAATACTCTCCATGTCTCATTCGATTAGATAGACTCAATTCTACCAATTTTTTATTTTCCATTAAATGATTTCAAAATGTAACACTCCATATACTTAATTCTTCTCATTGCTTTTTCTATGGCTACAGTGACATCTTACACTTTTCTATTGTATTAATTTATTTGTTATCCTCCATGATCTTTCAATTATGTTAATCTTCATCAATTATTCATATATTTATGTTTATTAAATTTTAATATTTATTTATCGTTTACACTCATCTCATCTGGCTAAATTGATGTTTACTCTTTTTCACGATGTCGTTTTATTTTTTATATTTTAGTTTTCATGATACTTGAAACATTGAAATAATAATCTATACCATTTTTTGTGTTTTCTTTATGAAATAATAACTTTAATATTTATTCCTCTTATGGTGTTACTTTTCATATTTCTATATATGGTGATTGCTTGATGTGTTTTTCTACAAGAAGGAATAGATTTATTTGGTGTTAATAGTACATAATGCTTTTAAATATTTATTTGTATTATTTTACTTAATTTATCATTTGGTTTTTATTTCTATTAAATATTTACTCTTTCATCTTTTATACACAAGTTTTTTTGTTTTTATATATTATGATTTCATCCAATAATTTTGTTTTATAATTTAATTTCGTTGTTATCTTTCATATTTCATTTTTTAATTTTTTTGTTTTTCTACAAGAATGAACATATTATTTAGCCTTAACGGGTAATATATTTCGTTTAATATTGATTTTTATGATTCTACTTAATCTGTCATTTAGTTTTTATTTCTGTTGAAATATCTATCATTTGTTTACTTTATGCACCAATTTTATATGTATATATATCATCTTTTAAAATTTTATTCTACAGTTGAATTATGTTGCTCTTTTTCAAATTTTATTTTCTTAACAATAAGAGGCAAATTTATTTAGTGTTTATAGGTATATATTGAAATAATAATTTCTACCATTTTCTTGTGTTTTCTTTATTAAATAATAAGTCTAAAATTTATTCCTCTTATGGTGTTATATTTTCATATTTTTATGGTGATTGCTTGATTTTGTTTTTCCATGAGAAGGAATAGATTTATTTGGTGTTAATGATAATTTTTTTTTTAACATTTATTTGAAATATTCTATTTGATTTGACATTTAGTTTTTGTATCTGTCGAAGTATTTATTCTTTTATATCTTTTATACACCAGTTTTTTTGTCCATATATTACAGTTTCCTCCATTAATTTGTTTTATAGTTTACTTTTGTTGTTCTTTTTCATATTTCATTCTTTTTTAGTTTTTGGTTTTCTACAAGAGCGAAGAGATTTATTTAGCAATAATTGCTACATATTTCGTTTAACATGTATTTGTATGATTCGACTTAATCTGCCATTTAGATTTTATTTATGTTTAAGTATTTACCCATTGTTTATTTTTATGCACCAATTATATATACATATATTATCATCTTTTCAATTTTTAATCTACAGTTTAATTTTGTTGTTCTTTTCCAAATTTAATTTTTTTTACAAGGAACATATTTCTTTAGTATTAATAGGTGCATATTTATTTTTTGGTATGATTCTACTTAATTCATGTGATGATATTTAGTTTTTATTTCTATTTAAAATTTATCTTTTTGTATATTTTTATACACTATTATATATATTATAGTATCATCCGATAAATTTTTATTTTTAAGTTTAGTTTTGTTGTTCTTTTTTGGATTTCATTTTTATTTGTTTACTAATTACAATGTTTTACAACGTGGAAAGGATGATCATATTAGTTTCTCGAACTATGTAAATATAATACTACTAAATCAATGATCATATGATTTGTAAATATTTATACTTTCATGTAAATATATGTATTTTCATGTGTGTGTAATTCGAGCTTTTTTCAGAAAAGGTCCACACGGTTGTTTGAATTTTAATTTCTTCTTTTGTATATTTTAATTTAATCAAAAAAAATTATAGAGATGTGTTAAATTAATAATAGATATAGAGGTTAATTCAATAAAATTTTAATATTAAATTTTCAACTATTTTTAGTTATTCGTAGTAAAACTATTATAAAATTTCTTTTTGAACTTTGAGATATTAAATCTTTTTAGTTCATTGTACTGAATAATTAAAATTCTCACTACTAATATATTAAATTTTTGAGATATTTATTTGTAAATTTTGGAATATTCAAAATAACTATTATTTTTCAGTATTTTAATTTTATAAACGAGAGATCATAAAAATCAATTGACTTGGAATTGTTTTGGAGAAAAATATCTCTTTGAATTTTTAAAAAACAAATTATATCATTATCAACAGTTTTTACTTTTATAATTGGGTCGAACGAAACAAAAAAATTAAATAATAAAAACCACAAAGTTTACTAAGTTTGTAAAAGTTTTGCAAAATATACATAAATATTGTGAAAAGAAAACTTATTATTTAATTAAATAATAAAAAATAAAAGAATTTATAAATACAAATACCAATGTTTTTTTATTGTCCTAAAATAAGGCAAGAATTAATAGTTGAAAATGAAAATTTGATAAATGAACTTTCTGAATCTAAGAATGATTTAATAAGTTTTCAAAGTATAACAACACATTGCAAGGGGATTGTAGTAATTTCTTAGTTTTTAACTTGAATTTAACTCATTCTTTTGATAAATGAGGGAAAATCTTAAAAATATCTCTTTGAATTTTTGAAAAACAAATTATATCATTATAAACGCATTTAACTTTTGTAATTAATCGAACGAAACAAAAAAATTAAATAATAAAAACCTCGAAGTTTACGAAGTTTGTAAAAGTTTTGCAACATATATATAAATATTTTGAAAAGAAAACTTATTATTTAATTAAATAATAATAAATAAAATAATTTATAAATACAAATACCAATGTTTTTTTATTGTCCTAAAATAAGGCAAGAATTAATAGTTGAAAATGAAAATTTGATAAATGAACTTTCTGAATCTAAGAATAATTTAATAAGTTTTTGAGGTATAACAACACATTGCAAGGGGATTGTAGTAATTTCTTAATTTTTAACTTGAATTTAGCTCATTCTTTTGATAAATGAGGGAAAATCTTAAAAATATCTCTTTGAATTTTTGGAAAATAAATTATATCATTATAAACATTTTTACTTTTATAATTGGTCGAACGAAACAAAAATATTAAATAATAAAAACCTTGAAGTTTACGAAGTTTGTAAAACTTTTGCAACATATATATAAATATTGTGAAAAGAAAACTTATTATTTAATTAAATAATAATAATAAATAAAAGAATTTATAAATACAAATACCAATATTTTTTTATTGTCCTAAAATAAGACAAGAATTAATAGTTGAAAATGAAAATTTGATAAATGAACTTTCTGAATTTAAGAATAATTTGATAAGTTTTCGAAGTATAACAACACATTGCAAAGGGACTGTAGTAATTTCTTAGTTTTTAACTTGAATTTAGCTCATTCTTTTGATAAATGAGGAAAAATCTTAAAAATATCTCTTTGAATTTTTGAAAAAACAAATTATATCATTATAAACACTTTTTACTTTTGTAATTGGTTGAACGAAACAATAAAATTAAATAATAAAAACCTCGAAGTTTACTAAGTTTGTAAAAGTTTTGCAACATACATATAAATATTGTGAAAAGAAAACTTATTATTTAATTAAATAATAATAAATAAAAGAATTTATAAATACAAAGACCAATATATTTTTATTGTCCTAAAATAAGGCAAGAATTAATAGCTGAAAATGAAAATTTGATAAATGAACTTTCTGAATTTAAGAATAATTTGATAAGTTTTCGAAGTATCACAACACATTGCAAGGGGTTTGTAGTAATTTCTTAGTTTTTAACTTGAATTTAGCTCATTCTTTTGATAAATGAGGGAAAATCTTAAAAATATCTCTTTGAATTTTTGAAAAATAAATTATATCATTATAAATATTTTTTACTTTTATAATTGGTCGAACAAAACAAAAACATTAAATAATAAAAACCTCGAAGTTTACAAAATTTGTAAAACTTTTGCAACATATATATAAATATTGTGAAAAGAAAACTTATTATTTAATTAAATAATAATAAATAAAAGAATTTATAAATACAAATACCAATGTTTTTTTATTGTCCTAAAATAAGGCAAGAATTAATAGTTGAAAATGAAAATTTGATAAATGAACTTCTGAATTTAAGAATAATTTGATAAGTTTACGAAGTATAACAACACATTGCAAGGGGATTATAGTAATTTCTTAGTTTTTAACTTGAATTTTGGCTCATTCTTTTGATAAATGAGGGAAAATCTTAAAAATATCTCTTTGAATTTTTTGAAAAACAAATGATATCATTATAAATACTTTTTACTTTTGTAATTGGTTGAACGAAACAAAAAAATTAAATAATAAAATCCTCGAAGTTTACTAAGTTTGTAAAAGTTTTGCAACATATATATAAATATTTTGAAAATAAAACTTATTATTTAATTAAATAATAATAAATAAAAGAATTTATAAATACAAATACCAATATTTTTTTATTGTCCTAAAATAAGGCAAGAATTAATAGCTGAAAATGAAAATTTGATAAATGAACTTTCTGAATTTAAGAATAATATTATAAGTTTTCGAAGTATAACAACACATTGCAAGGGGATTGTAGTAATTTCTTAGTTTTTAACTTCAATTTAGCTCATTCTTTTGATAAATGAGGGAAAATCTGATGTTGTGATTCACTTAAAAAAGAATAACAAAAAAAGAATACACTCTACATATTAGTAAGTTATTACATTTGAACTTTTTAATTCACTTCTTGCTTGCAAAACATGAACTATAGAATAAGGGCAAAATATTTTTTTAGTCCGTTAAAAAGGGTCATTATCGGTTTTAGTCCCACAATTCTTGCAGGTGTCGCTTTTAGTCCCGTTAAACTCAAAAATAAACCTTTCCAGTCCCAAAATAGCATGTGCAGTGCACATGACAGACTGACGCCGTTAGCTGCCCTTAACGTCCGTTAACGGGCATTAAGTTACGTGCACTGTATATGCCATTTTGGGACTGAAAGGCTTATTTTTGGGTTTAACGGGACTAAAAGTGACACCTGCAAGAATTGTGGGACTGAAACTGATAATGACCCTTTTTAACGGGACTAAAAAAAATATTTTACCCTTTATTTATCTAATAAAAAAATTATGTTCATAAATAGAGTGAGGTTTAAGGATAATAAATGGTAGGAAAAGTGAAGGAGGGGTATTCCGTTAAGATTGATCACATCATATTTTAAAAATGAATATTTTCTTATCAACAGATTTGTGCATTTTAAAAAAAATTATGAGGATTACCTTAATTTCAACATTTACTATACATATTAAACAACAAATCAAAATTTTTTGAAATAATTAAAAAATTCAAAATTCCAAGAATTCAAAACTTTAGTCAAAATTGATTCATTGGGGTCAAAGACCCCCATAATATTATCTATACAATACTTTAAAGTATTACATTAGGTAGACAAAATATGAATTGACTAAAATACCATTAGTAATTCTTGTTTCATTTACAAACTAATTATTTATTTAATTATATACAATAAAATAAATTTATTTTATTATTTTTTGATTAGTTAGGTATTTTATTTATCGGGAAAAATATTTTTTTAGTCTCGTCCGGTTAAAAGGGGCCATTATCAGTTTTAGTCCCACAATTCTTGCAGGTGTCGCTTTTAGTCCCGTTAAATCCAAAAATAAGCCTTTTCAGCCCCAAAATGGCATGTGCAATGCACATGACAGACTGACGCCGTTAGCTGCCCTTAACGTCCGTTAACGGGCGTTAAGTTATGTGCACTGCACATGCCATTTTGGGACTGAAAAGGTTTATTTTTTGGTTTAACGGGACTAAAAGCGACACCTGCAAGAATTGTGGGACTAAAATCGATAATGGTCCTTTTTAACGGGATTAAAAAAATATTTTATCCATAGAATAATTAATCACTCGAGTTTTTATGGAGATAAAGTTTCATATTTTATCCTTCAAAAGTCACTATGAGAAATACTACCCGCCGTTTATACTTTACAGTGTTATATTGCTTTCAAAAATCCAATAAATTAACGAGGGAGTAGCATGGTTTGCAGATTGCTCAAAGGCTATAGCATATTAAAACGGCTTATTAGTTATTTGTTTGTTAAAACTTAGTAGTTATAATTGTCTACTTATACATTTCAATTCATTTTGTATTTTAAATTTTGGCATATTTTGTTTTTTATTATTATAGTTTTTTTTTCCTCTTGCTAACCTTTTTTATTAATGTATTCAGGCTTCTAGAAAATTGGGTAATCGCAATTTTTGTCTTGTAATTATAGATATTTGGCGTTTTGGTCCTTTAAGTTTCTAGGGTAGCAAAATAGTCCTTTAACTTTTAAGTTAATTGCAATTTTTGTCCTGTAATTATAGATATTTGGCGTTTTGGTCCTTTAAGTTTCTAGGGTAGCAAAATAGTCCTTTAACTTTTCAATTTTCACGATTTTCGTCCCCTGGTCGCCGGATTTTTTAAAACTTGCCGGAATAATGGCACGCGATGAGGTTGATTGTCTTCTTGAGTGATACCACATTCAGGCATTGCCCTTTCTTCCGGCGAGTTTAAAAGCCTCACGTTTGAATAACGTGACATTATTCTGGTGAGTTTTAAAAAATCCGGCGACCAGAAGATGAAAATCGCGAAAATGAAAAAGTTAAAGGACTATTTTGCTACCCTAGAAACTTAAAGGACCAAAACGCCAAATGCCTATAATTACAGGACGAAAATTGCAATTAACACTAGAAAATATATGATAAAGATTTGTTGTTTTAACTGTTGATTTACTTTTGTTCAACTCATTCTTTTGTTTTAAAATTAATCTTTCATCTTCTAGGATTTTTTGAGCCGATGAAAGTGTTTTTATTATCAGGGTCGGTGAAAATGTTGCTATATTTCTTATTTAATTGAATTTAGTCATTTATATTGATTTATTCTTATTTTATTTTGTCATTCATGATAATTAATTTACTCCTATCTTTTTCGTTCAACATTATTAAAATGATATGTTTGAAATTATTTGAAATTATTTTTTCGTTTTATCTTCCATCTTTTCTTCTTTCTTTTACCATTTTATTTATCTTTCTTATAACTCATTAGAAGTAAGTTTATTTTTTTTTTATATTTTATTTCTTTCATATGGAAGATCATTTTTTATTTATGTATTTTAATATGAGTTTTGATGGAAGATGAACTATATAATACAAACAATATATCTAACTAATTCTTTATTTTTTATATTTTTAATATAGGGTTGAACATATGTAAAAAGTATATATATATTTAATAAAATATCATAACTGTTTGAAAGTAATCTTTCATATAATACAAATTTTATAAGTAAGTAGAAATATATTGTATATGTAGGAAAATATCGTTGTCAATAATAATCAAAATAGATTAAAAATTCAAAACTACTATTTTACCTATTAAAAATGAAAATTTTATTTTACATAAAAAATCTTTATAGCCTTGAATTGAAAAAACAAAAAATATATAAAAATATTATTAAATTGAAAAAGGAAAATATATATAACCGTGCATAGCACGGAGTCTACGTTAGTTTTAATTAATAAACACATATTATGTGTATAAATGTATCATTAATTATTTTATTTAAAGAAAATACAATACATAGGACATATATACATATTAAATAATTAGTGATTAAAATAAAATTTTACTTATTATTAGTAATGTACTCGTTTTATTCTAACCGACTGTAGTACATAAGCAGTACCGTAGGTAAATATAAAATATTATTGTGCATGTATAATAACTAATTATTTGTTAGTGGTGTGATGTTTGCTGCCTCTTCCTATATATAGATATATATATATCAAGAACCTTGTCGCCTGTCGCTGTCCCTTCCTTCTACCCCCATAGCAAATTTCGATCCAAATTTTCGTGAAAAGAATTATCAATGCAACTCCAGACGGAAAGTCTCAGCCTTGAAGATAGGGTTCGTTCGGGATAATCATGGATGAAGGACAAGGTTATGTTTTCTCATGGCGATGATGGTGGTGGTGATGGGGAGAAGGTTACGCATCCTTCTTTCTTACTATTGATCGCCTGTGCTGTGCTTGTTTTTTTTTTTTTTTTCTTGTTGAAATCTTTAGTTTGGCTGATCGGAGTTCTTTCATGAGAATTAATTTCATCAAGAAAAGAAAGAACAAGCCCCGGCAATAGCAAGAAACAATGGCGAATGATGGATCTACCGGCGCCGCCGCTGCTCTGCCGCCACCAACATCTCAGGTATGGCAACATCCTACATCTTCCGGATCCCATCCTTACGAACTTCCCCCACCGAAACCCTATTTCCATCGCGACCTTCTTCCCTCACGGCCACAGCCACCACCAGCCTGAGCCTGTTATTTCAGAATTGGTGAAGAACTCCAACACCTTTGCCAAAAAGAGCGCCAGCTAAATAACACACAAATCATGATTTTGCGTTTTGATAATACTTTTCAGCAGATATGATTATACTTTTACTCTTTTAATTATATCTATTTCATATTTTAGCTTTATAATTTGTGAGGGTTGTATATTGATCCTTAATCTGTTTCAATTTCATTATTTTGGACAAAATTTGACCAAAATCTTAAAAATTACATAATTATTAGTCAAGATCACTTTGGGGGGGGGGGGGGGGGGGCGTGTTCTGTACTGTGTGATCAACAGTACATGGAGACTAATATTCATTTTTCTTTTTTCAGTTGCAATTTTTCAGCACAATGCCTTGCAGCTAGGAAGGGAGGTGAAGATGACCTCGCCTTGGTATCCAACACGCTGGAGAGGCAAACACCTTGGTATCGTAGTCTATAAAACTCTTCTAGCTTCCCTTGCTTTATCATTTGTGGCAAGAATGAACGTTGAGAAGATTTCAGCAGGACAGGCTCGACCACCGAAATTGTTAGCTCATCTAATATTGGAGCAATTACGAAATAGGATCTCGAGATTGAACAAGGCACCTACTCTAGAGGTTGTAGCAACATATAAATTATGGAAGAAGATAGCTTGGCAATTGTAAGGACATATAGATGATACGAAGCTTGTTGTACAAAATTATTTTTTCATTTAATGCAATTTACATTTACTCAATATATATATATATATATACAATTAAAGTGTCAAATGAAAATGCAATTGAGCCTTTCAACAATGGCCTCTTTAATACTACATATTAATATCATACTCCCATATAAAATTTTTAGAGTTAAATACAGGTACCACCTTTGAAGTATTACCTCACATCAATTACCTCCCTAAAGTATTAAAACTTTCAAAAACCCTCCTGACCTTCTAACTCCTTTAATTTTGAAGTTTGAAAAGTCCATTTTATCCTTACTAAAAATTGATTTCTAAAAAAAAAAAAATTAAAGGAATTTTTAAAATAGTAAAACTACTCTTTTTTTAAGTTTTATCTCATTCTAATTTCACTTATTCATCGAGCTCTTTTTATTTTTATAATCCTACAATATTTAGAGCTCATTTTATTTTGATTTTACTTATTTTTCAAACAAATTTAAAAATAAATTTATACATGCATATAATTACCACATTTGTATATTTACCATATATATAAATATATATTAATTGCATATTTTCTTATTAGTTCATCAGCCCTTTTCGAGTTTATTAATTTTATGTTTGTTTAAGTAAATATATAAATATATATGTATATATAAAAATTTATGTTTAATTTGGGTTGACAAACAAGTGAAAATAAAATCAAATGACCTCCAAGTACTTTAGGATTATGAAAATAAAAAGACCTCGATGAACAAGTGAAAATTGAATTAGACAAAGCTTCGACAATGGGTGATTTTAGTATTTTAGAAATCCATTTAATTTTTTTTAGAAATCAATTTTTAGTAAGGGTAAAATGAACTTTTTAAACTTCAAAATTAAAGGAGTTTGAAGGTCAGGATTTTTTTTTTCTTTTAAGGTTTTAATACTTTAGGTAAATAGTTGATGTGGAATGGATACTTCAGGAATGGTAATTGTATATAATAAAAAAATTTATATCACTTTAATGTTACACATTATTGGGTATGTATATATCATATATAGCTCAATTTTAAATTAAATTTTAATTTGTGTTTATATCTATATCTATACTATTAATTAGGGGACTAATTAATGCTAATTAACTTTGATAGCCAAAATTTGTTTTTGACTTAGTTACCTGTTTCATTTTAAAAATTAAATAAAAGCCACAAGATTTAACTAGAAAATTTACTCTCTTAAACTAAAATCAACATTTGCAAGCTTCTTATTTATATCATTCTTCAACTTCATATTTTTTAAAAAATGATCTTTGTTCTTTTCTTCCTTATAGAATTTATATTCTATTGAAAAGTTACTTTGTTTCATTTCCTACAATTATATAATTTCTTTTGGTTTTTTCCTTTCGTTATTAATTATCATCATATTGTGTGTATTTCTCAACAAATAAATAAATTATTCAAATTTAAACTATAAAACTATATAATTTTGAAATTTAAGTTATAGTAATTAATACGTATAAAATCGTATATTGAACATAAAAATAAATTTAACTTATTCTACTAACTAAATTTACCTAAATTTCATATCTGCTTGTAGCTAATTGATGCGTGCGCATATTAATGTATGTGCATATGTTTTCTCGTGCCTGGGCACAAGGTATTAAAATATATTCATAAAATAGAAATATTAGGGCCATCAAAGCAAGCGTCATGTGTGAGGCTGTGAGCTTATTTGGATAAGTATATGAATGTTTATCTTTAAAGATTCAACGAGTTTATTTTCTTAGGTTCCCTTTTAGATTTTATTTAAATTTGGACAAGTAAATGTTTGTTTAAATTTGTCTAGAAAAAAATCAGATTTTAATTTAATAAAGTTGCTAGGAAGGAACATAATTTAAGTTTATGTTATCTATAATTACACTTTTATTATTATTATTATTATTATTATTATTATTATTATAAATTTTAAATTACTTATAAATTTATAAATTTTATATTTTAAAATTTGAAATATTTATGTTTTTTATATTTTAATGCACTAAAAAAAATATGACATTTAACCATGCCTAATTGCTATGGTTAATACTAAATAACCAGAGCGAATAGTCATTGACCACGGCCACGCAACGGTTGTCGGCCGTGGTTTTTGCGAGGGTGGCTAAAACATTTATCATGGCTAATAATCATGGCGAATGTTTTTACCACGGCTAAAAGCCGTGATAAATAAGTTTTTTAGGGTGGAAAAGCTAATTTTTACATCGATTTTTATTTAACCGTAATTAATAATAATTACTTACCATGATTTTTAGCCATGATCATTAAAAATGTAGTAAATATTGATTTTTTTTTAGTGATGAAAACATAACTATCCCGCGGCTTGCACAGGGTACTAACTACTATTATTTTATCTTAAATGCTTATTTGGTCTTATCATTAGCAATAAAATATATTTTTTAAATTCATATTGAAAACTTCCTCAAGAATTTTCTAGGAGATTGCTTGTGAAATATTCTTAATCTCATATCACCTCATAAAATATTTTTCGATTGAATATACTTTTTCTTGCGATTTTCTTTTTTTTTTTTACAAAATAACTCTTCAAAATATATACCCATTGTAAAATTTTTCATCACATTAAATAACATTAAAGAAAAATAACATATAATCCTATTTAAGAGAAAAAAAAATTTAATCCATTAACTTGGCTCGAGTTCAATTTTAGTATACTAATTATGTCAATTTTCAATTTTATACATTATCTTGCACAATTAGTGCAATTAAGTACGATTTAGGGTTTTAGTATCAATTTACGAGTAAAATGAATGAAAAATGATGATGTGTCAATTAATTGCTTATTTGTACGGCGAAATGAGACATGTGTGTTTTACGTGGGTATTATGTACAGTTGGCTTCCTACGTGGCAATTAATGGAGGGAAAAAAGGGACATGCACGACTCACATGCCTCTTCTTCAGTCAAACTCAGAAAACGACCTTCCCATTTCCCCCAACCTTCAGTCAAACCTAGCCCTAATTTCTCCCCATCCCTTCTCCGATGCGATCTGTTTTAGTGAAAGAGGCGACGAAAGGCTTGGATTGAGGCGCAACCATGGTGGTTATGAGAGACCTAGAGTTGAATGGTGACCCTCCCTGAATACGGTTAGTTTTTTCTGTATTTGTAGACCAAACAAGGTCATGTTCGTGTTCTATCAGACCATAAGTAATGGTCTTCAGGGACCCGAACCTGGAAAATAACTATTACTTTGCACTTTAATATTGTATTCTTGTAAGTAGTGGTCCTTTAGTGAGCATTGTTGTGTCTATTATTTTGTCAATGGGAATCGGACTTAGACATGCAATGCTTTTCATTTTAATAATTTTTGTATATTTTATTCCTGAAGCTTTGTTGGTTTCTGAAGTTTATTTTTTATGTGTCTTTTCCCATTGTTCTTGTGTTTTTTGTGCTTTATAACTTGTGCTTTTAGTTAGTTTTTTTTTATAATTTTTGTGTAGTTCATGTTCTTTTTTTGCTGCCAGTTGACATGGTGTTCTTTATTTTTTGTGGCTTTTTCCTTATTTTTCAGCCAAAAACAGTGAGTTTATCACAATGAGTATCCAGTATGGGGGTAATTTCATAGAATCTGACTATGTGGGGGGGGGGGGGCTAGTGCACAATATTCATTGTTATGAGATTATATAGAAGAAATAAAAAGAAGTAATCCTGGATCAACAATCATATTGGGCACTGAAGGCAAAAATTAGTTTGACAGATTTTATCTACGTTTGAATGCAGTTAAAAATGAACTTCTTGGCTGGATATAGACTTGTTAAATGTGTGGATGGGTGTCACTTGAAGGGACCACATGGGAGAGTTTTTTATCTGCGGTTGGAATTGACCCTAACAATAATTTCTTCCCAATTTACTATGTTGTGGTTATGAGAGAGAACATAGAAACTTGGGATTGGTTTTTAAGTTTAGTGAAAATGGTTTAGATGATTAAAGATGATTCGACTTGGAGATTTATGTCAGATGAACAAAAGGGGCTTCTGGGTACATTGCAAGAACTTTCCCTAATGTAGAGCACATATTTTATGTTAGGAATTTGCATTCCAACTATAAAAATTTTGGGTTTAAAGGGTTGGCATCCAAAAATAGGTTGTGGAAGGCTGCAAGAGCAGCAACAATTAATCAGTTTAACCAGAGGATGCAAGAATTAAATCATTTAGATGAGGGTGCTTTTGCTTGGTTTAATGACAAGCCTCCAAAAGAGTGGTCAAGATCACATTTTTATACTTTTTCTAGATGTGATATTCTCTTGAACAATGTTTGTGAATGCTTTAATAGAAACATACTTGAAGCAAGAGACAAAACAATCTTCTCTATGCTTGAATGGTTGACGGAGTATTTGATGAAAAGACTCTAACAAAACAGAGATAGAGCACAAAAGAAATGAAAAAATCAATTGTGTCCCAAAATTCAAAAGATAATTGACGAGAATACGGAGACGCTTGGAGACTGTATTCCAATAAAATCTGATGAGAAGCATTATTAGATTTCTTGCTTTGATGGCAATCAATACAGTGTTGACTTAGAGAACCATACTTGTGGGTGTAAAAAATGTGATTTGAGTGGGCTACCATGTCAGCATGTTGTGTGTGCCATTTTTTGTAATGGGTGGGACATAGAAAAATACACACACCAGTGCTACAGGGTTGAAAGATACTTGAAGGCCTATCAACATGCTATCATCCCAATCAATGGAAGGAATGAATGGAAGAAGAGTGATTTCAACCCACCACTCCCACCAAAATCTGTCAAGAGAGTTGGCAGACCTGCAAACGCTAGAAGACTTGAAGTTGATGAAGTTGTTCCAAAAAAATAAGAAAGGAAAGCCTGGTCCAATCATGAGGGAAGGGTCATCCAAAATAAAGAGACAACAGACCACTGTCAAGTGTGGCCTGCAAGGCATAATGCCAGGAGATGTTAGACCAAGGATGAAACCACTGATCCTATCCCAGATGCAAGCAGCCAGGTTTAGCTAAATTCCAATGTGCCACAGGTAGAATATTGTATTTCTTTTTCGTGTTTTCTTTATTCTCTAACTGATAAGAATTCTAATATCTAACAAGGGTTGTCTTGAAAATCAGGTTACAAGAAAGGGCAAACAGATTATGCAAGAAACGAAAAAGCCAATTGAAAAGTCACAGAAACTGCAGGTATTACATCGTCTTTTCTGTTATTGTTTTCATGATACAAAAACTAAAAAGCTGTTGCCAGAACAGGTTATAAGAAAAGGCAAGGGAGTTATGCAAGAGCCTGAAGTACAAATGCAAAGACGAATAAGAAGTGTAAGTATTTGCTTAAATATTTGAGTTTTTTATTAAGGGGCTTCTTAAGAATATTTTTTTCTCTGTAGGGACATATTGGAGGTGCAGAATCAGTTATTGAAAAGTCTCAAAAATCATGTAGAACAACACCAACAATGTTCCAACAGTTTCAACAATGTCATAAAGGAGGGAAGATCAAGGAGCCTGCTCCATTTGTTGAGGGTCAAACATGTACAAGATCATCACAAGATCAAGGGAGTTCAGGATCAATCCCGTCAATAGTTAAAGGAGGCAAAAAATTTGTGACTATGTCCAATTTAGGCAAAGCACTCAAGCAAACAAAGAAGGGCAAGAAGGCATAATTATGAATGGCAAGAAGGCATAGTTATGAATGGACTTTTGTATATTGCATCTCATCATCTACTTTCTGTTGTTGGCTGCAACTGTATGAAAATGCATAAGTATTAGATGTTTTTGGTAGGCCAAAATCATATTTTATTTTTTTTGCTGGAACTGTATGCCAATCCAAAGGCTCTGTTTTGGTTAAATTTTGCAGAATATGCACTGTATGAAATTGGTTATGTTTGGTCCTGAATTTTTATGGAAATGAAGTATGCAATTCTACAAATTTTGTGTGTACTAGTGCATTTATTCTGGATTGTTATGTCTAATACAGGATATGGACTTTATGTTTTGGCCCTGTATTTTTCTACAAACAGATTGTAAAAACAATCTTTAAACTAAAACAAACAAAATGGGTTTTGAACAAACTAAAACAAACAAAATAGCTTTTAAACTAAATTTTATTAAACATAGTCATAGTTGAGTACAACATTGGTGCATCACATCTCCTCTAATCAAAGAAAAGCTTGAACAAAAAAAGAACAAAAAAAAAGACGAGTGCAACTTATTTCCATCTTCTACAACTCCTCTTCATTTCAGCAAATTCCTCCTCAACCTTCTTCATCTTTTCAATTTTAGCTCCAAGACACAAACATTTTGTAAGCAAGCCAGGGATTATAGCCTTTGCCCGAACACATATAGGTGGATCTTCCCAAGCAAAAAATCCACAACCTTCTCTCTATACAGAATATTGCAGTTGGAAAAATTTTAAGAAAAGTTTTTTCAATAAAGTAAACCAACGAAAAGGGGAGATAAAGGAGAAAAAATGAGTCAAATACCTTGTAATTTTAACACGAATGGAACCTCGTACTTGGGTTTTCATTAGTCCATGATGTTCTCACCGTCGCTCTCTTTCCATAGTAGCAAAATAATGAACCTTGAATGCCAGACATGGTGGTGAAGACAGTTGAGGGGTGGAAGGAGGAAAAATGACATTAAATCTCTTTTTGTAGGTTTTGTTAGTTGACTTAGATATTTGGGAGGGGAAAACTAACATTTTTCCCTCCAAAAAAATGCCACCTCAAGTGCCAAATCATATGAAAAATTCCCAAAATTTTCAGCATGTGTAGTGGACATGCTATTTACGTCAAAAAAAGCACAATTCGGCGACTGGCTGACTTAATTGCAGCAATTGTGCAAGATCATGTATAAAATTAAAAATTGACATAATTAGTATACTAAAATTGAACTCGAGCCAAGTTAATGGACTAAATTTGTTTCCCCTAATCAACATCATTCCATTTTATCTTCGTTTTAACTGGATGAGATGACACACGCATTTCGACTTCGCACACGGATTATTTTATTCGGATTAAATTTGGTCAAACCAAACCAATAATAAAGTAAGTGTGATTAACTTGTCATATAATTGTTCAATTTTTCTTAAATTGTACACCAATTACACAGTAAGTATATTGCACATACCCTATAGTAGATTTAAATTCAACCAAACCCGATATGAATTTGCACCTCCGAACCCCTCTGAATTTATTTGTTGTCAGGTGTTTGTTTCTTTGTCTTCCTTATAAAAAGTGCATCATCTCTGATTTCATTAATATTAGGTTTTCCTAATTATGTTGCACGTCGTTCCTGTGTGCAACATAATGAATAATATTTTATATTTTTAAATATATTTTAAATATATATAAACCAAAACATCACATTTTAAAAAAAGAAAAAAAGAAATAAATAAAGAAAAAAAACCAACTTAGAAATATTATTGACATAATAAAATTGATATCACGATGTAAGTAATCGCTCTTTGCGAGTGTAGACGAGATTTTCTTAATAGTTTAGTCTAAATATGAAAATTTGTTATCTTTTAATTCATTATTATTATTTTAAAAAAATCATAATTTTGTTTTATTGAAGGACTAGCATGGACCCTGTGCTATCTACGGAATTTATAAATTTAATCATATTTTCATATATTCTAAATTGCATAATGGTATATATGTCATATTTAATTGACCGTCTTACTATATACAATAGTAAAAACTTATTTGTACAAAACTCAATTTCAAATACTATATATATTTTCTTATTCAATTAATATATTTTTAGTAAAATCAAAATATATTAAAATACATTATTTAAAAGATTTTATCCTACTACCTTGTGGTATAAACTCCTCTAAAATATGACTTGCCATAAATGATTATTTAATAAAGTTTCTGAAAGTAAGAACAAAAAATTAGTACTAACACATTTTATTTCTCCATGAAAAAAAATTACAATATCTGAAATTAATAAGTAAAGAGATATATACATATCTTTAAATTATATGCTAACAATAAAAATATACAATAAAAAATTCATAACGGTACAGACATAACATATAATAGCAATAATACACCCATTAATTTTATAGATACTTTAAGATAATTGACCTGCTTTCTACTGAATAATTCGTTCCTTTTATTATGTTGAATTTCCAACCTGAAATCATTTTTTCACTTGATATTATACTTATTAATTGCCTATAATTTTATTTTATCTTCTTGTCAGTTTAATTTGCTTTTGGTGGACCAAAGAATAAAACAATTTTCTCATAAATTTTAACAGTAAATTATACTTTTGGTCCCTATACATTGGATCAAAATCGATTTTGATCCCTAAAGTTTTTGAGGGATGATTTTGGTCCCTAATCTTTTGAATTATTATGATAATTCTGTCCAACCATTCAAATAAAAAAAAAAATATTAAGTTAGAAAGGAACCGTATGGACCAAATCATAATAATTTGTAAAGATTAAGGACCGAAATTGTGGCACAAAAAATTTAGGGACCACGATTGTATTTAAAAAAATTCAAGGGTCAAACATAATATTTTAATGTTCGATCTTTTGCACGCCATCAAACATAATAAACATAAAACTATGGCATACATTTTAATGACAACTTACTATATATAATAGCACAAACTTATTTCTACAAAACTTAATATTGAATTACTGAATATGTTAAAAATAACCATTGCAAATTATCATACTTTAGACATTGAAATAAAGTGTTTTATAAGTTTCAAATACTATATACATTTTCTTATTTAATAAATATAGTTTTAGTAAAATGAAAAGTATTAATATTTAAATACATTATGTGAAAGGTGTTAGAATAGGTGACCAGAAAGCCAATAGGTTTGGCGATTTGTAACCTATCTTACGACTTGATGTAAATGTAACATTATTATGTGATGAATAAGATGAGTGTTCGTCACCAATGGTACCTTCTTTGTTGCGCTCATCTTACATTTGTTAAAACGGTGTTTAACTTATATCGCAACAAAGCCCACAGACCATGGATAACAACTTGTGCAGTTGGGCCACGCATTGGATGGTGGTCATGAAACCAACTGATTAAGAGTTGGATCTGAAACGTTCCAAGTCGAGGATCTCGAGACAGGGCATCGAGAGTCCTATTGAGACTTGTGTGAAGAGTCGTGTTCATTAGATGAGTGCCGTGTTTCATTGGCGACTAGCGTGGGACGCCTACACGATCTTGATGGGTTGGTCGACTGGGGTCGAGCCGACTAGACTGACTCGCGGGGATCATCATATGGAAGCCTTGGAGGCTTGGTCGGTATGATTGGATTTTTCCGATTCTGATAGTACGGGAGTAATCCTCAGACTTGAGGAATCATGGCAGTCGCGTGCACAGAACGGCTGTATCTTGGATCTGGCGAGAGGTGATCATTCTGTAAGATGATCATCATAAGCCTTGTCCAGTGCAGTCGGAATGTGTAGCGAGGACGGTGGATTCCAAGAAGAGGATCCGTCCCTGTCAATATGTGACAGAGGTATCTCCTATGCGCTCGGAGACACGTTCATGCTGTTTGAAGCTGTAGCCACAGTGGTTGGTCGAATAGGGAATGGTTTCCTGTGTCGACGCAATGAAGTATACATGGTCTCGAGTATTAAGCATAGATGCCTAGTCAAGGATGGGAACCGACGCTCAATTCCATACCCTAGACTAAGGCCGGGAGACGGTAGACGGAAGGATCGTACCCGTACGGAATCGGCGCCTAAATGTTCACGCCAATTCACCTAGTCTCTAGTGCCATGGACCGTTGCTAGACGGCCACCCATGGTAACGGGCCCTTGTGGGACACGAGCCCAAGTCTAGCTGAGGGTGAACCTAAAGGGTCACACACAAATCACCGAGGAGGTTGAGAGATCGACTTGGAGTCAATCTCGAAGGATAAATAAGTAATTGGATTACTTAAGGGAAAGTCCATTAGATGGACGGGCCGATATTGTATCGAGCTTTCATTTAATCGGTAAATTAGATTTTCGATTAAATATGGAAAGTTCAGACGTTGAGACGTTGGATCTTTTAATTGGATTAAAAGATCAACGAGAATAATTTAAATGGACATTAAATGTTCGATTAAATATGTTTCATGCTAGGTGGTATGTTGACTTGTCTCTTTTGGAAAGAGACAAATCAACTCCAATCCAGCTCTTCCCTTTTGGTATGATTTGATCATACCATAAATTTTGGTAGGCTTGATTGAAGAATTGATGGTGATTGATTAGAATGAATCTAGACATCCTTGGATGAACCTAGACACATTCCAATAATCACATTAATTATGTATATATATTAGAATATACAACACCAAGCACAAGTGATTCATTATTCATCTTTTTCTAGGAAAAAGAGAAGACAAAATCCCTCTCATCTCTCTCAACTCTCGGCCCTCTCTCCCTCTCTCACACTTGTGTTCTCCACTTGATTGAATCAAGAAGAAGAACAAAGTAAGTTTAAGAGAGCACTAATTTATAGTGTTCTTCTCTTAAACCGATTCCTTCTTAAACCCGTTCTTTTCTAGCAAGAAGGACGTGTGTTTCTTCCGGTGTGGTGTGAATCACCTTTGGAGAATCCATACGTTTGGATTTCGTGAGCATTCCGGAGAAGGAACAACGCAAGTAGCCGGGAGCATACGCTAAACAATCAAAGGTAACGGTTTATTACGCTTTGATTGATTATATATATTTATCTATGCCCTATGTGTTAATATTTACACATCCTACATCGAACGCCCGGTTGAGCACCCAAGGGTACACCCCTGGGATTCGTTTATTTAAATTAAATTTAAATTTACGCACCTTTTCTCGCTTTCTCGCTTCCACTCACGCTTCCGGGCGGATCCGCTTGTCCTTCAAAAGGTACTATCATATTTGCCCTATGATGTAAATGGATTTCTCTTAGAAAAAAATACAATGCATAGTAAATTACCACTTTTGTAATCAAGTTTATGAAAGAAAAAAATAAAAAGAATTATTATAACTTTTTTATTTCTTTCATAAAAAATAAATTTAACAGTATTTGATGTTAGAATAGGTGACCAAAAAGCCAATTGGATTGGCTGTTTTGAGTACTATTTAGCAATCTTTATTAAAGTAATATTGACTTGATGAATATAGTAAGTATTCTTCCTTGGCACTATGTGTTTGTTGTGCTTACTAATTACGTTAAACGGCGTTTTAACGTCACAACAAATACCCACAAACCAATTGGATAACCCATGTAGTTGAGATGCGCATTGGATGGTAGTTATGAAACCAACTTTTGAGGGTTGGTCTGAAATGTTCCAAGTCGAGGACGTCGAGACAGGGCATCTGAGGGTCCTATAGAGACATGCACTAAGGATTGCATTCATTGGATGAGTGTCATGTTTCATCGATGACAGACGTTGAACGTCTATGCAATATTAGTGGGTTAGTTGACAAGGGTGCCAGCTGACTGAACTGACTCGCGGGAATCGCCATATGGAAGCCATGGAGGCTTGGTCGGTATGAATGGAATTTCCGGCTTCGATAGTACGAGATTAGTCCTCGGACTTGAGGAATCATAGCAGTTGGATGCATATGATGGTTGTATCTAGGGTCTGGTAAGAGATGTCCGTATCTGGGATACGTTCATCATAAGCCTTATCCAGTGCAGTCGGAATATGTATTGAGGATGGTGGATTCCAAGATAGGATCCGTCACCTGTCAGTATATGACAGTCGAGTCTCCTATGCGCTCTGAGATGGTTTAAGCTCTTTAAGTCTGTGGCCACAATGATTGGTCGAGTGAGGAATGATTTCCTACGTCGATTAATAGAGCAAACATATCTCAAGTTGTTTAGCATAGTTGTCTAGTCCAGGATGGGAACCGACGCCCAATTCCATGCCCTAGATTTAGACCGGGAGACGGATGATGGAAGGACCGTACTCGTATTGAACTTGGGAGCCTAAATATTCATGCTTACATTCACCTAGTCTCTAGTGCCATGGACCGTTGCTACACGGCCACCCATTGTGACGGGCGTTTTTTCGATTAATGGTTAATTGGAAAATAGTTAATTAAATTGGATTTAATTGATCAATTATGTTGGACACAAGCCCAAGTCTAGCTGAGGGTGAACCTAAAGAGTCACATACAAATCACTATGGAATTGGTAGAATTAATTTGAAATTAATTCTAGAAGACGCGAATTAATTTAATTGGATTAAATTAATTCAAGGAGGAAAAAAATGATTGGATCATTTATTGGAAAATCCATTTGATGGATGGTCCAAGAATTAATTAATTGGATTAGTTAATTTTTGGACTTAGAACCTATAAATTAATTGGATTAATTTATCGGGTTTGACTTAATTAATGGATTGGATAAATTAATTAGAGTTTGGACTTATGTTTATTTAATTGGATTAAATAAACTTATGGGCTTCAATTGTATTGATATTAATTAGATTAATTACTGACCAATGGACTTTGTTTGGAGTTAATTTAATTAGATTAAATAAAACTCCAAGACTAGTAGTCCTAATCCATGAAAAAATATAATTTATAGCAAGTGAAGGAGGAATTAAAATCCTCCACATGTGAGGCACATGTGACCAACCATTATGTGGTTTTATGGGTGGTTTATTTGCTATAATGGTACATGGTTATATAGATAGTGGTGTGTGTATGTAGGTAGCTTTGGAAGTTAATAATAGAAGTTGAATTTTGAATTCAACATTTTTTTTTTGATGAAACAATGATGAATTTTATAACCTCAAACAAAAAAACAAAACCATCCTGACAAAACACCTGCTTCCAAAAAGAAAAACCCAACAAACAGACTAAACTACCACACCAGACTACGTAGCAAAAACACAAAAACAGCAGCACACCACCAATATAAACTATACACAGAGCACCCAAACCATAAAAATAAAACAGAGAAGGATAAAACCTAAACAGAATCCAAGTAGACCAACACTTGCCCTTTAAGAAAGTAATACCACTTGCAGCTTTGCACGTGCCTGTTGCTATTGCTCAAGGAACAGACAAGCCTCGCGCGCCACCCTCAGCGGATCTTGTTGCCTCCCTTCCATCATCTTTTTTTGACTCTGCTAGAGAGCCCAGCACAGGGTGAGAAAAGTAGCAGACTGACCTGACTCAGATTTTGCAGCACCATGGCCATCCACGTCGCTGGCCCGTCATGCTTTTGAGCTATCCACCGCCACGATAAATTAGACACGGCCCAGACAATCTGAGCAAAGGGGCATTCCAACAGAATGTGCCGTAGCGATTCCACCTCCGCCCCGCAAAGGCCACACTACGTATTAATTGATGCACACCTTTGGCCAAGTGTTTCAAGACCGGCACAACCCGAAAACAGATCCTCCACGCTAACATTCGTACCCTGGGGGGAACCCGTGAACCCCACAACTTCTGCCAAAAGTTTCGACATTCCTCAGGTACAAAAGGGACCCACCCCTACCCGGAGTCCAAACTAAATGTCTATCCTCTGCTGGGTTGGGAACTTCCCGTTCCGCACAACCCAACCGTAAAAACATCCCTACTCGCCAAAATGCTTCTCCATGTTAGGGACGACCTATAGCCGATGGATGCTTCCCAAAAAGAACATTCCGAAAGATAACGTGCTTTAAGAACTTAGCTGAGAAGAGCATTCGGCTTAGAAAGGGGACACGAACCTTGCTTTCCCAAGAGTGCAAGGTTGAACGCCTTCAAGTTCCGAAAGCCCAAACCGCCTACACCCTTCGACCGACACACCTTCGACCACGCAACCTAATGAATTTGTTGTTCACCTCTCGAGTGCCACCAGAAGTTTGCTATTGCTGATTCCAGCTCCTTAACACGACTGCCCGGGAAGCGAAAACAGTCAATAGCGTAAGTTAGAAGGGATTGGAGTACTGACTTTATCAACACTCCTTTCCCCGCCTGTGAGAGCATCTTGCTACTCCACCATAAAATTCGACCCCAAAATCGATCCCAAATATTATGAAACAAGACCCTTCTCGACCTGCCCGCCACAGCTAGTAAGCCAAGATAACGGTCATGGGATTCCACAAGGCGCACCCCCAACAAATCAGCAAGCCTCCACTTCTCCTCAATCCTCATACCCCCCGATCACCATGCTAGATTTAGCAAAATTCACTTGCTGCCCCGACGCCCTTTCGTACACTTCAAAAATCCGTCTAATCTCCCCCACCTGCTCCCCCTTCACCTCACAAAAGAGTAGTGTATCATCTGCAAAGAGTAAATGAGAATACCCGGCGCCGTAGGACTCACAGCCACCCCCCTCACATTACCACTGCCCTCCGCTTCCTGCAACATACTAGAAAATGCGTCGGCACAAAAGATGAAAAAATACGGCGAGAGAGGTTCGCCTTGCCTAATCCCTCTCTCCGGTCTAAAGTACCCAAACGGAGCACCATTCAACGTTAAAGAGTAGGAAACAATAGTCACAAGTAACATAATCAAGTCAACAAAACTACTCACAAAGCCTAATCTAAGAAGGACGCCTCTCAGAAAAGCCCATTCCACTCTTATCATACGCTTTACACATATCTACTTTAAGTGCGACGTGACCCGCTTTAGACCGGGAAGAAACTTTCAAAAAATGATTAAGCTCAAAGGCAAGGAGTACGTTATCTGTAATTGAAGGACAAGCGGATCCGCCCGGGAGCGCGAGCGGAAGTGTGAAAATGCGCATATTTAAAAATATTCAAAAGCATAATCGTAAAATCCCAAGGGGTGTTCCCTTGGGTGCTCAACCAGACGTTCGATGTAGGATCTACTAATATTATATAAATATATTGAATATAGGGCATAGAGAATAATAATAAACTACGAAAGCATAATAGACCGAAGTTACGTTTGTAATTTATCTTGTGATCGGCTACTTGAGTTGTTCCTCTCCGAAATTCTCACAAAGCTCAAAGGTATGAACTCTCCAAAGGTCATCCACACCATACCGGAAGAGATGCTCGTTTTTCTTGCTAGAGGAAAATGGATCTAGAAGGACTCGGTTTAAGAAGATCAACACTATCAATTAGTGTTCTTCTTAAACTCACTTTGTCCTTCCAATTGATCCTAGATCAAATGAAGAACACAAGTGTAAAGCGAGAGAGAGAGAGGCCGAGACCTAAGGGAGAGAGAGGAGTGATTTTTCCTCTTCTTTTCCTAGAAAAGATGAATAATGTCTAGATTCATCCCAATCAATCCCATCAATTCTTCAATCAAGCCTAATTGTTAGAATAGGTGACCATGTAGCCAATCTTGTGTTAGAATAGGTGACCATGTAGCCAATCTTGTTAGGCGAATTGTAACCTATGTCTGAACAATTTCGAGGTTTTAATAAATCTTTAATGAATAAGAAGTGAAATTCATTTGGCATTTACTTTGTTTGTGTTCACTTTATCTGCTTTATAACTGTTCACTACGCAAACAAAGCCCACAGACTGAAAACGCATTTCGGGGACTGGGACTACGCTTGGAGGTAGGTCCATGAAATCAGTTTCGCCGAATCAGTCTGGAAATCTCCAAGTCAAGGAATCTCGAAATTGGGTACCGAGATTCCCCTTGAGACTTGCACTAAGCATCTGCTGTCGTATTTCATCGACGGGTGACGAGGGTCGTCTAAGCGATGCTAGTGGGTTGGCCTGCTGGGTAGCGGCTGACTGAGGTGACTCGCGAGAACCGTCTTACGGAGGACCTTGAGTAGGGTCGGTTAGGTATGACGTGTGTTCCCGGTTTCAACGGTACAGGTCAAGTCCTTTAACTTGAGGAACTGCTGAGTTTACCTGTACATCAGGGCTGTATCTTAGATATGGTGAGAGATTGCCAAGATGCACTTGAGTAGTCATAAGCCATATCTAGTGCAGCTCCGGTGTGCAGAGTGACAGTAGTTTCCAAGAAAGGATCTGTCTCTTGTCAAAAGGTGTTGACAATTGTGTCTCACAAATGCTCTGTGTCTTGTCCCTAAAATCTGTGGCCACAGTAACTGAACAGAAGGGATGGTTTCCCTTGCGGCGTTTACTAAAGGACAGACCGATACTTAAGTCCACAATGGGTACCTGCATAATCCGTGCCCTAGACCCTAAGTGGTGAGAACGTAGACGGAAGGATAGATGTACTGTAGAGCCTAAATGTTCATCCCTGTATATTCACCTAGTCTCTAGTGCCATGGACCGTTGTTCGATGGCCACCCATGGTAACGGGCGGATTCTAGGTATCCAACCAAAGTCTAGCTGAAGGTGAACCTAAAGAGTCACACACAATCTGCACACATAAACGTATTTAATGTAGAATTAAATATTTGGAGAAGTGGAGCGATTAAATTGGATTTAATTGGGTCCTAATTTTCTTGGGAAGAATTAATTCGTTTTATTAGATAAAAGGGATTTATCAAATAAATTAGATTTATTAGAAATTAATTTAATGGGGTTGGAATAAATATTTATATTTAATATATTTATTTATTGCCCTTGGAATATTTAAATAGGATTTAAATATTTCATTAAATTAAATCAATGGTTGAGATTAAAAAGGGAGGATTCTATGGCTAAGATTGGTTTGACCACGAAGCAAGAGTTTGACTAGGATTTGACTAGGTCAAGTCCTAGTTATGGTGGAGTCTTCAAAGTGTAGGAATCTAGAAGGCGAATAGGATTCCTCTTCTATAAATACTCCTTAGCACACACTTTGAAGGATGATGATAATTCTTGAAACACACACACACACACACGCACACACACACTCGTCTCCTCCCTCTCCCTCCCTCGGCTGCGCCTCTCCCTCCTTCCAAGAAAGTATTTTCTTGTTCTTTTGTTTTAACAATTGAACATTAAAGGAGGATTGATCTCATTAAGTCAATAACGTTTGATAGATCCGTCCTCTCCAAAATATACATGCTCTTTCGCTAGCACGAAGATCAAGATACGTGGGCGGATTGCGTGTCATGAATTAGAGGGTCTCCTACACGCGATCCTGGAGCAAATCGGGGAACAACGCGAGTACTAGTCAGAAGATGAAAACGACAACCGGTAGGTTCCCGGTTTACGTTTTTCCTCCTCTTTTATTTTAGAATCCTATGGCCTCCATGATTGCTATGTGTGTTTTTATTATTCATGAGATACACCGAACGCCCGGGAGTTTTAAGGGTACACCCCCTGAACGTATTTATTTTAATATATATTTATGCATGTTTAAATTTTTGTAATTTAAATTATACCGCGCTTCCACATTCGCGCTACTCCCGGGACGATCCACACGCCTACCCAAGGCTTTCAGTTGTATCAGAGCCCAGTTTGGTGTATAGGCCTAGGGTTTTGTGTGCGTTTTAAGCATGAAAACATGTATGGCATGTTTTAATTAATTCTTCATGTTTTTTATCGTAAAGCATGTCGTTTTCTTACTTTTAATTATGTATGATTTTTTGGTACTGTTGTTTTTTCTGTTTTTTCTTGGGAAACGGGGGGCAAAACGAATAAAACGGGAGAAAACGTCACACGCGGCCAGCCGGTGGCTGACCGCGCACGCTGTACGCTCAGGCGAGCGCGTGCAGGCAGGGGAGCTTGCGCGCGGCTGCCTTCGCCAGGCGCGCACGGCGCTCGCGGATCAGGCCACCGGGCGTGCGGCCGGGCAGCAGGTGCAGATAGATCGCCGGGCGCGCGCGCATACGGGCAGGGAAGCCCGCGCGCGCGCCCGGCCAACATGTCGGGGCGCCTCCGCACCTCGAGCGCGGCCAGGGAAGCTGCGCGCGAGCGCGCGCATGAGGGAAGGAGGAAAGAGGCGCGGCCGAGAGGGAGAGGGAGGGAGACGAGTGTGTGTATGTGTTTCAAGATTCATCATCTCTTTCAAAGTGTATGCTTATGAGTATTTATAGAGGAGGAATCCTATTCCTCTTCTAGTTTCCTACACTTTGAAGACTCCACCATGAGTAGGATTTAATCCTAGTCAAATTCTAGCTTCTTTGGTCAAACCAATATTAGCCATTAATTCCTCCTTTTAATCTCAACCATTAATTTAGTTTAATGGAATATTTAAATCCCATTTAAATACTCCAAAGGGCAATAAATATATTAAATATAAATATTTATTCCAAGTCCATTAAATTAATTTCTAATAAATCTAGTTTATTAGATAAATCCCTTTTATCTAATAAAAGGAGTTAATTCTTCCCTAGAAAAGAAGGACCCGATTAAATCCAATTTAATCGCTCCATTTCTCCAAATATTTAATTCCAAATTAAATACGTTATGTGTGCGGATTATGTGTGACTCTTTAGGTTCACCTTCAGCTAGACTTGGTTGGATTCCTAGAATCTGCCCGTCACCATGGGTGGCCGTCTAGTAACGGTCCATGGCACTAGAGACTAGGTGAATATACGGGGATGAACATTTAGGCTCCACAGTACATCTATCCTTCTGTCTACGGTCTCACCACTTAGGGTCTGGGGCACGGATTATGCTGGTACCCATTTTGGACCTAAGTGTCAATCTGTCCTCTACTAAACGCCGCAAGGGAAGCCTTTCCTTCTGTTCAGTTACTGTGGCCACAGAATTTAGGGACAAGACACAGAGTATTTGTGAGACACAACTGTCAACACCTTTTGACAGGAGACAAATCCTTTCTTGGAAACTACTGTCACTTTGTACACTGGAGCTGCACTAGATATGGCTTATGACTACTCAAGTGCATCTTGGCAATCTCTCACCATATCTAAGATACAGCCCTGATGTACAGGTAAACTCAGCAATTCCTCAAGTCAAAGGACTTGATCTGTACTGTTGGAACCGAAAACACACGTAATACCTAACCGACCCTACTCAAGGTCCTCCGTAAAAATAGTTCCCGCGAGTCACCTCAGTCAGCCGCTCCCCGGCAGGCCAACCCACTAGCATTGCTTAGACGACCCTCATCACCCATCGATGAAATACGACAGCAGATGCTTAGTGCAAGTTTTCAAGGGGAATCTCGGTACCCAATTTCGAGATTCCTTGACTTGGAGATTTCCAGACTGATTCGGTGAAACTGATTTCATGGACCTACCTCCAAGCGCAGTCCCAATCCCCGAAATGCGATTTTCAGTCTGTGGGCTTTGTTTGCGTAGTGAACAGTTATAAAGCAGATAAAGTGAACACAAAAAAAGTACATGCCAAATGAATTTCATTTCTTATTCATTAAGGATTTATTAAAACCTCGAAATTGTTCAGACATAGGTTACAATTCGCCTACCAAGATTGGCTACATGGTCACCTATTCTAACACATGGATTGGACCCTGTGCAACAAGGTCTGATTCCTCCTTTCAAACACACCATTCAACTGTGGTGTTCCAGGAGGGGTCCACTGAGAGAAAATTCCATTCTCTTTTAGATAATCAATGAACTCTCCACCTCGGTCCGACCGAAGGGCTTTGATCTTACGACCGGTTTGGTTCTCTACTTCAAGTGTGTATTCCTTAAACCTTCCAAAGGCTTCAGACTTGTACCTCATCAGGTAAACATAACCATACCTTGAGTGATGATCGGTAAAGGTTATGAAGTACGAGTACCCACTTCTAGCTTGAGTATTTAATGGGCCACAGACGTCCGTATGGATCAAATCCAACAAACCATTGGCTAGTGTACTTTGTCCAACAAAGGGTTTCTTGGTCATCTTTCCCTTCAGACAGGATTTGCAGGTCGGTAGGTTGTCCAAATCGTCTATTTCTAGACTCTTTGAGTCCACCAATCCTTTTATCCTATCTTTAGATATATGACCTAACCTCGCATGCCAAATCTGTGCATTATCTTGATTATCATGTTTTCGTTTGTGTTCCGCAGTCATAATCCAATTAGACTGTTGAAGTATATACAGACCGTTCACCAATGTACCAAGAAAATGAGAAACACCATCATTTATTATATAAAAATCATTTTTATTGATGGTGAAAGAATATCCATCCTTATCAAGGATAGGGATTGATACAATATTCTTAATCATGCTAGGTACATAGAAACAGTCGTTCAGTACAATCCTAACATGACTACTAATGGCTAACTCCATTGATCTTACGGCTTTCGCAGTAACGGCCTTGCCATCTCCTAGCCTCAGGATCATCTCATACTTGGTTAGCCTTCTGCCTCTTTGCAGTGCCTGCAAATCATTGCAGATGTGAGCACCACACCCGGTATCCAATACCCTTGAAGCAAAATTAGTGATCATGTTTACTTCAACCACAAACATACCTAGGTTGGAGAGGAGTTGTGGGCACTCCCTCTTCTAATGCCCCTTTCCTTGGCAATGCATGTAGATATCATTTGTCTTGGACCGCTGAGAACCACGAGCCTTCTCTTTCCCTTTGCCCATTCCAACCGAGGTAACAGGGACACCAAGAGCGCGAGCAGGGGTGGTAACCGTCTTCTCATTTCCCTTCTTCCTCTTCCAGCGTCTGACCCTCTTGCCATTCGCCTTGGAGGTCGAAGCCTCTCCTATTAATACAGCCGGCACCGACTTGTGGGTCGTCACCTTGTATTGGAGCAGCATGTTGATGAACTCATTAATAGACTTCTCAAGTCCGTTCATGTTGTAGTTTACAATGAACGGGTCATAGAAGGGAGGAAGCGACTGGAGGATCACGTCAATGTACGTGTCATTGTTAAGCCTAGCTTTAAGGCCCTCGAGTTTCTCCACTAGGGAGAGCATCTTGACCCAATGACTTTGAACAGACGATCCCTCAGTCAGCTTGGTGCCAAAGAATGCTTTTGTGGCGGCATATCTAATATGCCTGTCTGGAACCGCATAAACCTCATTCACGCGGAGCATTATGGCAGAGACGTTGTCCAGCCTCTCATATTGCTTCTGGATGTCGTTAGACATTGAAGCCAATATGATAATGTGTACTTTTCGGTTCCTCACCATTTCTCGAACATCAAATGTTCTTCTGGCGTGGACCCCTCTGCTAAGTCGCTCGACGGCGGCTCGTCCACGACGTAGCCTTGGTTATCGAAAATCGAGAACAATCCTCAGGTTTCTCAGCCAGTCCAAGTAGTTCGTTTCGTTAAACTTATTTGTCTCAAGTATTGTGGTCAACAGATTTTTAGACATATCTACATTTAATAAAATGCAAAGAAGAAATTAGCAAATGATGGTAATATTATTGTTCAAGTTGAAGACATGGTCTTTTAATCTTTAACCATCCCACTATTCCAATGGGCCTTGTGGCTCTTCTTGTTTCATGCCTTGATGTTGCACCTTAGGTCTCCAACTCCATGGGCGTGTCAAAAAATAAAAACCTCATCAAAACTATCCACTCTCATTACAAATGAAAGTAATACATGGAAAATTTATAACAAGTCTTAACATCATGAGGCTAAAATAATGGGAGATAATAGTCCCAAAACAAGAGGGACGCAGGCCCCACCCAACAGAAATGTAAATAGACAACATACATCCACACACAAGGTCTAGGGCTCTTGTGATCATCCCATGTTGATCCAATCAACACATATAACACAATTAGTCCAAACGATCATGCTTAACCATGGATATTCCAAATATCCAAGTGATGTTCAACATCACAAGGTACAAATATATAAATAATATGCAAAGTTCAAATTTCAAGACATTACATACAATGCATGTATCAAACCTAAATTAATTAAGCAAATTCGATCTAAGGAAAAATCCAATAATTCCAAAATCAAATATGCAAAATCAATTCAATTTTCAGAATAATGTGCAAAAATCCCAAAAAATCCAATTTTTAAGAAAATGTTGAAAAACGGCACAAAACGGCCAGCCGTTGTGCCAGCTGGTCGCCCGCATGGACAGGGCTGTGCGCACGCGCGTGCAGGCAGCCAGCCTGTGCGCCTGGCGTGCGCGCGCCTTATGTAGCCCTGGCCGGGCGACCAGCAGCTGTGTGCGTGCCTGTGCGCGCGTCCTATGCGCGCAACACAATGTACACGGCCGCCCCTGCCAGCAAGCACGCTAGCACGTGAGCCCGCGCGTGCCCGGCCGCGCGCCCACTAGCCTGTGGCCAGCCGGCAGGGGCGGTAGCCAATTACTGCCATTGCTGCACCGATGTTTAATATTTTTCGACCTTTCTTTTCATCACATAGTATATAGCATAAAGTAAAAATAAAGATGCAATTTTAAAATCTAATCTTAAACAAATTGCATGCATAACGTGCATCAAATTCAAACAAATGAACACTCATATTTATTCATATATTCATACAATCATACATGCTTAGAAAGCAATAAAAGCAAGTAATTCATGCCAAGCACATAGATCTATGCCCCTCACATCGAACCAGGCTCTGATACCACTTGAAGGACAAGTGATCCGCCCGGGAGCGCGAGCGGAAGCGTCAGAATGCGCATATTTAAAATATTAAAAGCATAATCGAAAAAAATCCCAAGGGGTGTTCCCTTGGGTGCTCAACCAGGCGTTCGATGTAGGATGTACCAATATAATATACGTATATTGAACATAGGGCATAGAGAATAATAATAAACTACGAAAACGTAATAGACCGAAGTTACCTTTGTAGTTTATCTTGTGATCGGCTACTTGCATTGTTCCTCTCCGAAATGCTCACAAAGCTCAAAAGTATGAACTCTCCAAAGGTGATCCACACCACACCGGAAGAGATGCTTGTTTTCCTTGCTAGAGGAAAACGGATCTAGAAGGACTCAGTTTAAGAAGATCAACACTATCAATTAGTGTTCTTCTTAAACTCACTTTGTTCTTCCAATTGATCCTATATGAAATTAAGAACACAAGTGTAAAGGGGGAGAGAGAGGCCGAGACCTAAGGGAGAGAGAGGAGTGATTTTTCTTCTTCTTTTCCTAGAAAAGATGAATAATGATTTCTCTTGCTTTGAAGTTAGTATATACTCATATATATACATAATTAATGTGATTATTGGAATGTGTCTAGGTTCATCCAAGGATGTCTAGATTCATCCCAATGAATCCCATCAGTTCTTCAATCAAGCCTTCCATCCCTTAAGGTATGATTAAATCATACCAAAAGAGAGAGGCTTGATTGGAATTGATTTGTCTTTTACCAAAAGAGACAAGTCAACCACATCAAGCACCAACATGGCCGATTTTTGCTCCATCAAGGGTAGCATTTTCGGCCATGCTTATTTAAGGAAGAAGTCCAATTTCTTCTCATTCCAAAAATGAAATTGACACACCTCTCGGGTCATAACGGACCGGGTTCCACTGTATTCCAATTACAACGAACCCAAAATTAAATCCAATTTAATTCAAGGTCCACTTAAATAATTCTCATTGATCTTTTAATTCAATCAAAAATCCAACGTCTCAACTTTCTATGTTAATTGATAAACCTCATTTATCGATTAAACGAGGGCCCGATACAATATCGGCCCGTCCATCCACTGGATAATCCCTTATGTAATCCAATTACTTAATCATCCTCCGAAATTGACTTCAAGTCAATTTCTCCACCTTCTCGGTGATTTATGTGTGACCCTTTAGGTTCACCCTCAGCTAGACTTGGGCCCGTGTCCAACATGGGCCCGTTACCATGGGTGGCCCTCTAACAACGGTCTATGGCACTAGAGACTAGGTAAATGTTGGCGTGAACATTTAGGCACCAATTTCATACGTGTACGGTCCTTCCATCTACCGTCTCCCGGCCTTAGTCTAGGGTATGGAATTGGGCGTTGGTTCTCATCCTTGACTAGGCATCTACGCTTAATACTCGAGACTACGCATGGCTCATTGCATCAACACGGGAAAGCATTTCCTGTTTGACCAACCATTGTGGCCACAGGTTTAAGCAACATCAACGTGTCTCGAGTGCATAGGAGATACCTCTGTCACATACTGACAGGGACGGATCCTCTTCTTGGAACCCACCGTCCTCGCTACACATTCTGACTAAAGTGGACAAGGCATATAATGATCATCTTACAGAATGATCACCTCCGCCAGATCCAAGATACAATCATCTTGTGCATGTGACTGCTATGGTTCCTCAAGTCTGAGGACTACTCCCGTACTATCAGAACCGAGGAAATGCAATCGTACCGACCAAGCCTCCAAGGCTTCCTTATGATGATCCCCACGAGTAAGTTCAGTCGGCTCGACCCCAGTCGACCAACCCATCAAGATCGTGTAGGCATCCCACACCTATCGCCGATAAAACACGGCACTCATCCAATGAACACGACTTTTGATGCAAGTCTCTATAGGACTCTTGATGCCTGTCTCGAGGTCCTCAACTTGGAATATTTCAGACCCAACTCTTTATTAGTTGGTTTCATGACCACCATCCAATGCGTGGCCCAATTGCATGAGTTGTGTAATCGTGGTCTGTGGGCTTTGTTGTGATATATGTAAAATACCATTTTACCATATGAAAAATGAGCGCAACAAAGAAAGTACCAAAGGTAACGAATACTCATTTTATTCATTACATAATATTACATTACAACAAGTTGTCAAATTGGTTACAAAACGCCAAAAACTATTGGCTTTCTGGTCACTTATTCTAACAGCAAATAGCCTACCAGGAATGAATGCAGATTGGGAAGGGGAAACGACAGCGTCCATGAGATTTTTCAAACAATTAGCAATACATTTAGACTCTATTTTAACCACTAGATTGCACAAACTAATAGGTCGAAGCTGAGATACACAATCAGGATTACTCTCTTTCTGGATCAACACCACATGTGTAAAATTCATCTTATTCAAGAGCACGTGATCGTTTAGAATTTGAAGAATAGACTGAGTGACATCAGGACCAACAATACTCCAAAACTTTTGAAAAAAGACTGGAGACATGCCATCAGGACCAAGGGATTTCAAAGGGAACATACCGAAATATTGCTTGCTTTACCTCAGCTGCCGAGAATAGAGCGGTAAGTAGAGAATTCATTTCAGGGGTCACACACCGCTGGACAGACGACATAGCTGCGTCGAATACTCGACTCCGATGGATGATCGATGTGAAAAGAGATCTGAAGTGCTGGAGTAAAACCGCTTGAATGTCCTCAGCTTTATCCCTCCATACCCCGTCCCTATCCTTGAGGCGCTGAATGCAATTCTGTTGCTTCCGCGCCAACGCCCAGGAGTGGAAAAACCGAGTGTTTCCATCACCACTCGCTAACTAATGCTCCTTCCCGCTGCTGCCACTTAGTCGCCTCCTGACTATCAAGCTCCAAGAGCCGGGCCTGAATATCCAACATTTCCTGGTAATCCTCTCCCACTAACTGCCCTTGCTCAAGCTGTAAATACCGCTGCTCCAACGCCCTCCGCTCTCTCCTCGGTTTCTGAAATTCCTCCCTGTCCCATTGCAGTAACCCCAGCTTACATTTTTGTATTTTCTGCCATAGGAACTGAGTGGACATCCCCCTGTACTGCATCCCCCCACGCTGATTCAATCACTCTTCTGCAGCCATCTGAATGCAGCCAACAATCCTCAAACCTAAACTGAGGCTTCGTTTCTCCCTGTTCTACAACCATCCCGAATCCCAGCCTTAATAATCAGCGCCATAATGATCAGATTTGTACCAACGGAATATGTGAAACTGCAGTTAGCGAAAAACTTACGCTGCCATGACGAATTCGTGCAGGCTCTGTCCAGCCTTGCCTTCACCGTCGTTGGAGCCTCCCGTTGGTTACACCAGGTGAATTTCAGTCCACGAAAACTAATATCTGATAGATCACAATCTAAAAGAACATACCCGAACGCATTTAGTTGCCACAATAGACGGGGGGCACTTGTTTTCTCGTGCTGATAGAGTACCTCATTAAAATCCCCGACACACAACCACGCCATATCGGACTGAGCACTGAGCAGATGCAATTGGTCCCAAGACAGTCTCCGTTGTGCCGTCTCTGGATCCCCGTAGAACCCTGTAAAATGCCACCCGACAGTCTTCGGTTAGCCCAGCTCCCAGCCCTCACCTGATTAGAACCAGGCCCAAGCCCACCCTCCCCAACCCTCCTCCCCATTTTCCCCAACTGCACCCCTCACGTCCCTCAAAACCGCCCCCACTCCCCCACCTCTCCGTCCCACCTTCCCGCGTAGCCTGATCCTCACCCCCGACGAGCTCGTACCCACCGCCCTCCCCCTCCGCTCCGGTGCTGACGTCACCTCCGCCCTAGATCTCCCGTACCCCCAGGTTTCTCCGTTCGTCGTCGGCAAAAATAAAAAATCCTCGCCCCCCTCCTTCCCTCCGTTCCCCCTCCCACGTTATTCTAGGACCGCCCCTTGCCTCGACTGTACGAATTGCCGGCGATGGAAACCCCTGCGAACGTCAACAAATGGAGGAACCAACCTAGACTCCCTCATCCAGGCCCCGTACTGAAACTCGTCTCCCTGCCCCACCGAGTCTGACTCCAGTGTCCGAGGATAGTCTCTCACCAAATGCCTAGCATACCACAACCATAACAAAATGTTGGTAACCTCTTGTACGTAAACAATACCGTTCGTTCCCCTCCGGTGCCTTGAGACGCAAAAAACCTTTTCACAGAACCCTCACATCCAAAGACACTCACATTTTAGGCGCCGATTCCATACGGGTACGCCTCACTGTCGACCGTCTCCCAGCCTTAGTTTAGGTTATGGAATTGGACGTCGGTTCCCATCCTTGACTAGCCAACTATGCTTCATACCTAAGATGCATTTACTCTATTGATCGACTTAGGAAATCCTTTCCTACTCAATCAATTGCTATGGCCATACACTTTCAGAGTCTAAACCATCTCAGACTGCATAGGAGACATCACCGCCATGTACTGACCGAGGACAGATCCTATCTTGTAAACCACCGTCCTCGCTACCTACTACAACTGCACTGGACAAGGCTTATAATGACCACCTTATAGAATGATCACCTCTCTTCAGATCCAAGATACAGTCTTTGTATGCACGTAACTGCCATGGTTTCTCAAGTCCAAAGACTAATCCTGTACTATCGGAACCAGGAATTCCAATCGTTTCAGACCAACCCTCAAAAGTTTATTTCATAGCTGTCATCCAATGGGCAACCCAACTACATAGGTTATCCAATTGGTCTGTGGGCATTTGTTGTGACGTTGAAACATCATTCAACGTTAGTAGTAAGCAGAACAAACACAATGTCAGTGATGAATACTTACTCTATTCATTAGGATAATATTGTATTAATAAAGATTGACCAATAGTTCCCAAAAACTTCCAATCCAATTGGCTTTTTGTTCACCTATTCTAATAATCTCCCACTTGACCTCAAAGCCAATTACCTATATCTCTCAGAAACCTTCTGAGAATGAGTAATCTACGATACCCGGCTCAGTCTCGCAGGTCTACTTTATTTTTCTGTCGAGGTAATATGGTCCAACCGTATCTCACCTCTTCCTACCATTGCTACCCGCCGATGGTGGTTGTCTAAAAATTTTCCATGTATTTGTGATGAGATCTCGGGCCCAAAAGGCTTTTACCATAGCCCAATTGTCAACCTCCAAGGCAACTACTGGCTCGGTCGTGCTAGGCACTACATCCATCCAATGGATGCTAATTTCATCCAAACCGCTTTCCAAAAGTAACTTCCAAAGTTGGCATATATTCGACTTTCACGGTGAAACGTCGTGGTATCCTGCTTGGAACCTTTCCAAGCAACCACACTCACCATTAAGTCCGAACATACATAGGTATTGCGACTAAATATTATTCACATGATTCTAGAAGCTAGTATCGCTATAGCCTTTCAGAAATCAACTCTCCATAAACCGTGCATGGAGAATACTTCTCTAATCCTTATTTAGGTCTTAAAGACTGCTCTCAACTGCTGTTTATTGCCCTCATCGGTACACACTCGTTATTCGTTGTTATGTACAATGCATAAAAAACATCAGGCCCTGTACACCGAACAACATACCCATGCTGTGTACGGCAAAGACGTAGGGGATGTAAAACATCTAAGCTTCCTCATTAAGTAATCATGACTAAATTTTAGATAGCTTGGCCCTATGAATGGGAATCTAATTCCTTTAATGGAGAATTACATGAACAATGCTCGTGTTTCTAGTGTTTCCTAACATCTTAATTTCATTCCAAATGACTAAGACGTTGCACACTTAACACTCGGAACACAACCCCACTCCCACTGACCCTAATGCTCGTTATTGACCTAGTCATACATCGTATGAGTTCGTCAGGATGAATATTCCAATTACATGAAATCTCAAACCCAGTTTAGATTTCAAGACAGATCCCGTGGCTCCAAGCCATTGATCCAATCTCGATGTCCAACATCCCTTCCCCATATGTCCTTTAGATCATGCTCCATTTGACTGGTCGGGTCCCGAAACCTGTACCTATCAGGTGTCTAAGGTATTCTGGTCGTCCCTAAGAGGACTGGAATATAGTTATCTAAGGTAACCTGATGTCTTGCATTATTTTGCACTAGACCTGCACAAACTGGACACCGAGTCTAGTCTGTCTTTCTACTAGTCCCTTGACGTATGCAGGAACCCCACATACTCAAGAACTTTGTAGGATACAGGCTTTTCAAAACTATATCCAATATGGTAACTAGATCATGACTTTAAGAAAGTACATGTTTCTCAACCTAGCAACTTCCAAGTCCATGTCTAGATGAGCTAAGGTAACATCAGTGAAATATCGAGCGAACCAAGTCCAACAGGGTTCGTTTTCTCCCTTATCAGAGGCCATTCAACCATGGCCGCTTCAAGAAGAATTTCACTGATTGAGAATTCCATTCGGATATTTGAGAACTCCCACTGAATACACGTCCTCTCGATCTAATCAAAAGGTAACAAATTTGATTCACTACTCCAAGTCTAATACCCCGAACCTACCAAAGGTTCTTAGACTTGTGAATCCGCTTTTAGTCTTATGTATTCAACAACCTTACAGATATCGTTTTTGGATCAAATCCAATAGGCTATTGGCACTCCCACTAAATACACACCCTCTCCATCTAATTGAAAGGTGACCAGTGTGGTTCACCACTCCAAGTCTAATTCCCTGAACCTTCCAAAGGTTCTTAGACTTGTGAACCCTCTTCTGGTCCTGTGTATTCAATAATCCATAGAAGTCTTTTTGGATCCAATCCAATAGACTATCGGCAAACCAACTGTGTTTAACAAAATGGCTCTTTAGTCTTTTCCATCTCAGAGAAGATTTGCAAGCTAGCAGATCTAAGTAATCTATTGTTATACTCTTTGGATCTTCCAACTTCCTCATCCTTAACTAAAGGAAATTGACCTAGCCATGGATGCCAAATCCATAAGTTCATCTTGATTGTATCTGAAAGCCTAGGGAAAGCGTGTGGATCAGCCTGGGAGTAGCGCGAATGCGGAAGCGCGGTAAAAAATAAAAGATTTGCAAGAATTTAAACATGCATAAACGATATGTAGTAAACACGTTCAAGGGGTGTTCCCTTGAAACTCCCAGGCGTTTGGTGTATCTCATGAATAAAAATAAACATACAAACTTTCATGGAGGCCATAGGGTTTAAAAGAAAGAGGGACGAAAATTATAAATCGGAAACCTACCGGTTGTCGTTTTTGTCTTCAAACCGTACTCGCGTTGTTCCACATTTTGCTCCAAGATCTCGAATGAGAGACCCTCTAATTCATACACGCAATCCGCCCACGTATCTTGATCTTCGTGCTAGCGAAAGAACAAGTGTATTTTTGGAGAGGACGGATCAATCAAACGTTATTGATTAACGAGATCAATCCTCCTAAAGTTCAATTGTAGAAAACAAAACAACTTGGAAGACTTTTTTGGAAGAGAGGGAGAGGGTGCGGCCGAGAGATAGAGAGGAAGAGGCCGAGTGTGTGTTGTGTGTGTGCTTCATGTTTTTCATCATCTGTTCTAAAGAGGACATTTAGGAATATTTATAGAGGAGGAATCCCATTCCTCTTCTAATTTCTACACTTTGAAAACTCCTTCTTGAATAGAATTTGTCCTAGTCAAATCCTAGTCAACATCTAGCTTTCTTGGTCAAACCAATCTAAGCCATAGATTTCTCTATTTAATCTCAACCATTGATTAATTTAATGGAATATTTAAATCTCTTTTAAATAATCCTAAAGGCAATAAATATATCAAATATTTATGCCAAGCCCATTAAATTAATTTCTAATAAATTCAATTTATTAGATAAATTCCTTTCATCTAATAAAAGGAATTATTTCTTCCCAAGAAAAGAAGGACCCGATTAAATCCAATTTAATTGTTCCAATTTTCTCCAAATATTTAATTCTAAATTAAATACGTCATGTGTGCGGATTGTGTGTGACTCTTTAGGTTCACCTTCAGCTAGACTTGGTTGGATTCCTAGAACCTGCCCGTCACCATGGGTAGCCGTCTAGCAACGGTCCATGGCACTAGAGACTAGGTGAATATGCGTGGGGATGAACATTTAGGCTATACAGTACATCTATCCCTTCCATCTTCGGTCTCAACCACTTAGCGTCTAGGGCACGGATTATGTAGGTACCCATTTTGGACCTAAGTGTCGGTCTATCCTTTACCAAACGCCACAGGGAACCCTTCCCTTCTGTTCAGTTACTGTGGCCACAGATTTTAGGGACAAGACACAGAGTATTGTGAGACACAACTGTCAACACCTTTTAATAGGAGACATATCCTCTCTTGGAAACTACTGTCACGTTGTACATCGTGGCTGCATTAGATATGGCTTATGACTACTCAAGTGCATTTGGCAATCTCTCACCATACCTAAGATACAGTCTCGATGTACAGGTAAACTCAGCAATTCCTCAAGTCAAAGGACTTGACCTGTACCGTTAGAACCGGAAACTCACGTCATACCTAGCCGACCCATACTCAAAGGTCCTCCGTAAGACGGTTCCCGCGAGTCACCTCAGTCGGTCGCTGCCTAGCAGGCCACCCACTAACACTGCTTAGACGACCCTCGTCACCCGTCGATGAAACACGACAGCAGATGCTTAGTGCAAGTCTCAACGGGAATCTCGGTACCTATTTTCGAGATTCCTTGACTTGGAGATTTCCAGACTGATTTGGTGGAACTGATTTCATGGACCTACCTCCAAGCGTAGTCCTAGTCCCCGAAATGTGTTCAGTTTGTGGGCTTTGTTTGTGTAGCGAACAGTTATAAAGCAAGTAAAGTGAACACAGACAAAGTATGCGCCAAATGAATTTTACTTTCTTATTCATCAAGGTTTTATCATAAACTTCGAAATTGTTCAGACATAGGTTACAATTCGCCTACCAAGATTGGCTACATGTTCACCTATTCTAACAATCTCCCACTTGACCTTTAAAGCCCATCGCCCATATGCCTAATCCCCATCTTCTCAAGATGTTGCGTATGAGTGCTCTCCAACATAGGCTTTGTCAGCGGATCTGTTGTGTTGTCTGCTGAGTTGACTCGGTCCATCCGAACGTCACCTCTTCCTACCATTTCTCTTAGAAGGTGGTAGCGTCTAAGAATGTGCTTGGACGGTGATGAGATCTCGGTTCTTTTGCTTGCGTTATGGCTCTGTTGTTATCACAAAAGATGACAACAGGCTCAGCGATGCTAGGTACCACACCCAACACTTGGATGTAGTTTCTCATCCAAACCGCTTCTTTGGCAGCTTCTGAAGCTGCTATGTATTCGGTCTCAGTGGTGGAATCTGAAAGATTGTGTGGATCGGCCCGGGAGATGAGCGCGTATAGCGGAAGCGCGAAATAGTGCGTAATAAAAAATTACAAAGCATAATTAAATGGAATTTAAATCATGCATAACATACATACACGAATCAAGGGGTGTGCCCTTGATTCTCCCGGGCGTTCGGTGTATCTCATGTTCAATAAAACACAACATGGAGGCCATAGAATTAGAAACGAAAACCATAATTAAAGAACCTACCCGGTTGTAGTTTTGTCTTTGTTCGGCTACATGCATTGTTCCCCGTTTTGCACCAAGATCTCAAAGAAGAGACCCTCTAAATCATCTCACTCGCTCCACCGGAAAGCAAACAACCCTTGTGCTAGCAAGAAATTATTTGGGGAGAAGAGACATCGATACACGCTATGAATTAACGCAATCAATGTCTCTTATGTTCTTAACTTGAATAAAATCAAGGAGAACAAAGTATAATTCTTGGAGAGAAAAGAAGGGGATGGACGAAAATCTTGAGAGAGATGAGAGATGAGAGTTGTAGAGAATACTAGGTGTGAGTGTGTGTTTTTTGAGTATTTATAGAAGATGGAATTTCCTATTCCTTCTCAAACTCTTCCAAAGAGACACACTTTGACTAGGATTTTGACCTAGTCAAATCCTAGTCAAATTAGGCTTTGATTAAGTCAAACTAATCATGGCCCTTCATCTCATCATTCTCTAGATCAAATCTTGTCCATCCATTTTGATGGGCTTTATGGAATGGGCCTATTTAATTCTAAATTAAATATTCCCATGGACTTTATATTAAATCATATTTAATACACTAAGCCCATTAATTAATTAATGGAAAGGACTTATTTAATTCTAAATTAAATAGTCCCATGGACTTTATATGAAATCCTATTTAATATACCAAGCCCATTAATTAATTCCATAGAATGAGATTATTTAATTCTAAATTAAATAGTCCCATGGACTTTATATTAAATCCTATTTAATATACCAAGCCCATTAATTAATTTCATAGAATGGGATTATTTAATTCTAAAGTAAATAGTCTCATGGACTTTATATTAAATTCTATTTAATATACCAAGCCCACTAATTAATTAATTCACCCTTTTAATCTAATTAAAAGGAAAGCCCATGCTTTATAAAATTCATAAATCTAATTTATGAACTCAAGCCCGATTATTCCAAATAATTCATCGAGGCTTGAATCTCCAAGAAGTATAATTTAATTCCATTAAATTAAACCTTCTCCCGGAATTAATTCCAAATTAATTCCCTTTCATTTGGTGTAGCGGGTGTGACTCTTTAGGTTCACCTTTCAGCTAGACTTGGACCTACTTCTTGTTATTTCATAACCAAAGTAGTCCGTTACCATGGGTGGCCATCTAGCAACGGTCCATGGCACTAGAGACTAGGTGAATTTATGGTGTGAACATTTAGGCTCCGAGTTATACGCAGGTGTGGTCCTACCGACGCTCGATACATATGGGTACGGTCCTACTGTCGCCTGTCTCCCAGCCTTTAGTCTAGGGGTCGGTTCCCATTCTTGACTAGGCAACTATGCATAATGCTCGAGATAGGTTTAACTCGACGTAGGAAATCCTTTCCCACTACATCAAGTGCTATGGCCATAGACTTTTGTGAGTCTAAACCATCTCCGAGCGCATAGGAGATCTTGCTGTCATATCCTTTGACAGGGGACAGATCCTATCTTGGAATTCACCGTTCTTACATACTCTGACTGCACTGGACGAGGCTTATGATTACCATGTGATATAATCGGTCAAATTTCACCAGATCCAAGATACAGGCTTAGTATGTAGGGGACTGCCGTGATCCTCAAGTCCGAGGACTAATCCCGTACTATCAGAATCGGGAATACGAGTCATACTGACCAAGCCCGAGTGGCTTCCATATGATGATTCCAGCGAGTCACCTCAGTCGGCCGCTCCCCCAGCAGGCCGACCCACTAACACTGCTTAGACGATCCTCGTCACCCGTCGATGAAACACGACAACAGGTGCTTAGTGCAAGTCTCAAATGGATTCTCGATGCCCTGTCTCGAGATTCCTTTGACTTGGAGTATTTCAGACTAATTCGGCGAAACTGATTTCATGAACCTACCTCCAAGCGTAGTTCCAATTTCCCGAAATGTTATTTGAGTCTGTGGGCGTTTGTTGTGACATCGTAACGATGCAAGCAGTAAGTACAACAAACTCATGCCTATGAATCCTTACTACATTCATTAACATAATATTACTTGTTCACAGATTGACGAATGATTCTCAGAACAGCCAATACCATTGACTCTCTGGTCACCTATTCTAACAATCTCCCACTTGACCAATAAGTCAATTACCCACTTTGTTCACAATCCTCTGAGTATGAGTAATCTACGATACCGACTAAGGTATTGTGAGTCCGCTTATATTTCCTTGCGAAGCAATACGGTCTAACCGTGTTACCTCTATCCATCATTGCCTCTTAGAGATGGTGGTTGTCTAAGAATATTTTCGTGGATCTTGTGATGAGATCTCGTGCCAATACTCCATAGTCAAGTTGCCTGCCATATAGGCGAACGTGGCTTGGTCGTGCTAGGAGCTACGTCCATCCTATGGACGCGGTCTTCATCAGTGACCACTATCCGATGCATTCGTCATTGGGCCTGACTGTGCATACCTTTGAGACTAACTGGTTTTCACTTATGCTCTGGAAGCTAGTATCGCTTTAGCCTTCCAAAACAACTCTCAACAGACGGTGCATCATGAACACATCTTTAGTCCTTATTTAGGTACTAAGGATCGTTCTTGATTGTTGTCTTCAACCCCTCAGTGCATTATCGATTTATGTTGAGCCATGCTAGAAGCACTCTCAACATCGGTTCCTATGCGAGTAAACATGTCATATGTTTGCCTAAGGTTAAGACGTAGGGGATACTCAACATCCAAGCCTTCTCATTAGTCCACCGTGACTAAGTCTTGAATGGCTTGATGCTTTATGCATAGTATCCAAGTTTTCTCATCAGTCTTACTATGACTGAGTCTCGAACAACTTGTCCCTCTACATATATGAGTTTTTCTCATCAGTCCACCATGACTGAGTCTTTGAAAATCTCAATTGATGATATGTATATGGGAACCCTAAAATGTCATGGAGAATTTTCGTGAGTTACGGTTTGTATTTTAGTGATTCCTAATGCCTTGAATTCATCCATGAATCAAGATATTACACACTTAAACACTTGGAACGCCATTTCTACTCCACTGATCACCTACGTCGTTTAAGACCGAGTCATGCTCCGTATGAGCTCGTCAAAACGAATATTCCAGTTATGCGGTGTTTCAAACCTTGTTTGAATTTCCTAGTGGATTCTATGGCTCCTCTCCATAAATCCCACTACGATGTCCAACATCATGTTCCGTAGGTCATTTGGATTACTATCCAAATTTGACCGAACATATCCCGATCACTTGTACCTCTTACGACATTCGGGTTCGTTCTTAAAGGGACTTGGAATATGATCAATTTAAGTAAGAAATGCAATTATATGCAACGTTTAGCATTATTCTGTCGTAAACCTACACAAACCAGACACCGAGTCTAATTTGTCTCCCACTAGTCCCTTGACGTACGTAGGATCCTTCTACATGCTCAAGGACTTTATCGGGACATAGGCTTGCCAAACCGTGGATCCTTGTGCGTGACTCATAGCAAAGTGCCATGTTCCTTACGTTGGCAATTTTGAGTCTACGTCTACACGGGCTAAGGTAATTGGGCGAAACTTCGATCGATTTTCATCTAACGAGATTCGATCGTTCCCTTTATCACAGACCGTCATACTTGGCCTTTACAGGAAACGTTTCATTGAGAATTCCATTCTCAACTTGGATGCTCAAGAGCTCCCACTAAATACACGGCCTTTTCGATCATATCGAAACAAGTTTAATTTTGCAACCATTTATGGTTCACCTCCTTAAGTCTAATTCCCAAACCTCCTATGGGACCTTTAGACTTTTGAACCCTCTTATGGTCTTGTGTATTAGTAACCTACAGTTTGTTAGAATAGGTGACCAGAGAAAGCCAATAGGTTTGGCGATTTGTAACCTATCTGACAACTTGATGTAAATGTAATATTATTATGTGATGAATAAGATGAGTATTGGTCACCAATGGTACCTTCTTTGTTGCGCTCATCTTACATTTGTTAAAATGGTGTTTAACTTATATCGCAACAAAGCCCACAGACCATGGATAATAACTCGTGCAGTTGGGCCACGCATTGGATGGTGGTCATGAAACTAACTGATTAAGAGTTGGGTCTGAAACGTTCCAAGTCGAGGACCTCGAGACAGGGCATCGAGAGTCCTATTGAGACTTGCGTCAAGAGTCGTGTTCATTGGATGAGTGTCGTGTTTCATCGGCGACAGGCGTGGGACGCCTACACGATCTTGATGGGTTGGTCGACTGGGGTAGAGCCGACTGGACTGACTCGCGGGGATCATCATATGGAAGCCTTGGAGGCTTGGTCGGTATGATTGGTTTTCCCCGGTTTCGATAGTACGGGAGTAATCCTCAGACTTGAGGGATCATGGCAGTCGCGTGCACAGGACGGCTGTATCTTGGATCTGGCGAGAGGTAATCTTTCTGTAAGATGATTATCATAAGCCTTGTCCAGTGCAGTCAGAATGTGTAGCGAGGACGGTGGATTCCAAGAAGAGGATCCGTCCCCTGTCAGTATGTGACAGAGGTATCTCCTATGCACTCGGAGACACGTTCATGCTGTTTGAAGCTGTGGCCACAGTGGTTGGTCGAACAGGGAATGGTTCCCTGTGTCGACGCAATGAAGCATACGTGGTCTCGAGTATTAAGCATAGATGCCTAGTCAAGGATGGGAACCGACGCCCAATTCCATACCCTAGACTAAGGCCGGGAGACGGTAGACGGAAGGATCGTACCCGTACGGAATCGGCGCCTAAATGTTCACGCCAATTCACCTAGTCTCTAGTGCCATGGACCGTTGCTAGACGGCCACCCATGGTGACGGGCCCTTGTGGGACACGGGCCCAAGTATAGCTGAGGGTGAACCTAAAGGGTCACACACAAATCACCGAGGAGGTTGAGAGATCGACTTGGAGTCAATCTCGAAGGATAAAATAAGTAATTGGATTACTTGTAGGGAAAGTCCATTGGATGGACGGGCCGATATTGTATCGGGCTTTCATTTAATCGGTAAATTGGATTTTCGATTAAATATGGAAAGTTGAGACGTTGAGACGTTGAGACGTTGGATCTTTTAATTGGATTAAAAGATCAACAGGAATAATTTAAGTGGACATTAAATTGGATTTAATATTGGGTTCGTCGTAATTGGATTACGATAAAACCCGGTCCGTTAAATTATACCCGAAAGGAGGAATAATTCCTAATTTGGAATAGGAAGAAGTTGGACTTCTTCCCTTAATTAAACATAGCCGACATGCTCCCTTGGAGGAAGCAAAATCAGCCATGTTGCATGCTAGGTGGTATGTTGACTTGTCTCTTTTGGAAAGAGACAAATAAACTCCCATCAAGCGCTTCCCTTTTGGTATGATTTGATCATACCATAAATTTTTGGTAGGCTTGATTGAAGAATTGATGGTGATTGATTGGAATGAATCTAGACATCCTTGGATGAACCTAGACACATTCCAATAATCACATTAATTATGTATATATATTAGAATATACAACACCAAGCATAAGTGATTCATTATTCATCTTTTTTCTAGGAAAAAAGAGAAGACAAAAATCCTCTCCTCTCTCTCAAAATTTCGTGCTCCCTCCCTCTCTTACACTTGTGTTCTTCACTTGATTTTGAATCAAGAAGAAGAACAAAGTAAGTTTAAGAGAACACTAATTCATTGTGTTTTTCTCTTAAACCGATTCCTTCCTAAACCCGTTCTTTTCTAGCAAGAAGAACGTGTGTTTCTTTCGGTGTGGTGTGGATCAACCTTTGGAGAATCCATACGTTTGGATTTCGTGAGCATTCCGGAGAAGGAACAACGCTAGTAGCCGGGAGCATACGCTAAACAATCAAAGGTAACGGTTTATTATGCTTTGATTGATTTCATTTGTATATCTATGCCTATGTGTTTAAATATATGCTTTAATATTTACACATCCTACATCGAACGCCCGGTTGAGCACCCAAGGGTACACCCCTTGGGATTCGCGTATTTTGAATTTGATTTAAATTTACGCAATTTCTCGCTTTTCTCGCTTCCGCTCGCGCTCCCGGGCGGATCCGCTTGTCCTTCAAGTGGTATCAGAGCCCGGTTCGATGTAAGGGGCATAGATCTATGTGTTTGGCATGATCTACTTGCTTTTAAATGGCTTTATTGGCATGTTAGATTACATAAATATAAGAATAATATGATGATTCAATTGTTTGGATTTAATGCACTTTTGGCATGCTTAATTTTGTTAGATTGGATCTAAAATTGCATGCTTATTTTCAGAATAATATTAATGTTATTGTGCTGAAACAGTTTTGAAAAACAAAAAAAAAAAAAAAAATTTTGCTCGGGCCGGCAGTGGCCGCTGCTGGCCGAGGGCCAGCGCGCGCGCGCGCAGGGCGCGCAGGCTGCCCTGTGCGCGCGGCCGGCCGGCCAGCACAACGGCTGGGCCGTTTTGTGCCGTTTTTTTCGACTTTTTTTCGGAAAATTTGATTTTCTGTATTTTCTGCACGATATTCTGAAAATATGTTAATTTTGTATTTTTGATTTTGGGATAATTGGATTATTCCTTGAATTAAATTTGCTTAATTAATTTGGGATTAATACATGCATTGGATGCATTGTGTAAAATGTCCATTAAATTTGAAATTTGAATTTTGCATATTATTTGTATGTTTATGCTTTTGTGATGTTAGACATCACTTGGATATTTGGAATATCCATTGGTTTTATTGCATGATTATTTGGAATAATTATGTTATATGTGAGTTGATGGAATCAACATGGGATGATCACAAAGCCCTAGACCTTGTGTATGGATGAATGAATGTTTATTTATTTTCTGTTGGGTGGGGCCTGCGTGCCTCTTGTTTTTGGGACTATCATCTCCCGTATTTTCAGCCTCATGATGTTAAGGCTTGTTTTCTTTATTACCAATGTATTACTTTCAGTTGTAATGAGAGTAGATAGGATTGGTGAAGTTTCAATTTTAACAAGCAATTGCAGTTGGAGACCCCAAGGAGGAGCATCAAGGCGTGAAACAAGAGCACTACAAGGCCCATTGGAATGACACTGGGTATATTACTATTGTAATAATTTAGGACCACCCTAGACAGACCATAGACTCACTGCGGGCTCAGTGGGTTGCATAGGTTGGGCTTGTGATCATCCTAACAGGGGTATGCTATGTTTTATGCATGCGGCGTTTTTTATTTATCGCTTTAAATATTGGATATTTATGCATGCTAAAACACCATAATGTGATGAGGTCTCGGTCACACTTAAACTCTCATTTGGTTGGACCAAATTAAATATTAGGCCCAGAACGGACTTGGATCAAAATGGTATTTTGGTCTGTCCGAGCCTTCCATCCACAGCAATGTGGTGAGGAAGCTACCACTACCCAAGTGTGGTCTCACGAGTCGTGGCACACTTGGACTAGGGGAAAGCTGCACTATTGTTGTGAACAAAAAGACTGCGCTCGCTGTTTCCCTGTCTCACGAGTCGTGGGGGGCGACAGTTTGAGGCATGATTTGGTTGATGGGTCGGGCCCAACACTGAGTAACATGGTTCGCTTGGAGTCCTCGGGACCATGTGAATAGGTGAGGTAAAATATCTTGGGAATCTCATTGGATGAGAATGATATTGGATATCTCCCACAAGGTCTTCTTCATGTGAATCGTAAAAGCGGGGCATGGAGATTACGCTTGTGGATCCCAAGCCCACTAGGAAATGGTTTCCCGAAACTCCGCTTGAGAGTGGCGGACTTTCGTATAAATAGTGGGAGGGTTAAAGACTAAAAGATCAAGTCTTCAACTTGAACAATAATATTACCATCATCTGCTAATTTCTGCTTTACATTTTTTAATAATGTAGATATGTCTAAGAACCCGTTAACCATGATTCTTGAGACTAACAAATTCAACGGAACGAACTACTCGGACTGGCTGAGAAACTTGAGGATTGTCCTCGGTTTCGAGAACCCAGGCTACGTCTTGGACGAGCCGCCACCGAGCGACTTACCGGAGGGGTCCACGCCTGAAGAACGTTTGACGTTCGAGAAATGGCATGAGGACAACCAGAAAGTACGCGGTATCATACTGGCTTCAATGTCTAACGACATCCAGAAGCAGTATGAGAGGCTGGACAATGTCTCCGCCATAATGCTCTGCATGAACGAGGTTTATGCGGTTCCGGATAGGCATATTAGATATGCCGCCACAAAAGCATTCTTTGGCACCAAGCTTGCTGAAGGAGCGTCTGTACAAAGTCATGGGGTCAAGATGCTCTCCCTAGTGGAGAAACTCGAGGACCTTAAAGCTGGGCTTAACAATGACACGTACATTGACGTGATCCTCCAGTCGCTTCCTCCATCCTATGACCCGTTTGTTGTAAACCACAACATGAACGGACTTGAGAAGTCTATTCATGAGTTGATCAACATGCTGATCCAATACGAGGCAACGACCACAAGTCGGTGCCGGCGGTATTGATAGGAGAGGCTTCGACCTCCAAGGCGAATGGCAAGAGGGCCGGACGCTGGAAGAGGAAAAAGGGCAAAGGGAAGACGGTTGTGGCCCCTGCTCACGCTCCGGGTGTCCCTGTTGCTCCGGTTGGACAGAGCAAAGGGAAAGGGAAGGCCCGTGGTTCTCAGCAGTTCAAGGCAAATGATGTCTGCATGCATTGCCAAGGGAAAGGGCATTGGAAAGAGGGAGTGCCCACAACTCCTCTCCAACCCAGGTGTGTTTGTGGTTGAAGTTAATATGATTACTAATTCTACTTCATGGGTATTGGATACCGGGTGTGGTGCTCACATCTGCAATGATTTGCAGGCACTGCAAAGAAGCAGAAGGCTAACCAAGGATGAGATGAACCTGAGGCTAGGCGATGGTAAGGCCGTTGCTGCGGAGGCCGTAGGATCACTAGAGTTAGCCATTAGTAGTCATGTTAGGATTGTACTGAACGACTGTTTCTATGTACCTAGCATGATTAAAAACATTGTTTCCATCCCGGTCCTTGATAAGGAGGGATTTGAATTTACCATCAATAAAAACGGTTTTTTCATTATCAAAGATGGTATTTCTCATTTGCTTGGTACATTGGTCAACGGTCTGTACATACTTCAACAGTCTAATTGGATTATGACTGCAGAACACAAACGAAAATGTGATGATCATAATAAAGCACAGATATGGCATGCGAGGTTAGGTCATATCTCTAAAGATAGGATAAGAAGGTTGGTGGACTCAAAGAGTCTAGAAATAGACGATTTGGACAACCTATCGACCTGCGAATCCTGTCTAAAGGGAAAGATGACCAAGAAACCCTTTGTTGGACAAAGTACGCTAGCCAGTGGTCTGTTGGATTTGATCCATACAGATGTCTGTGGTCCACTAAATACTCAGGCTAGAGGTGGGTACTCGTACTTCATAACCTTTACCGATGATCACTCACGGTATGGTTATGTTTACCTGATGAGGTACAAGTCTGAAGCCTTTGGAAGGTTTAAGGAATACAGACTTGAAGTAGAGAACCAAACCGGTCGAAAGATCAAAGCCCTTCGGTCGGACCGAGGTAGAGAGTATTTGAGTGGTGAGTTTACTGATTATCTAAAAGAGAATGGGATTCTCTCTCAGTGGACCCCTCCTGGAACACCGCAGCTTAATGGTGTGTCTGAAAGGAGGAATTGGACCTTGTTGGACATGGTCCGATCCATGATGAGTTTTACCGAACTACCCCTTTCCTTATGGGGATACGCTCTTGAGACGGCGGCCAAAGTTTTGAACTTGGCGCCATCTAAAAAGGTATCCCAGACGCCATATGAGATATGGCATGGCAAGCCTGCCTCCTACAAATACTTGAAAGTGTGGGGTTGCCCCGCATATGTCAAGAGATTAGTGGGAGATAAACTGGACTCGAGGTCTAGTTTATGCAGGTTCATCGGCTATCCGAAAGAAACTGTGGGGTATTATTTCTATGATCCCTCCGAGCAAAAGGTTTTTGTCTCGCGCAACGCAATGTTCTTGGAAAAAGGTTTTCCATCGGATAGTCGACGCGATGAGGTGCTCCTTGAGGAATCAAGTGAGGAACCCAAGAGGCGGCAGTGACATCTGAGCCTGAAGTTCCCACTAATATTGTTCCAGTCCTCCGTAGGTCGGCCAGAGTATCCCATGCACCTGATAGGTATGGATTTCTGGGCCTGACCAGTCAGTTGGATAATGATCCAAAGACGTACGGAGAAGCGGTGTCGGACATCGATTCGGACAAGTGGCTTGAGGCCATGAAATCCGAGATGGACTCGATGGGTACAAACAAGGTTTGGACCCTAGCAGATCCACCAAAAGGGGTTAAACCCGAAGCTGGAACATACGTTTGATGAAGTCATACGGGGATATGATTTCATCAAAACCGAGTCCGATCCTTGTGTATACAAGAAGATCAGTGGGAGCTCAGTTGCATTTCTGGTGCTTTACGTGGATGACATCTTGCTCATTGGGAATGATGCTAAGATGTTGGGTACCACTAAAGCTTGGCTGTCAATGCAATTCTCCATGAAGGATATGGGCGAGGCATCCTACATCCTTGGCATCAAGATTTACAGGGATAGATCTAGAAGGATGTTAGGAATGGCCAGTCCTCGTACATTGAGAAAGTCTTGAAGAGATTCAAGATGGAGAACTCAAAACGAGGATTCCTTCCTATGAGGCATGGAATTAAGATATCCAAGAAGCAGTCTCCTAAGACTGATGAGGAGCTTAAAAGGATGTTGGACATCCCCTATGCTTCAGCCGTAGGCAGCATACAGTATGTTGTTCAGTGCACTAGACCTGATGTGGCTTTCGCTTTGAGCGTAACTAGCCGATATCACTGGAGTGCAGTCAAGACTATCCTGAAGTACCTGAAAAAGGACTAAGGACATATTCTTGATCTACGGCGGTAGAGGGTTGATACTGGAAGGCTATAGCGACGCTAGCTTCCAGTCGGATGACGATGATGCCAAGTCTCAGTTTGGTTTTGTATTTAGACTAAATGGTGACGTGGTTACTTGGAAGGGTTCCAAGCAAGCTACCACGGCATACTCCACCATAGACTTTTGAATATATAGCGGCTTTGGAAGCTACTAAGGAGTGGTTTGGTTCATGAGCTACATCCAAGGGTTGGATGTAGTACCTAGCATTGCTAAGCCTGTAATTATCTTTTATGATAACAACGGGGCGATAGAGCTAGCAAAGGAACCGAGATCTCATCACGATCCAAGCATATTCTTAGACGCTACCATCTACTTAGAGAGATGGATAGCAGGAGTGACGTTCGGTTGGACCGAGTCAGCTCCGCAGAAAACATAGCAGATCCACTTGCTAAGCCCATGTCGCAAGTTGCCCATACTCACCATCTGAATAAGAGGTTCGAGGTCAATGGGTGATTGGCTTTAGGTCAAGTGGGAGATTGTTAGAATAGGTGACCAGAAAGCCAATAGGTTTGGCGATTTGTAACCTATCTGACAACTTGATGTAAATGTAATATTATTATGTGATGAATAAGATGAGTATTCGTCACCAATGGTACCTTCTTTGTTGCGCTCATCTTACATTTGTTAAAATGGTGTTTAACTTATATCGCAAGAAAGCCCACAGACCATGGATAATAACTCGTGCAGTTGGGCCACGCATTAGATGGTGGTCATGAAACCAACTGATTAAGAGTTGGGTCTGAAACGTTCCAAGTCGAGGACCTCGAGACAGGGCATCGAGAGTCCTATTGAGACTTGCGTCAAGAGTCGTGTTCATTGGATGACTGTCGTGTTTCATCGGCGACAGGCGTGGGACGCCTACACGATCTTGATGGGTTGGTCGACTGGGGTCGAGCCGACTGGACTGACTCGCGGGGATCATCATATGGAAGCCTTGGAGGCTTGGTCGGTATGATTGGTTTTCCCCGGTTTCGATAGTACGGGAGTAATCCTCAGACTTGAGGGATCATGGCAGTCGCGTGCACAGGACGGCTGTATCTTGGATCTGGCGAGAGGTAATCTTTCTGTAAGATGATTATCATAAGCCTTGTCCAGTGCAGTCAGAATGTGTAGCGAGGACGGTGGATTCCAAGAAGAGGATCCGTCCCTGTCAGTATGTGACAGAGGTATCTCCTATGCACTCGGAGACACGTTCATGCTGTTTGAAGCTGTGGCCACAGTGGTTGGTCGAACAGGGAATGGTTCCCTGTGTCGACGCAATGAAGCATACGTGGTCTCGAGTATTAAGCATAGATGCCTAGTCAAGGATGGGAACCGACGCCCAATTCCATACCCTAGACTAAGGCCGGGAGACGGTAGACGGAAGGATCGTACCCGTACGGAATCGGCGCCTAAATGTTCACGCCAAATTCACCTAGTCTCTAGTGCCATGGACCGTTGCTAGACGGCCACCCATGGTGACGGGCCCTTGTGGGACACGGGCCAAGTCTAGCTGAGGGTGAACCTAAAGGGTCACACACAAATCACCGAGGAGGTTGAGAGATCGACTTGGAGTCAATCTCGAAGGATAAAATAAGTAATTGGATTACTTGTAGGGAAAGTCCATTGGATGGACGGGCCGATATTGTATCGGGCTTTCATTTAATCGGTAAATTGGATTTTCGATTAAATATGGAAAGTTGAGACGTTGAGACGTTGAGACGTTGGATCTTTTTAATTGGATTAAAAGATCAACAGGAATAATTTAAGTGGACATTAAAATTGGATTTAATATTGGGTTCGTCGTAATTGGATTACGATAAAACCCGGTCCGTTAAATTATACCGAAAGGAGAAATAATTCCTAATTTGGAATAGGAAGAAGTTGGACTTCTTCCCTTAATTAAACATAGCCGACATGCTCCCTTGGAGGAAGCAAAATCAGCCATGTTGCATGCTAGGTGGTATGTTGACTTGTCTCTTTTGGAAAGAGACAAATCAACTTCAATCAAGCGCTTCCCTTTTGGTATGATTTGATCATACCATAAATTTTTGGTAGGCTTGATTGAAGAATTGATGGTGATTGATTGGAATGAATCTAGACATCCTTGGATGAACCTAGACACATTCCAATAATCACATTAATTATGTATATATATTAGAATATACAACACCAAGCATAAGTGATTCATTATTCATCTTTTTCTAGGAAAAAGAGAAGACAAAAATCCTCTCCTCTCTCTCAAAATTTCGTGCTCCCTCCCTCTCTTACACTTGTGTTCTTCACTTGATTTTGAATCAAGAAGAAGAACAAAGTAAGTTTAAGAGAACACTAATTCATTGTGTTTTCTCTTAAACCGATTCCTTCCTAAACCCGTTCTTTTCTAGCAAGAAGAACGTGTGTTTCTTTCGGTGTGGTGTGGATCACCTTTGGAGAATCCATACGTTTGGATTTTCGTGAGCATTCCGGAGAAGGAACAACGCTAGTAGCCGGGAGCATACGCTAAACAATCAAAGGTAACGGTTTATTATGCTTTGATTGATTTCATTTGTATATCTATGCCCTATGTGTTTAAATATATGCTTTAATATTTTACACATCCTACATCGAACGCCCGGTTGAGCACCCAAGGGTACACCCCTTGGGATTCGCGTATTTTGAATTTGATTTAAATTTACGCAATTTCTCGCTTTTCTCGCTTCCGCTCGCGCTCCCGGGCGGATCCGCTTGTCCTTCAAGTGGTATCAGAGCCCGGTTCGATGTAAGGGGCATAGATCTATGTGTTTGGCATGATCTACTTGCTTTTAAATGGCTTTATTGGCATGTTAGATTACATAAATATAAGAATAATATGATGATTCAATTGTTTGGATTTAATGGACTTTTTGGCATGCTTAATTTTGTTAGATTGGATCTAAAATTGCATGCTTATTTTCAGAATAATATTAATGTTATTTGTGCTGAAACAGTTTTGAAAAACAAAAAAAAAAAAAAAAATTTTGCTCGGGCCGGCAGTGGCCTCGCACAGGTAACAGCAGTCTACTTTTCGTTCATGACATAGTTAAACTTCTTTTAAGCACGATAGTCGTGCATGACTCGTGAGACCACACTATCGACTTAAATCAGCTTCCTCACTATGCCATAGATTGGAAGGCATGGACGAACTCCTAGAGGTCATGTCCATTTATCGAGGGTCTAATATTTTAAACTTTGGTCTAACCAAGTGAGAGTTGTAAATGACCGAGATCCCATACATAAACACATTCATCCATAATGCGTAATTAAAAATTTGCATCCCATAGCAGTAATATGATAAATAAAGCCATTCATTCACGATAAAAGACACATGCAACATTAAAGGCTAGCACGCTCCTGTTGGATGATCACAAGCCTGAATCCTATGCGACCCACTGAGCCCGTAGTGGATCTATGGTCAATCTAGTGTTGGTCCTACACTATTACATTTAATAGTAACCCGATCAACATGCTGATGGGCCTTGGTCTCTTTTCTCTTTCAAATCTCCATGGAAACGCCTTGGATCCTCCATTTTGGGCTCATCATGTGGACCTTCCTTCATCTCCACCAAGTACATAAAAATAAAATCCTCACTCCTACACTACTCTCATTACATATGTAAAAAGAAACCCAGCGAAAATTCGGGGGAGTACAATAGGAGGGAGATAGAATGCCTTATTATTCCGAGGCAACTAGAAGAGAAGGAGAAAGCAAAAGAGGCACACAGGCCCAACACAAATTAAACCATAGATTCGATCTAGGGCTCGTGATCACCCATTCTCAATAAAAGCACATAATTACACGATATCCAATCACATAAACATATGCATATTATCCATGATTACCAATCACATTATCCCATGATAAATAAACGAGTTATGTATGAAAAACATGGTACAACCGTTGGTAATAATCTTTTTCGTTTAGGAAGACCCTTCCTCATTATTTGAAGGTGAGTAATACCCCGGGATTCCAAATCAATATAACAACCTTCCAAATAATGTTCTATAAGAAAACATGTAAAAATTAAATAAAACTAATTTTTCAGAATTTATCCCAAAAATAAAAATAACAAGAAAACACAAACGTTAACAGGCCGCCACCACCGGCTGCGTTCTGCCGGCGCACACAGGTCAGCAGGCCCAGCCTGTTGTCCCTGCCTGCTCGCGCGCACGATGGCGCACGCTAGTGGGCTGCCGCGCGCAGGCACCTCTGCCCGTGCGCGCCATCCTGCCGCGCCGCCTGCGTGTGCGTCCCTGCAGGCCGCGCGCGCGCATGCGCATCGGGCGTGCCTACCGGGGGCGAGCGCGGATACTCCGTTGCCTGCGTGCGCGCGCGACTGGCAGCGCTGCCTCATGCGCGCGTGCGCGCGCGGCCTCCCTAGCCGTGCACCGGCTGTGCAGGCGCCCTGACGGACTGGCCTGGCGCACGCGCGCAGGGTTCCCTGCCTGCATGCGCGCGCGCTCGGCCATCCATCCGCGCCTGGCGTCCGGTTGCGCGCAGGCTGGCCGAATCCGCGCGCGTGGTGCACGCCTGGCTATGCTGCCGCACGCAGGCTCCCCTGCCTGCGCGCGCGCCTCGCCTGGGCGCACTGCGTGCGTGGTCAGCCACCTGCTGGCCGCGTGTGTCGTTTTCTTCCATTTTATTTGTTTTGCCCCCGTTTCCCAAGAAAAACAAGAACCAACAACACCAAAAATTCATACATAATTAAAAGCAAGAAAACGACATGATTGATAAATAAAACATCAAGAATCAAATAAATCATGCCATATATATGTTTCATGCTTTTAAAGCGCACACAAAACCTTGGGCTATACACCGAACCGGGCTCTGATACCACTGAAAGCCTAGGGAAGGCATGTGGATCGGTCCGGGAGTAGTGCGAATCTGGAAGCGCAGTAAAAAATAAAAGATTTGCAAGAATTTAAACATGCATAAACGATATGTAGTAAACATGTTCAACGAGTATTCCCTTGAAACTCCCGGGCGTTCGGTATATCTCATGAATAACAAATAACATACAATGTTTCATGGAGGCCATAGGGTTTAAAAGAAAAGAGGGACCAAAATTGTAAATCGGAAACCTACCGATTGTTGTTTTTGTCTTCAAATCGGTACTCGCGTTGTTCCACGTTTTGCTCCAAGATCTCGAACGGGAGACCCTCTATTTCATACACGCAATCCGCCCACGTATCTTGATGTTCGTGCTACCGAAAGAACAAGTGTATTTTTGTAGAGGACGGATCGATCAAACGTTATTGATTAACGAGACCAATCCTCCTAAAGTTCAATTGTAGAAAACAAAAGAACTTGGAAGACTTTCTTGGAAGAGAGGGAGAGGGTGCGGCCGAGAGAGAGAGAGGAAGAGGCCGAGTGTGTGTTGTGTGTGTGCTTCAAGTTTTTCATCATCTCTTCTGAAGACGACACTTAGGAATATTTTTAGAGGAAAAATCTCATTCCTCTTCTAATTCCTACACTTTGAAGACTCCTTCATGAATAGGATTTGACCGAGTCAAATCCTAGTCAACATCTAGCTTTCTTGGTCAAACCAATTTAAGCCATAGATTTCCCTCTTTAATCTCAACCATTGATTAATTTAATGGAATATTTAAATCTCTTTTAAATAATCCTAAAGGCAATAAATATATCAAATATTTATTCCAAGCCCATTAAATTAAATTCTAATAAATTCAATTTATTAGATAAATTCCTTTCATCTAATAAAAGGAATTATTTCTTCCCAAGAAAAGAAGGACCCGATTAAATCCAATTCAATCGTTCCAATTTTCTCCAAATATTTAATTCTAAATTAAATACGTCATGTGTGCGGATTGTTTGTGACTTTTTAGGTTCACCTTCAGCTAGACTTGGTTGGATTCCTAGAACCCGCCCGTCACCATGGTGGCCGTCTAGCAACGGTCCATGGCACTAGAGAGTAGGTGAATATGTGTGGGGATGAACATTTAGGCTCTACAGTACATCTATCCTTCCGTCTACGGTCTCACCATGTGTAGGGCACGGATTATGTAGGTACCCATTTTGGACCTAAGCGTCGGTCTGTCCTTTACCAAACGCCGCAGGGAACCCTTCCCTTCTGTTAAGTTACTGTGGCCACAGATTTTAGGGACAAGACACAGAGTACTGTGAGACACAACTGTCAACATTTTCTGACAGGAGATAGATCCTCTCTTGGAAACTACTGTCACGTTGTACACCGTGGTTACACTAGATATGGCTTATGAATACTCAAGTGCATTTTGGCAATCTCTCACCATACCTAAGATACATTCTCGATGTATAGGTAAACTCAACAATTCCTCAAGTCAAAGGACTTGATCTGTACTGTTGGAACCGGCAACGCACGTCATACCTAGCCGAGCCTACTCAAGGTCCTCCGTAAGACGGTTCCCGCGAGTCACCTCAGTCGGTCGCTCCCTAGCAGGCCGATCCACTAACACTGCTTAGACGACCCTCGTCACCCGTTGATGAAACACGACAGCAGATGCTTAGTGCAAGTCTCAAGGGGAATCTCGGTAACCATTTTTGAGATTTCTTGACTTGGAGATTTCCAGACTGATTCGGCAGAACTGATTTCATGGACCTACCTCCAAGCGTAGTCCCAGTCCCCGAAATGTGATTTCAGTTTGTGGGCTTTGTTTGTGTAGCGAACAGTTATAAAGCAAGTAAAGTGAACACCGACAAAGTATGCGCCAAATGAATTTTCACTTTCTTATTCATCAAGGTTTTATCATAAACATCGAAATTGTTCAGACATAGGTTACAATTCGCCTACCAAGATTGCCTACATGGTCACCTATTCTAACAGTATCCATTTTAGTCATTTGTTTTGAGTACTCATAATCCAATTATGGGACACTGTCAAGTGTTTATGTACCAAACCTAGCAGACAAGAATCGTCATTCTTTGTCACATAAAAGTAATTTTATTGATCAAATTATAGTATCCAAAATTGTCCAACAATAAATGGAACACATTTTGATCAGGCTAGGTTACATAATTCCCACAGACACAATCTTAACATGATCACTACTAAGCCTAACTAGTCCTTAGTCTTTGCAGTAATAGTTTCGCCATTGCTAGACCTTAGGATCGTACGTCTTCGCTTTATATTCCCTATCATTACCTGCGAACCATTAACAGGTTATGAACGACTGGTATCCAATACCAGAGTATAGAACAGTGAGTATGTTTATACTCAATTCAAATGTCACCTTTATTGAAGAGGGGCTTTAGGAAACTCCCTCTTCCAATGTCCCTTTTCTTGCAGTTAATGCAAACATCAGTCGGAACCTCTGACTGCCAAAACCTTTTCCTCTTTCCTTTACCCCCGCCCAGCGGTGTAATAGGAGCACTTGAAGTGCTGGCATCGGCTGATGTTATTGAGCCATCTTCCTCTTCCTGCGTCCGACACCCTTGCCTTTCGCTTCAGAGGTCGAAGCCTCCTCACTAGTACATCGGCGCAAATAATCAATCGTTGCCTCGTATTGGACCAATATTTTTATCAACTCATGAAGGTCTTTCTTGAACCCATTAATGTTGTAGTTGACTATAAATGGGTCGAGTGTGGGGAGAAGAGACTGAAGGATCACGTTGATGTACATCAGTCTTTCGAGATCAACTTAGAGGTTTTTGAGCTTTTTCCACAAGGGATAGCATCATCACACCATGCTCTTGTACCGACGATTCTTTTATCGTCTGCGCTCCAAAGAATGTCTTTGTTGCAGCATATCTAACATGCCAGTCTGGGACCGCATAGACTTGCTGCAATCGAAGCATCACCGAGCCAACATCCTCCAACCTATCATATTGCTTCAGGATCTCATTATCCATGGATGCCAATATGATGCTGCGGACCTTCTAATTGTCATCAAGCCTCTTCTTGCACGTCAAATGTTCTTTAGGCAATGACCCTTCCGGCAAGGTCTAAGGAAAAACTTTATCCAGAATATAAGTCTGGTTCTTTGAAATCTAAGACCATCTTAAGATTTCACAGCCAGACATAGTATTACGTTCCATTAGACTTATTAGTCTCAAGTATAAGGGTTAGTGATTTCTTAGACATCAACAATTAAACAGAAAAATGTTCAGTAGATTATAACAATATTATGTTCAAAGTTAAGACTTGGTCCTTTAGTCATTAACCCCTCCCACTATTTCTAGAAAAACCCATCACTCTCAAATGGGGTTTCGGAAAACCATTTTCTAGTATGCTTGGGATTCACAAGCGCAATTCTCCATGCCCCGCTTTTCGATTCACATGGAAAAACCCTCGTGGGAGGTATCCAATACCATTCTCATGCGATGAGATTCCCAAGATATTCTGCCTCACCTCTTCAATGATCCCGAGGACTCAAAACGAATTATGCTACTATTAGAATAGGTGACCATGAAGCCAATTTTATTAAGCGAAATGTAACCTATGCCTGAACAAGTTCAGAGTTTTAATAAACCTTGATGAATGAGAAAGTGATGTTCATCTGGCTCACACTTTGTCTGTATTCACTTTACTGCTTTATAACTATTCACTGCACAAACAAAGCCCATAGACTAAGATCACATTTCCGAAACTGGAACTACGCTTGGAGGTAGGTTCATGAAATTAGTTTCGCCGAATCAGTCTGAAAATCTCCAAGTCAAGGAATCTCGAGAAAATGGGTATCGAGAATCCACTTGAGACTTGCACTAAGCGTCTGCTGTCGTGTTTCATCGATGGATGATGAGGGTTGTCTATGCAATGTTAGTGGGTCAGCTTGCTAGGGAGCAGCTGACTGAGGTGACTCGCGGGAACCGTCTTACGGAGGACCTTGAGTAGGGTCGGATAGGTATGACTTGAGTTCCCAATTCCAATGATATAGGTTAATCCTTGGACTTGAGGAATTGTTGAGTTTACATGTACACCGTGTCTGTATCCTAGGTAAGGTGAGAGATTACGAAGTCATAGTTACTGAGTAGTCATAATCCATATCTAGTGCAAGTCATGATGTGCAACGTGACAGTAGATTCCAAGAAAGGATCTGTCTCCTGTCAGAGCGCTGACAGTACCATCTCACTATGCTCTGAGTCTTGTCCCTAAATCTGTGGCCACAGTAACTGAACAGAAGAGAGGGATTCCCTGTGATGTAAAGTGTAGGACAAGCCGACACTTAGGTCCAAGATGGGTACCTACGTTTCCGTGCCCTAGACCCTAAGTGGTGAGACTCGATGCGCGTGTGCGCGCGCACAGGCGGCAGGGCAGGGTACGCGCACAGACAGAGGCGTCTGTGCACGGCCGTTTGCCAGCGCGCGAGAGCACGGCCAGGCGTGCCCCGCGCACGCGGGCCGCGGGCTAGGCCTGCTAGCCCGCTTGCGTTGACGGGCGCCGCCGGGGGCGGCGGCTCTTCGCTGATTTTTGTGTTTTTTCTTGTTCTTTAATTTTTTGATATATTTTCTGAAAAAATTTTTATTTATTTTGCATGTTTTCTTGAAGACATTATTTGGAAAGTTATTTTATTTTGTTAGATTTAGAATCTCAATATTTTAATTACTTTCAAAATAATACCAATATTATGCCAAGTTTACATGTATGACTCGTTCTCACGTTTCTTTTATGGATGATGTGATTGGATATCATGGATTATGTACATGTATTTATGTGATTGGATATCATGTAATTATGTGCGTTGATTGAGAACGGATGGTCACAAGCCCTAGACTGGATGTATGGTTTAAATTTATGTTGGGCCTGTGTACCTCTTTTATTTTCTCCTCCTCTCGTCTAGTTGCCTTGGAATAATAAGGCATTCTATCTCCCTCCAATTGTACTCCCTCGGATTTTCGCTGGGGTTTCTTTTTTAAACTTGTAATGAGAGTAGTATAGTGGTGAGGAATTATTTCATTTTAGTTTCCATGGTGGAGATGAAGGATGGCCCAGATGGAGAGCCCAGAATTAAGAATCCAAGGCGTTCCATGGAGACTTGAAGGAGAAAGAGACCACGGTGCATCAGCGTATTGTTGGGTTGCTATTATTAAATGTAATAGTATAGGACCAACCCTAAATTGACCGTAGATCCACGGCGGGCTCAGTGGGTCGAATAGAATTCGGGCTTGTGATTATCCAACAGGGGTGTGCTAGGCTTTAATTTTGCATATGGCTCTTTCTGGTGAATGAATGGTTTATTTATCGTACTATTGCTATGGCATGCAAACCTTTTAATAATGCATTATGTATGTATGTATGTGTGGGATCTCGGTCATTAGAAGTCTCACTTGGTTAGACCAAGTTGAATATTAGACCCTTCATAAATGGACTTGGACTCTAGGAGTTCATCCATGCCTTCCATCCATGGCAAAGTGAGGAAGCTAGTTTCAGTCAATAGCGTGGTCTCACAAGTCGTGGCACAACTATCGTACTTAAAAAGAAGCTGCCACTTTGTCATGAACGAGGAGTACACTGTTGTTACCTGTCTCACGAGTCGTGGAGGTAGCAGTAAGTCAATGAATCGGTTGATTGGGTCGGGTCTAACGCCCGAATAATGTGATTCGCTTGGAGTCCTCGGGATCACGTAAAATGGTGAGGCATTTATCTTGGAAATCTCGTGGAACAAGAATGGTATAGTATACCTCCCAAAGGTTTTTTCTAGTATGGGGGAGATCGTTGTGGATCCCAAGCCCACTAGGAAAAGAATTTCCTGAAAGCAATGTTTTGAGAGTGTCCTGTTTTCATATAAATAGTGGGAGCATTAAATGGCTAAAGTCCAAGCGTTTAATTTTATTAAAACTTTCAAATTCATTCTGTTGATTCTAGTTCTGTTCTTTAAATGTAGATTTAAAATGTCTAAGAACCCATTATCAACCATACTTGAGACACACAAGTTTAATGGAACCAATTACAATGACTGGTTGCGCAATCTGAGGATAGTGCTAGATTATGAGAACCAAGGCTATGTCACGGACGAGCCGTTTCCTAGGACCTTGCTGGGAAGGATCCACGCCAAAAGAACGTGAGACGTTCGAGACTTGGCGTAAGGAAAAACCGGAGAGTCCGTAGCATCATACTTGCCTCTATGACGAATGAGATTCAGAAGCAGTATGAAAGACTAGACGATGTCCCTTCCATTATGGCTCGCCTGAAGGATTGCTATGCGGTCCCGAACCGGCATACTAGGTATGTCGCAACGAAGGCGTTCTTTGGAACTAAAATGACCGAAGGGTCCTCTGACAAGAGCACAGGGTCAAGATGCTTACCTTGGTGGAAAAGCTCGAAGACCTCAAAGCAGGGCTTGATAAAGAGACGTACATTGATGTGATCCTTCAGTCACTCCCACCCTCCTTCGACCAATTCATTGTTAACTACAACATGAATGCTCTTGAGAAGAGTATCCATAAGTTAATAATATGTTGGTGCAATATGAGGCAATGACCAAAAAGTCTACACCATCGGTGTTGTTTGGAGATGCTTCGACTTTCAAGACGAAAGGCAAGAGTGCCGGACGTTGGAAAAGGAAGAAGGGAAAGGAAAAAGCCGTCAAAGCAGCTACCAACACTTAGAGTGTTCCCATTGCCAAAGTGGGAAAGGCAAAGGGAAAAGGAAGGTTGACTCAAAGCAACAGTCGAGGGCAAATGACATATGTATTCATTGCCGTGAGAAAGGGTATTGGAAGAGGGATTGCCCCAAACTCCTCTCCAAGCAAGGTATTTTGGTGATTGAGGTTAATATGGTTACTAACACTGCCTCTTGGGTATTAGATACCGGCTGTGAAGCTCACATTTGCAATGATTTGCAGGGGTTGAAAAGAAGCAGAAAACTGAGTAGCGGAGAGATGATCCTAAAGCTTGGAAATGGCAAGGCCATCTTGGCAGAAGCAATAGGATCCGCCACCTTAGTAGTTAGTGATTGTATTAGTATAGAAATTAGAGCAAGTTTATTAAGTACCTAGAATAATTAGAAACATCATTTCCATTCCATTGTTAGACAATAGTGGTTATGAGTTTACAATCAATAAAAATTGATTTTATTTGATGAACGGTGGAATTACTCATCTGCTTGTTACGCTCAATAACGGTCTCTATGTCTTACAACAAACGAATTTCGTTCTAAACACTCAGCACAAACGTAAAATAGATAATAACGGGAATGCACAACTGTGGCATGCAAGGCTAGGGTCATATCTCCCAAGATAGGATGGAGAAATTAGTAGATTCAAAAGAACCTAGAGGTTGGGGACTTGAGTAAACTACCGACTTGTGAATCCTGTCTTAGAGGGAAAATGACAAAAGAAGCCCTTTGTAGGACAAAGCAGGTTGCCACAAGTCTATTGGACTTGGTTCATACAGACGTATGTGAGACCACTAAGGACACAAGCCCGGGGTGGGTTCTCCTACTTCATAACCTTCACCGATGATCATTCGCGGTATGGTTATGTATACCTAGTGAGGTACAAGTCTGAAGCTCTTGAGAGGTTTAAAGAATTCAGACTTGAAGTTGAGAACCAAACCGGCTGCAAAATTAAAGTCTTACGGTCAGACCGAGACTGGGAATACCTTAGTACTGAGTTCTTAATTATCTTAAAGAAAACAGTATAATCTCTGAATGGACACCTCCCAGGGACACCACAGTTAAATGGGGTCTCTGAAAGGATGAATCGAACCTTGTTAGACATGGTCGATCCATGATGAGTTTTACCAAACTGCCCTTATCTTTTTTGGGGCTACGCATTGAAAACCCGCGGCCAAAGTTATTGAACTTGGCGCCAACAAGTGCATTGACCCAAACACCATATGAGATATGGCACGGCAAGCCTGCGTCCTACAACTACTTGAAAGTATGGGGTAGCCCTGCACACGTCAAAAGCTAGTGGGAGACAAAGCTAGAATCGAAGTCTAGTTGTGTGCAGGTTCGTTGGATACCCTAAGAAACCGCAGGTATTATTTCTATGACCCCTTGGAACAAAAGGTGTGCGTTTCAAGGAATGCAATATTCTTGGAACAAGGGTTTTCCAGAAGGTGTCCAACCTGATGAACTGAGTCCTTAAGGGTCAAGTGAGGCAAATCAGTCATCACCAGTAGCCGCGGATACCTCACTTAGAGGTTTCAGGATAAATACCCAGAAGGCTGAGTAACGTCGAGAAGTTCAGCATGCTGGGCATGACGAACAACCTCAGGAAGAGCCCGGTACCTGAACCGCCAGCTCCTGTTATGTCAACGCCCACAGTAACCACTGACGTTCCCGTTCTCCGTAGGTCAGCTAGAGAGTCTCGCCCTCCCGTGAGGTATGGCTTTCTAAGCACGACCAGTCCATTGGATAAGGATCCCAAGACTTACAGGGATGCGATGTCTGACATCGACTCGGGAAGATGGCTTGAGGCCATGAAGACCGAAATGGACTCCGATGAATGAGAACCAAGTCTGGACACTTGTAGATCCACCAAATGCGTTAAGCCAGTTGGCTATAAATGGGTCTACAAGCGCAAACTTGGCATTAATGGAGAAGTTACAACCTTCAAGGCTAGGCTAGTGGCAAAAGGGTACACTCCACTACCCGGGGTCGACTCTGAGGATACCTATTCGCCGATAGCCATGGCTAAGTCCATTCAGATCCTGCTTGGCATAGCAGCATGGTATGATAATGAAATATGGTAGATGGATGTGAAAATGGCTTTCCTCAATGGTTTTTTTGAGGAAGAGATCTACATGGATCAGCCGGAGGGATTCACAGTCGTCGGAAAAGAGCAGAAAGTTTGCCCGTCTCCAGAAGTCCATGCTATGGCCTCAAACAAATATCCCGAAGCTGGAACATTCGTTGTGATGAAAGTCATACCTGGCTATGATTTCATCAAGAATGAATCCGACCTTGTGTATACAAGAAAGTCAGTGGGAGCTCCATAGTGTTCCTAGTGCTTTATGTGGATGACATTCTACTCATAGATAATGACGTTAGAATGTTGGCTAACACAAAAGCATGGTTATCCACTCAATTTTTCATGAAGGATTTGGGTGAATCCTCCTACATTCTTGGTATCCAGATCATCAGGGACAGATCTAGAAGAATGTTGGGACTGACCCAAAACTCGTATATGGAGAAAATCCTGAAAAAATTTCGCATGGACAACTCCAAACGAGGTTTCCTTCCCATGAGGCATGGGATCAAGTTATCCAAGAAACAGTCTCCTATGACTGATGAGGAACTTGAGTGGATGAAAGGCATCCCCTATGCTTCTGCCGTAGGAAGCATCCAATATGCCGTCCACTGCACGAGGCTTGACATTGCTTACGCCTTAAGTGTTACGAGCAGATATTAGTCTTGTGCAGGAGAGGCACATTGGAATGCAGTTAAGAGCATCCTTAAGTACCTGAGGAGGAATAAGGAAATGTTCTTGGTCTATGGCAATGGAGAGCTAATCTTGGAAGGCTTTACCGATGCTAACTTCCAGGCGGATGACGATGATGCCAAGTCTTAGTCAGGTTATGTGTTTAGGTTCAATGGAGGTGTGATAGCATGGAAAAGTTCCAAGCAAGAAACCACAGTTGATTCCACCACTGAGGCCGAATACATAGCAGCTTCAGAAGCTGCCAAAAAGAAGCAGTTTTAGATGAGAAACTACATCAAAGAGTTGGGTTTGTGGTGCCTGGCATTGCGGCACCCGTAGTTATCTTCTGCGATAACTGAAACGTTATGTGGATCGTCCCGGGAGATGAACGCAAATAGCGGAAGCACAAAAGATTGCATAATAAAATTGCAAAGCATAATTAAACGGAATTTAAATCATGCATAACATACATAAACGAATCAAGGGGCGTGCCCTTGATTCTCCCGGGCGTTCGGTGTATCTCATGTTGAATAAAACAACAACATGGAGGTCATAGAATTGAAACCAAAAAAACGAAATTAAACAACCTACCCCGGTTGTAGTTTTGCTTTCGTTCGGCTTACATGCATTATTCCCCGTTTTGCACCAAGATCTCAAAGAAGAGACCCTCTAAATCATGACACTCGCTACTTAAACCGGAAAGCAAGAATCCTTGTGCTAGCAATAAATTATTTTAGGAGAAGAGACATCGATTACACGCTATCAATTAACGCAATCGATGTCTCTTATGTTCTAGCTTGAATAAATCAAGAAGAACAAAGTAGAAATCTTGAAGAATGTATGAGGGAGATGGATGAAATTGAGAGAGCATGATGAGATGAGAGTTTGTAGAGATTAGTAGGTGTGTGTGTGTGTGTGTGTGTGTGTTTGAGCATTTATAGAAAATGGAATTTCCTATCCTATTCAAACTCTTCGAAAGAGGCACACTTGACGAGGATTTTGACCTAGTCAAATCCTAGTCAAACTAGGCTTCGATTAAGTCAAATTAATCATGGCCTTTCATCTCATCAATCCCTTGATCAAATCTTGTCCATCCATTTTGATGGGCTTTATGGAATGGGCTTATTTAATTTCTAAATTAAATAATCCCATGGACTTTATATTAAAACCTATTTAATATCCAGGCCCATTAATTAATTAATGGAATGGACTTTATTTAATATTAAATTAAAATAGTCCATGGACTTTATATTAAATCCTCTTTAATATACCCAAGCCCATTTATTAATTCATCCTTTTAATATAATTAAAAAGGGAAAGCCATGCTTTTATAAAATTCATAAATCTAATTTATGAACTCAAGCCCAATTATTCCAAAATAATTCATCGAGGCTTGAATCTCCAAGAAATATAATTTAATTCCATTAAATTAAACCTTCTCCGGTATTAATTCCAAATTAATTCCCTTTCATATGGTGTACGGGTGTGACTCTTTAGGTTCACCTTTCAACTAGACTTGGACCTACTTCTTGTTATTTCATAACCAAAGTAGTCCGTTACCATGGTGGCCATCTAGCAACGGTCCATGGCACTAGAGACGAGGTGAATATGTGGTGTGAACATTAGGCTCCGAGTTACATGCAGGTACAGTCCTACCGTCGCTTGATACGTACGGGTACGGTCCTACTGTCGCCTGTCTCCCAGCCTTTAGTCTAGGGCATGGGATTAGGATGCGAGTTCCCATCCTTGACTTAGGCATCGTTGCTTAATGCTTGAGATAGGTTTGACTCGACATAGGAAATCCTTTCCTACTCAATCAAGTGCTATGGCCATAGACTTTGTGAGTCTAAACCATCTCAAAGTGCATAGGAGATCTTGCTGTCATATCCTTTGACAGGGGACAGATCCTATCTTGGAATACACCGTTCTTACATACTCCGACTGCATTGGACAAGGCTCATGATGACCATGTGATAACCGGTCAAATTTCACCAGATCCAAGATACAGCCTTAGTATGTAGGGGACTGCCGTGATCCTCAAGTCCGAGGACTAATCCCGTACTATCCGAACCGGGAATACCAGTCATACCGACCAAGCCCGAGTGGCTTCCATATGACGATTCCTGCGAGTCACCTCAGTCAGCAGCCACCTAGCTGGCTGACCCACTAACACTGCATGGACGAGCCTCGTCACTTGTCGATGAAATGCGACTGCAGATGTTAGTGCAAGTCTCAAATGGATTCTCGATGCCCTGTCTCGAGATTCCTTTGACTTGGAGTATTTCAGACCGATTCAGCGAAACTGATTTCATGAACCTACCTCCAAGCGTAGTTCCAATTTCCCAAAATGTTATTTCAGTCTGTGGGCGTTTGTTGTGACAAGCAGTAAGTACAACAAACTCATGCCTGTGAATCCTTACTACATTCATTAACATAATATTACTTGTTCACAGATTGACGAATAGTTCTCAGAACAGCCAATGTCATTGACTTTCTGGTAACCTATTCTAACAATCTCCCACTTGACTATTAAGTCAATTACCCCCTTTGTTCAGAATCCTCTGAGTATGAGTAATCTACGATACCGACTAAGGTATTGTGAGTCCGCTTATATTTCCTTGGCGAAGCAATAGGGTCTAACCGTGTTACCTCTATCCACCATTGCCTCCTAGATGAGATCTCGTGATGAGATCTCGTGCCAACACTCCCATAACCAAGTTGCTTGCCATATAGGCGAACATGGCTTGGCCGTGCTAGGTGCACGTCCATCCTATGGACGCGGTCTTCATCAGTGGCCACTATCCGATGTACTCGTCATTGGGCCTGACTGTGCACACCTTTGAGACTAACTGGTTTTCACTTATTCTCTGGAAGCTAGTATCGCTTTAGCCTTCCAAAGCAACTCTCAACAGACGGTGCATCATGAACATATCTTTAGTCCTTATTCAAGTACTAAGGATCGTTCTTGATTGCTGGCTTCAACCCCTCAGTGCATTATCGATTTCTATTGAGTCATGCAAGAAGCAGACTCAACATCGATTCCTATGCACCGAGTAAACATATCGTATGTTTACCTAGGGTTAAGACGTAGGGGATACTCAACATCCAAGCCTTCTCATTAATCCACCATGACTAAGTCTTGAATGGCGTTGATGCTTTATTCATAGTATCTTAAGTTTTCTCATCAGTTTTACCATGACTGAGTCCGAACAACTTGTCCCTCTACATATCTGTGTCTGTTTCTCAATCAGTCTACCATGACTGAGTTTTTGAAAAGCTCATTCTTGAATATGTATATGGAACCCTAAAAATGTCATGGAGATTTAGTGAGCTTACAGTTGTGTTTTTAGTGATTCCTAATATCTTTGAATTTCATCCATGATCAAGACATTACACACTTAAACACATGGAAGCACCATTTCTACTCCCACTGATCACCTACGTCGTTTAAGACCGAGATTCATGCTCCGTATAAGCTCGTCAAAATAAATATTCCATTATACGGTGTTCAAACATTGTTCGAATTTCCTTAGCGGATCTATGGCTCCTCCCCATAAATCCTACTCCGATGTCCAATCACGTTCCGCAGGTCATTTGGGGATTTCTATCCAATTTTGATCGAAACATTATCCATCACTCGTACCTCTTACGACATTCGGGCTCGTTCTTAAGGGGACTGGATATATGATCATTTTAAGAAATTCGATTCTATAGTAACGTTAGTATTATTCTGTCGTCAACTTGTACAAATCAGACACCGAGTCTAATTTGTCTCCCACTTGTCCTTGACGTATCTGGGATCTTCTACATGCTCAAGACATGTCGGACACAGCTTGCCAACCATGGCTTCCTTGTCTGACTCCTAGCAAAGTCCATGTTCCTAACTAGCAATTTTGAGTCTACATCTACACGGGCTAAGGTAACTGGGGAAACTTCGATCACTCCCAATGAGGCTCGATCATTCCCTTTATCAGAGACTCATCATACATTGGCCTTTACAGAAACGTTTCAATTGAGAATTCCATTCTCAACTTGAATGCTCAAGAGCTCCCACTAAATAATGGCCTTTTCGATCTTATCGAAACAGGTTATTTGCAACCATTTTATGGCTTTCACCTCCTTAAGTCTAATTCCCAAAACCTCCTATGGGACCTTTAGACTTTTGAACCCTCTATATGGTCTTATGTATTAGTAACCTACAGTTTGTCTTATTGCTACCTTCCAATAGACTATTTGGCAAGCCTACTTTGTCCAACAAAGAGCGTTTGGGACTTTCTTCTTCATAAAAGACTTGTAAATTTTTAGTCGATTCGAATCATCTATTTCTAGATTCATCGAAAAACTTTCCAATTTACCTTATTTTTTAATAAGAGGAAACGTCCCTAGCTGTTTGCAGTTGCCCAAATCTGTAAGTTTGGTCTTGATTAAATCCATTTAGATAATTTGAATTTTGAGTATCCACAAACTTGTTTTTTTATAGGATGGTATTTTAGGAATTTACGTTGTATACTACAGCAAACATGAATCAATATTCAAATAACTTTGTTTGATCAAATTATGTATGAATAAAATCTTTGTCCAACAAAGGAGACATACTTTTTGATCATGCTAGATTTACGTAAATTCCTATACTATCCGAACATTGATCACGATTATGGGCCTAACAAGTCTCTATTCCTTTTCAGCAATTAGACCTTACCAATTGTTGAATCCTAGAACTGTTCTGGGCTTTTAAGTTCTTATTCACTTTCTGCAAACCGCCCGCAGATTTAGTGATAGAAACGGTATCAAATACCAAAAAGTGATCATGTCAATACTCAATATTCAAATTTTGACCTACATTGGAGAGAGGTTTAGGATACTCCCCTTTCCAATGGCCCTCTTCACGACAGTGAATGCTTACGTTCTTAGAAATCTATGAACTTGACTGCTTGAACCTTTTGCTCTTTCCTTTACCTCCACCTTGTGTTGTAAAGGAACAACACTTGAAGTGCTTAATAGTTGATGTCACCTTACCCTTCTTCCTCTTTTGGCGTCTGGCACCCTTGCCTTTCGCTATGGAGGTTGAAGCCTCTCCTACTAGTACTCGACGGCACAGATTTTGCAATCATTGCTTCGTACTAGACCAAACATAATTACCAAACCTATGAAAATCTTTCTAAGCTCGTTCATGGTTGATAATTAGTGGTTCGTAGGAGGAAGGAAGAGACTGAAGGATCATTGTTCAATGTACGTCTCTATTTCAAGACTGATGTGGAGGTCTTTTGAGCTTCTCCACTAGGGATTGCATCATCACTCCATGTAATTTGTTACATACATTCCTTCCGTCATCTTAGCTACAAAAAATGCCTTCAATTGCATTTACCCTACATGCTGGTCCGGGACCATATTGATGCAAACGAAATATAGTTTGAGCAACATCATTTTATCCTACTTGCCGGTGGTCATCCTTCAACTTTTGAACGCCAAGCGTTGCCTTAGTTGTCAACCCCTCCGGCAAGGGTTGAGGAACGTCCTCATCCGGTTATATGAGTTAAGGTTCTGGAAATCTAAGACCATCTTTAAGATTTCGCAGTCAATTCGTGTAATTCGTTTCCCTTTTAATAAGCCTCTTAGTGATGTGTTTGGTGGATACTTAGACAATTCAAAATATATAAAATAAAAAATAATTAAGCATAATGAAGTAATATTTTGGTTTAAGTCTCGGTCTTTAGTCCTTAACCGCTCCCACTATATTTCTACGAAAACACAACACTCTCCAAAACGTTGTTTCGGAAAATCCTTTTTCTTAGTGGGCTCGGATCCACAACGATCTCCCCCATACCCCGCTTTTACGATTCGCATGGGAAAAGAACCCGTGGGAGTATTCCATACCATTCTCGTTCCACGGGATTCCCAAGATAATTGCCTCACCCTTTCACGTGATCCCGAGGACTCCAAGCGAATCACGTTATTCGGGTATTAGACCCGATCCATCAACAGATTAATAGACCCACTGCTACCTCCACGACTCATAAGACAGGTAACAGCAGTCTACTCCTCGTTCATGACAAAGTGCAGCTTCTTTTAAGCACGATAGTCGTGCCACGACTCGTGAGACCACGCTATCGACCTAAAAGATCTTCCTCACTTTTGCCATGGATGGAAGGCTTGGACAGACTCCCAGAGTCCTAGTCCATTTATTAAGGGTCTATATTTAACTTTGGTTCAACCAAGTTGAGAGTTTTTGATAGAACGAGACCTCATCACATATTAAGTGTTTTGCATGCGTTATAGCATAAATATTCTAAGCATAAATGTAACCATACATAAAGCATACAGAATAATCATAAGCGTTATGAAACGTTTCGCATGCAAAATAAAGCCTAGCACGCCCCTGTAGGATGATCACAAGCCCAAACCTATGCGACCCACTGAGCCCGCAGTGGATTCTATGGTCAATCTAAGGGTAGGCCCTATGCTATTACAAGGTTTAATAACCCATTACATGCAATAGGCCTTGTAAGTCCTCTTTATCTTCTTGGGCTCTCCATCGTGGGCCTACACCGGGCCTCTTCTCCATAAATCCTCCGTGGGCCATCTGATGGCTACCTCCATGGGCCTCCAACACCTTGGGCTTGTCTTCTCTTGCAGCTTTTATTTACAAAAATAAAACCTCACCACTAATTCTACTCTCATTACATCATAAAATAAGAAACCCCAATTAAACATTTGGGGGGAGTACATTAGGAGAGAGAGAGAGAAAGCCTTATTATTCCAAGGCAACTAGAAGAGATACAGAGAGGAACATAAAGAGGCACACAGGCCACAACCCAACAAATAAACATAAATAAACCTTACATGCGGTCTAGGGGCTTTGTGATCATCCTTTGTCAATCCAATTAAAACAAATAGCACAAATACATATCCCATGTAAAACATGCTATTCAAATATCAATAATATCCCATACCATAAAATAAATACAGAAATTACATGTAAAATATTCACACCAAACATTGGATAATGGTGCATCCTATGCACAATGATTTTTGTTGGAAAATCCATTTCCATAATTAACAAGGCAATATTAATTCTATGAAATATAAAATCCAACCAAAATTAAAATGCCCCAAGTTAATTAGTTCAGAAAAAATCCCCAGAATAATACAGAAAAATTAGATTTTCTGAAAACGCATGAAAACAACGAAAAAACGAAAAAACGGTCCACAAACCGCCAGCCAGGCGCGCAGCCTGCACAGGACGCACGCCTGCACGCGCACGGGCCCTCGCCCGCGCGCGCAGGTGCTGTCCTCGCGCAGCTGCTGCGGATTAGCGCGCGCACACAGTGCAGTGGCGCACGCCTGCGCGCGTGGGCCTCGCTTGCACGCGCGCAGGCGCTCTCCTGCTGTCTGCCGTGCGGCCTCCCTGCTGACCACCACCCTTTTTCATGTTTAAATGTTTTCTTGCAATTAAATTTCTGAAAACACAAAAACCAACAATTCAAGAATATGCCCATATATTCAAGAATAAAATCCAACATTTGTGCAATATTAATACATGTCAAGATCTACTCATGCTCATGCCATAAAATAGCCATGATGTCCAACATCATAAAACGCAGAAATTTATAGCAAAATTTTACATTTAAATCTTGAATCATTGGTGCAACAATTGCAAGAATTAAATCTTGTTAGGAAACCTATTCCTCATCAACAAAGCAACATTTATTTTAAGAAATTCAAAAATCTCAAAAACTAAATATTCTAAGTCAACGGGTTCAGAATAATGCATAAAATATCATAAAAATAATTCAGTAAAAACACTTTTTGAAAAAACGAGCCAAAAAATGGGAGAGAAACGAAAAACGGCACAACCGGCCGGCCAGGCGTGCGCGCGCGCGCGCAGGCGCCTCTGCCTGCGAGCACAGCGCGCCCGCCAGCGCAGACGGCCCCTGCCTGCACGCGCGGCCAGCGTGCTGCTGCTGCTGGTTCGCCGTTTTTCACTCTTTTCGACTTTTTCATGCTATTTTTCTGAACCACAAGATAAATTCAACTCAAGAACATGTAAATACATATTCAAGAAAACCAACATCCAAAATCCCATGCAAAATTAAACGCCAATAAAGATCTACGATAAATATATTATATAAACATAAATTAAAAACACGTTTATCATGCTTAAACGCACATAGCACATAGAATTCTAGGCCTATACACCGAACCGGGCTCTGATACCACTGAAACGTTATGTGGATCGTCCCGAGAGATGAACGCGAATAGCGAAAGCGCGAAAGATTGCATAATAAATTACAAAGCATAATTAAACAGAATATAAATCCTGCATAACATACATAAACGAATGAAGGGGTGTGCCCTTGATTCTCCCGGGCGTTCGGTGTATCTCATGTTAACAACAACATGGAGGCCATAGAATTGAAACCGAAAAAATGAAATTAAACAACTTACCCGGTTGTAGTTTGCCTTCGTTCGGCAACATATATTGTTCCCCGTTCTGCACCAAGATCTCAAAGAAGAGACCCTTTAAATCATGACACTCGCTACATAAAAACCGGAAAGCAAAGACTCCTTGTGCTAGCAAGAAATTATTTGTGGAGAAGAGACATCGATACACACTATCAATTAACGCAATCGACGTCTCTTATGTTCTAGCTTGAATAAATCAAGAAGAACAAAGTAGAAATCTTGGAGAATGTATGAGGGAGATGGACGAAATTGAGAGAGCATGATGAGATGCGGGTTGTAGAGATTAGTAGGTGTGTGTGTGTATTTTTGAGTATTTATAGAAATGGAATTTCCTATTCCTACTCCGAGTGCATAGGAGAATCTCGCTGTCATATCCTTTGATAGGGGACAGATCCTATCTTGGGAATACACCGTTCTTACATACTCCGACTTGCACTGGACAAGGCTTATGATGACCATGTGAATAACCGGTCAAATTTCACCAGATCCAAGATACAGCCTTAGTATTTTAGGGGACTGTCGTGATCCTCATGAAAGATTATGTGTGGATCGGCCCGGGAGATGAGCGCGTATAGCGGAAGCGCGAAATAGTGCGTAATAAAAATTACAAAGCATAATTAGACGGAATTTAAATCATGCATAACGTACATAAACGAATCAAGGGTTGTGCCCTTGATTCTCCTGGGCGTTTCGGTGTATCTCATGTTCAATAAAACACAACATGGAGGCCATAGAATTAGAAATGAAAACCATAAATTAAGAACCTACCCGGTTGTAGTTTTTGTCTTCGTTCGGCTACATGCATTGTTCCCCGTTTTGCACCAAGATCTCAAGAAGAGACCCTCTAAATCATCTCACTCGCTCCACCGGAAAGCAAACAACCCTTGTGCTAGCAAGAAATTATTTGGGAGAAGAGACATCGATACACGCTATGAATTAACGCAATCAATGTCTCTTATGTTCTTAACTTGAAATAAAATCAAGAAGAACAAAGTATAATTCTTGGAGAGAAAAGAAGGGGATGGACGAAACTGAGAGGGAATTGAGAGATGAGAGTTGTAGAGAATACTAGGTGTGAGTGTGTATTTTTTTTGAGTATTTATAGAAGATGGGAATTTCCTATTCCTTCTCAAACTCTTCCAAAGAGACACACTTTGACTAGGATTTTGACCTAGTCAAATCCTAGTCAAAATTAGGCTTTGATTAAGTCAAATTAATCATGGCCCTTCATCTCATCATTCTCTAGATCAATCTTGTCCATCCATTTTGATCGGGCTTTATGGAATGGGCCTATTTAATTCTAAATTAAATATTCCCATGGACTTTATATTAAATCATATTTAATATACTAAGCCCATTAATTAATTAATGGAAAGGACTTTATTTAATTCTAAATTAAATAGTCCCAATGGACTTTATATTAAATCCTATTTATATACCAAGCCCATTAATTAATTCCATAGAATGGGATTATTTAATTCTAAATTAAATAGTCCCATGGACTTTATATTAAATCCTATTTAATATACCAAGTCCACTAATTAATTAATTCACCCTTTTAATCTAATTAAAAGGAAAGCCCATGCTTTATAAAAATTCATAAATCTAATCTATGAACTCAAGCCCGATTATTCAAATAATCCATCATGGCTTGAATCTCCAAGAAGTATAATTTAATTCCATTAAATTAAACCTTCTCCCGGAATTAATTCCAAATTAATTCCCTTTCATTTGGTGTAGTGGGTGTGACTCTTTAGGTTCACCTTTCAGCTAGACTTTGGACCTACTTCTTGTTATTTCATAACCAAAGTAGTCCGTTACCATGGGTGGCCATCTAGCAACGGTCCATGGCACTAGAGACTAGGTGAATTTATGGTGTGAACATTTAGGCTCCGAGTTATACGCAGGTGCGGTCCTACCGACGCTCGATACATACGGGGTACGGTCCTACTGTCGCCTGTCTCCCGGCCTTTAGTCTAGGGGGTCGGTTCCCATCCTTGACTAGGCAACTATGCATAATGCTCGAGATAGGTTTAACTCGATGTAGGAAATCCTTTCCCACTACATCAAGTGCTATGGCCATAGACTTTGTGAGTCTAAACCATCTCCGAGCGCATAGGAGATCTGCTGTCATATCCTTTGACAGGGGACAGATCCTATCTTGGAATTCACCGTTCTTATATACTCCAACTGCATTGGACAAGGCTTATGATGACCATGTAATATAACCGGTCAAATTTCACCATATCCAAGATATAGCCTTAGTATGTAGGGGACTGCCGTGATCCTCAGTCCGAGGAACTAATCCCGTACTATCGGAACCGGAATACAAGTCATACCGACCAAGCCCGAGTGGCTTCCATATGATGATTCCGCGAGTCACCTCAGTCGGCCGCTCCCTAGCAGGCCGACCCACTAACACTGCTTAGACGATCCTCGTCACCCGTCGATGAAACACGACAGCAGATGCTTAGTGCAAGTCTCAAATGGATTCTCGATGCCCTGTCTCGAGATTCCTTTGACTTGTGAGTATTTCAAACTGATTCGGGGAAACTGATTTCATGAACCTACCTCCAAGCGTAGTTCCAATTTCCCGATATGTTATTTCAGTCTGTGGGCGTTTGTTGTGACATCGTAACGATGCAAGTAGTAAGTACAACAAACTCATGCTTATGAATCCTTACTACATTCATTAACATAATATTACTTGTTCACAGATTGACGAATGGTTTCTCAGAACAGCCAATACCATTGACTTTCTGGTCACCTATTCTAACACCTCAAGTCCTAGGACTAATCCCGTACTATCAGAAACCAGGAATACCAATCATACTGACCAAGCCCGAGTGGCTTCCATATGACGATTCCCGCGAGTCACCTCAGTCAGCAGCCACCTAGTTGGCTGACCCACTAACACTGCATGGACGACCCTCGTCACTTTGTCAATGAAATGCGACTGCAGATGGCTTAGTGCAAGTCTCAAATGGATTCTCGATGCCCTGTCTCGAGATTCCTTTGACTTGGAGTATTTCAGACCGATTCGGCGAAACTGATTTCATGAACCTACCTCCAAGTCCCAGACTGCTTTATAACTGTTCACTGCACAAACAAAGCCCAGACTGAGATCACATTTCGGGAACTGGAACTACACTTGGAGGTAGGTTCATGAAATCAGTTTCGCCAAATCAGTTTGAAAATCTCCAAGTCAAGGAATCTCGAGAAATGGTTATCGAGAATCCATTTGAGAGTTGCCACTAAGCATCTGCTGTCGTGTTTCGTCGACGGGTGACGAGGGTCGTCTATGCAGTGTTAGTGGGTCAACTTGCTAGGGAGCAGCTGACTGAGGTGACTTGCGGGAACCGTCTTACAGAGGATCTTGACTAGGGTTAGATAGGTATGACTTGAGTTCCCGGTTCCAATGGTACAGGTTAATCCTTGGACTTCAGGAATTGCTGAGTTTACCTGTACACCGTGTCCGTATCTTAGGTATGGTGAGAGATTACTAAGTCATAGATACTAAGTAGTCATAAGCCATATCTAGTGCAGTCATGATGTGCAACGTGATAGTAGATTCCAAGAAAGGATTTTGTCTCCTGTCAGAGCGCTGACAGTACCATCTCACTATGCTCTGAGTCTTGTCCCTAAATCTGTGGCCACAGTAACTGAATAGAAGGGAGGGATTCCCTGCGACGTTTAGTGTAGGACAAGCCGCCCCTAATGTCCAAGATGGGTGAAAGGAATCGGTGGATCGTCCCCGGAATTGCGCGAATGCGGAAGCGCGATAAAAATAAACATACAAAAAATTAAAGCATGCTTTAAATTTAAAAAGTACACGCTCAAGGGGTGTGCCCTTGAGGTTTTTCCCGGGTGTTCGGTGTATCTCATGATCATATAACGTTGTAAAGAAATCATGGAGGCCATAGAGTTGAAAAAATTAAAGAGGAACGAAAAAAGTAAAACGAGACCTACCCGTTGTCGTTTTCGTCTTCAACGTGGCTACGCGTGTTGTTCCCCGTTTTGCACCGAGATCTCGTTCTTCAGACCCTCCAAATCGTGACACACGATCCACCCACGTATCTTGCACGTCGTGCTAGCAACGAACAAGTGTATATTTTTTGGAGTGGATGAATCAACAACACGTTATCAATTAACGGTATTGATTCATCTAAGTTCTAATGTTCCAAGAATAAAAGAACTAAGAAATATTTTTCTTGCTTAGAGAGAGAGGGGGCGGACGAGAGATGAGGAGAAGGGGAGAGTGTTGTGTTGTGTGTGTTTTTAAGAATCATCATCCTACAATTGTTGGAAGCTAGATGTTTATATAGAGGAGGAGTTTAATCCTCTTTAAACTCCAGCTCTAGGTACTCTAATTTGACTAGGATTTTGACCTAGTCAAAGGTCCTAGTCAAACTAGTGTTTGACCTAGTCAAACGAATCCTAAGCCTTCCATCTCCCCTTTCCATCTCAACCGTTGATTTTAATTTAATGGAATATTTAAATTCCCATTAAATATTCAAAAAGGCTAAAAGAATAAATATAATATAATAAATAAATATTATTATTTATTCTAAGCCCATTAAATCAACCCTTTTAATAAATCCTATTTTATTAATTTAATTCCCTTTATCAAATAGAAGGAATTAATTTCTCCAAGAAAATATAGACCCGTTAAATCTAATTTAATCATTCCTTTACTCCAATATTTAATTCCAAATTAAATACTAAGTGTGTGTGGATAGTGTGTGACTCTTTAGGTTCACCATTCAGCTAGACTTGGTCGGAATTCCTAGAATCCGCCCGTTACCATGGGTGGCCATCTAGCAACGGTCCATGGCACTAGAGATTAGGTGAAATATTCGGGGATGAACATTTAGGCTCTAACAGTACACTTGTCCTTCTGTCTTCGGTCTCATCACTTAGAGTCTAGGGCACGGAAAAAGCAGGTACCCATTTTGGACCAAAGTGTCGGTCTGTCCTTACTAAACGCCACAAGGGAAACCTTTCCCTTCTGTTCAGTTACTGTTGGCCACAGATTTCAGGGACATGACACAGAGCATACATGAGACTCAACTGTCAATACCTTTTGACAGGAGACAGATCCTTTCATGGAAACTACTGTCACTTTGTACACCCGAGCTGCACTAGACATGGCTTATGACTACTCAAGAGTATTTTGGCAATCTCTCACCATATCTAAGATACAGACCTGATGCATAGGTAAACTCAGCAGTTCCTCAAGTCAAAGGACTTGGCCTGTACCGTTGGAACCGGGAATACACGTCATACCTTGCTGACCATACTCAAGGTCCTCCGTAAGACGGTTCCCACGAGTCACCTCAGTCAGCTGCTTTCCTAGCGCGCTGACCCACTAACACTGCTTAGACGACCTTCGTCACCCGTCGATGAAATACGACAGCAGATGCTTAGTGCAAGTCTCAAGGGAATCCCGGTACCCATTTTTCGGGATTCCTTGACTTGGAGATTTCCGGACTGATTCGGCGAGACTGATTTCATGGACCTACCTCCAAGCGTAGTCCCAGTCCCCGAAATCGTTTCTCAGTCCGTGGGCTTTGTTTGCGTAGTGAACAGAAATGTAAATGCAGATAAGTGAACGTAAACAAAGTATTGCCATTTGAATTTTCACTTCTTTATTCATAAATGTTTTATCAAATACCAAAGAATTGTCTAGACATAGGTTACATATTCCTGCCAAAATTGGCTTACATGGTCACCTATTCTAACAATCTCCCACTTGACCTTTAAAGCCAATTGCCCATATGCTTAATCCCCATCTTCTCAGATGTTGCGTATGAGCGCTCTGCGACATAGGCTTTGTCAGCGGGTTTGCTGTTGTTGTCTGCCGAGTTGACTCAGTCCATCCGGACGTCACCTCTTCCTACCATTTCTCTATGAAGATGGTAGCGTCTAAGAATGTGTTTGGAACGGTGATGAGATCTCGGTTCCTTTGCTTGCGCTATAGCGCCGTTGTTATCACAGAAGATGACAACGGGCTCGGCAATGCTAGGCACCACATCCAATTCTTGGATGTAGTTTCTCATCCAAACCGCTTCCTTAGCAGCTTCTGAAGCTGCTATGTATTCAGCCTCTGTGGTGGAAGTTAGCAATGGTTGCTTGCTTGGAACTTTTCCAAGCTACTACTCCTCCATTGAGTTTGAATACGTACCCCGATTGAAACTTGCATCATCGTCATCAGACTGGAAGCTAGCGTCGCTAAAGCCTTCCAGAATTAGTTCTCCATTGCCATAGACTAGGAACATGTCCTTAGTCCTCCCTTAGGTACTTAAGGATGCCCTTAACAGCATTCCAATGTGCCTCTCCTGCGCAGGACTGATATCTGCTTGTTTACACTCAAAGCGTATGCAATGTCAGGGCCTAGTGCAGTGAACCGCATATTGTATGCTACCTACGGCAGAAGCATAGGGGATGACCTTCATCCTTTCAAGTTCCACATCAGTCTGTGGGGACTGTTTCTTGGATAATTGATCCCATGCCTCATTGGAAGGAATCCTCGTTTGGAGTTGTCCATTCGATATCTCTTTAGGACTTTCTCCGTATACGAGTTTTGGGTGAGTCCTAACATCCTTTTAGATCTGTCCCTGACAATCTGGATGCCTAGGATGTAGGAGGCTTCACCCAAGTCCTTCATGGAAAAACTGGGTTGACAACCATGCTTTTGTGTTTCCTAACATTCTAACGTCATTACCAATGAGCAGAATGTCATCCACATAAAGCACTAGGAACACTATGAGCTCCCACTGACCTTCTTGTATACACAAGGGTTGGATTCGTTTTTTATGAAGTCATAACCCCGTATTACTTTCATCAAAGCGAATGTTCCAACTTCGGGAGGCTTGTTTGAGGCCATAGATGGACTTCTGGAGACGACAGACTTTCTGCTCTTCTCCAGTGACCGTGAAACCCTGCGGCTGATCCATATAGATCTCTTCTTCAACGAAACCGTTGAGGAAGGCCGTTTTCACGTCCATCTGTCATATCTCATAGTCAATACCATGCTGCTATGGCGAGCAGGATCCGAATGGACTTAGCCATGGCTACTGGCGAGTAGGTATCCTCAAAATCGACCCCGGGTCGTTGAGTGTATCCCTTAGCTACAAGCCTAGCCTTAAAGGTTGTGACTTCTCCATCAACGCCAAGTTTGCGCTTGTAGACCCACTTACAGCCGACTGGCTTAACACCTTTCGGTGGATCTACAAGACTCCAGACTTGGTTCTCGCTCATAGAGTCCATTTTCGGCTTTCATGGACTCAAGCCATTTCCCGGAGTCGATGTCAGACATCGCTTCTCCATAAGTCTTAGGATCGTTATCCAAAAGATCGGTCGCACCTAGAAAGCCATATCTCACTGGAGGTCTGGGACTCTCTAGTGGACCTACGGAGAACGCGGGAACGTCAGTGGTAATTGTGGCGCTGACTGTATCGGAAGCCGGCGGTTCAGGAACCGGGACTGGCTGTTCCTGAGGCTGTCCTTCATGCCTAGCATGTTGGACTTCTCGAGGTTGGTCAGCTCTTCGGCTGTTAATCTTGAATCCTGAAACAAACACCTTTTGTTCCAAGGGGTCATAAAAGTAATAACCCGCAGTTTCTTTAGGGCATCCAACGAACCTGCATAAGCTAGACCTAGATTCTAACTTATCTCCCACTAACCTCTTGACATATGCGGGGCTACCCCACACTTTCAAGTAGTTGTAGGATGCAGGCTTGCCGTGCCATATCTCATACGGCGTTTAGGTCAATGTACTAGTAGGCGCTAAATTCAATAATTTGGCCGCCGTTTCTAGTGCATAGCCCAAAATGATAAGGGCAATTTGGTAAAACTCATCATGGACCGAACTATGTCCAACAGGGGTTCGATTCCTCCTTTCAGAGACACCATTTAATTGCGGTGTTCTTGGAGGTGTCCATTCTGATATTATACCATGTTCTTTTAGATAATATAGGAAACTCCGTACTAAGGTATTCACCGCCTCGGTCCGACGGAAGGATTTTAATTTTGCAGTTGGTTTGGTTGTCCACTTCAAGTCTGAATTCTTTAAACCTCTCAAGAGCTTCAGACTTGAACCTCATCAGGTAAACATAACCATACCGTGAATGATCATCGGTGAAGGTTATGAAGTATGAGAACCCACCTCGGGCCTGCGTCCTTAGTGGTCCACATACGTCTGTATGGACCAAGTCCAACAGACCTGTGGCAAGCCTGCTTTGTCCTACAAAGGGCTTCTTGGTCATTTTCCCTCTTAGACAGGACTCACAAGTTGGTAGATCGCTCAAGTCCCCAACCTCTAGGTTCTTTGAGTCTACCAACCTTTTCATCCTATCTTGGGATATGTGACCTAGCCTAGCGTGCCACAGACGTGCCTTCCCGTTATTATCTAATTTTCATTTTGTGTTGTGCATTGAGGACGAAATTTGTTTGTTGCAAGATATAGAGTCCGTTATGCAATGTACCAAGTAGATGAGCAATTCCACACCTCATCAAAATAAAAGCAATTTTTATTGATTCTAAACTCATAACCACTATTGTCCAACAATGGAATGGAAATGATGTTTTTAATCATACTGGGTACAAAATAAACTTGCTCTAAATCTATGCTAATACTATCACTAATCACTAGAGTGGCCGGATCCTACTGCTTCTGCCGAGATGGCCTTGCCATTCCCAAGCTTCAGGATCATGTCCCGCTACCAGTTTTCTGCTTCTTTTCAACACCTGCAAGTCATTGCAAATGTGAGCTCCACAGCCGGTATCTAATACCCAAGAGGCAGAACTAGTGACTATATTAACCTCAATCACATATATACCTTGGTTCGAGAAGAGTTTGGGGCACTCTCTCTTCCAATGCCCTTTCTCACGGCAGTTGATACATATGTGATATGCCTTCGACTGTTGCTTGGAGACAACCTTTCCCTTTCCTTTGCCTTTTCCCTCTTTGGCAATGGGAACACTCTTAGTGTTCGTAGCTGCTTTGACGCCTATCCCTTCCCGTTCTTCTTCTTCCAACGTCCGGCACCCTTGCCTTTTGTATTAGAAGTCGAAGCACCTCCAAACAATACCGAAGGCGTGGACTTCTTAGTCGTTGCCTCGTATTGCACCAACGTATTGATCAACTCATGAATGCCCTTCTCAAGTGTGTTCATGTTGTAGTTGACGATAAATTGGTCAAAGGAGGGTGGGAGTGACTGAAGGATCACATCTATGTACGTTTCATTATCGAGGCCTGCCTTTAGGTCCTCGGAGCTTTTCCACCAGGGTAAGCATTTTAACCCCGTGCTCTTGTACAGAGGATCCTTCTGTCATTTTCATTCCAAAAAATGCCTTGGTCGCAAACATACCTAGTATGCCGGTCCGGGACTGCATAGCAATCCTTAAGGCGAGCCATAATGGAAGGGACATCGTCTAGCCTTTCATATTGCTTCTGAATCTCATTGGTCATCGAAGCAAGTATGATGCTACGGACCTTCCGGTTATCCTTATGCCAAGTCTCGAACGTCTCACGTTCTTCTGGCGTGGATCCTTCCGGTAAGGTCCTAGGGAGAGGCTCGTCTATGACGTAGCCTTGGTTCTTGTAATCTAGGACTATCCTGAGATTTCGCAATCAGTCGTTGTAGTTTGTTCCATTGAATTTGTTTGTCTCAAGAATGGTGGAAAGTGGGTTCTTAGACATTTTAAAATCTACATTTTTAGAAAACAGCGCGCGATCAGCAGAAAATAAAAGACGGTGGTTTGATAAAATAATTAAATGCATGGACTTTAGTCATTTAATCCTCCCACTATTTATACGAAAACACGATACTCTCAAACGTGATTTTCGGGAAATCCTTTCCAAGTGGGCTTGGGATCCACTGCGGGCTTGGATCCACTGCGATTTTTCCATACCCCGCTTTTACGATTCGCATGGAAAAGATCTTGTGGGAGGTATCCCATACCATTCTTTGTTCCACGAGATTCCCAAGATTATTGCCTCACCCTTTCACATGATCCCGAGGACTCCAAGCGAATCATGTTAATTGGGCGTTAGACCCAACCCAATCGACCGAGCCACGGACCCACTGGTACCCCCACGACTCGTGAGACAGGTAGCAGCAGCCCGTTTTTCGTTCATGACATAATGCAGCTTCCTTTAAGTACAATAACGTGCCACGACTCGTGAGACCACGCTATTGACCCAAAGCAGCTTCCTCACTATGCCATGGATTGGAAGGCATGGACAAACTCCTAGAGTTCATGTCCACTTTGTCTAGGGTCTAATATTTTGACATTGGTCCAACCAATGTGAGAGTAAGTAATGACCGAGATCTCAAATAAATAAATATCTACACATACATCCATAATGCGTAAATAAACCATCCACAGCAGTTATACGATAAATAAACAACCCATTCATCCATCATCATAACCACATGCAAAATTAAAGCCTAGCACGCCCCTGTTGGATGATCACGAGCCCGAATCCTATGCGACCACTAAGCCCGCAGTGGATCTATGGTCAATCTAGGGTTGGTCCTATACTATTACATTAATAGTAACCAATCATCATGCTGATGGGCCTTGGTCTCTTTCTCTTTCTTCACTTCATGGAAAACTCCAAGGGACCTCCCGTTTGGGCTCTCCATGTGGTCCTTCCTTCTTCTCCACCAATTACAAAAATAGAAACCTCACTCCTAGTCTACTCTCATTACATATTAAAAATAGAAACCCCAGTGAAAACCCGGGGAAGTACATAAGGAGGGAGGTAGAATGCCTTATTATTCCAAGGAAACTAGAAAGAGAGCAGGAGAAAGCAGTAAAAGAGGCACACAGGCCCAACAGAAAATAAACCATACATCCGGTCTAGGGCTCGCGATCATCCATTTCCGTCCAACACACATAGTCACATGATCCAATCATATAATCACAATATACCAACAACATACAATTTCCATTCATAAATATCCAAAATAATAAATGAATATGTGCACGACGTGTGAAAAATAAAACACAAATATTGGTAATAATATTTTCTCGTTTTAGGAAAACCTTTCCTCATTATTTTAAGTAAAATAACCCCGGGATTCCAAATCCAATTTATTTTACTCCTAAAATAATGTCTTTTTAGAAAATAGGCATAATTGAACCAAAAACGATTTTTCAGAATTAATTCAAAAATTAAAACTGAAAATAATTAAAAAATTAAAAGGAAAAACACTGCTAGGGTTTTTGAAACCCTAGCAGCAGCAGCCGCCGGCGGCCCGCCGGCACGCGCGCAGGCCCCTTGCCTGCGTGTGCGCGCGCCTGGCCGGCAGCGCGCTGCGCGGCCTGGCATTCCGGTAGGCCGCCGCGCGAGCAGGCTCCCTTGCCTTGCGCGCGCGCTGGCCTGCTGGCTGCCGGTCGTGCCGTGTGCAGTGCGCGCGTAGACGCGCACTGCGCACGCCTGCCAGGCGCACGCGCGCAGACTCCTTCGTCTGCGTGCGCGCGCGCCTGGCGGCGCTGCCCAGAGCCCGTCCGCGCGCGGACTCGCAGGCGCGCGCGCCTGCACGGAGCCTTCCTGGTTGCGTTTCACGTTTCATGCTTATAACGCACATAAACCCTAGGCCTATACACCGAACCGGGCTCTGATACCACTGAAAGGAATCGGTGGATCGTCCCGGGAATTGCGCGAATGCGGAAGCGCGATAAAAATAAACATACAAAAAATTAAAGCATGCTTTAAATTTAAAAGTACACGCTCAAGGGGTGTGCCCTTGAGGTTCCCGGGCGTTCGGTGTATCTCATGATCATATAACGTTGTAAAGAAATCATGGAGGCCACAGAGTTGAAAAAATTAAAGAGCGACGAAAAAGTAAAACGAGACCTACCTGTTGTCGTTTTCGTCTTCAACGGCTACTCGCGTTGTTCCCCGTTTTGCACCGAGATCTCATTCTTGAGACCCTCCAAATCGTGACACACGATCCTCCCACGTATCTTGCACGTCGTGCTAGCAACGAACAAGTGTATATTTTTGGAGTGGATGAATCAACAACACGTTATCAATTAACGGTATTGATTCATCTAAGTTCTAATGTTCCAAGAACAAAAGAACTAAGAAATATTTTCTTGCTAGAGAGAGAGGGGGCGGACGAGAGATGAGGAGAAGGGGAGAGTGTGTGTTGTGTGTGTTTTCAAGAATCATCATCCTACAATTGTTGGAAGCTAGATGTTTATATAGAGGAGGAGTTTAATCCTCTTTAAACTCCAGCTCTAGGTTCTCTAATTTGACTAGGATTTTGACCTAGTCAAAGTCCTAGTCAAACTAGTGTTTGACCTAGTCAAACGAATCCTAGCCTTCCATCTGCCCTTTCCATCTCAACCCGTTGATTTTAATTTAATGGAATATTTAAATCCCATTAAATATTCCAAAAGGCTAAAAGAATAAATATAATATAATAAATAAATATTATTATTTATTCTAAGCCCATTAAATCAACCCTTTTAATAAATCCTATTTATTAATTTAATTCCCTTTATCAAATAGAAGGAATTAATTTCTCCAAGAAAATATAGGACCCGATTAAATCTAATTTAATCATTCCTTTACTCCAATATTTAATTCCAAATTAAATACTGAATGTGTGTGGATAGTGTGTGACTCTTTAGGTTCACCATTCAGCTAGACTTGGTCGGATTCCTAGAATCCGTCCGTTACCATGGGTGGCCATCTAGCAACGGTCCATGGCACTACTGACTAGGTGAAATATTCGGGGATGAACATTTAGGCTCTAACAGTACACTTGTCCTTCTGTCTTCGGTCTCATCACTTAGGGTCTAGGGCACGGAAAATGCAGGTACCCATTTTGGACCTAAGTGTCGGTCTGTCTTCACTAAACGCCGCAAGGGAAACCTTTTCCCTTCTGTTCAGTCACTGTGGCCACAGATTTCAGGGACAAGACACAGAGCATATATGAGACTCAACTGTCAACACCTTTTGACAGGAGACAGATCCTTTCTTGGAAACTACTGTCACTTTGTACACCCGAGCTGCACTAGACATGGCTTATGACTACTCAAGAGTATTTTGGCAATCTCTCACCATATCTAAGATACAGACTTGATGCACAGGTAACACTCAGTAGTTCCTCAAGTCAAACGACTTGGCCTGTACCGTTGGAACCGGGAATACACGTCATACCTTGCTGACCATACTCAAGGTCCTCCGTAAGACGGTTCCCACGAGTCACCTCAGTCAGCTGCTTCCTAGCACGCTGACCCACTAACACTGCTTAGACGACCTTCGTCACCCGTCGATGAAATACGACAGCAGATGCTTAGTGCAAGTCTCAAAGGGAATCCCGGTACCCATTTTTCGGGATTCCTTGACTTGGAGATTTCCGGACTGATTCGGCGAGACTGATTTCATGGACCTACCTCAAGCGTAGTCCCAGTCCCCGAAATCGTTTCTCAGTCCGTGGGCTTTGTTTGCGTAGTGAACAGAAATGTAAATGCAGATAAGTGAACGTAAACAAAGTATTGCCATTTGAATTTTCACTTCTTTATTCATAAATGTTTTATCAAATACCAAAGAATTGTCTAGACATAGGTTACATATTCCTGCCAAAATTGGCTTACATGGTCACCTATTCTAACAATAGGTACCTACGTTTCCGTGCCCTAGACCTTAAGTGGTGAGACCGTAGGCAGAAGGATAAATGTACCACAGAGCCCAAATGTTCACCCCCACACATATTCACCTAGTCTCTAGTGCCATGGACCGTTGCTAGACGGCCACCCATGGTAACGGACGGATTCTAGGAATTCAACAAAGTCTAGCTGAAGGTGAACCTAAAGAGTACACACAATCACACACATAACGTATTTAATTTAGAATTAAAATATGGAGAGATGGGACGATTAAATTAGATTTAATTGGATCTTTCTTTTCTTGGGATGTTAATTCCTTTAAATTGGATGAAAAGGAATTTAACTAAATTAATAAATTGGATTTATTAGGATTAGGCCCGACCCATACGTACTCTTTGTTCATAACAACGGTGCAACTTTCCTCTATTCCAAATGTGCCACAACTCGTGAGACCACACTTGGGTAACGGTAGCTTCCTCACGACATTTCTTTGGATGGAAGGCTTGGACAGATCAAAACCATTTTGATCCAAGTCCATCATGGGCCTAATATTCAACTTGGTCTAACCAAGTGGGAGTTCAAAATTATTGACCGAGACCTCATCACATTAATATTTTGCATGGATAAATATCCAATATTACAAAGCATTTAAATAAATGCATTGCATGCAAGTAAATCTAGCATCCCCCTGTTGGATGATCACGAGCCCAACCTATACGACCCACTGAGCCCGTAATGAGTCTATGGTGTGTCAGGGTGGTCCTACACTATTACAACAAAGTAACCCAATATCATGCCAATGGGCCTTGTACTCTATTTGTTTCGTCTTGATGTCTTACCTTAGGCCTCCGTCCAATGTAGGCCTCATTTCTCCGTGGGCTTCACTTATTATACATAAAATGCAAAAACCTCATAATAAAATTCCTAACTACTCTCATTACAAGAGTAGGAACCTCGTACAACCCATGTACATTTTTTTTTGTTTGGAAACCATTTCCAAAAATAATCTTAAGCATTTAATTTTAGGAAAAATCATTCTCAACTAAAATTCAATCAGCCATAAATTAAATATTTCAAAAAAATTATGCAGAATACCAGAAAATCAAATTTTCTGGAAAAATGGCCTAGCCGTTCGGCCGCACAACCGCGCCTAGGCGTCACTGCCTACGCGACGCGCGCGTCCGGCCTACGGCGTCCCGTGCACCCAACGCTCGCGCGCGCCTGGAGCGCGTGGCTCCCTCGTGCGCCCGCGCGCACGCCTGGGCGCTCGGGTACCTTGCCTGCACGTGGCAGCACGCAGCCTGCTGCTGATCGACAGCGGCTACTGCTGTTTTTTGAATTTTTTTTTTAATCTGCACATAAAAAAACTTAAATATAAATACCCAGATTTCAGAAAATCCAATTTTCTAAAATTACCAAAATATCCCTGATTAAGCACATAATTAAACATGCAAATTTCAATAAATAATTATGAAAATTAAAAGTTTGCTTTTAAAGTCGATCTAAACACGTTTAACATGCTTGCACATGTAAAATATGTAATCCATAACCCACATACACCGATCCGGGCTCTGATACCACTTGAAGGAAAGCAGATCGGCCCGGGAACGTGGCAGAAGCGTGGTGGAGATAAAAATGTGCGGAATAAAAGAATTTAAATCGCATTCAAGGGGTGTACCCTTGAGAGTTCCCGAGCTATCAGTGTATAAACACAGAATATAATCATATAAAATAAACAAGTGTCCGTGGCTATAGAATAAAGAAAAAATCGAGAGCATAAATGTAAATTGGAATACCTTTCTCGATTTTGTATTTCGATTGGCTACATGCATTGATTCCTCCCTGCGTTCATCCACGCGAGGTCCGAACGTAGAGACCCTCTAACGTAGTCCACACTACACCGGGAGAGATCTCGTTTTTCTTGCTAGAGAAAAATGGATCTAGAGAATGAAATCGAAGAAGGGATTACACTATCAAATTAGTATTCCTTCTTGATCTTACTTTGTTCTTCAATTGATCCTAGATCAATGAAGCATCAAAGAGGATTTAGAGAGTAGAGTGAGAGGACCCAAAAATGGCTTGAGAGAGTGTCTAGAGAGTGTTCATCTTTTTCCTAGAAAAGATGAATAGTAAAATTCATCTCTTTGATGATAGTATATACACATATATATACTTTATGATGTAATTATTGGACTGTGTCTAGGTTCATCCAAGGATGTCTAGATACATTCCAATCAATCCCCATTTACCGATAAAACGAGGGCCCGATAAAAATATCGGCCCGTCCATCCAATGGACAATCCCATAAGTAATCCAATTACTTATCATCCTCTGAAATTGACTCCAAGTCAATTCCTTCACCTCCTTGGTGATTTTTGTGTTACCCTTTAGGTTGACCCTCAGCTAGACTTGGGCTCGTGTCCAACAGGAGCCCGTCACCATAGGTGGTCGTCTAGCAACGGTCCATAACACGAGAGACTAGGTGAATATTGGCATGAACATTTAGGCGTCGATTACGTATGGGTACGGTCCTATTGTCGACCGTCTCCCGGCCATGACTAGGCAACTATGCTTCATACCCTTGGTCAAGTCAAGGATGGGAACCGACGCCCAATTGCATACCTTAGACTAAGGCCGGGAGACGGTAGACGGAAGGACCGTACCCGTACGGAATCGACGCCTAAATGTTCACGCCAACATTCACCTAGTCTCTAGTGCCATGGACCGTTGTTAGACGGTCACCCATGGTAACGGGCCCTTGTGGGACACGAGCCCAAGTCTAGTTGAGGGTAAACCTAAAGGGTCACACACAAATCACCGAGAAGGTTGAGAGATTGACTTGGAGTCAATCTCGAAGGATAAATAAGTAATTGGATTACTTAAGGATAGTCCATTGGATGGACGGACCGATATGTATCGGACCCTCGTTTAATCGGTAAATTGGATTTATCAATTAAATATGGAAAGTTGAGATGTTGGATCTTTTGATTGGATTAAAAGACCAACGGGAATAATTTAAGCGGGCGTTAAATTGGATTTAATTTTGGGTTCGTTGTAATTGGATTACAATAAAATCCAGTCCGTTAAATTTTGAGCCGAGAGGAGAATTAATTCCTATTTTGGAATAGGAAGAAGTTGGACTTCTTCCCATATTGAGCATGGCCGAAAATGCTCTGGAGGAAGCAAAATTCAGCCATGTTCTATGCAAGGTGGCGGTTGACTTGTTTCTTTTTAGTAAGAGACAAATCAACTCCAATCAAGCCCTTCCCTTTTGGTATGATTTGATCATACCTTAAAAGTTGGTAGCTTGATTGAAGAATTAATGGTGATTGATTGAGATGTATCTAGACATCCTTGGATGAACCTAGACACATTCCAATAATCCCATTAATTATGTATATATATGAGTATGTACAACACTTCGTGTATGAGAATCATAATTCATCTTTTCAAGGAAAAGGGAAGACATAAAACTTGGCCTCTCTCTCCCTCATACATCTCGGCCACTCTCTCCCTCTCCCACTTATGTTGTTCATTTGATCTGGATCAAAAGGAAGAGCAAAGTAGGTTTAAGTGAACACTAATTCATAGTATTTATTCTCTTAAGCCGATTCCTTCATATACCCGGTTTCTTCTAGCTAGGAGAACGTGAGTTTCTTCGAGTGTGGTGTGGATCACCTTTTGAGAATCCATACGTTTAGATTTTGTGAACATTTCAGAGAAGGAACAAAGCAAGTAGCCACGCATACGTGAAATCTACAAAGGTAATGGTTTTATTATGCTTTAGTAGATTTACATTTTATCTATGCCCTATGTATTATATGCTTCTTTATTAATACAATCTACATCGAACGCCCGGTTGAGCACCAAATGGTACACCCCTTGGCATTATGTTTAGTTAATTATTTTAAATTTATGTATTTCTCGCCTTTCTCGCTTCCGCTCGCGCTCCCGGGCGGATCCGCTTCAAGTGGTATCAGAGCCCGTTTCGATGTAAGGGGCATAGATCTATGTGCTTGGCATGATCTACTTGTTTTTACGGCTTTAATGGCATGTTAGATTGCATGAATATTTGAATAAATATGATGATTCAATTGTTTAAATTTGACGGACGTTAAGCATCAAAAATATGTGAGATTGGATCTAAAATTTGCATGTTCATTTTCCAATTTATTTTTATTGATTTGTGCTGAAAATGGTGTCGAAATATAGTAATAAAACGGACAGCAGCGACAGCGGTTGGCTGCTACCCCTACCGGCCGATCACTGGCTGGCAGACGCGCTGTCGAGCGCGCGCGGGCTCACGCCAGCGCGCAGGCCTGGCCGGCAGGCACAACGGCTAGGCCGTTTTGTGCCGTTCTTCGACGTTTTTCGAAAAATTTAATTTTTTTATTTTTTTTTCTGCACATTATTCTGAAAATGTATTTAATTTTGCACATTTGATTTTTGAATAATTGGATTAGTTTTCCCTGGTTCCGATAGTACGGGAGTAATCCTCAGACTTGAGGAATCAAGGCAGTCGCATGCACAGGACGGCTGTATCTTGGATCTGGCGAGAGGTGATCATTCTGTAAGATGATCATCATAAGACATGTCCAGTGCAGTCGAAATGTGTAGCGAGGACGGTGGATTCCAAGAAGAGGATCCGTCCCCTGTCAGTATGTGACAGAGGTATCTCCTATGCACTCAGAGACACATTCATGCTATTTAAAGCTGTGGCCACAGTGGTTGGTCGAACAGGAAATCGTTTCCTATGTCGATGCAATGAAGCATACGTGGTCTCGAGTATTAAGCATAGATGCCCAGTCAAGAATGGGAACCGACGCCCAATTCCATACCCTAGACTGATGCCGGGAGACGGTAGAGGGAAAGATCGTACCCGTACGGAATCGGCGCCTAAATGTTCACGCCAATTCACCTAGTCTCTAGTGCCATGGACCGTTGCTAGACGGCCACCCATGGTAACGGGCCCTTGTGGGACACGGGCCCAAGTCTAGCTGAGGGTGAACCTAAAGGGTCACACACAAATCACTGAGGAGGTTGAGAGATCGACTTGGAGTCAATCTCGAAGGATAAATAAGTAATTGGATTACTTAAGGGAAAGTCCATTGGATGGAGGGGCCGATATTGTATCGGGCTTTCGTTTAATCGGTAAATTGGATTTTTTATTAAATATATGAGTAATATGATAATTCAATTGTTTGGATTTAATGGACTTTTGGCATGCTTTATTTTGTTAGATTGGATCCAAAATTGCATGCTTATTTTCAGAATAATATTACTGTTATTGTGCTGAAACAGTTTTGAAAAACAAAAAAAAAAATTGATCGGACCGGCAGTGGCCGCGCGCACAGGCGTGCGCGCGCGCTTTATGCAGCCGGCCGCTGTCGGCCGAGGCCAGCGCGCTGCCCTATGCGCGTGGCCGGCCGGCCAGCACAACGGCTGGGCCGTTTTGTGCCTTTTTTGACTTTTCCGGAAAATTTAATTTTCTGTATTTTCTGCACAATATTCTGAAAATATGTTAATTTTGCATTTTTGATTTTGGAATAATTGGATTATTCCTTAAATTAAATTTGCTTAATTAATTTGGAATTAATACATGCATTGGATGCATTGTTTAAAATGTCCATTAAATTTAAAATTTTAATTTTGCATATTATTTGTATGTTTATGCTTTTGTGATGTTGGACATCACTTGGGTATTTGGAATATTCATTGGTTATTTATGCATGATTATTTGGAATAATTGTGTTATGTGAGTTGATGGAATCAATATGGGATGATCACAAGAGCCCTAGACCTTATGTATGGATGAATATATGATCATTTATTTTTTGTTGGGTGGGGCCTGCGTGCCTCTTGTTTTGGGACTATCATCTCCCGTATTATCAGCCTCATGATGTTAAGGCTTGTCTTCTTTATTACCAATGTATTACTTTTAGTTGTAATGAGAGTAGATAAGATTGGTGAGGTTTTACTTTTAACAAGCAATTGGAGTCGGAGACCCCAAGGAGAAGCATCAAGGCGTGAAACAAGAAGCACGTCAAGGCCCATTGGAATGACAATGGGTTTATTATTATTGTAATAATTTAGGACCACCCTAGACAGAACATAGACTCACTGCGGGCTCAGTGAGTCGCCTAGGTTGGGCTTGTGATCATCATAACAGGGGTATGCTATGTTTTATGCATGCGGCGTTTTTATTTATCGCTTTAAATATTGGATATTTATGCATGCTAAAACACAATAATGTGATGAGGTCTCGGTCATACACAAACTCTCATTTGGTTGGACTAAATTAAATATTAGGCTTAGAACGGACTTGGATCAAAATGGTATTTTGGTCTGTCCGAGCCTTCCATCCACAGCAATGTGGTGAGGAAGCTACCACTACCCAAGTGTGGTCTCACGAGTCGTGGCACACTTGGACTAGGGGAAAGCTGCACCATTATTGTGAACAAAAAGACTGCGCTCGTTGTTTCCCCATCTCACGAGTCGTGGGGGGCGACAGTTTGAGGCATGATTTGGTTGATGGGTCAAGCCCAACACTGAGTAACATGGTTCGCTTGGAGTCCTCGGAACCATGCGAATAGGTGAGGCAAAATATATTGGAAATCTCATTGGATGAGAATGATATTGGATATCTCCCACGAGGTCTTCTTCATGTGAATCATAAAAGCGGGGCATGGAGATTACGCTTGTGGATCCCAAGCCCACTAGGAAATGGTTTCCCGAAACTCCGCTTGAGAGTGGCGGACTTTCGTATAAATAGTTGGAGGGTTAAAGACTAAAAGACCAAGTCTTCAACTTGAACAATAATATTACCATCATCTGTTAATTTCTGCTTTACATTTTCATTAATGTAGATATTTCTAAGAACCCATTAACCATGATTCTCGAGACTAACAAATTCAACAGAACGAACTACTCGGACTGGCTAAGAAACCTGAGGATTGTCCTCGGTTTCGAAAACCAAGGCTACGTCTTGGACGAGCCGCCACCGAGCGACTTACCGGAGGGGTCCACGCCTTAAGAACGTTTGACGTTCGAGAAATGGCATGAGACAACCGGAAAGTATGCAGTATCATACTGGCTTCGATGTCTAACGACATCCAGAAGCAGTATGAGAGGCTGGACAACGTCTCCGCCATAATGCTCCGCATGAACGAGGTTTATGCGGTTCCGGATAGGCATATTAGATATGCCGCCACAAAAGCATTCTTTGGCACCAAGCTTGCTGAAGGAGCGTCTGTACAAAGTCATGGGGTCAAGATGCTCTCCCTAGTGGAGAAACTCGAGGACCTTAAAGCTGGGATTAACAATGACACGTACATTGACGTGATCCTCCAGTCGCTTCCTCCATCCTATGACCCGTTTGTTGTAAACTACAACATGAACGGACTTGAGAAGTCTATTCATGAGTTGATCAACATGCTGGTCCAATACGAGGCAACGACCCACAAGTCGGCGCCGGCGGTATTGATAGGAGAGGCTTCGACCTCCAAGGCGAATGGCAAGAGGGCAGGACGCTGGAAGAGGAAGAAGGGCAAAGGGAAGACGGTTGTGGCCCCTGCTCGCGCGCCGGGCGTCCCTGTTGCTCCGGTTGGATCGAGCAAAGGGAAAGGGAAGACCCTGGTTCTCAGCGGTCCAAGGCAAATGATGTCTGCATGCATTGCCAAGGGAAAGGGCATTGGAAGAGGGAGTGCCCACAACTCCTCTCCAACCCAGGTATGTTTGTGGTTGAAGTAAATATGATTACTAATTCTGCTTCATGGGTATTGGATACCGGGTGTGGTGCTCACATCTGCAATGATTTGCAGGCACTGCAAAGAAGCAGAAGGCTAACCAAGGATGAGATGATCCTGAGGTTAGGCGATGGCAAGGCCGTTGTTGCGGAGGCCGTAGGATCACTATAGTTAGCCATTAGTAGTCATGTTAGGATTGTACTGAACGACTGTTTCTATGTACCTAGCATGATTAAAAATATTGTTTCCATCCCGGTCCTTGATAAGGAGGGATATGAATTTACCATCAATAAAAACGGTTTTTTCATTATCGAAGATGGTATTTCTCATCTGCTTGGTACATTGGTCAACGGTCTGTACATACTTCAACAGTCTAATTGGATTATGACTGCAGAACACAAACGAAAATGTGATGATCATAATAACGCACAGATATGGCATGCGAGGTTAGGTCATATCTCTAAAGATAGTATAAAAAGGTTGGTGGACTCAAAGATTCTAGAAATAGACGATTTGGACAACCTATCGACCTGCGAGTCCTGTCTAAAGGGAAAGATGACCAAAAAACCCTTTGTTGGACAAAATACGCTAGCCAGTGGACTGTTCGATTTGATCCATACAGATGTCTGTGGTCCACTAAATACTCAAGCTAGAGGTGGGTACTCGTACTTCATAACCTTTATCGATGATCACTCACGGTACGGTTAAGTTTACTTGATGAGGTACAAGTCTGAAGCCTTTGGAAGGTTTAAGGAATACAGAGTTGAAGTAGAGAACCAAACCAATCGAAAGATCAAAGCCCTTCGGTCGGACCGAGGTGGAGAGTATTTGAGTGGTGAGTTTACTGATTATCTAAAAGAGAATAGGATTCTCTCTCAGTGGACCCCTCCTGGAACACCGCAGCTTAATGGTGTGTCTGAAAGGAGGAATCGGACCTTGTTGGACATGGTCCGATCCATGATGAGTTTTACCAAACTCGCCCTTTCCTTCTGGGGATACGCTCTTGACACGGCGGTCAAAGTTTTGAACTTGGCGCCATCTAAAAAGGTATCCCAAATGCCATATGAGATATGGCATGGCAAGCTTGCCTCCTAAAAATACTTGAAAGTGTGGGGTTGCCCCGCATATGTCAAGAGATTAGTGGGAGATAAACTGGACTCGAGGTCTAGTTTGTGCAGGTTCATCGGCTATCTGAAAGAAACTGCGGGGTATTATTTCTATGATCCCTCCGAGCAAAAGATTTTTGTCTCGCGAAACGCAGTGTTCTTGGAAAAAGGTTTTCCATCGGATAGTCGACGCGATGAGGTACTCCTTGAGGAATCAAGTGAGGTACCCCATGAGGCGGCAGTGACATCTGAGCCAGTGGTTCCCACTGATATTGTTCCAGTCCTCCGTAGGTCGGCCAGAGTATCCCATGCACTTGATAGGTATGGATTTCTGGGCTTGACCGGTCAGTTGGATAATGATCCAAAGACATATGGAGAAGCAATGTCGGACATCGATTCGGACAAGTGGCTTGAGGCCATGAAATCCGAGATGGACTCGATGGGTACAAACAAGGTTTAGACCCTAGTAGATCCACCCAAATGGGTTAAACCCGTAGGGTGTAAATGGGTCTACAAACGTAAGCTTGGAGCTTATGGGGAGGTTACAACCTTCAATGCCAGGCTTGTGGCGAAAGGTTACACTCAACGACCCGGGGTCGATTTTGAGGAAACCTACTCGCCCGTAGCAATGGCCAAGTCCATTCAGATACTGCTTGCCATAGCAGCATGGTATGACTATGAAATATGGCAGATGGACGTGAAAACGGCGTTCCTCAACGGTTTCGTAGAGGAAGAGATCTATATGGATCAGCCGGAAGGTTTCATAATTGTTGGAGAAGAGCAGAAGGTCTGCCGTCTCCAAAGGTCTATCTATGGCCTCAAACAAGCTTCCCGAAGCTGGAACATACGTTTTGATGAAGTCATACGGGGATATGATTTCATCAAGAATGAGTCCGATCCTTGTGTATACAAGAATATCAGTGGGAGCTCAGTTGCGTTTTTGGTGCTTTACGTGGATGACATCATGCTCATTGGGAATGATGCTAAGATGTTGAGTACCATTAAAGCTTGGCTGTCAACGCAATTCTCCATGAAGGATATGGGCAAGGCATCCTACATCCTTGGCATCAAGATCTACAGGGATAGATCTAGAAGGATGTTAGGAATGGCCCAGTCCTCGTACATTGAGAAAGTCTTGAAGAGATTCAAGATGGAGAACTCAAAACGAGGATTCCTTCCTATGAGGCATGGAATTAAGTTATCCAAGAAGCAGTCTCCTAAGACTGATGAGGAGCTTAAAAGGATGTTGGACATCCCCTATGCTTCAGCCGTAGGCAGCATACAGTATGTTGTTCAGTGCACTAGACCTGATGTGGCTTTCACTTTGAGCGTAACTAGCCGATATCAGTCGTGTGCCGGGGAGGCACACTGGAGTGCAATCAAGACTATCCTGAAGTACCTAAAAAGGACTAAGGACATGTTCTCGATCTACGGCGGTGGAGAGTTGATACTGGAAGGCTATAGCGACGCTAGCTTCCAGTCGGATGACGATGATGCCAAGCCTCAGTATGGTTTTGTATTTAGACTAAATGGTGGCGTGGTTACTTGGAAGAGTTCCAAGTAGGCTACCACGACGGACTCCACCATAGAGTTTTGAATACATAGCGGCTTTGGAAGCTGCTAAGGAGTGGTTTGGTTGATGAGCTACATCCAAGGGTTGGATGTAATACCTAGCATTGCTAAGCCTATAATAATCTTTTATGATAACAAACGGGGCGATAGCGCTAGCAAAGGAATCGAGATCTCATCACGATCCAAGCATATTCTTAGACGCTACCATCTACTTAGAGAGATGGATAGCAGGAGTGACGTTCGGTTGGACCGAGTCAGCTCCGCAGAAAACATAGCAGATCCACTTGCTAAGCCCATGTCGCAAGTTGCCCACACTCACCATCTGAATAAGAGGTTTGAGGTCAATGAGTGATTGGCTTTAGGTCAAGTGGGAGATTGTTGGAATAGGTGACCAGAAAGCCAATAGGTTTGGCGATTTGTAACCTATTATACAACTCGATGTAAATGTAATATTATTATGTGATGAATAAGATGAGTGTTCGTCACCAATGGTACCTTCTTTGTTGCGCTCATCTTACATTTGTTAAAACGGTGTTTAACTTATATCGCTACAAAGCCCACAGACCATGGATAACAACTCGTGCAGTTGGACAACGAATTGGATGGTCGTCATGAAACCAGCTGATTAAGAGTTGGGTCTGAAACATTCCAAGTCGAGGACCTCGAGACAGGGCATCGAGAGTCCTATTGAGACTTGCTTCAAGAGTCGTGTTCATTAGATGAGTGCCGTGTTTCATCGGCGGCAGGCGTGGGACGCCTACACGATCTTCATGGGTTGGTCGACTGGGGTCGAGCCGACTGGACTGACACACGGGGATCATCATATGGAAGCCTTGGAGGCTTGGTTGGTATGATTGGTTTTCCCCGGTTCCGATAGTACGGGAGTAATCCTCAGACTTGAGGGATCATGGCAGTCGCGTGCACATGACAGCTGTATCATAGATCTGGTGAGAGGTAATCATTCTGTAAGATGATTATCATAAGCCTTGTCCAGTGCAATCGGAATGTGTAGCGAGGACGGTGGATTCCAAGAAGAGGATCCGTCCCTTGTCAGTATGTGACAGAGGTATCTCCTATGCGCTCGGAGATACGTTCATGCTGTTTAAAGCTGTGGCCACAGTTGTTGGTCGAACAGGGAACGGTTTCTTGTGTCGACGCAATGAAGCATGCGTGGTCTCGAGTATTAAGCATAGATGCCTAGTCAAGGATGGGAACCGACGCCCAATTCCATACCCTAGACTAAGGCCGGGAGACGGAAGGATCGTACCCGTACGGAATCGGCGCCTAAATGTTCACGCCAATTCACCTAGTCTCTAGTGCCATGGACCGTTGCTAGACGGCCACCCATGGTAACGGGCCCTTGTGGGACACGGGCCCAAGTCTAGCTGAGGGTGAACCTAAAGGGTCACACACAAATCACCGAGGAGGTTGAGAGATCGACTTGGAGTCAATCTCGAAGGATAAGTAAGTAATTGGATTACTTAAGGGAAAGTCCATTGGATGGAGGGGCCGATATTGTATCGGGCTTTCGTTTAATCGGTAAATTGGATTTTTGATTAAATATGGAAAGTTAAGACGTTGAGACGTTGGATCTTTTAATTGGATTAAAAGATCAACGGGAATAATTTAAATGGACATTAAATTGGATTTAATGTTGGATTCGTCGTAATTAGATTACGATAAAACCCGGTCCGTTAAATTATACCCGAGAGGAGAAATAATTCCTATTTTGGAATAGGAAGAAGTTGGACTTCTACCCTTATTTAAACATGGCCGACATGCTCCCTTGGAGGAAGCAAAATCAGCCATGTTTCATGCTAGGTAGTATGTTGACTTATCTCTTTTGGAAAGAGACAAATCAACTCCAATCAAGCTCTTCCCTGTTGGTATGATTTGATCATACCATCAATTTTGGTAGGCTTGATTGAAGAATTGATGGTGATTGATTGGAATGAATCTAGACATCCTTGGATGAACCTAGACACATTCCAATAATCACATTAATTATTTATATATATTAGAATATACAACACCAAGCAAAAGTGATTTATTATTCATCTTTTTCTAGGAAAAAGAGGAAAAAAAATTCTCTCCTCTCTCTCAAACTCTCGGCCACTCTCCCTCTCTTACACTTGTGTTCTTCACTTGATTTTGAATCGAGAAGAAGAACAAAGTAAGTTTAAGAGAGCACTAATTCATAGTGTTCTTCTCTTAAATCGATTCCTTCTTAAACCCGTTCTTTTCTAGCAAGAAGAACGTGTGTTTCTTCCGGTGTGGTGTGGATCACCTTTGGAGAATCCATACGTTTGGATTTCGTGAGCATTCCGGAGAAGGAACAACGCAAATAGGCGGGAGCATACGCTAAACAATCAAAGGTAATGGTTTATTACGCTTTGATTGATTATATATATTTATCTATGCCCTATGTGTTTAATATTCATTTTCAATATTTACACATCCTACATCGAACGCCCGGTTGAGCACCCAAGGGCACAACCCTTGGGATTCGTATTTTAAATTAGATTTGATTTAATTTACGCACTTTTCTCGCTTTCTCGCTTCCGCTCGCGCTCCCGGGCTGATCCGCTTGTCCTTCAGGGTACCACTAAAGCTTGGTTGTTAACACAATTCTCCATGAAGGATATGAGCGAGGCATCCTACATCCTTGGCATCAAGATCTACAGGGATAGATCTAGAAGGATGTCAGGAATGGCCCAGTCCTCGTATATTGAGAAGGTCTTAAAGAGATTCAGATGGAGAACTCAAAACGAGGATTCCTTCCCATGAGGCATGGAGTTAAATTACCAAGAAACAGTCTCCCAAGCCTGATGAGGAGCTTAAACGGATGTTGGACATCCCTTATGCTTCAGCCGTCAGCAGCATTCAGTATGTTGTCCAGTACACTAGACCTGATGTGGCTTTCGCTTTGAGCGTAACCAGTCGATATCAGTCGTGTGCTGGGGAGGCACACTGGAGTGCGGTCAAGACTATCCTGAAGCACCTGAAAAGGACTAAGGACATGTTCTTAATCTAGGGCGGTGGAGAGTTGATACTGGAAAGCTACAGCGATGCTAGCTTCCAGTCAGATGACGATGATGCCAAGTCTCAGTCTAGTTATGTGTTCAGACTTAATGATGGCGTGGTTGCTTGGAAGAGTTCCAAGCAGGCTACCACGATGGACTCCACCACAGAGTCTGAATACATAGCAGCTTCGGAAGCTGCTAAGGAGGCAGTTTGGATGAAGAGCTACATCCAAGAGTTGGGTGTAGTACCTAGCATCGCTGAGCCAGTGGTTATCTTCTGCGATAACAACGGGGTCATAGCGCAAGCAAAGGAACCGATATCTCATCATCAATCCAAACATATTCTTAGACGCTACCATCTGCTCAGAGAGATGGTTAGCAGGGGTGACGTTCGGATAGATCGAGTCAGCTCCGCAGAAAACATAGCAGATCCACTTACTAAGCCCGTGTTACAAGTTGCCCATACTCAGCATCTGGATAAGATGGGTTTGAGGTCAATGGATGATTGGCTTTAGGTCAATTGGGAGATTTTTAGAATAGGTGACAAGAAAGCCAATAGGTTTGGCGATTTGTAACCTATATGATAACTTGATGTAAATGTAATATTATTATGTGATGAATAAAATGAGTGTTCATCACTATTGGCACCTACTTTGTTGCGCTCATTTTACATATGTTAAAACGGTGTTTTACTTATATCGCAACAAAGCCCACAGACCACGGTTAACAACTCATGCAGTTGGGCCACACATTGGATGTATGTCATGAAACCAACTGATTAAGAGTTGGGTCTGAAACGTTCTAAGTCGAGGACCTCGAGACAGGGCATCGAGAGTCCAATAGAGACTTGCATCAAGAGTCGTCTTCATTGGATGAGTGTCGTGTTTCATCGGCGACAGGCGTGGGGCGCCTACACAATCTTGATGGGTTGGTCGACTGGGGTCAAGCCGACTGGACTGACTCGCGGGGATCATCATATGGAAGCCTTGGAGGCTTGGTCGGTATGATTGGATTTCCCCGGTTCCGATAGTACGAGAGTAGTCCTCAAACTTGAGGAACCATGGCAGTCGCGTGCACAGGACGACTGTATTTTAGATCTGGCGAGAGGTGATCATTCTGTAAGATGATCATTATAAGCTATGTCCAGTGAAGTTGAAATGTGTAGCGAGGACGATGCGTTCCAAGAAAAGGATCCGTCCCCTGTCAGTATGTGACAGAGGTATCTCCTATGCACTCGGAGACACGTTCATGCTGTTTAAAGCTGTGGCCACAGTGGTTGGTCGAACAAGGAATGGTTTCCTGTGTCGACGTAATGAAGCATGCGTATTCTCAAGTATTAAGCATAGATGCCTAGTCAAGGATGGGAACCGACACCCAATTCCATACCCTAGACTAAGGCCGGGAGACGGTAGACGGAAGGACCGTACCCGTACGGAATCGGCGCCTAAATATTCACACCAACATTCACCTAGTCTCTAGTGCCATGGACCGTTGCTAGAAGGCCAGCCGTGGTAACGGGCCCTTGTAGGACACGGGCCCAAGTCTAGCTGAGGGTGAACCTAAAGGATCACACACAAGTCACCGAGAAGGTTGAGATTGATTTGCAGTCAATCTCGAAGGATAAATAAGTAATTGGATTACTTAAGGGATAGTCCATTGGATGGACGAGCCGATATTGTATCAGGCCCTCGTTTAATCGGTAAATTGCATTTATCGATTAAATATGAAAATTTGAGATGTTGGATCTTTTGATTGGATTAAAAGACCAACAGAAATAATTTAAGCGGGCATTAAATTGGATTTAATTTTGGGTTCGTCGTAATTGGATTACGACAAAACCCAGTCCGTTAATCCGAGAGGAGAATTAATTCTTATTTTGGAATGACCGAAAATGCTCCTTTGGAGGAAGCAAAATTCAGCCATGTTCCATGCAAGGTGGCGGTTGACTTGTTTCTTTTGGTAAGAGACAAATCAACTCCAATCAAGCCCTTCCCTTTTGGTATGATTTGATCATACCTTAAAAGTTGGTAGGCTTGATTGAAGAATTAATGGTGATTGATTGGGATGTATCTAGACATCCTTGGATGAACCTAGACACATTCCAATAATCACATTAATTATGTATATATATGAGTATGTACAACACCTTGTGTATGAGAATCATAATTCATCTTTTCAAGGAAAAGAGAAGACATAAAATTCAGCTTCTCTCTCCCTCATACATCTCGGCCACTCTCTCCCTCTCCCACTTGTGTTATTCATTTGATCATGGATCAAAAGGAAGAGCAAAGTGGGTTTAAGAGAACACTAATTCATAGTGTTTATTCTCTTAAATCGATTCTTCCGGTGTGGTGTGGATCACCTTTGGAGAATCCATACGTTTGTATTTTGTGAACATTCTGGAGAAGGAACAACGCAAGTAGCCGCGCATATGTGAAATTTACAAAGGTAACGGTTTTATTACGCTTTAGTAGATTTACATTTTATCTATGCCCTATGTATTATATGCTTCTTTATTAATACATTCTACATCGAACGCCCGGATGAGCACCCAAGGGTACACCCCTTGGGATTACGTTTATTTAATTATTTTAAATTTACGTATTTCTCACCTTTCTCGCTTCCGCTCGCGCTCCCGGGTGGATCCACTTGTCCTTTAGTGAATGCAATACTTAGTGCAAGTCTCAATAGGACACTCGATGCCCAGTCTCGAGGTCCTCGACTTGGAACGTTTCAGACCAACCCTCAGAAGTTGCTTTCATAGCCGTCATCCAATGCGCAGCCCAACTACATGGGTTATCCAATTCGTCTGTGGGCATTTGTTGTAACGTTGAAACGCCGTTCAATGTTAGTAGTAAGTACAACAAACACAATGCCAGTGATGAATACTTACTATTTTCATCAGGATAATATTGTATTAAAAAAGATTGACGAATAGTTCCCAAAACTGCCAATCCAATTGGCTTTCTGGTCACCTACTCTAACAGTAAAAACCACGGTCCATAATCGTTGCGTAGCCGTGGTTATTGACTTTTTACTACGATTAACCATTGCAATTAGTCATGGTTAAATATAATATTTCTTCTAGTGAATGGAATAGTTGCCTATAATTTTTCAAACCTGATAAACAATGGAATATTGAAAATCAAATTCAATCATAAAACTATGAAAAAGAAAAAAAGACTTTAACTTGAATGAAAAGTAAAATCGTGTTTTTATCAGTATTAAGGAACCAATAAAAATTATCAATATGTTCATGAAATAACTAGTTGCAAAAAATAATGATTTAACCTTATTGAAAATAAAAAATCTACATGAGATATACGAAGAGATCTATATAAGTTTAGATTAAAAAATATATGATTAAAATGAAATAAATGATTGGTGTTAAGAGAATTATATATTTTTTATGATAAAAAATTAATCATAAAATTTGAATTTGTTTAAAATAAATACAAATTGAATTAGTGTCCTAATTTTGAAGGTAAAATTTAGTATAGATAAACATTAACCTTGAAGATAGGGTTTTTGTAGATAAACACGAATTTAATTTTTAATTTAAAATGGTTGAGAATTCTATCAATGAGATTTTTTTTTAACAATTAAAAATCACAAAGTTTTAAGAATTGAGAATTGAGTTAAAATTAGTTTAACTGAAATCAACTTGGTTTTGCTATATATTTAGATATAGATATATAAATTTTTAATTCCAAAGCTTGCGAAATTTTCGGAACATCTAATTTCCGCACGCGTTCAACCAATAGGCCAAGAGAAGTAGAAACTCAACAAAAGCGCCGATACAGTGGGCCTCACCACAAAATAATCCAACGTGAAGAGGTGGCGGTATTATAGTCAACAAGTGATGGAAGGCCCTAATAATCCAACGTGAAGAGGTGGTTACTTTTTAGAAGTTACGGGGCTAAAAGTGAGAATCCCGTAATCAATGGGATCAAAAATAGAAAGGCCCTAATTTACAGGACGAAAAGTGTTATTTTCCCGACCTTACCAATTCAAAGTAAAACTAAGACCAAATTTTGTAAAAAAACCACAATATTTTAAAACCTGAGCTAAAACTCCTTTGTATTTAAAAGATAGACAACCTCCCTCTGTGTTCTTAAATCGAACTCACTTGCCCCTCTCCATTAATATACTCAACAACGATAGTATTTTTATTAATTGACCATTATACCCTTATCTGTTATATATTATTTCTTATTATGATGACCATTGGATCTTTTTTAATGTATAAGAGCTGGATAATTTAACCAATTCATCTCAATCGTTGGATCTATAAAAAAAATTAATAGCCTAAATTTAACAAATTTTAAATATATATTATATGAATAATTAAAAATAATAAATAATAAAAATAAAAAATATATTAAATAATTAACCCATCATTCCCCCACCCCCACAAATCCTTCCCCCGCCCTCCCCGACCGCCCACCGCATAGCGTCGTCGCCCTATTGTAGGCGACCGTGCATGGAATATTTGGGCGATACCCATTGCCGTACCCCAAAGGAAATCTGGGCAACCACGACGGTCACCCAAGGGAGATCTGGGGAACGGTATTTTATTGGGCCAACCATGCTGCCCTCCCAGCGCAGATGGGCGACTAGCTGTCACCCAGGACAACACAAAGGGGGCAACGGTAGTGGTCGCCCTCAAATTGGGCGACGACAGTCGTCGCCGCCCAACTTTTTTAAATTTTAAATTTTAAATTTTAAAATTACTAAATATTTGAATTATTTAAATTTAAGATAATTCATTTAAAATTTAAAAATAATTAAAGAAAAGTATCAAATTTTTATTTTCAATGCTTATAATATTAATTTAAATAAATATAATTTATTTAATATTTTTAATTAACTAATAATTTAAATTAGTTAGTGGTCTGTATTTTTTATAATTAATTAATTTTATATTCGCTATATAAAATTTTTAAATTTAAAAAATGAATTTAGTATATTAATTTTGTGATTTAAATTTAATTTTTTAATTTAAACTATAAAACTTTAAAAAATTTATACTTTTTTGTATTGTTAAATAAATACATTTTAAAAAATTATTTAATTTTTTAGAGAGATGAAAATGTAAAAAATCACTCAAAACAAGCTAAAAATAAGTAAAAAAATGCCCAAGGTCACAATAAGAGCATTTTAGTCATAAATGCCCCAAAAAATTATGCAAGGACGCCAAAACACTCCCGAAAGCACACCTCTTGCGTTTTTTCTACACATTCTGTTACTTTCTAACGGAAGGGGGGCTTAGCGTCGAGTTTTACAAAAACAAAGGGGGGTAAATTGAAGTTTAGCTTAAAATAAAATAGGATAAATTACATCTACACCCCTGAGGTTCGACATAATTACAAATACATCCTTATTAGATGAAAAATTACATTTACCTTTCCTAAGGTTTGTTATGTCTTACATTTAACTCCATCGATAGGGTTCCTATGAAATTATCACGTGTTATTTCAAAAATACGCCTGATAAAAAATTTTACTATAATTTGACCCATTTTTCGGACAAAATTACCTTTGGACCAAATTTTAATATTTTAAAATATTGAGGGGGTTAAATACTACGATCTATCATACTTTGTACTTAAATACTAATGTTTTAATTTATTTTTGCTAAACTAGCCATTTTTGTCCATTAAATGTTGATGGGATTCTCTTATGTATTAGTTCCCCTAATCATCCAATGTCAAGAAACAACTATATGCACCAACATTTATCCAACCTGTTTACAATAATCAAAGTGAAAGAAAGAGTTGATCTTATTTTGAGAGAGAGGGGTTGGGGTTTTGGAGCAAAATAATATTAATATTAAATTTTGTATAAGAAGTTTTTTGTCTTTTTCAAAATTAATTTTTTTCTTTGCTTTTTTGCAAGATAAATGAAGAGTGGTTTTTTATATGCAACCTGATGTGGTAGGAAATAAATACTCTGGGATAGTTTTTAAGGTGAAGGAATTCGAACAACCTTTAGGATCAACTCTTATGCAACGGATTTGTTTTCCACTACCTAACCTTCTCTCTTTCCCCTATTGTTGGTTTGTCTTTGCCTTATTGAAGATGGTATTTATAGATGAAGAGCAGCCAACCATCGTATCAAATCTTAATCACATATCTTTCTTGAAACTTGCGGAAGATAATATCCTCATTGAAATTCTGTTGCTGGAGATCTTATTTAAATTGGCTCGGAGAGTGACCCACCTTCGTATCAAATCTTAACTTTATATCTTTCTAGGGGTTTGTTGTTCGATGATATCTTCATCGAAATTGATGCCATTTGGGATTTTTTTTAGATTAGCTCGTAGGATCCCCTCTTCTTTGGACCTCGTATTCTCCCATCTTTGGCCTCCTTGTACCTACCCCACGAGGTGACCTCGTGTCTTCTAATACTTGCCTTCATACTTTATTGCTTCATACAACTGTGTCAGGGGTTCCCCTGCATTGAGGTCCAACCCGAGTGGTGGCATCGTACTTTTATTGGCTCTTCTCGTAGATTATCCCTATATTAGTTTGTATCAGGGACCTCTTACCCACACTACTCACTTTACCCACAAGTAATATAATATTGTACAAACCTCAGATACGGTAAATGTAATTTTCTATACAACAAGTATGTATTTGTAATTATATTAAACCTCAGGATTGTGGATGTGATTCAGCTTTGAGGTTTTCGAGCTTTTCCACTAATGTAAGCATCTTGACCCCATGCTCATGTACAGAGGATCCTTCGGTCATCTTAGTTCCAAAGAACGCCTTCGTAGTGACATACCTAATACGCCGGTTCGGGACTGCATAGCAATCCTTTAGGCGAGCAATTATGGAAGGAATATCGCCTAGCCTTTCATACTGTTTCTGCATCTCATTAGTCATAGATGCTAGTATGATGCTACGAACTTTCCGGTTATGCTGGTGCCATAGTTCAAACGTCTCACGTTCTTCTAGCATTGATTCTTCCGGCAAAGTGCGTGGGAACGGCTTGTCCATGACATAGCTTTGGGTCTCATAATCGATGACTATCCTCAGATTGCGCAACCACTCGTTGTAATTTATTCCATTTAATTTGTTTGTCTCAAGTATGGAGGATAATGGATTCTTAGACATGGTTTAAATATATATTTAAAAATAAAGAAAACAAATAGCAGAATGAAAGTGGTGTCTGAATAATAATTAAAGACTTACACTTCAGTCATTTAATGCTCTCACTATGTATACGAAAACACGCCACTCTCAAATGTTGTTTTCAGGAAACCTTTTCCTAGTAGGCTTGAGATCCACAATGAAATTTTTCATACCCCGCTTTTACGATTCGAATGGAAAAAGAACTTTGTGGGAGGTACTCCATACCATTCTCGTTCCAACGAGATTCTCAAGATATTTTGCCTCACCCTTTTACGTGATCCCGAGGACTCCACGCGAATCACGTTATTCAGGCGTTAGACCCGACCCAATCAACAGAATCATAGCATTGACTGCTACCCCCACGACTCGTGAGACAGGTAACAAGAGTGTATTCACTTTGTTCACAACAAATGTGCAGCTTGGTTTCAGAACAAGAGACGTGCCACAACTCGTGAGACCACGCAATTGATTAAAACTGGCTTTCTCACTTTGTCATGGATGGAAGACTTAGACGAACAACTAAGGTTCTCCATTTATTAAAGGTCTAATATTTTAGCTTGGTCCAACCAAGTGAGAGTTTGAAGACCGAGACCTCATAATAAATACTTGCATGCTGTAGCAACAAAACGATAATAAACCATTCATTCATCAGATATGCCACATGCAAAAATAAAGCCTTGCACGCCCCCTATCGGACAATCACAAGCCCAAATCCTATGCGACCCACTGTGCCCGCAGTGGATCTATGGTCAATCTAGGTTGGTCCTACACTATTACATCAAGTAATAGTAATCCATCAACACACTAATGGGCCTTGCCTTGTTTGTCCTCCGGGCCTCCATGGATCTCCTTGGAATCCTCCTTCTGGGCTATTCTTCATCTTCTTCATATAATTAAAATAAAACCTCACAACTATACTACTCTCATTACAACGTAAAACAAAAACCCCGACGAACACCCGGGGGGAATACATTTGAAGGGAGATAGAAAACCTTATTATTTCAAGGCAACTAGAGAAGAGAGAGAAAAAATAATAAAACGAGGCACACAGGGCCAACATAAAATAAACCATATGTACGGTCTGAGGCTTTGTGATCATCCATATCTCATCAACGCAAATAGCATTTCACATAAGCAAGTAAACATGCTATTCACATAATTCGATGATAACCAATATCATAAAATGTATACAACAAGCACATAATTACTAATCAAAAAAATTTTGATCGTTGGTGCAACCATTGCAATTTTCTTGCTAGGAAATCTTTTCCTCGTTATTTAAACAATATTAAATTTTAGGTAGTTCCAAACCAACAAAAAATAAAATATTTTTAAATAGTGTCTTTCAAGAAAAAGAGTTGCAGAAATAATCCGAAACAAGGCCAGAAATTTAAAATTCTAAAAAACGATGACGAAAATGGAAAAACGGGCAATGGTCCCGCTACAGCCTGCTGCAGGCGCACGTTGGCCGGGTGTGCGGGCAGGCCCCTTGCCTGCGCGCAGGCTCCCTGCCCATGAGCACTGCCTTGCTGCGCGTCTGAGCACGCGACCGGTAAACTGCACTGGCGTGCGCTGGCTGGGTGCGCGCGCAGACCCCTGCCTGCGTGCGCGCGTTGCCTAGCCCCGCTGCCTGTGCGTGCAGCCCGGCAGACCGCCCATCCATCAGCCGTGCGCGCTAGATGCGCTGGTCAGGCGCGCGCACAGGTGCTTGGCCGCGCCTCCTACGCGAGCGGCCGGCAGATTCTACTCGTTGCCGAGCTCGCGCTGTGCGCGCCTGGCTGGGTGCGCGCATGCAAGCACCACAGCCAGTGTGCGCGCATGCCTGGCCATGCGCACTGCGTGTGCGGTCGGCTGACTGCAGCTGTTGATCCCATTTTCTATTTTTTTCGATGGCATTTCTGCCCCGTTTTTCCTTCAAGAAATCAAGAAAATATTTCAAAAATGGTAGAAATCCAAGATCCAAAATTAATGTGCAAAATTAAGGCATAAATCCTTAGTTAATATGGCATGCCATAAAATATAAATCATGCCACGTAAAACATGCTTTAACACGTATAGCACATAAAACCCTAGGCCAATATACCAAACCGAGCTCTGATACCACTGAAAGCAAGTGTGGATCGTCCCGGGAGGGAGCGCGAATGTGGGAAGCGCGATAATATTTAAAACGTGAAATATAAAACATGCTTAAACGGAAAGTAAATACACGTTCAAGGGGTGTTCCCTTAAACCTCCTGGGTGTTCGGTGTATCTCATGATCAAAGTAAAACATGCACTATCATGGTGGCCTTAGGGTTTGTAACAAAAGGGAGCGTGAAACCTACCCATTGTTGTTTCCTTCAAACACCTACGTACGTTGTTCTATCTTTTGCCACCAAGATTCCAAAACAGGAACCCTCTAATTGTCCACTGGATCTTGATCCCCTGTGCTAGCAAGAAATCAAGAGAATTTATATCGGAGGTAAAAATCAACCTAGCGTTATTAATTAACGTGATCGATTTGCCTATAGCTCTTTTGTATCAAAACAAGGAACTAGAACAATCACTATAAGAAAAAAGGCTTTTAGTTACCATGTAAGAATCGTCGCAAAAGGCTGAAATTCGTAGCAAAAACCTTTTGCTACGATATTGCTACGAATTTTGTCTGTAGTGTATACCGGTGTAGCAAATGCTTTGCTACAGATAAATTTCGTAGCAAAATACCCTTTTGCAACGAAACAATTCTCATTTGTTACGATATCATTTCCGTAGCAAATATAATAGAAAAAATAACTATCTTTTGCTACGATTTTCAAACTGTAGCCATTACCTAGTGTTTGCTACGAAAAAAGTAGCTTTTGGTACAACGTAAAAGTTCGTAATAAAAAAAATCAACAAAAGTCGTCACCTTTCGCTACGTGGCTCTAGTTGTTGTAATTGTTAGAATAGGTGACCATGTAGCCAATCTTGGCAAAAAAATGTAACCTATGTCTAGACAATTTCAGTGTGTTTTGATAAAAATATTTATGAATAAAGAAGTGAAATTCATTATGGCATTACTTTGTTTGCGTTCACTTCTACTTGCTTTTTACATATCTGTTCGCTACGCAAACAAAACCCACGGACTGAGAATCTATTTCGGGGACTGGGACTACGCCTGGAGGAAGGTCCATGAAATCAGTCTTGCCGAATCAATCCGGAAATCTCCAAGTCAAGGAATCTCGAAAATGGGTATCGAGATTCCCTTTGAGACTTGCACAAAGCATCTGCTGTCGTGTTTTATCGATGGGTGACGAAGGTCGTCTAAGCAGTGTTAGTGGGTTAGCCTGCTAGGAAGCAGCTGACTAAGGTGACTCGCGGAACCGTCTTACGGAGGACCTTGAGTATGGTCAGCAAGGTATGACGTGTGTTCCCGGTTCCAACGGTACAGGTCAAGTCCTTTTGACTTGAGGAACTGCTGAGTTTACCTGTATGTCAGGTCTGTATCTTAGATATGGTGAGATATTGCCAAGAAGCACTTGAGTAGTCATAAGCCATGTCTAGTGCAGCTCTGGTATACAGAGTGACAGTAGTTTCCAAAAAAGGATCTGTCTCCTGTGAAAAGGCATTGACAGTTGAGTCTCACATATGCTCTGTGTCTTGTCCCTAAAATCTGTGGCGTTTAGTAAGGACAGACCGACACTTAGGTGCAAAATGGGTACCTGCACTTCTCATGCCCTAGACCCTAAGTGGTGAGACCGTAGACAGAAGGACGAGTGTACTGTTAGAACCTAAATGTTCATCCCCGAATATTTCACCTAGTCTCTAGTGCCATGGGACCGTTGCTAGATGGCCACCATGGTAATGGACAGATTCTACGAATCCGACCAAGTCTAGCTGAAAGGTGAACCTAAAGAGTGACACACTATCCACACACACATTTAGTATTTAATTTAGAATTAAATATCGGAGAATAGGAATGATTAAATTGGATTTAATCGGGTCCTTTATTTTCTTGGAGAATTAATTCCTTCTATTTGATAAAAGGAATTATATTAATAAATTAGATTTATTAAGGGAATTTATTTAATGGGCTTAAAATAAATATTTATATTTATTTGGCCTCTTGGGATATTTAATAGGTTTTAAATATTCCATTAAATTAAATCAACTGTTGAGATGGAAAGGAGAGATGGATGGCTAGGATTGATTTGACTTGGTCAAATACTACTTTGACTAGGACTTTGACTAGGTCAAAATCCTAGTCAAAATAGAGTTCTTAGAGTTGGAGTTTGAAGAGAATTAAACTCATCCTCTATATAAACCCCTAGCCTCCTACAATTGGAGGATGATGATTCTTGAAAAACACACACACAACACACACTCTCTCCTCTCCTCTCTCGTCCGCCCCTCTCTCTCTCTTACCAAGAAAATATTATTTTTCTTGTTCTTTTGTTCTTGGAACATTGAACTAAGGAAGATCGATCCCGTTAATTCATAACGCGGGGTTGATCTATCCTCTCCAAATTAATACTTGTTCGTTGCTAGCACGACGTGCAGGAATACGTGGGTGGATCGTGTGTCACGATTTGGAGGATCTCAAGAACGAGTTCTTGGTGCAAAACGGGGAACAACGCGAGTAGCCGTTGAAGACGAAAACGACAACGGGTAGGTCTCGTTTTAAGATTTTCGTCCCTCTTTATTTTCAATCCTATGGCCTCCATGATTATTGTATGTTGTTTATGTCATGAGATAGACCGAACACCCGGGAATCTCAAGGGCACACCTCTTGAACGTGTTCTTTAATTTCTATTAAAGCATGATTTAATTCCGCAATTTTATTTTATATCGCGCTTCCGCATTCGCGCTATTTTCCCAGGACGATCCACAATCTTTCAGTAATTACATCTTGCATTAACTTTTACTTCGACAATTTGTTGTAGAAAAAAACTTAAAATTTGATAATGCATTTCCTTCGACCAATTTATCGTCAACTATAACATGAACGCACTTGAGAAGGGCATTCATGAGTTGATTAATATGTTGGTGCAATACGAGGCAACGACTAAGAAGTCCACGCCTTCAGTATTGTTTGGAGGTGCTTCGACTTCCAAGATGAAAGGCAAGGGTGCCGGACGTTGGAAAAAGAAGAACGGGAAGGGAAAGGTCGTCAAAGCAGCTACAAACGCTAAGAGTATTCCCATTGCCAAAGAGGGGAAAGATAAAGGAAAGGGAAAGGTTGTCTCCAAGCAACAGTCAAAGGGATATGACATATGTATCAACTGCCGTGAGAAAGGGCATTGGAAGAGAGAGTGCCCCAAACTCTTCTCGAACCAAGGTATTTTTGTGATTGAGGTTAATATGGTCACTAATTCTGCCTCTTGGGTATTAGGTACCGGCTGTGGAGCTCACATTTGCATTAACTTGCAGGTGCTGAAAAGAAGCAGAAAACTGGGGTAGCGGGGAAATGATCCTAAAGCTTGGGAATGGCAAGGCCATCTCGGCAGAAGCAGTAGGATCTGCCACTCTAGTGATTAGTGATAGCATTAGCATAGAATTAGAGCAAGTTTATTTTGTACCTAGTATGATTAAAAACATCATTTCCATTCCATTGTTGTACAATAGTGGTTATGAGTTTAGAATCAATAAAAATTGCTTTTATTTGATGAGGTGTGGAATTGCTCATCTACTTGGTACATTAAATAACGGGCTCTATATCTTGCAACAAACGAACTTCGTTCTTAACGCTCAACACAAACGTAAATTAGATAATAACGGGAACGCACGACTGTGGCACGCTAGGCTAGGTCACATATCCCAAGATAGGATGAAAAAGTTGGCAGACTCAAAGAACCTAGAGGTAGGGGACTTGAGTAAGCTACCAACTTGTGAATCTTGTCTAAGAGGGAAAATGACCAAGAAGCCCTTTGTAGGATAAAGCAGGCTTGCCACAGGTCTGTTGGACTTGGTCCATACAGACGTATGTGGACCACTAAGGACGCAGGCCCTAGGTGGATTCTCCTACTTCATAACCTTTACCGATGATCATTCACGGTATGGTTATGTTTTACCTAATGAGGTACAAGTCTGAAGCTCTTGAGAGGTTTAAACAATTCAGACTTGAAGTGGAGAACCAGACCAACTGCAAAATTAAAGTCCTACGGTCAGACCGAGGCGGTGAATACCTTAGTACCGAGTTCCTAAATTATCTAAAAGAACATGGTATAATATCAGAATGGACACCTCCCGGAACACCACAATTGAATGGTGTCTTTGAAAGGAGGAATCGAACCCTATTGGACATGGTTCGGTCCATGATGAGTTTTTACCAAATTGCCCTTATCCTTTTGGGGCTATGCACTAGAAAACGGCGGCCAAGTTACTGAATTTGGCGCCTACCAGTGCATTGACCTAAACGCCATATGAGATTATGGCACGGCAAGCCTGCATCCTACAACTACTTGAAAGTGTGGGGTAGCCCCGCATACGTCAAGAGGTTTAGTAGGAGATAAGCTAGAATCTAGGTCTAGCTTATGCAGGTTCGTTGGATTACCCTAAAGAAACTGCGGGTTATTACTTTTATGACCCCTTGGAACAAAAGGTATTTGTTTCAAGGAATGCAATATTCTTGGAACAAGGCTTCCCAGAGGATGTCCAACCTGATGAGCTGATCCTTGAGGAATCATGCGATGGAATCTAGCCATCAGAGCTAGCCACGGAACCCTCACTTAGAGGATTCAGGATAGACACCCGAAGGGCTGACCAACCTCGAGGAGTCAAACATGCTAGGCATGGAGGACAGCCTCAGGAACAGCCAGCCCCGGTCCCTGAACCGCCGCGGCTCCGATACAGTCAGCGCCCACAGTCACCACTGACGTTCCCATTCTCCGTAGGTCTACTAGAGAGTCCAGACCTCCAGTGAGATACGGCTTTCTAAGTGCGACCGGTCTTTTGGATAACGATCCTAAGACACATGGAGAAGCGATGTCTGACATCGACTCCGGGAAATGGCTTGAGGCCATGAAAACCGAAATGGACTCCATGAACGAGAGAACCAAGTCTGGAGACTTGTAGATCCACCAAAAGGTGTTAAGCCAGTGGGCTGTAAGTGGTTCTACAAGCGCAAACTTGGCGTTGATGGAGAAGTCACAACCTTAAAGGCTAGGCTTGTAGCTAAGGGATACACTCAACGACCCGGGGTCGATTTTGAGGATACCTACTCGCCAGTAGCCATGGCTAAGTCCATTCAGATCCTGCTCGCCATAGCAGCATGGTATGACTATGAGATATGACAGATGGACGTGAAAACGGCCTTCCTCAACGGTTTCGTTGAAGAAGAGATCTATATGGATCAGCCGGAGGGTTTCACGGTTCAGTGGAGAAGAACAGAAGGTCTGTCGTCTCCAGAAGTCCATCTATGGCCTCAAACAAGCCTCCCGAAGTTGGAACATTCGCTTTGATGAAGTAATACGGGGATATGACTTCATCAAGAACGAATCCGACCCTTGTGTATACAAAAAGGTCAGTGGGAGCTCAATAGTGTTCCTAGTGCTTTATGTGGATGACATTCTACTCATTGGTAATGACGTAAGAATGTTAGGAGACACAAAAGCATGGTTGTCAACCTAGTTTTCCATGAAGGACTTGGGTGAAGCCTCCTACATCCTAGGCATCCAGATTGTCAAGGACAGATCTAAAAGGATGTTAGGGCTCACCCAAAACTCGTATATGGAGAAAGTCCTAAAGAGATATCGAATGGACAACTCCAAACGAGGATTCCTTCCCATGAGGCATGGGATCAAGTTGTCCAAGAAACAGTCCCCACAGACTGATGAGGAACTTGAAAGGATGAAAGTCATCCCCTATGCTTCTGCCGTAGGTAGCATCCAATATGCGGTCCATTGCACTAGGCCTGACATTGCGTACGCTTTGAGCGTGACAAGCAGATATCAGTCCTGTGCAGGAAAGGCACATTGGAATGCTGTTAAGGGCATCCTTAAGTACCTAAGGAGGACTAAGGAAATATTCTTAGTCTATGGCAATGGAGAGCTGATCCTGGAAGGCTTTAGCGACGCTAGCTTCCAGTCTGATGACGATGATGCCAAGTCTCAATCGGGTTACGTATTCAAGCTCAATGGAGGGGTAGTGGCTTGGAAAAGTTCCAAACAACCAACCACTGCTGACTCCACCACAGAGGCTGAATACAGAGCAGCTTCAGAAGCTGCTAAGGAAGCGGTTTGGATGATAAACTACATCCAAGAGTTGGGTGTGGTGCCTAGCATCGCCGTGCCTGTTGTCATCTTCTGTGATAACAACGGTGCAATAGCGCAAGCAAAGGAACCGAGATCTCATCACCGTTCCAAACACATTCTTAGACGCTAGCATCTTCTTAGAGAAATGGTAGGAAGAGGTGACATTCGGATGGACCGAGTCAACTCAGTAGACAACTCCAGATCCGTTGACAAAGCCTATGTCGCAGAGCGCTCATATGCAATATCTTGAGAAGATGGGGATTGGACATATGGGCGATTGGCTTTAAAGGTTAAGTGGGCGATTGTTAGAATAGGTGACCATGTAGCCAATCTTGGCAGGAAAATGTAACCTATATCTAGACAATTTCAGTGTGTTTTGATAAAACATTTATGAATAAAAAAGTGAAATTCATATGGCATTACTTTGTTTGCGTTCACTTCTACTTGTTTTTACATATCTGTTCGCTACGCAAACAAAACTTACGGACTGAGAATCTATTTCAGGGACTGGGACTACGCTTGGAGGTAGGTCCATGAAATCAGTCTTGCCGAATCAATCCGGAAATCTCCAAGTCAAGGAATCTCGAAAATGGGTATCGAGATTCCCTTTGAGACTTGCACTAAGCATCTGCTGTCGTGTTTCATCGACGGGTGACGAAGGTTGTCTAAGCAGTGTTAGTGGGTTAGCCTGCTAGGAAGCAGCTGACTGAGGTGACTCGCGGGAACCGTATTACGGAGGACCTTGAGTATAGTCAGCAAGGTATGACTTGTGTTCCCGGTTCCAACGGTACAGGTCAAGTCCTTTGACTTGAGGAACTGCTGAGTTTACCTGTATGCAGGTCTGTATCTTAGATTGGTGAGAGATTGCCAATAAGCACTTGAGTAGTCATAAGCCATGTCTAGTGCAGCTCTGGTATACAGAGTGACAGTAGTTTCCAAAAAATGATCTGTCTCCTGTCAAAAGGCATTGACAGTTGAGTCTCACGTATGCTCTGTGTCTTGTCCCTAAAATCTGTGGCCACAGTAACTGAAAGATGAACCTAAAGAGTCACACACTATCCACACACACATTTAGTATTTAATTTAGAATTAAATATTGGAGAATAGGAATGATTAAATTGGATTTAATCGCGTCCTTTATTTTCTTGGAGAATTAATTCCTTCTATTTGATAAAAGGAATTACATTAATAAATTAGTCTAAGGGAATTTATTTAATGGGTTTAAAATAAATATTTATATTTATTTGGCCTCTTGGGATATTTAAATAGGTTTTAAATATTCCATTAAATTAAATCAACAGTTGAGATGGATGGCTAGGATTGATTTGACTTGGTCAAATGCTACTTTGACTAGGACTTTGACTAGGTCAAAATCCTAGTCAAAATAGAGTTCTTAGAGTTGGAGTTTGAAGAGGATTAAACTCCTCCTCTATATAAACCCCTAGACTCCTACAATTGGAGGATGATGATTCTTGAAAACACACACACAACACACACTCTCTCCTCTCCTCTCTCATCCGTCCCTCTCTCTCTTTCACCAAGAAAATATTATTTTTCTTGTTCTTTTATTCTTGGAACAATTGAACTAATTCATAACGCGTGGTTGATCTATCCTCTCCAAATTAATACTTGCTCGTTGCTAGCACGACGTGCAAGAATACGTGGGTGGATCGTGTATCATGATTTGGAGGATCGCAAGGACGAGGTCTTGGTGCAAAACGGGGAACAACGCGAGTAGCCGTTGAAGACAAAAACGACAACGAGTAGGTCTCGTTTTAAGATTTTCGTCCCTCTTTATTTTCAATCCTATGGCCTCCATGATTATTGTATGTTGTTTATGTCATGAGATACACCAAACACCCGGGAATCTCAAGGGCACACCCCTTGAGCGTGTTCTTTAATTTCTATTAAAGCATGTTTTAATTCCGCAATTTTATTTTTATACCGCGCTTCCGCATTCGCGCTATTTTCCCGGGACGATCCACAATCTTTCAGTAATTACATCTTGCATTAACTTTTACTTCGACAATTTGTTGTAGAAAAAAAACTAAAATTTGATAATGCATTTCCTATAAAATTTATTTTGATGTTGTTTACAATACTTATTATTTTTATTTTTTATAATTATACTTAAATTAATAATTGAACGTATTCTTAAATTATCAATATATCTAAAAACAAAATTAAATTAGAACAAATTTTGCATATAATTAACTAATTAAAGAAATATAATAAGATAACTTGCACATGGTATACAACTAATATTTCTAGCAACATTAAATAACATAATTAGTCAACCTGCTTATATATCACTAAGCATACTAAGGGTCTAATAAGTTGATATAAAGTAGAATCTCCTAATTCCAATATATACAAATTACACAGTCATTAGCCAATCAAAAGAGTTATGAGTTGTGTATATACTAGAATCCATTGCCCAATACATGCATTTGACAAAAAAGTAGTTTCTCAGCTTGTTCAAATCTCCATCACCTAAAATATTATAACCATAAAATCAAAATAAATAAAAGTACAAACAAAAGTATACGAAGTTGCAAGGTGAATCGAAAGAGACATATAAGGAACTTCTTAGATTGACAAACTTCCAATAAATTATAGAAAATTCTGTTTTTCTGCTGCAGTTTTCTATTCTACAGCAGAAAAATTGAATTTCTGCAGAATTTCTATTTTCTGTATAGAAAAACAAGAAAAAGCATGGGAAGGAAAAGATTTCTCCTGACATAATGTCCCAAAAGTACTCATCCAAAACACAATTAAAAATGAAAACAACCATGTGCGACATACCATTAGGGGAGTAAATGCCAAGATAAAATGGAATAGTAGTATTAGTTTACTGCGTCCTATCTCTCTATTAGTCTCATCAGAGTTGTAGGAAGGCATAAACTTAAATAACAATGGGTATTAAGTAGACATAGAAGTGGAGACCTTTCTAGGGGAAAAGGGGAATGCATTATATCAAGCTACAATAGGCAAATAAGTAGAACACATACAAACCAAACAACAACATTTATGAAAAAACTACATTAGTAGTTAGTCATGTCACCAAAGGACATAAAAACCGAAAGTAGGAGCAAAATTTACCTTAGAGGGCAGAGAGGCAAGCAATTCACAACCAACAACAAGCTCTAAAGGAAAATGCACGGTTTATAAAGCTTAATGTTTCCTTGACTTATTGAGATAATATTTAATTATCCAACCATCCATCTCTAATCAATGACTAACAATTCTGCTTCTTTATATGGTTTATAACATTCTAACCACAAAAGTGTAATATAAAGGAAGATTCTAGAGCACAAAAATCTAAGAGAAACATAAAAGGTTAAAGAATAAAATATCATACTACTGTCACTGTTGTAAAGCTTACCTTAACTATTAGGAAATTAAGCAACATATTTCCAGCGCATAGACTTATCCCTCTACATTAGCACACATAATGAAACCAGTTGATTTGTGTTATAGCTTTATGATAAAATCAAAGAGTTAATCCTCGAGAGCATGAGAAACAGAAATGCTTATAATTTTTTAGATAATAAGGTCTTTGTTATAGCTTTATGATAAAACCAAAGAGTTAATCCTCGAGAGTATGAGAGACAGAAATGCATTTCTATAGAATCAACTATTGAAAGATTGAACAAACACCTAAACTAAGCCATATCTATAAAATCAATTCTTCCAAATCAAGTCCTAGAATTTTTCATGCAGAAACCAAAGTCCCCTATCTTTTTCTCATTCATGATGCAAGAGAGAAAAATGATCGCCACACTAATGTTATACTTAACAGGGTTATTTGCACTTACACAGTTGCTACCGGATAAAATCCAAAAGACAGTAGATGATGAAGCATCTTCCAAGGGAGCAATTGCATGATATATAATGATTAATTTGATATGTTGTACAGATGCATGAACCAATTGGGACTAGAAAGAGAAACAACTATGAAAAACCACATGGCGCACGACTTACTTCTCTTCCTTTTTGCTCAACCTTTTCTTTACTTAGACGTTCAAGTTAAGCCAAAAGTGCCTCTTCATCACCGCCATCGTCATCGCTTTCATCCTCCTCACTAAAAAAAAAAATAATTTATATTAATCATGAACCCAGAAACTGCAATCACAATAGAAAGAAAAGTTTCACAGAGCATAAAGATTAATAACTAGTTCAGCAAGAGATTGAAAATAGTTCATTAACAAGTATACATTTATCTAACTAAAACAATAAAAATACATGTCACTACTACACATGTAAGAAGCACTAAGTCTACAATAGAGATACGTGAAGACCCACTGCTGACTGCTACTTATACCTAGACAAGCAGATGTATTACAAGGAACGCAAACTTCCATCTACAACAGGAACAACTGAAGAGAAGAGCTGTGAATGCAAAAAATAAAAATTGATCAGTTGCAACAAGGAAAGGTGGCATAGGCACTGCCAGAGACAAATGGATTACAAGTACACCCAGATGAAATCCGACTAAAAGAATAGGTAAATTTGATTATACTAAAATAGAAATAGAAGGAAACATAGTGTAGGGCTTCTTTTACAGTCAGAAAATTGCCACACAAGTGCATATAAAAAGTCAATACAGGTTCAATTAAAAACAGAGCAGAATACTACCATTCAACTAAATCCACCCATACCTCTTATATCCTCAGAAAGTATTTCAACAATACTAACTCAAACCATATTTACTGGAAACTTATATATTTAGGCATTACCTCGTTGCTCTAAAAGATCCATTCAATGATTATAAATGCATATAATTACCACATTTGTATATTTACCATATATATTAATTGTATATTTTCGTATTAGTTCATGAGCCCTTCGGTTTTATTAGTTTAATGTTTGTTTAAGTAAATATATAAATATATATGTATATATATAAATTTATGTTTAATTTTGTTTGATAAACAAGCGAAACTAAAATCAAATGAGCTCCAAGTATTTAGGATTACGAAAAAAAGAGGTCGATGAACAAGTGAAACTAGAATTAGACAGAGTTTCAACAAAAGGTGGTTTTAGTATTTTAGAAATCCATTTAATTTGTATTAGAAAGCAATTTTTAGTAAGGGTAAACTGGACTTTTTAAACTTCAATATTAAAGGAGTTAAAAGGTCAGGATTTTTTTTTAAGGTTTTAATACTTTAGGTGGGTAGTTGATGTGGGGTGGTGATTGTATTTAACCTAACGTTTTTATATCACTTTAATGTTACACATTATCGGGTATGTATATATCATATATGGCTCAATTTTAAATTAAATTTTAATTTGTGTTTATATCTATATCGGGAGAATTACACTTTTGGTCCCTCCATAATACCACTAAAACAGTTTTGGTCCCCCTTCATTCGTGAGTTATACATTTTTTAACACGTTTGGTCCTACCGTCAACTCTCCATTAAGAGTTAATAGAAAACGCATGTGTTGTGCATGTGAGGCTGATTTTGGGGGAAAGTTTGTTGCATTTTGGTGCCTAAATTGGTTGACTTAACTATAAAGCCATTTTGTGATTGAAATTACAACCCCATCCCTATTCTCACTTTCATAATTTGATTGAAATTTTGTTGTTCAATAACTTCAAAATCAGATTTCTAGCCATGAGTAAAAGTTATTCAAATACTGATTTGGCCGATTTGATAATATAGTGTAATGTTTATTTTTGTGAGTTTCATTTTCTGTAAACTATTGTGGATGATGATAATGTAATGTTGTTGATTTTCTGTACTAGTAATTTGATGTTGTGGGATGGTTGTGAAGTTATGATTTCTAATATTGTTTGTTGGTTTTACTGTGTTTTTTGTTTTTTCTTTAAATAAATTAACTTCTACTCATGGCTAAAAATCAGTAAAAAATTAGTATTTAAATAACTTCTACTCATGGCTAGAAATTTGATTTTGAAGTTATTGAACAACAAAATTTCGGTCAATTATGAAAGTGAAATAGGGATGGGGTTGTAATTTTTTTATAGAGGATTTGGTGACAAAATGGCTTTTGTTAGAATAGGTGACCAGAAAGCCAATAGGTTTGGCGATTTGTAACCTATCTGACAACTTGATGTAAATGTAATATTATTATGTGATGAATAAGATGAGTATTCGTCACCAATGGTACCTTCTTTGTTGCGCTCATCTTACATTTGTTAAAATGGTGTTTAACTTATATCACAACAAAGCCCACAGACCATGGATAACAACTCGTGCAGTTGGGCCACGCATTGGATGGTGGTCATGAAACCAACTGATTAAGAGTTGGGTCTGAAACATTCCAAGTCGAGGACCTCGAGACAGGGCATCGAGAGTCCTATTGAGACTTGCGTCAAGAGTCATGTTCATTGAATGAGTGCCGTGTTTAATCGGCGACAGGCGTGGGACGCCTACACGATCTTGATGGGTTGGTCGACTGGGGTCGAGCCGACTGGACTGACTCGCGGGGATCATCATATGGAAGCCTTGGACGCTTGGTCGGTATGATTGGTTTTCCCCGGTTCCGATAGTACGGGAGTAATACTCAGACTTGAGGGATCATGGCAGTCGCGTGCACAGGATGGCTGTATCTTGGATCTGGCGAGAGGTAATCATTCTGTAAGATGATTATCATAAGCCTTGTCCAGTGCAGTCGGAATGTGTAGCGAGGACGGTGGATTCCAAGAAGAGGATCCGTCCCCTGTCAGTATGTGACAGAGGTATCTCCTATGCACTCGGAGATACGTTCATGCTGTTTGAAGCTGTGGCCACAGTGGTTGGTCGAACAGGGAATGGTTTCTTGTGTCGACGCAATGAAGCATACGTGGTCTCGAGTATTAAGCATAGATGCCTAGTCAAGGATGGGAACCGACGCCCAATTCCATACCCTAGACTAAGGCCGGGAGACGGTAGACGGAAGGATCGTACCCGTACGGAATCGGCGCCTAAATGTTCACGCCAATTCACCTAGTCTCTAGTGCCATGGGACCGTTGCTAGATGGCCACCCATGGTAACGGGCCATTGTGGGACGCGGGCCCAAGTTTAGCTGAGGGTGAACCTAAAGGGTCACACACAAATCACCGAGGAGGTTGAGAGATCGACTTGGAGTCAATCTCGAAGGATAAAATAAGTAATTGGATTACTTAAGGGAAAGTCCATTGGATGGACGGGCCGATATTTTATCGGGCTTTCATTTAATCGGTAAATTGGATTTTCGATTAAATATGGAAAGTTGAGACGTTGAGACGTTGGATCTTTTAATTTGATTAAAAGATCAACAGGAATAATTTAAATGGACATTAAATTAGATTTAATGTTGGATTCGTCGTAATTGGATTACGATAAAACCCGGTCCGTTAAATTATACCCGAGAGGAGAAATAATTCCTATTTTGGAATAGGAAGAAGTTGGACTTCTTCCCTTAATTAAACATGGCCGACATGCTCCCTTGGAGGAAGCAAAATCAGCCATGTTTCATGCTAGGTGGTATGTTGACTTATCTCTTTTGGAAAGAGACAAATCAACTCCAATCAAGCCCTTCCCTTTTGGTATGATTTGATCATACCATAAATTTTGGTAGGCTTGATTGAAGAATTGATGGTGATTGATTGGAATGAATCTAGACATCCTTGGATGAACCTAGACACATTCTAATAATCACATTAATTATGTATGTATATTAGAATATACAACACCAAGCAAAAGTGATTCATTATTCATCTTTTTCTAGGAAAAAGAGAAGACAAAAATCCTCTCCTCTCTCTCAATTTTCGTGCTCTCTCCCTCTCTTACACTTGTGTTCTTCACTTGATTTTGAATCAAGAAGAAGAACAAAGTAAGTTTAAGAGAACACTAATTCATAGTGTTCTTCTCTTAAACCGATTCCTTCCTAAACCCGTTCTTTTCTAGCAAGAAGAACGTGTGTTTCTTCCGGTGTGGTGTGGATCACCTTTGGAGAATCCATACGTTTGGATTTCGTGAGCATTCCGGAGAAGGAACAACGCAAGTAGCCGGGAGCATACGCTAAATAATCAAAGGTAACGGTTTATTACACTTTGATTGATTTAATATACATCTATGCCCTATGTGTATAAATATATATATTTCTAATATTTACACATCCTACATCGAACGCCCGGTTGAGCACCCAAGGGTACACCCCTTGGGATTCGCATATTTAAATTAGATTTAAATTTGTGCACTATTTCTCGGTTTCTCGCTTCCGCTCGCCTTCCCGGGCGGATCCGCTTGTCCTTCAGCTTTATAATCAAGGCCAACCAATTTAGGCGCCGAAATGCAACAAATTTTCCCCCAAAATCAGCCTTACATGCTCAGCACGTACATTTTCCATTAACTCTTAACGGAGAGTTGGCAGTAGGACCATAAGTGTCCAAAAATATGTCTAATTGGGACCAAAAGTATAACTCGCGAATGACAAAAGGGGAGCAAAACTATTTTAGCGGTATTATAGAGGGACCAAAAGTGTAATTCTCCCTATCTATATCTATACCCGGACTCATGCTAATTAACTTTGATAGCTAAAATTTGTTTTTGACTTAGTTACCTGTTTCATTTTAGAAATTAAATAAAAGCCACAAGATTTAACTAGAAAATTCACTCTCTTAAACTAAAATCAACATTTACAAGCTTCATATTGTTAGAAAATGGTGAATGATAAATTAAAGAATAAATCGTAACAAGTGATTGGTTACGATGTGCGACGGATAACAAGCTCGTGATAACTCATGACAGCTCGTGACGGCTCATGGCAGCTCGTGACACGAAGATGATGGTTGATGGGCTTCAATCATCATCCGGTCGTGTCTGGTCAACCTAATGGGTGTGTCCTTTGGTTGAAATGATGTGTCCATTGGGTGAAACCCTTTAGATGAAATGATGCGTCCATTGGAGTGAAATGGTATGTCCTTTGGATGAAATGATGCGTCCATTCGGATGAAAGGTCATAACCTTTCAAAGGCATCTTTTTTTATTAGACATGTCCGTTCGAAACACCTTTCCAACTCCTATAAATAGGCCTCCCATTTAATTTCATTTGATTCATTGATGATAGAGTGGATGATAGAATTCAACTCATTCATAGCATTCGTAAGTATAAAGCATTCTGCAAATGGAGTTTAGTAAGAGAGTTTCAAAATATCATTTGGTTCGCCGTTTCTCAAAGTTTGTAATGCTGCTACATTGAGATATAAGGTCGTTGTACCTTGGGAGATAAATTGTCAATTCCGTAAGCACCAGAGCGGGGCAATAATTGTCTTAAAGATAAAGAGTCTAACTCTTGCTTCGACTTCGTAATACACAATTTCCCTCACTATCCATCTCATTCATTTTTCTACGAGTTTAAGATAATTATTTGTCATTGTGTATTATGGCGAGTGAGTCTGCTACTGCTAATCCAGCTATGGCAACTGGATCTGCTGCTGCGAATCCGATTACTATGGTTGTCCAACCACATGTGCCACAACCGATTGCTGCCCAAGGAGAAAGGCCGAAGAAATTCTCCGGTAACGACTTTAAGAGATGGCATCGAAAGATGTTGTTCTACCTCACTATGTTGAACCTAGCTAGGTTTTTAAGTGAGGAAGCCCCCGTTGTTTCTAAGGAGGAGACTGATCCCCAACAAAGGGTTGCTTTTGATACATGGGGACATGGGAATTGTCTATGCAGAAACTACATCCTCAATGGGTTGAGCGATATTTTGTACAACGTATATAGCTCAACCAAGAGTGCAAAAGCCCTTTGAGAATCCTTGAAAAAGAAATACAAAATGGAGGATGCCGGCTTGAAGAAATTCATAGTCGGGAATTTCTTGAAATTCAAAATGGTGTATTCCAAAACGATAATGAGCCAAGTCCAAGAATTCCAAATGATCTTGCATGATCTGCATGTAGAAGGAATTAGGCTCAATGAATCCTTCCAAGTTAGCTACGATGATTGAAAAGCTACCTCTGATATGGAAGGAATTCAAAAGCTACTTGAATGGCGAGTTAGATAAAGAGATCTACATGGAACAACCTAAAGGGTTTGTCGTTCCTGGCAAAGAAAAGAAGGTCTGTAGACTCATCAAATTGTTGTATGGGCTTAAACAGCTCATAACAAATGACATGGAAAATTTGACAAATAATGTTGTCAAGTGACTTTAAGGTCAACGAGTGTGATAGATGTGTCTATGTTAAAGGCACTTCTAGCTCCTTTGTCATAGTCGATCGATATGTAGATGCTATGTTGACAAAGAGAAGCAATCTCTACCAAGAAATTATTGGCAAAATATTGTGATATGAAAGACATAAGGTTTAGCTGACGTAATGGTAGAGACTAAGATCTCTAAAACGTCTGTAGACTTGTCCTATCATAGTCTCATCATGTTGAGATTGTACTAGAAAGTTCAATGTTCATAACCATTCACCTGCTAAGACTTATGTAGATAGAAATCTACACTTAGCAAAGAACCAAGGTGAACACGAGGTCAAATTGAATTTTCAAGAATGATTGGTAGATTAAGGTATATAGAGAAAAGCACTCGTTCTATTATGGAATCCGGGTTTATAGATTCAGATAAAGCTGGAGAAAAAAAATGAATGGCTTCGTAGTTTTTTGGAGTACGTTCATTGTTGGAAAAAGCAAGTGCTTGTTATTATGATATATTGTGATAGTCGTTCGACTATTGAAAGGGCACGAAGCAATATGTATAATGGTAAGTCGAGACATATACATCGAAGACATAATACCATATAAGACAGTTGATCTCTAATGAAATCATATCTATTGACTATATAAAGTCAAAGGATAATTTAGCGGATCCATTAATGAAAGGCCTTTCTAGAGATCAAGTATACTGTTCGTCGAGGGGAATGGGATTAAAACCCGACAATTAAATCTTTATAGCGGTAACCCAAACTTGTTGACTGGAGATCCCAAGATCTTGGTTCAATGAGATAACTAAGTTTTAAAGATTGTGGAAAGCACTTGGAATTTTACTCCTTCTCATTCCTATGATAAAAAGTGTTGTCAGTAAAGGGTAGAGGTTAAGCTATAAGCTTTTAATGATTCCTATTCTAAGTCAAGAACATTATAGGAGATCACCTATATAAGTGTGAAGACGGGCCGCTTCAAATGTAAAATACTTATGAATCCAAGATGGAGTCCAGGGCCAAAATGGACTCAACCATGAAACCAAAGATATTAGAGAAGGAATTGTGGGAGTACTATTGTCTTGGTTTACACCAACAGCTGAACAGTTCAAGACATCATGTTCACTGATTAGCCAAGTAAACCCGATGGTATTCCCCTAAGGAAGGTTCAAAGACACAAACTACCTATCCTGATGCAATGACTTCTCGGTTGAAACTCTCTTAAGTGTCTGCATGCTCATATGCATTAATTTTAATTCATGTGGGGGATTGTTGGAAAATGGTGAATCATAAATTAAAGAATAAATCGTAAAAAGTGATTGGTTACGATGTGCGATGCATAACAAGCTCGTGATAGCTCATGACAGCTCGTGACGGCTCATAGCAACTCGTGACACGAAGATGATGGTTGATGGGCCCCAATCATCATCAGGTCGTGTCTGGTCAACCTAATGGGTGTGTCCTTTGGTTGAAATGATGTGTCCATTGAGTAAAACCCTTTGGATGAAATGATGCGTCCATTGGAGTGAAATGGTATGTCCTTTGGGTAAAATGATGCGTCCATTCGGATGAAAGATCATAACCTTTCAAAGACATCTTTTCTGATTGGACATGTCCGTTCGAAACACCTTTCCAACTCCTATAAATTGACCTCCCATTTCATTTAATTTGATTAATTGATGATAGAGTGGATGATCGAATTCAACTCATTCATAGCATTCGTAAGCATAAAAGCATTCTGCAAATAGAGTTTAGTAAGAGAGTTTCAAAATATCATTTGGTTCGCCGTTTCTCAAAGTTTGTAGTGCTGCTACTTTGAGATATAAAGTCGTTGTATCTTGGGAGACAAATTGTCGATTCTGTGAGCACCAGAATGGGGCAATAATTGTCTTAAAGATAAAGAGTCCAACTCTTGCCTTAACTTCATAATACATAATTTCCTGCACTATCCATCTCATTCATTCCCCACACCTATTATATCATTCATCAACTTCATATTTTTTTAAAAATGATCTTTGTTCTTTTCTTCCTTATAGAATTTATGTTCTATTTAAAAGTTACTTTGTTTCATTTCCTACAATTACATAATTTTCTTTGGTTTTTTCCTTTCGTTATTATATAATCATATTTTGTGTATTTCTCAAAAAATAAATAAATTATTCAAATTTAAACTATAAAACTAAATAATTTTAAATTTAAGTTATAGTAATTAATAGGTATAAAATCGTATATTGAACATACAAATAAATTTAACTTATTCTACTTACTAAATTTACCTAAATTTCATATCTGCTTGAAGCTCATTGATGCGTGCGCATATTAATGTATGTGCATATGTTTTCTCGTGCCTAGGCACAAGGTATTAAAATATATTCATAAAATAGAAATATTAGGGCCATCAAAGCAAGCGTCATGTGTGAGCTTATTTGGGTGACCTCTATGAATTATATTGTTCAACATAAGAAATTACATTTTTTTCATTTAATTTTGGATAAATATATGAATGTTTATCTTTACCAAAAAGATTCAACGAGTTTATTTTCTTAGGTTACCTTTTAGATTTTATTTAAAGGCTTAAATGGATTTTTCATCCTATATCTTTTGTATTTTGATGTTTTAGTCTTTTATTTTTCTAGGGTATCAAATAGGTCCTGTAACTTTTTAATTTTTCACGATTTTGGTCCTTCAATCACCGGAGTTTACAAATATTACCGATTTTTTTTTTTAATTTGGGGCTTTTGTTCCATTAGTCAAATTCCTGCCAGCGTGGAACCAAATTTTCGTCTTATATTTTTTTATATTTTTGGGTTTTAATTCTTTATTTTCTAGTATAGCAAATAGGTCCTGTAACTTATAATTTTTTGCAATTTGCGTCCATTAAATTGACCAATGGAAATAAAAGCCTCAAATTTAGATTTAAAAATTTTGGCATTAATATTTGCAAACTCCAGCGACTGAACGACCAAAATCACAAAAAATTAAAAAATTACAGGACCTATTTGCTACCCTAGAAAGATAAAGGACTAAACTGTTAAAATACAAAAGATACAGGACAAAAAATTATATTTAATCCTTATTTAAATTTAGACAAGTAGATGATTGTTTAACTTTGTCTAGAAAAAAAATCAGATTTTAATTTAATAAAGTAGCTAGGAAGGAACATAATTTAAGTTTATGTTATATTTAATTACACTTTTAATATTATTATAATATATAAAAATTTTAAATTATTTATAAATATATAAATTTATATTTTAAAATTTGAATTATTTATGTTTTTTATATTTTAACGAAAACATAACTATCCCGTGGCTTGCACGGATACTAACTAGTATTATTTTATTTTAGATGCTTATTTGGGCTTATCATTAGAAATAAAATATATTTTTTAAATTCATAGCGAAAACTTCCTGAAGAAGTTTCTAGAAGATTGCTTGTGAAATATTTTTAATCTCATATTACCTCATAAAATATTTTTCGATTGAATATACTCTTTCTTGTGATTTTCTTTTTTTTTTCATCAAAATAACTCTTCAAAATATATACCCATTCTAAAAAATTATATCACATTAAATAACGATAAAGAAAATAACATATCATCCTATTTAAGGGAATTTTTTTTAGTCCACTAACTTGGCTCGAGTTCAATTTTAGTACACTAATTATTTTAATTTTTAGTTTTATACATTATCTTGCACAATTAGTGCAATTAAGTATGATTTAGGGTTTTGGTGTCAATTTACGAGTTAAATGAACGAAAAATGATGATGTGTCAATTAATTGCTTATTTGTTCGGCGAAATGAGACATGTGTGTGTCTTACGTGGGTCTTATGTATAGTAGGCTTCCTACGTGGCAATTAATGGAGGGAAAAAAGAGACACGCACGAATCACGTGCCTCTTCTTTAGTCAAACTTAGAAGACGACCTTCCCATTTTCCCCAACCTTCAGTCAAACCTAGCCCTAATTTTTCCCCATCCCTTCGCCGATGTGATCTGTTTTAGTAAAAGAGGTGACAAAAGGCTTGGATTGAGGCGCAACTATGATGGTTATGAGAGACCTAGAGGTGAATGGCGACCCCCCCCCCCCCTTAATACAATTAGTTTTTTCTGTATTTGTAAGACCAAACAAGGTCATGTTCGTGTTCTGTCAGACCATAAGTAATGATCTTGAGGGACCCGAACCTGGAAAAAGAATATTACTTTGCACTTTAATATTGTATTCTTGTAAGACGTGGTCCTTTAGTGGGCATTGTTCTGTCTATTATTTTGTCAACTGGAATCTGACTTAGACTTGCAATGCTTTTTATTTTAATATTTTTTGTATATTTTATTCTGTTAATATTGGAAAATTACAAATCATGTGGTCCCTGAAGCTATGTTCCGTTGGTTTGTTGGTTTCTGAAGTGTATTTTTTACGTGCCTCTTCCCACTGTTTTTGTGTTTTTTTGTGTTTTATAGCTTATGCCTTTTGTTTTTAAAATTTTTGTGTAGTTCATGTTCTTTTTTTTGCTACGAGTTGACATGGTGTTTTCTATTTTTTATGTTTTTTTTCCCTTATTTTTCAGCCAAAAACAGTGGGTTTATAACAATGAGTATTCATTATGGGGTAATTTCATAGAATCTGACTATGTGAAGGGTCTACCTATAAGTTTGATCACAAAGAATATAAGTTTGTTGGGCTTGGGGTTGAGTTAACTTAGCAACTATGTTGGCATTAAAGGGGAAAAGAATTATTTCATGAAGGATGAAAACATCTTCAAAAGTATCACTACAAATGCAAACTACAAGAAATGTTTGCTAAATTAGAGGATCATGTGGAGGTAGATATATACATAAATGGGCAAGTGGTAGGTGTAGAAGGTGATGGATATGAGGAGGATATGTTATAGGGTGGGGTGAATGATCATGAGTCATCTTCAGGTAGTAAAGATTTTGATGATAGCAATAGTGAATACGAGTATAAGATGGAATCAGAAAAAGATGAAGAGGAAGAGAGGGCAAATGGTGAGTGGGAAGTGGAGGGAGATTAGTTGAAAATATTTTGAAAAAGGCAAATGATGAAGGGAGCAGGGTTGAGGAGACAGATAAGGAAGGGGGCAGGGTATCAGATACCGAAGGGGACTTGGGATGCGAATTTAGTTTGGAGTGATGATGAATTAAACTCAAACAAGGGGTCTGATGCAGATGAAGCAAATAGAGTAACTTTCCCAGTATTCAATCATTCCCTAATTTTGATCCACAAATTGAGTTAGGGATAATATTCAGTACTAAAGATGAATTCAGAACTGCAGTCTCCTCCCTCTCCCCAACACTCTCATCCCTGATTTTAGTCTCCGCCCTCTCCCCAACACCCTCATCCCTATTTTCAGTCATATCTTCATTTCCCTCCCTGTTTCTAGCCTCATCCCTGTCCCCAACACCATTATCCCTATTTTCAGTCTTCTCACACTCCCCAATACCCTATTCATTAAAACCAGCTTCTGATTGAGGCAACTTTTCATTATCTTGTAATGTGTTACCTTGTTCATCCATAGCAAGAATAGGATCAGGCTTTTCTTCTATGTAAATTGAAATTACATTTAAACCCTTCTCTTATCAGATCCCTAATACCCCCATCACCTTCCAATATTTTAATGCCACTGTCTAAAGTATGTCCAGGTGGTGAGTAATATATAGCTATGTTACACCCCTTTCCCCCTTGCTTTTGTGTATATTTCAACCAAGTCATTGTAAAACAACCTCTCCTTATCCACAACAGGATACCAGACTTTAATACCCTCAACATACCTAATAATTGGGACCCATTCTACAGAACCCCCCAACCAAACATATAAATTTGCATAATCCCCCAACACCATGTCTGCAAAAGTTAAAGCAATACCAACATTATTAAATACTATCCCTACTAAATAACAACTATAAAAAAAGGGAAGGGAAATCTGGGACAATGGATTCATTGACAATTCCAATACAAAAATACCCAAACACATACAAAAATGCCAGTAAATGCATTAGCAATTCACCATAAAATATTGCTTACAGTAAAGGGAATAGGGGATTTGGGACAGTAAAAGCATTAACAACTCACTAAAAATAAAGCCTACAGTAAAGGGGATAGGGAATCTAGGACACTGAATATATTACGAATATATTGCAGACACATACACACACATACAAACACTGAATATATTACATAAACCCATAAAGTAAAGGGTGGGGGTTCTGGGACATACATGGGGGACCATGAATTTGTTTTGGGGGACAAGGGGAAAAAGGGGGATAAGAGGACCTACCTCAAGCTTTAAAAATGGGGGACCTCTGCTTGTGCTTCCTGTTCCCTACTCCATTCCATTTCACTTCATATTAAAAACCCTAACTTTCCCCCTTTTGATTTCCTCAGTATCTATCGATCTCTCTCTCTCTGGTCGAAGTTGAAGTGATAGGGGGTGAAGTGAAAGGGTTTTGGTTGACTTAACCCAAAGGGTAAAACGGGAAAGTTGGGCTAACAATTGACGCCGTTATCTTTGACTAACGGAAAGGACACGTGAGTTTTATTTTCAATAACACAGGGGTTTTTGTTCATATAAAAATAACAACACATGAAGGTTTTCTGCAGTTTCATGAAAGCACAGGGGCTTTTTTTGCAATTTATCCATAAAAATATACAATAAGAAATTCATAACAGTACAAACATAACATATAATAGCAATAATATCGATATTAAAAATTCTCTAGTACTTGGATCATGCCCATTAATTTATAGATACTTTAAGATAATCGAGCTGCTTTTTACTGAATAATTAGTTCCTTTTATTATGTTGAATTTCCAACCTGAAATCAAATTGTCACTTGATATTATACTTATTAATTTTATTAGAAGAGGTTGACTTACCGCAAGTAAGGTATGAGAAGAACTTCTTCTATGTCGAAAAGTTAGCTTTGCTTTTGGTGGATCATAGAATAAAAACAAATAATTTGCTCATAAATTTTAACAGTAAATTATACTTTTGGTCCCTATACATTGGGTCAAAATCGATTTTGATCCCTAAATTTTTCGAGGGACGATTTTGAAAGGAATCCTGGATCGTCCCGGGAAATTGCGCGAATGCGGAAGCGCGATATAAAATAAAATACAAAAAATTAAAGCATGCTTTAATGAATTAAAGAACACGCTCAAGGGGTGTACCCTTGAGATTCCCAGGTGTTCGGTGTATCTCATGATTAAAGAACATATAAAAGATCATGGAGGCCATAGGGTAGAAAATTAAAGAGGACGAAAATATTAAACGAGACCTACCCGTTGTCGTTTCGTCTTTAACGGCTACACGCGTTGTTCCCCGTTTTGCACCGAGATCTCGTTCTTGAGACCCTCCAAATCGTGACACACGATCCACCCACGTATCTTGTACGTCGTACTAGCAACGAACAAGTGTATATTTTGGAGTGGATGAATCAACGACGCGTTATCAATTAACGGTATTGATTCATCTAAGTTCTAATGTTCCAAGAACAAGAGAACTAGAAAATAATTTCTTGGAGAGAGTGGAGAGAGAGAGAGCAGACGAGAGAGATGGGAGGGGGGCCGAAATTGTGTGTTGTGTGTGTGTGTTGGAATTTCATCATCCTTCAGTTGTTGGAAACTAGAGGTTTATATAGAGGAGGAGTTTAATCCTCTTTAAACTCCAACTCTAAGAACTCTAATTTGACTAGGATTTTGACCTAGTCAAAGTCCTAGTCAAACTAGTGTTTGACCTAGTCAAACCAATCCTAGCCTTCCATCTCCCCTTTCCATCTCAACCGTTGATTTTAATTTAATGGAATATTTAAATTTCATTAAATATTCCAAAACGCCAAATAAATATAATAAATAAATATTAATATTTATTCTAGGCCCATTAAATCAATTCCCTTAATAAATCCAATTTATTAATTTAATTTCCTTTATCAATTAGAAGGAATTAATTTCTCCAAGAAAATATAGGACCCGATTAAATCTAATTTAATCATTCCTTTACTCCAATATTTAATTTCAAATTAAATACCTAAGTGTGTGTGGATAGTGTGTGACTCTTTAGGTTCACATTTCAGCTAGACTTGGTCGGATTCATAGAATCCGCCCGTTACCATGGGTGGCCATCTAGCAACGGTCCATGGCACTAGAGACTAGGTGAAATAATCGGGGATGAACATTTAGGCCCTAACAGTACACTTGTCCTACTGTCTTCGGTCTCATCACTTAGAGTCTAGGGCACGGAAAATGCAGGTACCCATTTTGGACCAAAGTGTCGGTCTGTCCTTACCAAACGCCGCAAGGGAAACCTTCCCTTCTGTTCAGTTACTGTGGCCACAGATTTTAGGGACAAGACCCAGAGCATACATGAGACTCAACTGTCAATACCTTTGACAGGAGACAGATCCTTTCTTGGAAACTACTGTCACTCTGTACACCCGAGCTGCACTAGACATGGCTTATGACTACTCAAGAGTATTTTGGCAATCTCTCACCATATCTAAGATACAGACCTGATGCGCAGGTAAACTCAGCAGTTCCTCAAGTCAAAGGACTTAACCTGTACCGTTGGAACCGTGAATACGTCATACCTTGCAGACCATACTCAAGGTCCTCCGTAAGACGGTTCCCGCGAGTCACCTCAGTCAGCTGCTTCCTAGCATGCTGACCCACTAACAGTGCTTAGACGACCTTCGTCACCCGTCGATGAAATACGACAACAGATGCTTAGTGCAAGTCTCAAAGGGAATCCTGGTACCCATTTTCGGGATTCCTTGACTTGGAGATTTCCGGACTGATTAGGTAAGACTGATTTCATGGACCTACCTCCAAGCGTAGTCCCAATCCCCGAAATCGATTCTCAGTCCGTGGCTTTGTTTGCGTAGTGAACAGATATGTAAAAGCATATATAAGTGAACGTAAACAAAGTATTGCCATATGAACTTTTCACTTCTTTATTCATAAATGTTTTATCAAACACCTGAAATTGTCTAGACATAGGTTACATATTCCTGCCAAAATTAGCTTACATGGTCACCTATTCTAATAGATTTTGGTTCCTAATCTTTACGAATTATTATGATATTTCTATCTAACCATTAAAATTAAAAATATTAAGTTAGAAAGGAACCGGATGGACCAAATCATAAATTTGTAAAGATTAGGGACCGAGATTGTGCCACAAAAAATTTAGGGACCAAGAACATATTTCAAAAATTCCAAGGACCAAAATTGGTTTTAACCCAAAGTATAGGAACCAAAAGTGTAATACTCTAAATTTTAATCTGTAACCTATCTACTCTCACAAATATTGATTTTTTGCACGCCATCAAACATTATAAACATAAAACTATGTCATATATTTTAATGACAACTTACTATATATATAGTGCAAACTTATTTCTACAAAACTTAATATTGAATTACTGAATATTTTAAAATTAACCATTGCAAATTATCATACTTTAGACATTGAAATAAATTGTTTTATAAGTTTCAAATACTATTTACATTTTCTTATTTAATAAATATATTTTTAGTAAAATAAAAAGTATTAATATTTAAATACATTATGTGAAAGATACTACATATTTGCCCAATGATGTAAATGAATTTCTCTTAGAAAAAATACAATTCATAGTAAATTACGACTTTTGTGATCAAGCTTATGAAAGAAAAAAATAAAAAGAATTATTGCCCATATGTCTAATCCCCATCTTCTCAAGATGTTGCGTATGAGCGCTCTGCGACATAGGCTTTATCAGCGGGTCTGCTGTGTTGTCTGCTGAGTTGACTCGGTCCATCCGGACGTCACCTCTCCCTACCATTTCTCTAAGAAGATGGTAGCGTCTAAGAATGTGTTTGGAACGGTGATGAGATCTCGGTTCCTTTGCTTGCACTATTGCACCGTTGTTATCACAGAAGATGACAACAGGCTCGGTGATGCTAGGCACCACACCCAACTCTTGGATGTAGTTTCTCATCCAAACCGCTTCCTTAGCAGCTTCTGAAGCTGCTATGTATTCAGCCTCTGTGGTGGAGTCAGCAATGGTTGCTTGCTTGGAACTTTTCCAAGCTACTACTCCTCCATTGAGTTTGAATACGTACCCCGATTGAGACTTGGCATCATTGTCATCAGACTGGAAGCTAGCATCGCTAAAGCCTTCCAGAATCAGTTCTCCATTGCCATAGACTAAGAACATCTCCTTAGTCCTCCTTAGGTACTTAAGGATGCCCTTAACAGCATTCCAATGTGCCTCTCCTGCGCAAGACTGATATCTGCTTGTTACACTCAAAGCGTATGCAATGTCAGGCCTAGTGCAATGGACCGCATATTGGATGCTACCTACGGCAGAAGCATAGGGGATGACTTTCATCCTTTCAAGTTCCTCATCAGTCTGTGGGGACTGTTTCTTGGACAACTTGATCCCATGCCTCATGGGAAGGAATCCTCGTTTGGAGTTGTCCATTCGATATCTCTTTAGGACTTTCTGCATATACAAGTTTTGGGTGAGTCCTAACATCCTTTTAGATCTGTCCCTGACAATCTGGATGCCTAGGATGTAGGAGGCTTCACCCAAGTCCTTCATGGAAAACTGGGTTGACAACCATGCTTTTGTGTTTCCTAACATTCTAACGTCATTACCAATGAGTAGAATGTCATCCACATAAAGCTCTAGGAACACTATTGAGCTCCCACTGACTTTCTTGTATACACAAGGGTCAGATTCGTTTTTGATGAAGTCATAACCCCGTATTACTTCGTCAAAGAGAATGTTCCAACTTCGGGAGGCTTGTTTGAGGCCATAGATGGACTTCTGGAGGCGACAGATTTTATGTTCTTCTCCAGTAACCGTGAAACCCTCCGGCTGATCCATATAAATCTCTTCTTCAATGAAACCGTTGAGGAAGGCCGTTTTCACGTCCATCTGCCATATCTCATAGTCATACCATGCTGCTATGGCGAGCAGGATCCGAATGGATTTAGCCATGGCTACTGGCGAGTAGGTATCCTCAAAATCGATCTCGGGTCGTTGACTGTATCCCTTAGCTACAAGCCTAGCCTTAAAGGTTGTGACTTCTCCATCAACGCCAAGTTTTCGCTTGTAGACCCACTTACAGCCCACTGGCTTAACACCTTTCGGTGGATCTACAAGACTCCAAACTTGGTTCTCGTTCATGGAGTTCATTTCGGCTTTCATGGCCTCAAGCCATTTTCCCGGAGTCGATGTCAGACATCGCTTCTCCATATGTCTTAGGATCATTATCCAAAAGATTGGTCGCTACTAGAAAGCCATATCTCACTAGAGGTCTGGACTCTCTAGTGGACCTACGGAGAACGGGAACGTCAGTGGTGACTGTGGGCGTTGACTGTATCGGAGCCGGTGGTTCAGGAACCGGGGCTGGCTGTTCCTGAGGCTGTCCTTCATGCCTAGCATGTTGGACCTCTCGAGGTTGGTCAGCCCTTCGGCTGTCTATCCTGAATCCTCTAAGTGAGGGTTCCGCGGCTGTGTCTGATAGCTGGATTCCATCACTTGATTCCTCATGATCAGCTCATCAGGTTGGATATCCTCCGGGAAGCCTTGCTCCAAGAATACTGCATTTCTTGAAACAAACACATTTTGTTCCAAGGGGTCATAAAAGTAATAACCCGCAGTTTCCTTAGGGTATCCAACGAACCTGCATAAGCTAGACCTGGATTCTAGCTTATCTCCCACTAACCTCTTGACGTAAGCGGGGCTACCCCACACTTTCAAGTAGTTATAGGACGCAGGCTTGCCATGCCATATTTCATATGGCGTTTGGGTCAATGTACTAGTAGGCGCTAAATTCAACAATTTGGTTGTCGTTTCTAGTGCATAGCCCCAAAAGGATAAGGGCAATTCGGTAAAACTCATCATAGACCGAACCATGTCCAACAGGGTTCGATTACTCATTTCAGAGACACCATTTAACTGTGGTGTTCCTGGAGGTGTCCATTCTGATATTATACCATGTTCTTTTAGATAATCTAGGAACTCCGTACTAAGGTATTCACCGCCTCGGTTCGACCGTAGGACTTTAATTTTGCAGTTGGTCTGGTTCTCCACTGCAAGTCTGAATTTTTTAAGCCTCTTAAGAGCTTCAGACTTGTACCTCATTAGGTAAACATAACCATACCGTGAATGATCATCGGTAAAGGTTATGAAGTAGGAGAACCCACCTCGGGCCTGCGTCCTTAGTGGTCCACATACGTCTGTATGGACCAAGTCCAACAGACCTGTGGCAAGCCTACTTTGTCCTACAAAGGGCTTCTTGGTCATTTTTCCTCTTAGACAGGATTCACAAGTTGGTAGATCGCTCAAGTCCCCAACCTCTAGGTTCTTTGAGTCTACCAACCTCTTCATCCTGTCTTGGGATATGTGACCTAGCCTAGCATGCCACAGACGTGCGTTCCCGTTATTATCTAATTTTCGTTTGTGTTGAGTGTTGAGAAGAAATTCGTTTGTTGCAAGAGATAGAGCCCATTATGCAATGTACCAAGTAGATGAGCAATTCCACACCTCATCAAATAAAAGCAATTTTTATTGATTCTAAACTCATAACCACTATTGTCCAACAATGGAATGGAAATGATGTTTTTAATCATACTAGGTACAAAATAAACTTGCTCTAAATCTATGCTAATATTATCACTAATCACTAGAGTGGCGGATCCTACTGCTTCTGCCGAGATGGCCTTGCCATTTCCAAGCTTCAGGATCATGTCCCCCGCTACCCAGTTTTCTGCTTCTTTTCAACACCTGCAAGTTATTGCAAATGTGAGCTCCACAGCCGGTATCTAATACCCAAGAGGCAGAATTAGTGATCATATTAACCTCAATCACATAAATAACTTGGTTCGAGAAGAGTTTGGGGCACTCTCTCTTCCAATGCCCTTTCTCACGGCAGTTGATACATGTGTCATATGCCTTCGACTGTTGCTTGGAGACAACCTTTCCCTTTCCTTTGCCTTTCCCCTCTTTGGCAATGGGAACACTCTTAGTGTTCATAGCTGCTTTGACGGCCTTTCCCTTCCCTTTCTTCTTCTTCCAACGTCCGGCACCTTTTCCTTTCGTATTGGAAGTTGAAGCACCTCCAAACAATACCGAAGGCGTGGACTTCTTAGTCGTTGCCTCGTATTGCACCAACATATTGATCAACTCATGAATGCCCTTCTCAAATGCGTTCATGTTGTAGTTGACGATAAATTGGTCAAAGGAGGGTGGGAGTGACTGAAGGATCACACCTATGTACGTTTCATTATCGAGACCTGCCTTTAGGTCCTCGAGCTTTTCCACCACGGTAAGCATTTTAACCCCGTGCTCTTGTACAGAGGATCCTTCTATCATTTTAGTTCCAAAGAACGCCTTCGTCGCGACATACCTAGTATGCCGGTCCGGGACTGCATAGCAATCCTTAAGGCAAGCCATAATGGAAGGGACATCGTCTAGCCTTTCATATTGCTTCTGAATCTCGTTGGTCATCGAAGCAAGTATGACGCTACGGACCTTCCAGTTATCCTTATGCCAAGTCTCGAACATCTCACGTTCTTCTGGCGTGGATCCTTCCGGCAAGGTCCTAGGGAGAGGCTCGTCCATGACGTAGCCTTGGTTCTCGTAATCTAGGACTATCCTGAGATTGCACAACCTGTCGTTGTAATTTGTTCCATTGAATTTGTTTGTCTCAAGAATGGTGGAAAGTGGGTTCTTAGACATTTTAAAATCTACAATTTAGAAAATAGCACGCGATCAGCAGAAAAATAAAAGACGGTGGTTTGATAAAATAATTAAATGCATGGACTTTAGTCATTTAATCCTCCCACTATTTATACGAAAACACGGTACTCTCAAACGTGATTTTCAGGAAATCCTTTCCTAGTGGGCTTGGGATCCACAGCGATTTTTCCCATACCCCGCTTTTACTATTCGCATGGAAAAGATCCTGTGGGAGGTATTCCATACCATTCTCGTTCCACGAGATCCCCAAAATTATTGCCTCACCCTTTCACATGATCTCGAGGACTCCAAGCGAATCATGTTAATTGGGCGTTAGACCCAACCCAATCGACCGAGCCACAGACCTACTGGTACCCCCACGACTCGTGAGACAGGTAACAGCAGCCCATTTTTCGTTCATGATATGGTGCAGCTTCCTTTAAGTACAATAACGTGCCACAACTCGTGAGACCACGCTATTGACCTAAAGCAGCTTCCTTACTATGCCATGGATTGGAAGGCATGGACAAACTCCTAGAGTTCATGTCCATTTTGTTTAGGGTCTAATATTTTGACATTGGTCCAACCAATGTGAGAGTAGTAAATGACCGAGATCTCAAATAAATAAACATTCACACATACATCCATAATGCGTAAATTAAACCATCCATAGCAGTTATATGATAAATAAAAGCCCATTCATCCATCATAATAACCACATGCAAAATTAAAGCCTAGCACGCACCTGTTGGATGATCACGAGCCCAAATCCTATGCGACCCACTGAGCCCGCAGTGGATCTATGGTCAATCTAGGGTTGGTCCTATACTATTACATTAATAGTAACCCAATCATCATGCTGATGCGCCTTGGTCTCTTTTCTCTTTCTTCACTTCATGGAAAACTCCAAGGGACCTCCCGTCTGGGCTCTCCATGTGGTCCTTCCTTCTTCTCCACCAATTACAAAAATAGAAACCTCACTCCTAGTCTACTCTCATTACATATTAAAAAAAGAAACCCAGTGAAAACCCGGGGGAGTACATAAGGAGGGAGGTAGAATGCCTTATTATTTCAAGGCAACTAGAAAGAGAGAAGGAGAAAGCAGTAAAAGAGGCACACAGGCCCAACAGAAAATAAACCATACATTCGGTCTAAGGCTCGTGATCATCCCTTTCCATCCAACACATATAATCACATGATCTAATCATATAATTACAATATACAAAAACCACATGATTTCCAATCATAAATATTCAAAATAATAAAATAAATGAATATGTGCATAAAGTGTGAAAAATAAAACACAAATATTGGTAATAATATTTTCTCGTCTTAGGAAAATCTTTCCTCATTATTTTAAGTAAAATAACCCCGGGATTCCAAATCCAATTTATTTTACTCCTAAAATAATGTCTTTAGAAAATTAGGCATAATTGAACCTAAAAAACGATTTTTTCAGAATTAATTCATAATTAAAACCGAAAACAATTTAAAAAATAAAAAAAAAACACTACTAGGGTTTTTAAACCCTAGCAGCCGCCGCTGCCGTCGGCAGCGGCCTGCCAGCGCGCGCACAGGGCAGCAGGCTCAGCCTGCCGCCCCTGCGCGCGCGCTTGGCCGGCAGCGTGCTGCGCGGCCTGGCGTTCCGGCAAGCCGTCGCGCGTGCAGGCTCCCTTGCCTCGCGCGCGCGCTGGCCTACTGGCTGCCGGCCGCGCCCCTGCACAGTGCGCGCGCAGACGTGCACTGGGCACGCCTGCCGGGCGCGCGCGCGTAGACACCTCCGTCCGCGTGCGTGCGCACCTGGCGGCGCTGCCCGGTGTCCGTCCGCGCGCGCCCGGCAGACACCCTCGTGTGCGTGCGCGCGCGCCTACGCGCAGCTACCCTGGCTGCGCGCTGCCTCTGCGCGACCGGCTGGGCGGGGGCGTAGGCTTCCCTTGCCTGCGCGTGTCTACCCTGCCGGCAGCGCGCGGCTAGCCCTCCCGGCTGGCCGGTTGCGGCGTTTCTCGTTTTCCGTTCAATTATTCCACCCCGTTTTCCAAGAAAAACAGAAAAATACCAATATTTAGAAATTCACACAAATCGAAAGCCATAAAACGACATGCTTTAAAATCAAGAAAATCAAGATTTAATTAAAAAACATGCCAATATCACGTTTCATGCTTAAAACGCTCATAAACCCTAGGCCTATACACCGAACCGGGCTCTGATACCACTAAAAGGAATCGTGGATCATCCCGGGAAATTGCGCGAATGCGGAAGCGCGATATAAAATAAAATACAAAAAATTAAAGCATGCTTTAATGAATTAAAGAACACGCTCAAGGGGTGTACCCTTGAGATTCCCGATTGTTCGGTGTATCTCATGATTAGAGAACATATAAAAGATCATGGAGGCCATAGGGTAGAAAATTAAAGAGGACAAAAATATTAAACGAGACCTACCCGTTGTCGTTATTGTCTTCAACGGCTACACGCGTTGTTCCCCGTTTTGCACCGAGATCTCGTTCTTGAGACCCTCCAAATCGTGACACACGATCCACCCACGTATCTTGTACGTCGTGCTAGCAACGAACAAGTGTATATTTTTTGAGTGGATGAATCAACGACGCGTTATCAATTAACGGTATTGATTCATCTAAGTTCTAATGTTCCAAGAACAAGAGAACTAGAAAATAATTTCTTGGAGAGAGTGGAGAGAGAGAGAGCGGACGAGAGAGATGGGAGGGGGGCCGAAATTGTGTGTTGTGTATTGTGTGTTGGAATTTCATCATCCTTCAATTGTTGGAAACTAGAGGTTTATATAGAGGAGGAGTTTAATCCTCTTTAAACTCCAACTCTAAGAACTCTAATTTGACTAGGATTTTGACCTAGTCAAAGTCCTAGTCAAACTAGTGTTTGACCTAGTCAAACCAATCCTAGCCTTCCAGCTCCCCTTTCCATCTCAACCGTTGATTTTAATTTAATGGAATATTTAAATTCCATTAAATATTCCAAAAGGCCAAATAAATATAATAAATAAATATTAATATTTATTCTAGGCCCATTAAATCAATTCCCTTAATAAATCAAATTTATTAATTTAATTCTCTTTATCAAATAGAAGGAATTAATTTCTCCAAGAAAATATAGGACCCGATTAAATCTAATTTAATCATTCCTTTACTCCAATATTTAATTCCAAATTAAATACTTAAGTGTGTGTGAATAGTGTGTGACTCTTTAGGTTCACCTTTCAGCTAGACTTGGTCGGATTCCTAAAATCCGCCCGTTACCATGGGTGGCCATCTAGCAACGGTCCATGGCACTAGAGACTAGGTGAAATAATCGGGGATGAACATTTAGGCCCTAACAGTACACTTGTCCTACTGTCTTCGGTCTCATCACTTAGAGTATAGGGCACGGAAAATGCAGGTACCCATTTTGGACCTAAGTGTCGGTCTGTCCTTACCAAACGCCGCAAGGGAAACCTTCCCTTCTGTTCAGTTACTGTGGCCACAGATTTTAGGGACAAGACACAGAGCATACATGAGACTCAACTGTCAATACCTTTTGACAGAAGACAGATCCTTTCTTGGAAACTACTGTCACTCTGTACACCCGAGCTGCACTAGACATGGCTTATGACTACTCAAGAGTATTTTGGCAATCTCTCACCATATCTAAGATACAGACCTGATGCGCAGGTAAACTCAACAGTTCCTCAAGTCAAAGGACTTGACCTGTACCATTGGAACCGGGAATACGTTATACCTTGCAGACCATACTCAAGGTCCTCCGTAAGACGGTTCCCGCGAGTCACCTCAGTCAGCTGCTTCCTAGCATGCTGACCCACTAACACAGCTTAGACGACCTTCGTCACCCGTCGATGAAATACGACAGCAGATGCTTAGTGCAAGTCTCAAAGGGAATCCCGGTATCCATTTTCGGGATTCCTTGACTTGAAGATTTCTGGACTGATTCGGTAAGACTGATTTCATGGACCTACCTCCAAGCGTAGTCCCAATCCCCGAAATCGATTTTCAGTCCATGGGCTTTGTTTGCGTAGTGAACAGATATGTAAAAGCAGATATAAGTGAACGTAAATAAAGTATTGCCATATGAACTTTTCACTTCTTTATTCATAAATATTTTATCAAACACCTGAAATTGTCTAGACATAGGTTACATATTCCTGCCAAAATCGGCTTACATGGTCACCTATTCTAATAGATTTTGGTTCCTAATCTTTACAAATTATTATGATATTTCTATCCAACCATTAAAATTAAAAATATTAAGTTAGAAAGGAACCGGATGGACCAAATCATAAATTTGTAAAGATTAGGGACCGAGATTGTGCCACAAAAAATTTAGGGACCAAGAACATATTTCAAAAATTTCAAGGACCAAAATTGGTTTTAACCCAAAGTATAGGAACCAAAAGTGTAATACTCCAAATTTAATCTGTAACCTATCTACTCTCACAAATATTAATTTTTTGCACGCCATCAAACATTATAAACATAAAACTATGTCATATATTTTAATGACAACTTACTATATATAATAGTGCAAACTTATTTCTACAAAACTTAATATTGAATTACTGAATATTTTAAAAATAACCATTGCAAATTATCATACTTTAGACATTGAAATAAATTGTTTTATAAGTTTCAAATACTATTTACATTTTCTTATTTAATAAATATATTTTTAGTAAAATAAAAAGTATTAATATTTAAATACATTATGTGAAAGATACTACATATTTGCCCAATGATGTAAATGAATTTCTCTTAGAAAAAATACAATTCATAGTAAATTACGACTTTTGTGATCAAGCTTATGAAACAAAAAAATAAAAAGAATTATTATAACTTTTTTATTTTTTTCGTAAAAAATAAATTTAACAGTATTTGAAACTAATAAAAAGTGAAGATATTTATATTTCTAAATTATATGCTAAGAATACATAGATAATAAGGAATTGAAAACGCTACAAACATAAAATATAATAACATAATATACATAATGAAAATTTTCTTATAGTTGTGTATGTGTCTATAGATTATCATAGATACTGTAAAATGATTAAATTACTTTATAATGAATGATTCCTTCTGCATGTCAGGTTGAATTTTTTTATCCTAAACTTCTAAATTAGAAAATAAATGATAGTGACAAAATAAGTAAATACTCAAAATTAATAACACGAGCAAATACATAAGTTAATTATAAATTTAAAAAACTTTTAAGAAGTAAATATAAGAATACTTCTGAGAGAATTACACTTTTGGTCCCTCCATAATACCATTAAAACACTTTTGGTTCCTCCATAATACCATTAAAACACTTTTGGTCGCCCTTCATTCGCGAGTTACACTTTTGGTCCCAATTAGACATATTTTTTAACACTTTTGGTCCTACGTGCGTTTTCCGTTAAGTTGCGCATGTGAGGCTGGTTTTGGGGGGAAAGTTGTTACATTTTAGCTCCTAAATTGGTTGGCCTTGACTATAAAGTCATTTTAGCACCAAATCCTCTCTAAAAAAATTACAACCCTATCTCTATTCTCACTTTCATAATTTGACCGAAATTTTGCTGCTCAATAACTTCAAAGTCATATTTCTATCCATGAGTAGAAATTATTTAAATAGTGATTTTTTATTGATTTCTAGCCATGAGTAGAGGCTAATTTATTTAAAAAAAACACAAAAAAATAGAAAAACCAACAAACAGTATTAGAAATCAGAACTTCACAACCATCCCACAACATCAAATTATTAGTACAGAAAATCAACAACATTACATTATCATCATCCAAAATAGTTTATAGAAAACAAAACTCACAAAAATCAACATTACACTATATTATCAAATCGGCCAAATCAGTATTTTAATAACTTCGACTCATGGCTAGAAATTTGATTTTGAAGCTATGAACAACAAAATTTTGATCAAACTATTAAAGTGAGAATATGGATGTGGTTGTAATTTTTTTAGAGAGGATTTGGTGCAAAAATGACTTTATAGTGAAGGCCAACCAATTTAGGCACCAAAATACAACAAACTTCCCCCCAAAATCAGCCTCACATGCCCAGAACGTGCATTTTCCGTTAACCCTGAACGAAGAGTTGATGGTAGGAGCAAAAGTGTTAAAAAATGTATCCAATTGGACCAAAAGTGTAACTCGCGAATGAAGGGGGACCAAAATTATTTTAGTGGTATTATGGAGGGACCCGAATACTTCATGCTGGATTGCCCACTAAAAAAAAGTAAAAAACATAATATTTAAAAGATGAAGAAAAGAAGTTTAACTAAAACACAAAAATAAAAATACATAAGCGATCTGAAATTGGACTTTAAAAAGCAAAGGAATAATAAAGAAATCATTTGACTATGCATCTGGAAGCTAGAAATGGTCTATGAGGTTGCCACTTACATTTACGAAAAATATACTATAATATTATATATTGAGACATCTTGTTATTTTTAGAAAAAATTATAAATAAAAATTAAATTAAAAAAGCATATATTTATCAAGTATGATCATCATTTCGTATTCCAGTAAATGCAAACCTATGAAGCTTACTATATTATTCCTAAAGTTTTGATAGAGCAACATTTACGAAATGATTTCACTAAGGATAAAAATATACTCAAATTTCATATGGGAGAAGATGATAAATAAAATTTTATAACATAAATGTTAAATGGAATAGTGGCCTATGATTTTTCAAACCTGAAAAACAATAGAAGATTAAAAGTCAAATTCAATCGTAAAGCTAAAAAAAACAAAAATACACATTAATTTGAATGAAAAATAAAAACGTATTTTTATCAGTATTAATGAACCAATAAAAATTATCAAAAAAAATATGTTAATAAAATAACTAATTGCAAAAAATAATGATTTAACCTTATTGAAAATAAAAAATCTGCATGAGATATACGAAGAGATTAAGATTACACTACAAAAAAATACGAAATACAATGGATATAAGACGGTTTTTTTTTTTTTTCTGTTTGGAACGGTAATTACATCACTGAATTTTTTTTATCCGCTATTAGGAACGGTTATGGAATGGGCAGCCATCTGTTGAAACGAGTGGCGTTCCTAATATTTAGGAACGGACATACCTTGACCGTTCCTAAATTGAAACTATTTTTGGCATACAACGTGAATACCGCTCCTAATTACCTTTGTGTGTATGAATATATATTTTGTGTATTTGAAAAACCTTGTTAATGTTTGGAACAGTCACATCAAACGTAACTCGCGTAATTTGGAACAGTAGTTGGAACACTGATTGAAGCGGACCGCATATATTGGAGATACATTTCTGCATTGTTTCTGGAATACAAATTGAAACAGTTCACCATAAGTTTGGGGACAGATTTAGGAACGGTCTTAGGAACACAAGTAGACCTTCTTTGCTAAGGAACATAGGAACGGATTTATAATCTTTATTTGGAATACGCCTTTGGACCAGTTTTAACTATCCTATTTAGAACGGTAACCATACCACGAAATCATTGAATTTGGACTAATTTTAGGAACGGTCGTGCCCTAATTTGGAATTCGTTTTTATACTGTTTTAGAACAATTGTCCCCTAATTTGGAATTTTTTTTATACGGTCCTAGGAACGGTCGGCTCGTTAAGCCAGTAACAAGTTGGAACGGTTATTTCGATTTTTATGCGCTCCATGACCGTCTAAATGCCGTTCCTAAAAAAATGAATTATTAAATTATTTTTTATATTAAAATATATATTAAATTATTAATAATATTTTTGAATTTGTTTATATAATTACTAATTAATTACCAAAAAATCCATAATTTGGAAGTAAAAACTATATTAAATAAAAATATTATCCAATTTCATTACAAAAATATAAAAAAATCCTAAATCTACACCCCGTCCCCCTCGTCCTGCTCCATATCGTCATCGTCTGGAGGGGGGGTCTGTAGGAGGCCGTGACGGCCAGCAATGCAGTTATTGATCTGCAGGATTTTCATCATACCTATCATATCCACCATCATCTCCTCTAGCCGGACCATGCTATCCTCCAAGTTCAACGCTGGCGGTGGTGGTGGCGGGGGTGATGGCGAGGTAAAGATCTGACTAAGGCCGTGGACCTCAGAACCAAGATCGAATATTCGGCCCTTCTTCTTGCCCCCGACTGCAGCCAGCCACAACTCTTGCTCGGTCTGCGCCACGAGCCCTCCGATTTGTCCGGACGATCCCCAGGATCGGCCGTGGCTTGAGATTGGTGATCCTCCAGCAACTTTTAGAACGTCTCCTGCAAAAATAGTAAATTATTATTATTATTATTATTATTATTATTATTATTATTATTATTATTATTATTATTATTATTATTATTATTTCCAAAAATCAAAAGAAAATAAATTAGAAAAGGTAATTCAAAGCTTACCGCCACCTCCGCTACCCTCGGGCCGCTCCAGCCACCGTCAGCCTTCTTCTTGTAGCATTTGGAGAATAACTCCATCTGCTTGACTGGCCGACCGAGCTGCGTCTCCTGTAAAAACAAATGAGGAAAAGTTATTACAATTTTAATTTAATAATGATGATGAATACTTGTAAACAGATAAAATTTCTTACCATCTTCCTTTTGTGCATACCGATGGAGGTAGAACCCCCGCGGTACACATTAGAGGATGCGGTTGGGTTGGCGGACCGATTAGCATTATTCTTGGCTCACTCGTCCTTGAACTCCTTGCTATCCCAGTACAGCATGAGCTGTCGCCAGACTTCGTTCGCCAGCCAGAGAGGCTTCACCAGAGACTGTCTGGCAAGGACGAACCTCTTGCGGAGGAACTTCCGCGCAAACATGTGGAAGATTTTGAACATGGACTTGTCGTCACAGTCCCATCAGTACGTCATCTGTAAAAAACATTGTTAAAATATTTAATATAAAAATTTAATTAATACCGTTAAACCGAAATTGATGTTACCTTTAGACTCTCGAGCCAGAAAGGCTGGTACTCTGGCGGCAACTTGCGCAAACAGTCCCAACGGTGGGGATAGTGTCCTCGCACCACCGCGAACATGCGCTCCTGTATCTCCTGGTCAACCCTGAAATCATATAATAATTAGTGTGATATAAAAATAATAATTTAAATTACAGAAATATTTAAATATATATATATATATACCTGGCGTCGGCGAGTGTGATATACTAGCTCGCGGATGGTAGGGGGAATGGTGAGGCAGGTGGGGGTAGTGGGGGTGGGGCATCCCATGGACGGGCCGGATCTACTGCTGGTGCTGGAGTAGATGGTCCGGCAGCGTCCTCGACAGGTGCAGTAGTAGACGGATCGGGCTGCAGATCCAACCTTGGTGCTGCAGGTGCCTGCTCTGCCGGTGGTGGTGGTGGGGGTGGTCGGAAATACTGCTTCCCCACCCTCGGAAGCAACACCCGCCGGCGGTGTGGCCGCTGAGCCACGACCACGACCGCGACCACGTCCACTTCCTCGAGGTGGGAAATCCTGATCAGACATGATCTACATGTTGAAATTGAAATGAAGGCTTGAGATAGTTAAGTTTGTATAAGATACTCGTAGTACGGTGCAGCTACTTCACAATTACACAACACGTATGTCTCGATAACATGAAGTTCCTCACCGCTCAACCATCTCTTCTTTGAGGCTCCATTTGCTCGGCTCGGGTAATTGAAAATGGACCGGACTATTCAATCGTCGTTGCTCATGAGATCATCATTCCTACCGGGTCTGTTTCACTTGCAAAGAATGTGCGGTTCGAAGTAGTGAGAGGAGAAAAGCCCGATTTCTTTGACAATATAAGCCTCTACAATTGACGCCACGACATGTGCTTTGTTTTTCACCTTCTTCTTCAAATCGCGCAGGAATCTATATATTCGTACGAGTATTTATTAAAATACAAATTAATTGCCACTTAAAAAAATATATTTAACAGTAAATTTTCTAGTTTACGTAGTTAATTACCTCTCAAATGGGTACATCCACCTGTATTGCACGAGCCCCCCAACGCGTGCCTCATATGGAAGGTGAACAATTAGGTGCTCCATTGAGTCGAAAAAAGGAGGAAATATTTCTTGACGTTGCAAAGGATGACGGCTACAGTGTCTTCCAATTCTTTTACCTTGGCCACATCTAGTGTTGTTGAGCATAGGATCTGGAATAGAGGGCTCACTTCCGTCAAGGCCCCCCACACGTGCTCTGGAAGCATTTCACGGAAGGCAACCCAAATCAACTTTTGCATGAATAAATGACAATCATAGCTCTTCATGCCGTGCATCCTTAACTCCTTCATGTCGACGCAATGGGCCAAGTTAGAGGCATGCCCATCAGGAAACCTAAGACAACGAATTCACTCATATATCTTCTTCTTTTGATCCTTCGTCAGTGTATATACCGCTTTGGGCATCACGTTCGGTCTCCTTTCGTCCACCTCAAGCTCCGGCCGATTATATATGATCTTCAGATCCTTCTGTGCATTCAGATTATCCTTCGTTTTCCCCTTGATGTCCATCACAGTATTGAATATATTATTGAACACATTCTTCTCAATGTGCATGAGACCAAGATTGTGTCGTATCAGATGCACCCCCCAGTATTCAAGCTCCCAAAAAGATGCTTTTCTTCGTCCACTTATGATCGACACAGTAGCCTTCCGGTTCACTCAACGGTTGTTCGACTGCAATACTAAACGCATTGACACGGGTTCGGATCTTTTCTCCAGTCAGCCTCGGATGTGCAACCTTCCTCTCCATTCGATTTTTAGTGAAGGCTTTCTTGTTCCTACGATAAGGATGATCTGGTGGGAGGAACTTCCTGTAGCTGTCAAAATAGCATGCCTTCTGACCGTGCTGTAAATAGAATGCCCGTGTGTCCTCCATACAAACTGGACACCCCATAACAACAGCAGTACTCCATCCAGACGCCATCCCATAAGCGGGAAGGTCGTTCACTGTCCACATCAATGCGGCTCGCATCATGAATGCCTGGTTTGTTACAGTGTCATGCGTACGTACACCCACATGCCACAAATTCTGCAACTCCTCGATCAACGGTTCCAAGTAGACATCGATAAGACGTTGGGGATTCAATGGGCCAGGGATCACCATCGTTAGGAACATATACTCAGACTTCATGCACATTCCTGGTGGGAGATTGTACGATGTAAGTATCACGGGCCAACATGAGTAAGTTTTACCATACTAGCCATGCGGTGCAAACCTATCCGTGCACAACCCAAGTCTAACACTACGGGGCTTAGCTGCAAAATTAGGATACGTCCGGTCAAAATGCTTCCAAGCCTCTGCATTGGACGGATGACACATGGATCCTTCCTCAATCTGATGGCTCGCATGCCGAGTCATATGCTCTGCAGTAGCCTTCGATGAATACAACCTCTGCAGTCGAGGGGTAAGCAGTAGATACCTAAGAATGGCATACGGGGACTTCTTGCGTCTAGGAAATCTGTCCCTGGTGGGCTTGTACCTAGCGTCTCCACAAAACTTGCAATATTCCAAATCGACATCGTCCTTCCAGTACAACATGCAACCATTTTTGCACGCATCAATCTTCTGAACTGGTAAACCCAATTCTCTTATCAATTTCGTCGTGTTGTAATAATCGGCGGGGAAAGTGTGATCGCGGGGCATTACAGTATCAGCCCACTGGCACAAGCGATCGTATGTATGCTCGAAAAAAAAAACCCCTTCCACCTTGATATTCACCGAAGAAACAATTGACGCCAATTGAGAGGTGGTGCAGCCGTTCCACAACGGTTGGTCCGCAGCATGAACTACATCAGAAAAACGATCTGACGAGCCAGACACACAATCATAGGGCCCCGAATCGTAATATGAACTAGGACCCACATCAGATGGACAATACCGAGTACCATCATCAGCCGGTCCTCCTGGTTATACGAAGACCAGAAAGACGGCCCGGTGGCATCGAATACCATCCTCTGCGCCCAATCCATCTTAACCGCATCACCCCAATTCAAACTACCCTCCTCCTGAACGGGTGGCATTTGCTGTTGATGCACAGGGGGCGCTGTCAATGCTTCAAAGTATTCCTGTACCCTCTCCTTACCATGCAAAGTCCAATTATAATACTCCGTCATAAACTCTTTCATACACAAGTCGAAATTTACCTCATCTGGTGTTTTGAACCGTTCGTTTTTGCACTTTCGGCAGGAACACCTAATCTTCTCCCCGTCCATATATGCACGCTGAGACTGGGCCCGTTCTAAAAATGTTGTAACACCATCCTCAAACTCTGGCATCACACCCAACATGTCTCGATCATATATTCATCTCCTCAACTGTCTTAACATGATTGGTCCTACGTACACAAGCAATTCACAACAGTAATTAAATGACCAGAACAAATTATATATATATATATAATTAACCATTAAAGAATTTCAATTTCTTACCTGAGCAAAATACCTTTCAAGATAAATGCAAAATTCGCGCAGATAGTTGATATTTTTGATTTTACGTATAAAGAATCAAGAGGGGGAGTTAAAACAAATGAGTTGAAGAGTAATTATAAGAACAATTAAAATGAAGGGGGACATATATATAGAATAATATTTGAACGGCCATTAGAATATTATTTGGCACACTAAACTAGTCATTGAAATATAGCCGTTGCTCCAACATTAGGAACGGTCTCTGGAACGGACATAATAACGGTAAAGTTACCGTTGTAATATAGCCGTTTGTGCATATTTGGATAAATACACAGTAAATATTTAATATAGATAATTGGATAATATTTCTAACCAATGAAAATTTTTTGTAGTAACTAAAAAACTCAAAATTCTAAGAATTGAGAATTGAGTCAAAATTGGCTTAATTGTGACCAAATTTCGTTTTCTATATGTATAGATATATATATATATACTAGCATGAACCCCGTGCTATGCACGGGAATTTATAAATTCTAAAGTATTTTTATAAATTCTAAATTACATAATGGTATGTCATATTTTAATTAATAACCATCTTACTTTATACGATAGTGCAAAATTACTTGTACAAAACTCAATATTAAATTCTTTACAAAGTTTATTTATGAAACATTTTGAAAATAACAATAGGATATTATAATATTTTTACACATTCAGAAAATTTATATATTTTCTTATTCAATTAATTATACTCTTACTAAAATAAAAATATTAGTATTAAAATACATCATTTTATAGTTACTATCATATTACCTTGTGATACAAATTCCCCTGAAAAAATACGATCGAATTAAATGATCTTTTAATAAAAATTCTGGAACGAATAATAATAATAAAAAAAAAGCATTAGTAATATTGAAAAAGAAAAGCTAACCATATCTTAAACTAATAAAATAGTAAAAATGTATATATATATATATATATTTCTAATTTATATAGTACTAAATACAAATATATAATGAGAAAAATTTGAAAATGGTACAATCATGACATATATAATTAAGGGGACTGCTATAAGCCTATAGCATATTAATACGGTCATTTTTTTTTATTTTTTAATAAAATTTAGTAGTTATAATTTCCTACTTATATGTTTTATCTTTGTAATTATAGCTAGCTTTTCTTTCTCTTGCTAACCTTTCTTATCAATGTATTGAGGCTTCTAGAAAAATATTTATTAAAATTAATTATTAATTTATTTTTGTTCAACTCGTTCTTTTGTTTTCATATAAATCTTTCGACGTTTAGGATTTATTTACGCCAATGAAAGTATTTTTATTCTAATGGCCGATGATAATGTTGCTATATTTTGAGATTTAATTAAACTTAGTTATTTATGTTTATTTGTACTTATTTTATTTTGTCATTCATGATAATTAATTTACTCCTTATTTTTTTCGTTCAAAATTTTGAAATGATATTGAGATTTTGAAATTATTTTAAATTTTTATTATTTTTTTAATCGTCCATCTTTTTTTTACCATTTCGGTTGTCTTTCTTATAACTCATTAGAAATAAGCTTATATGTTTGCTTTATATTTAATTTTTTAAATAAGAAAGATTATTTTAGATTTATGTATCTTTTAATATGATTTTAGATGGAAGATGAATTATATAATACAAACAATATATTCAACTAATTTTTTATTTTTTTATATGGGGCTGACTATATGTAATATATATATATATATATATTAAATAGAATGTCATAATTGTTTGAAAGTAATCCTCATAAAATACAAATGTTAGTAAGTACAAATATATATTGTATATGTAGAAAAATATCTTTATCAATAATAACCAAAATAGATTAAAAATAAGAAACTATTATGTTTTACCTATTAAAAATAAAAATTCTATTTATATAAAAAATTTATTTATAACATAATATATTATAAATAAAATTATTTAATTTAAAAAATATAAAGTATATGACCGTGCATAGCACGGACCTACACTAGCATGAAACACGTGCTATGCACGGGAATTTATAAATTCTATAGTATTTTTATAAATTCTAAATTACATAATGATATGTCATATTTTAATTAATAACCATCTTACTATGTACATAGTGCAATTTGTTTATAACAAAACCCAATATAAAATTCTTTGCTAAGTTTATTTATAAAATATCTTGAAAATAACAATAGAATATTATCATATTTTTTCACATTGAAAAAAATTATATATGTTTTTCTTATTCAATTAATTATATTTTATTAAAATAAAATATAGTATTAAAATACATCAGTTTAAAGTTACTATCATATTACCCTATGATACAAATTCCCCCAAAAAAATATGATCGAATTAAAATGGTCGTTTAATAAAAATTCTAGAAGTAATAACTAACAAAGCATTAGTAATACTACAAAAAGTTAAATAATATCTTAAACTAATTGAACTGTAAAGTTATATATATATATATATATATATATTTCTAAATTATATGGTATCAATACAAAATACAATAAGAATTTTTAAAATGGAACAGTCATCACATATATAATTAAGGGGAAATTACAATTTTAGTCTTTGTAACTTAAGGGGGTGGCATTTTTTGCCCTACAAGAACTGATTTTGCAATTTAGTCCTGTTACTTTAAAATTTTTGGCAATTTTAGTCATTTTTCGGTCAATTTGACTATAAAATTGCATGTGATCTGCACATGATCGAATTAAATTGCAAATTTAGTCCTATAAATTCATTCATGCAGGAATAAAATGCCAACCCCCTAAATTATAGGACTAGCATTGCAATTTAATTGGGCTATATGCAAGTCACATGCAATTTTCCCAAATTGGCTGAAAAAAGACTAAAATTGCCAAAATTTTAAGTTTACACGACTAAAGTGTGAAAATCAATTCGTATAGAACCAAAAATGTCACCCCAACTAAACAAAAAATAGTAATCGTAAATACTCAAAACAATAAGAGCAAATAAATAAGATATAAGATTATAAAACTTTTAAGAAGTAAATATAAGAATACATCATGGTAATTCTCCATTAAAAAATAGTAAAAAGTAATATTTAAGAAATGAAGAAAAGAAGATTCACTAAGCTACAAAAAGAAAAATGCATAAACGGTGTGAAATTGGACATCAAATAGCAAAAGAATAAAACAAAATCGTTTGGTAATGCATCAGATAAAGAAGCTAGCGCTGGTCTATCAGGTTACCCTTTGCATTAATGAAAAATATACTATCATGTTATACATGCATAGAGAATCGTTTATTATTTAAAACAATTATAAATAAAATTTAAAATTGAAAAAAATCATATATATATCAAGCATAATCATTCTTTTGTATTGCAATAAATGTAAACATATGAAGCTTATTATACATTTAATGCTAAAATTTTGATAGAGAAACATTCACAAAATTATTTCACTAAGAAAACCAAATATTCATATGGGAGAAGATGACAAAATATATTTTGTAACATAAGTTTTTAAACAGAGCAATGACCTATGATATTTCAAACCTGAATAACGAAGAAAGAGTAAAAATAAAATTCAATTATAAAAAAACTAAGAAAAAAACATTAATTAGAATGCAGTTCAAAGACTTACTTTATCAATACTAATTAACCAATAAACAATATAAAAAAAATAAGGTAATGGAATATCTCAATTGCAAAAAATAATGATTCCACCTAATTAAAATTAAAAATTTACTAAATGTGATATACTAAGAGATTGATATAAGTTTAGTGAGAAAAAAATATATGATTAAAATAAATAGAAAAGATTTTTTTTGTATAAAAAGTTAATCCTAAAATTTGAAGGTAGAATCTAGTATAGATAGATACTGATATCGGAGATAAGATTTTGTTAGATAAATACAGATTTAATTTTAATTTAAAATAGATAAAATTTCTAGCCAATGAGATTTTTTCTTAATAATTGAAAATTTTAAAATTACCAAAATATAGTATTTAGTCAAAATTAATTTGATTTTGGTCAACTATCATTTTGTTATATATATAGATATAGATAGATATAGATATATAAATTTTTAATTCCAAAGCTTGCGAAAATTCCGGCAAGTCTAAATTCTTTTGTGTTTAAAAAATAGACAAGCCCCCCCCCCCCCCCTCCCTTGTTCTTAAATCGAACTCACTTACCCCTCTCTGCTAAATATACTTAAAGGTGATAGTTTTTGTTTTTTTATTAATTGATCGTTATGCCCTTATCTATTATATAATATTTCTTATTATGATGACAATTGGATCTTTTTTTAATTGTATAAGAGCCGGAGAATTTAACCAATTGATCTCAACAGTTGATTTAAACAAATTTTAAATATATATTATATGAATAATTTAAAATAAATAATAAAAATAAAAAATAAAAATAAAATATTCAATAATTAACCCATCATTCCCCCCCCCCCCCCCCCACAAATCCTCCCCCCGCCCTCCCGATCCGCCATTGCAGTGCGGCGTCGCCCCATTCTAAGCGACCGCATATTGAAGATTTGGGCGATAGCTATTGTTGTACCCCACAGGAAATCTGAGCAACCACGGCGGTTGCCCCAGGAGAGATCTGGGCGACGACATTTCATTGAGCCAGCCTCACCGTCCTCCCCAGCCCAGATCTGGGCGACTGGCCTTCGCTCGGAACAACACAAAAGGGGGCAATGGTAGCGATCGCCCTCAAATACTTATAACATTAATTTAAATAAATATAATTTATTTAATACTTTTAATTAAATAATAATTTAAATTAGTTAATAGTGTATATTTTTTATTATTAATTAAATTTATATTTGTTATATAATATATTTAAATTTAAAAATAAATTTAGTATATTAATTTTTGTGATTTAATTTAATTTTTTAATTTAAATTTTAAAACTTTAAAAAATTTATAATTTTTTGTATTGTTAAATAATATATTTAAAAAATATTTAATATTTTTAGATCGATGAAAATGCAAAAAAATCACTCAAACAAGCTAAAAATAAGTAAAAAAAAATGCCCAAGATTATTATATGGTCACAATAATAGCATTTTAGTCATAAATGCCCCAAAAAATCATGCAAGGACGCCAAAACATTCCCCAAAGCACACCTCTTGCGAGTTTTCTACACATTCTGTTAGTTTCTAACAGAAGGGGGGCTTCGCGCTGAGTTTTACAAAAATACAGAGGGGTAAATTGAAGTTTAGATTAAAAATAAAATAGGGTAAATTATATCTACACCCCCTGTGGTTCAACATAATTACAATACATCCTTAGTAGATGAAAAATTATATTTACCCTCCCTATGGTTTGTTCTGTCTTACATTTAACTCCATCGGTAAGGTCTAGTGAATTTATCACATGTTATTTCAAAATTACGCCTGATAAAAAGTTTGACTATAATTTGACCGATTTTTCGGACCAAAATTCCCATTGGATCAAATTGTAATATTTTAAAATATTGAGGGGGTTAAATACTACGATCTATCATACTTCGTACTTAAATGGAATGTTTTTAATTTATTTTTTCTAAACTAGCCATTTTCGTCTATTAAATGTTGTTGGGATAGTTTTTAAGGTGAAGGAATTCGAACAATATTTAGGATCGACTCTTAAGCAATGAATTTGTTTTCCACTACCTAACCTTCTCTTTTTCTCTATTTTTTTGTGTGTCTTTTCCTTATTGAAGATGGAATTTATAGATGAAAGAGTGGCCAACCGTTCTATCAAATCTTAACCACATATCTTTCTTGGAACTTGCGGAAGATGATATCCTCATTGAAATTGTGTTGCTGGAGATCTTGTTTAGGTTGGCTCGAAGAGTGACCCACCTTCGTATCGAATCTTAACTGTATATCTTTCTAGGGGTTTGTTGTTAGATGATTGAAAGCGTGCGTGGATCAGGCCGGGGAATGCGGATGCGGAAGCATGATGTGTTGCTAATATAAAATTGGAAAAGCGTATAATTAAAACGGAATAAAGCATACATCAAACATGCAAAATTAAACGGATCAAGGGTGTGCCCTTGATTCTCCCGGGCTTTTGATATATCTCATGTTTAAGAAAAACACAACATGGAGGTCATAGAATTTAGGAACAAGAAACGTAAAAGAGGACGTTACCCTCGTAGTCATCTTCGTTCGGCTACACGCATTGTTCCCCATTTTGCACCAAAATCTCAAAGTAGAGACCCTCTATATCGTCCACATGCTACACCGGAAAGCAACGAACTCTCTTGCTAGCAAGAATTTGTTTAGGGGAGAAAAGACATCGATACAACGCTATTGATTAACGCTATCGACGTCTCGATGTTCTACCTTAAATTAATCAAAAAGAACAAAGGGAAAATCTTGGAGAGAATAGAGAGAGTAGACAAGAGAGAGAGAGAGAGAGAGAGAGAGAGAGAGAGAGAGAGAGAGAGATGTGAGATGAAAAGTGTAGAGATTAGTAGGTGTGTAAGTGTGTGTATGTATTTTTGAGTATTTATAGAAAATATATTTTCCTATTCCTATTCAACCTCTTCTAAAGAGGTACAATTTGACTAGGATTTTGACCTAGTCAAATCCTAGTCAACCTAGGCTTTGATTAAGTCAAACTAATCATGGCCCTTCATCTCATCAATCTCTATATCAAATCTCGTCCATCCATTTTCAATGGGCTTTATGGAATGGACCTATTTAATTCTAAATTAAATAGTCCAAAGGTCCAATGGACTTTATATTAAATCTTATTTAATATTCCAAGCCACTAATTAATTCGTCTTTAAATCTAATTAGAAGGCAAGCCCATGCTTCATTAAATTCATAAATCCAATTTATGAACTTAAACTCGATTAATCCAATTAATCCATGAAGGCTTAAATCTCCAAGAAGTATAATTTAATCCTATTAAAGTAAACCTTCTCCCCGAATTAAGTCCAAATTAATTCCTTTCATATCCGGTGTAGCGGGTGTGACTCTTTATGTTCACCCTCAGCTAGCCTTGGACCTACTTCTTTTTATCTCATAACAAAGTGGTCCATCATCATGGGTGGCCGTCTAGCAACGGTCCATGGCACTAGAGACTAGGTGAATATGTGACGTGAACATTTTGGCTTCGAGTTACATAAAGGTACGGTCCTACTGTCGCCTATCTCCCGGTCTTGGTCTAAGGCATAGAATAGGATGTCAGTTCCCATCCTTGACTTAGGCATCTATGCTTTAAACTTGAGATAGCTTTAACTCTATGATTGACGTGGGAAAATCCTTTCCCACTCAATCAAATGCTATGGCCATAGACTTTGAGAGTCTAAAACATCTCAGAGTGCATAGGAGATCTCGCTGTCATAATCTTTGACAGGGGACAGATCCTATCTTGGAATCTACCATCCTCTCTACATACTCCGACTGCACTGAACAAGGCTTATGATGGCCATTTCTTATGACACGATCACCTCTCGCCAGATCCAAGATACAACCTTCATATGTGAGCGACTGTCGTGATTCCTCATGTCCGAGAACTAATCCCGTACTATCGGAACCGGGAATACGAGTCATACCGATCAATCCCGTGTGGCTTCCATGTAACGATTCCCGCAAGTCACCTTAGTCAGCCGACACACTTGTCAACTAACCTACTAATATTGCATAGACGTCCAACGTCTATCACCGATGAAACACGGTACTCATCCAATGAATGCAATCCTTAGTGCAAGTCTCTATAGGACCATCGATACCCAATCTCGAGATCCTCAACTTGGAGTGTTTCAGATCTATCTATAGAAGTTGGTTTCATGACCGCTACTTGTGCACAGTCCAACTTCTTGGATTCATATGTCTGGTCTGTGGGCGTTTGTTGTGACATCGAAACAACGTTCAATGCTAGCAATAAGCACAAAAAACGCATTTAATGCTATAAATTGATATTTTTATTAAATAATTTAAAATTTTCTTTATTTTTTTGAAGATGACGTACTGGTGGGACTGTGACGACGAGTTCATGTTCAAAGTCTTCCACATGTTTGCGGGGAAGTAACTCCGTAATAAGTTCGTTCTCACCAGACAGTCTCTGGTGAAGCCTTTCTGGCTGGCGAACGAAGTCTGGCGGCAGCTCCTACTGTACTAGGACAGCTAGGAGTTCAAGGACGAGTGCACCAAGAACAAAGCCAACCGATCCGCCAACCTAGGAGTTAAAACTGTAATAACTGTTCCTTTTTTTTGTCAAGAGGCGCAGCTCGGTTGGCCAGTCAAGCAGATGGAGTTATTCTCCAGATGCTACAAGAAGAAGGTCGATAGCGGCTGGAGCGGCCCGAGAGCAGCGGAGGTGGCGGTAAGCTTTTATTACATTTTCAGTTTTTTTTTTAATTTTTGGAAATAATAATTTACTATTTTTGCTGGAGACATTCCAGAAATTGCTGGAGGATCACCAGCCTCAGCCACGGCCGATCCTGGGGATCGTCTGGCCGAATTGGAGGGTTCGGTGGCGCAGACCGAGCAAGAATTGTGGCTGGCTGCAGTCGGGGGGCAAGAACAAGGGTCGGGTATTCGGTCTTGGTTTTGAGGCCCACGACCTTAACCAGACCTTTATCTCGCCATCACCACTGCCAGCGTCGAACACTGAGGATCGCATGGTCTGACTGGAGGAGATGATGGTCGACATGATGGGCATGATGAAGACTCTGCAGACCAACAACTCCGCTACCGGCCCATCACGGTCTCTGATAGACCCTCCCCCCCCCCCCCCTCTCTAGACGATGACGATATGGACCAGGATGAGGGGGATGAGGTGTAGATTTAGGATTTTTTTTAAAAAAAATTGTAATTAAATTGGATAATATTTTTGTTAATATATATTTTTTTAAATTATGATTTTTGGTATTTAAATAATAATTATTTAACCAAATTCGAAAAAATTATTAATAATTTAAATTTTATTTTAATAATAATAATTATTATTATATAATAATAATAAAAATTTAATGATTCATTTATTTAGGAACGGTCTTTTCTACGGTCACAGATCTCATAAAAATTGACGTAACCGTTCCAACGGAAGACCGATTCCCTGAGACGATCATTCCTAAAACCGTATAAAAGATTATCCCAAATTAGGGGCCGACCGTTTCTAAAGTTAGTCCTAATTCAAAGTCTTCGTGGTATAGTTAGTGTTCCAAACCGGATACCAAAAACCTCTCCACCACGTATTTCTTCTAGCAAAGTAATTGTGTTGAAATATTATTTGGCATATTAACGTTTTTTTTGTTGAATATGTTATTCATTCTCTAAGTAGTTTTAGAACAATTAAGACTCTTCAATATTTTTCTTATAGAATTTTATTTTTTCTATAACTAATTTTATAATATAATTTTATGTGAATGTTATTAAAATTTAATGCGTGACAGGTTTGTGTAATTGGGCTGATTCATGATTCATGATTAGAAGCAGGTTATTAAAATTCTGTGTAATTGGATTCATTCATGATTCACTATTTAGGTTTTTTATCCTAAATTTATATAGAGGAGGTTTAGAATATTTAGAATTCTAAATTGTTAAAAATTCTAAAATCTGTAATATAATAATTAATAATATTTAAATGAGGGTATATTTATCTTTTCACAATGAGAAACAAACAATTTGAATATTCACACATTTATATAGAGTATAGATTTAATTACATTACTGTTTTACTATTATAAGTCGTATAACTTTTAATAGAGTTTAATTCCATTTAACCCTTAAGGGGGTTCTATTATTTAAATGACCCTTGTATAAAAATAAATGTTGATAATTATAATAATAAGAAATAACTGCACTGTCCTCCCTTGAGCTTTAGTATAAATACACGTAAACCCTCTATGGTTTAGAAAAATACATGTAGTACACTGAGGTTTGTTTCTATTTAACAAATAGGCCCCTCTGTTAGTCAAAATTCACCCCAATTTTTTGATACTAACAAAAAATCTGAATGAAAATCGACATTCACCATTGATTGATTTATTACTGACTTATTGTAAGTCAAATAAATCTTTTTTGACTAAACTACCTTATAAGGGTGAAAATATACTTTTCACATGCATTGATGTGTTAAGATGTGTAAGGGTGGTTTGGTCATAAAAAGATTTGTGTGACCTATAATAAGTTAGTAATAAGTCAATTGGGTATAAATATGAGTTTTATTCCAATTTTATTGTTAATATCATAAATTCGGTGAATTTTAACTAACGGATGGTCTTCTTTGTTAGATAGAAGCGAACTTTAGAGCTATTAAATATAATTTTTCAAATCATAGTGAATGTACGTATAATTACATCAAACCTCAAGGAAGGACGACGTAATTATCCTAAATAATAGCGATAGTTTTGTAATTGAAGCAGCATTAGTCTCCATTGAGTTTTCTATTTCAAAATTGGCTAGATTTTTTATTTTAATTAACTAGAAATTGTGGCACGCAGTACCTGCACGCATAATTTTTAGTAATACTTTCATAGCACGCAGTACCCACATGCATAATTTTTAGTACTGCTTTTATTTTATTGACTCATAATTTGCTCCTATATGCAAAATTTGTCATTGCTTTACAACCTTATATACAAAAAATGTCTGATACCTTTTTCTAATGTATTAATTATCAATACATATTTTACTCAAATTAAATTCAAAATTTAAAATTTGTACAATATATGATATATTGATAAGGATGATTATATATACATGCAACATAAATACTAATATGTTATTTCTATTCCAATTAACAATAAACTTACACAAATGTGAGTAAATTTAATTTTTGGGTACATATAATTGCATGAAATTAATTTTCTAAAGAAACTTAATTGAATAGTTAATTCCATTACATGAATTGAGAAGTTGATGGGCGTTTTTGGTATTAAATAATTTGGTATAGTGGTATAAAAACTACCACTTTATGTCTATAAGACCCCTTTTCTTTATAATAGTATAGATTAAAACATGTATATACAATACAATATATATATAAAATAATTAGTGATTAAAAGAAAATTTTACTTATTATCAGTAATGTACTCATTTTATTCTAACCGACTATAGTACATAAGCAGTAACGTACGTAAATATAAAACATTATTGTGCATGTATAATAACTAATTATTTAGGGGGTTGTTTGTTTCATTTTGAATAACACAAGGGAATAAATTGCTAATTATTTTTTCACAGGGGGTAATTGCTTTTTTTTATTTAACACAGGAGGGCAAATTGCATTTAATCCTATTTGTTAGTGGTGTGATGTTTGCTACCCTCTTCATATATATATATATATATATATATCAAGAACCTTGTTGCCTGTCGCTGTTCCTTCCCTCTACCCGCCATTGCAAATTTCGATTCAAATTTTCGTGAAAAGAATTATCAATGCAGCTCCAGACGGGAAGTCTCAGCCTTGAAGATAGGGTATATTGTTTTCTCATGGCGGTGATGGTGGTGGTGATGGGGAGAAGGTTACAATGGAAATAAGGTTTTGGTGCGGGGAGTTCGTAAGACGTGATCAAGCGGCGGCCAAGAATGTAGTTTTGCGATGTAACGCCGCTGCGCCGGTGATGTTGGAAGAGCGGCGGCCCGCAAGATCCATTACGCTTCCTTCTTTCTTACTATGGATAGCCGGTGCTGTGCTTTTTTTTTTTTTTTTTTTTTGTCTTGTTGAAATCTTTAGTTTTGGCTGATCGGAGTTCTTTCATGAGAATTAATTTCAACAAGAAAAGAAAGAACAAGCCCCGGCAATAGCAAGAAACAACGGCGAATAATGGATCTACCGGCGCCGCCTCTGCTCTGCCGCCACCACCATCTCAGGTATGGCAACATCCTACATCCTCCGGATCCCATCCTTACGAACTCCCCCCACCGAAACCCTATTTCCATCGCGACCTTCTTCCCTCACGGCCACCGCCACCACCAGCCTGCAAGAAACATACCCTTGTCCTTTATCCATGATTTATCCGGTGGAGCCTGCTATTTCAGAATTGGTGAAGAACTTTAACACCTTTGCCAAAAAGAGCGCCAGGTAAATAACACACAAATCATGATTTTGCGATACACCCGCATCAATTACCTCTTTAAAGTATTACAACTTTCAAAAAACCCTCCTCACCTTCTAACTCCTTTAATTTGCAGTTTGAAAAGTCTATTTTATCATTACAAAAAATTGATTTCTGAAAAAAAAAATTAAAGGAATTTTTAAAATACTAAAATCACTTTTTTTGGAAGCTTTGTGTAATTCTTGTTTCACTTATTCATCGAACTCTTTTTATTTTTATAATCCTAAAGTCACTAGAAAAAATTTAACATTTAACCATGCCTAATTGTCATGGTTAAAAATAAATAGCCATAGTGAATAGTCATTCACCACGGTCATACAACGGTTATTGACCGTGGTATTTGCGAGTGTGGTTAGAACATTTGTCATGGCTAAAAAGCCATGACAAAACTATTTGATATGGCTCATAACCATGGCAAAAAGTGTTTTTATGGTCGATAATCTAGGTTTTTACAACGGTTTTTGTTTAACCATGATTAATAATAATTATTGACTATGGTTTTAATCCGTAACCAATAAATTTGTAGCCAATAGTGAATTTTCGTCTAGTGAGTATTTGGAGCTCATTTGTCAAACCAAGTTAAAAATAAATTTATACATGCATATAATTACCAGATTTGTATATTTACCATATATATATATAGATATCTATTAATTGTATATTTTCTTATTAGTTCATCAGCACTTTCGGTTTTACTAATTGTATGTTTGTTTAAGTAAATATATAAATATATATGTATATATAAATATATGTTTAATTTGGTTTGACAAACAAGTGAAACTAAAATCAAATGATCTCTAAATACTTTAGCATACGAAAATAAAAAGAGCTCGATGAACAAGTGAAACTAGAATTAGATAAAGTTTCGACAAAGGGTGATTTTAGTATTTTAGAAATTCATTTAATTTTTTATAGCAAACAATTTTTAGTAAGGGTAAAGTGGACTTTTTAAACTTCAAAATTGAAGGAGTTAGAAGGTCAGGATTATATATATATTTGAAAATTTTAATACTTTAGTGAGTAGTTGATGCGGGGCGAATACATCAAGGGTGGTAATGGTATTTAACCTAAAGTTTTATATCACTTTAATGTTACACATTATCGGGTATGTATATATCATATATGGCTCAATTTTAAATTAAATTTTAATTTTTGTTTATATCTATATCTCTACTATTAATTAGGGGACTCATGCTAATTGACTTTGATAGCCAAAATTTGTTTTTAACTTAGTTACCTGTTCCATTTTAAAAATTAAATAAAAGCCACAAGATTTAACTCGAAAATTTACTCTCTTAAACTAAAATAAATATTTGCAAGCTTCCTATTATATCATTCTTCAACTTCATATTTTTAAAAAATGATCTTTGTTCTTTTCTTCCTTATAGAATTTATATTCTATTTAAAAGTTACTTTGTTTCATTTCCTACAATTATATAATTTATTTTGGTTTTTTCTTTTCGTTATTAATTATAATCATATTGTGTGTATTTCTCAACAAATAAATAAATTATTCAAATTTAAAATTTAAGTTATAGTAGTTAATACGTATAAAATTGTATATTGAACATTGATATATATATATATAATAGTAATAACCATTTATTTTCAAGGGCATAAAAGTAATTTTTTTTATGAAAAACCACATGATAAATATATACACCCTATCACATTATATAATAACCAACACCACTATAAATACTAGATGTATTACTTTTTAATAGAAGTTACTATTAACAGATTTGACAACACATACACAAAAATTCTCTTACTAGGCTTGGGGTGCAATTGTGTCGAGGGCATTTTTTCTGATTATTCCTTCGCTTCAAACCACTTTCATCAGACAAGTAGATCATTGTTTAACTTTCTCCAGAAAAAAATCAGATTTTAATTTAATAGAGTAGCTAGGAAGGAACATAATTTAAGTTAATGTTATATCTAATTACACTTTTTTTTTTATTATTATTATTATTATTGTTATTATTATTATTATTATTATAATATATAAAAATTTAAATTACTTATAAATTTGTAAATTTTATAATTTAAAATTTAAATTACTTATGATTTTTATATTTTAATGAAAACATAACTATCCTGTGGCTTGCATGGGGTACTTACTAGTATTATTTTATTTTAGATGTTTATTTGGGCTTATCATTAGCAATAAAATATATTTTTTAAATTCATATTGTAAACCTCCTGAAGAAGTTTCTAGGAGATTGCTTGTGAAATATTTTTAATCTAATATCACCTCATAAAATATTTTTCAATTGAATATACTGTTGACGTCAAAATATTTTGGAATAAATTACCAATTAAAGCCCAAATAAATCGGCTAGCAATTGGGTTCCAAGATAAAAGTCCATAATAAATTTGGGCTCATCACGAAGAAATTAAATTCATAAGCCCATATTAAATTTGGATTTATGTATTTTTATGGGTCAATCTGAAATAAATATATATGTTATTTTGGATCGGCTAAAATTGGGCCAAGTACATGTTCAGAAATACAGTCTATCAGAAGACTAGTCCAGGTCAAAGTCCACAGTGATAAAGCCCAGTGGAAGAGCCCAAGCTGCTAAAGCCCAGCTCATGCCTATAAATAGGGCCTCAACCTTACACAAAGGGAGACATACGACACAAGCAAAATCCAACAAGAGCAAGTCCAAAAGCTTTCTCCAACGACGAAGCTCTGCAACTACTAGGCTTTGATACGAAATTTCAAAGTGCTACGTGATCGCCTTCTACAAGTCAAGAGGGAGATTACACATCCGATTCAAGAACAAGCTTCAAGCCCTTGAATCCATATTCGTAGTGAAGAATCAGGGGGTTACTTTAAATTCAGAGATTGTAAACCACTTCATATTCAAATTAATATATCGTTTGGTCCATATTTTTCTTGTCGTGTAATTATTTTTTGCAGACACGAAATTTGTGTGAACAAATTTCTGGCACGCCCAGTGGGACAATCTCTGCCCTCATCCCTTCATTCTACGCAAGAACTCAAATCATCACTTCCAAGCATTCAATGGCACCAAAGAAGAACCAAGTCGCCTTGAGTGAGAAGAACAACATCAACTTCACTGCCGGCGGTCAATCCTCCACCGGGGCAAGATCGTGGACACCACTCCTTCCGACGGCTCGAACTCAGCAAGCCCTACCGAGATCAACTCGAAGTCTACTCCTTTTGCCACTCTCCCCGCCATGATGACCGAGGCCACGACGATGGAGGAACAAGTCGCTCAAATGGCCCAAGCCATAGCCGACCTCCAAAAGATTGTGGAAGACAAAGATCTCCAGATTGCTTAGTTGATGAACAAACTCGAGCCAACCAACGTTGGAGAATCAAGCCACAATCATTCGTCTGCTTCAAAACATGCCGGAAAAGAGAAGCGAACGGACGAAGAGCCACCGAAGGAAGAGTTCGTCCAAAAGTCTAGCCACTCAGCGACCTCTATCGCCGCGTTGTCCGTCCAACAGCTGCAGGAGATGATCGCTAGCACCATCAAGGCTCAATATGGTGGATCTGCACAGCACTCGCCCGCCTACTCGAAGCCATACACCAAGCGAGTCGACTCCTTGAGGATGCCGATGGGATACCAACTGCCAAAATTGCAGCAATTCGATGGAAAAGGCAACCCCAAGCAGCATATCGCCCACTTCATCGAGACGTGCAACAATACCGGTACCGATGGCGATCTCTTGGTAAAACAATTCGTCCGATCACTCAAAGGCAATGCTTTTGATTGGTAAGTGGACTTAGAGCCCGAGTCAATTGATAGTTGGGAGGAGATGGAAAGAGATTTTCTCAACCGCTTCTACAGCACTCGGCGCACGGTGAGCATGATTGAACTCACCAATACAAGACAATGGAAGGATGAACCGGTTGTTGACTATATCAACCATTGGTGTTGAATGAGCTTGAACTACAAGGACAAACTTTCAGAGGCGTCAGCCATAGAGATGTGCATTCAAGGTATGCACTGGGGCTTCTCTGCATTCTCCAAGGGATCAAACCAAGAAACTTCAAAGAATTGGCTACACGTGCCCATAACATGGAGTTGAGTATTGCCAACCATAAAACCGCCTTCCCAATCGACGATCAAAGAAAGGATAAGAAAGATGCGAGGAGAATCGAGAAATTTGTCAAAACAAGTGTCAAGGAGTCCATGGCCATCAAGACGGCTCCTATCAAGATTTCTTCAAACGATAAGAAAAAGTTGGAGAAGACCGAAGACCAACGTATGACGAGTGACAGACGCCGGCCTACATTGAAAGAACTGCAACAGAAAGAATACCCATTCCCCGACTCTGACGTGCCCTATATCTTCAACGAACTCTTGGAGAGAAAGTTGAGTGAGTTGCAAGAGTCAAAGCGTCCGGACGAAGCCGGGAGGGTGAACGACCCCAAGTATTGCAAGTATCACCGGGTGGTTAGTCATCCTATAGAAAAGTGCTTCGTGGTCAAAGAAAAGATCATGGCGCTAGTCAAGGAAGGGAAGATAATTTTAGATGTCGAAGAGACAGTGGGGGCAAATGTCGCCAGCATCACTCCAACGAATGGTGTACAAGTCTCGAAAGAAAAGCTAGAAGTCAAGCAATCAATTACAACGACATCATCTTTACTTCAGTTTGGGAGTCTTGAACCAATACAAGTTGAAACTCCGCTCGTCAACAAGAAAGAGGAACCCACCGACGATGACGAAGGATGGACCCTCGTGACACGCTGACAAAGACAAAGACGGCATGTTGACAAGTTCCATCCCACGCTCCCAAGGAAGCCACGCTCGAACAAAAGCCCGCGACGTGCGCAGACGAAAAACAAGTAAAAAAAAAGATGACCCGCCAGCACCTTCCGGTGACGTTAGAAGAATTCTTCCCACGGACATTTTTTGAGCGGAAGAACAAGACCGCGAGTGCTTCTCCAAGAAAACATAGAAGAGAATCATTAGTCTCTTGCTACACCACCATATCCTTCACAGACGAGGACTTACTGCTTGGCTCGAAGCCGCACAACCGACCACTCTTCGTCTTGGGGTTCGTACAAGAACAAAGAGTAAATCGCATACTCATAGACGGTGGATCTGCTGTCAACATCATGCCGAAATCCACCATGAAAAAGTTGGGCATAACTGTGGAAGACTTATCCCGTAGCCGTTTGACCATCCAGGGTTTTCATCAAGGGACTCAACGAGCTATTGGCATGACTCGGCTCGACCTCATCGTAGGGGAATTGAAAGCAAGCACTCTTTTTCACGTCATCGATGCAAGAACCTCCTACAACCTGTTGCTAGGAAGGCCGTGGCTGCATGAAAATGGAGTTGTTCCCTCAACACTACACCAATGCTTCAAATACATCAAGAACGGGGAAATCATGAAGGTTGATGCTGATATGAAACCTTTCACCGAGGCGGAGTCATACTTCGTTGATGCAAAACTCTACCTCGATCCCGACACCATGCAAGAAGTGTTGCCCTCGAGATTTCCGGTTGGTCATTCCATCGAGGAGATACATCCCGAGGCTACGCCCTCTAAAAGCAACAATGAAGAGGTTAGTAAGAGGACGATTGATGAAGCCCCAACCGCTGAAAGGCATGAATTCAAGAAACCACCATACTCGCCAGTGTTTCGATATGTGGTTCGGTCAAATAGCAGGGGAAAGCAAAACCAATCAAAGCAAGATGTTCCGTTACTCTTCAAGGGAAGGGGACAATTCAAAGAGCCAAGGGCCGATGACTTTCAAGAAATCAAGAATAAGTTAGTCATGCCAATTACTGGCCTACGTCCACCGATTTTGAGCGATTCCCCTTTTCCAAAAGACCAACACAAAGACATACGTATCACCTTGTGGAAAAGTCCGACTATGATTTTTCGGCGCCACCAAGACTCAACAAGTTAAACCCTGAGTTGACGGGAGAAAAAATCCACGGGTTGACAGAGGCGCAATACAAATTGAGAAGACAAGGCTACTGCGTAGATCAACCCTGTACCGGCTTGGGCTTCTCTCTAGATGAACCTGTGAAGATTCATACAAGAAAGAAAAACGAGCGCGTAACTGCACAATATATTTCCACGAATGACAAGAGCGATGAAAGTCAACGACTGAATGATAGTCGTGTCTCGGTATTCGACAGGCTCGGTACTCCTAAGGCGCGTACTTCCGTCTTTGAACGACCAGGCGAGGCAGGAGGAACTTCATCCGACAATACGAGGCGACGCCAGTGAGAGTCAGTGTTCGACCACCTTGGAGACAGCCATCCTCAACACTATAAGAAGAAAGGTCGTCTTCATGAGATAGAAGAGCCAAAGAAAAATGATGTAGATGAAACACTGCGTCTATCTCAATCCCAAAGAGGTAAGACTTCACTTCTAATCATCTCTTCAGGGGGACCGATTAGAATAAAACAGCATGTCGCTAGGGAATCACACGATTCATCCGACGCTCTAAATGATGAAGAGATAGAAGTCATCGTCGGCTCCAATCATGTTAGCATTGACGAAGGTTCCGACTCGGACGCTTCCGAAGATGAAGTCCAAAACGCTCCCCCACAGCTTGAAGATGGCGGACAAGCGACTGTCGATGAGCTCAAGGAATTGAATCTTGGCACAACTGAGGAGCCGCGCCCCGTATTCGTCAGTACACTCCTAAGCTCGGAGGAAGAGGGGCAATACCTCAAGACATTAAGTGAATATAGAGATGTCTTCGCGTGGACGTACAAAGAGATGCCAGGCTTAGATCCGAAAGTTGCTATCCACCACCTTGGCATAAAGCATGGAGCGCGACCGGTAAAGCAGTCGCAAAGAGTTCTCCGTCCGGACCTCATTCCTCGCATCGAGACAGAAGTGAACAAACTGATCGACGCTGGGTTTATCAGAGAAGTCAAATACCCGACGTGGATTTCTAGCATTGTGCCTGTCAAGAAGAAGAATGGCCAGATTCGCATGTGTGTTGACTTTCGAGACTTGAACAAGGCGTGTCCAAAGGATGACTTTCCATTGCCCATCATTGAACTTATGGTTGACGTGACTACAGGACATGAAGCATTGTCTTTCATGGATGGCTCCTCAGGATACAATAAAATTAGAATGTCGCCTAAAGATGAGGAATGCACAACCTTCCGTACTCCCAAAGGAATCTATTGCTACAAGGTGATGCCCTTCGGGTTGAAGAATGCAGGCGCCACTTACCAACGTGCTATGCAGAACATCTTTGACGATATGTTGCACGACAAGGTAGAATGCTATGTAGACGACCTAGTTGTCAAAACCAAGAAAAGAGAAGAACACTTGGCGGACCTCCAGATAATATTCAACCGCTTGAGGAAATACAACCTAAAGATGAATCCCCTCAAGTGTGCCTTCGGCGTCACGTCTGGAAAATTCCTTGGCTTCATTGTTCGCCACCGTGGTATTGAAGTTGATCCTGCGAAGGTAGACGCCATTCAGAAAATGCCACCACCAAGAAACTTGAAGGAGCTGCGAAGTCTTCAAGGCAATCTCGCGTTCATAAGGAGGTTCATATCAAACCTAGCTGGAAGATGTCAACCTTTCAACCACCTCATGAAGAAAGACGCTCCTTTCCAGTGGGATGAAGGATGTCAAAACGCCTTCGAAAGCATCAAGAAACATCTACTAAATCCGCCAGTCTTAGGAGCTCCAACATCCGGGAAGCCGCTTATATTGTACATAGCAGCGCAAGAAAGGTCTGTGGGCGCGCTCATGGCACAAGAGAATGAAGAAGGAAAAGAGAAAGCCCTATACTACTTAAGTAGGACCTTGACTGAAAATGAAAATGTACTCACCTGTGGAGAAGATCTGCTTGGCACTATTCTATGCCATCAAGAAGTTGAGACATTATTTCGAGGCGTACTCCATAAGACTCATTTCTCGTGCTGATCCGGTCAAGTTCGTGATGTCAAGACCTGTGCTCTTCGGGAGATTGGCAAAATGGTCCATCGTGTTCAACCAATACGAGATAGAATACGTGCCCCAGAAAGCCGTCAAAGGACAAGCTCTTGCAAACTTCCTAGCTGACCACCCTGTGCCAGCTGAATGGGAGATATCCGATGACTTTCCTGACGAAGATGTCTTTTCTGTCGAAATCCTCCCGGCGTGGACAATGTTTTTCGATGGGGCAGCGCGATCCGATGGAGCGGGGGCAGGCATCGTCTTTGTTTCACCAGAGAGGCAAGTGTTGACTTACTCCGTCGTCTTGAGCGAACTATGCTCCAATAATGTTGCTGAGTATCAAGCCTTGATCATCGTCCTTCAAATGGCTTTGGAGATGGGGATCTTAGAAATAGAAGTCTACGGCGACTCAAAGTTGATCATCAACCAAACTCTCCACGTATACGAAGTCAAGAAAGACAACTTGGTACCTTTCTTCCGGCAGGCATCACATCTACTCAAAGGATTCGAGGGTGTGACTCTGAATCATATCCCAAGGAAAGATAATAGAATGGGAGATGCACTAGCCAACCTAGCGACCACCTTGGCCTTATCCGAAGGAGAAACGACGAACGTCCCTGTGTGTAATAGATGAGTAATTCCTTCACTTACTTTATCCGATCACGAGGACTCATATGCCATCACGACCACTACCACTGATGATGAAGATTGGAGAAAACCATTGATGGAGTATTTGAAAACCGGCAAGCTACCGGACGATGTTCGCCATAAGACAGAGGTGCGACGAAGATCATCCCGTTTCATCATGCACAAGGACATCTTGTATCGGCGATCTTTCGAAGGTACTTACCAGCGTTGCTTGAACGATGAGGAAACCATCGAAGCCATGACGGAAGCTCATTCGGGAGTATGTGGCGCACATCAATCCGGCCCAAAGCTCCACTTCAGAATCAAAAGGATGGGTTACTATTGGCCCAGAATGGTCAAGGATTGCCTAGAATAAGCGAAGAAATGCGAGTCCTGCCAACTGCATGCCAACTTCATTCATCAACCGCCAGAGCCTCTACATCCTACAGTCGCTTCATGGCCATTTGACGCATGGGGACTTGATGTCGTGGGGCCTATCACTCCTAAGTCGTCTGCCGGGCATGTCTACATTCTTGCAGCTACCGACTACTTTTCAAAATGGGCTGAAGCCATTCCACTCAAAGAAGTGAAGAAGGAAACTATAGTAGAATTCATCCGCGTCAACATTATCTTCCGGTATGGGGTGCCTCGGTACATCATCACCGACAACGGAAGACCTTTCTACAACAAGGCGATGGACAAGCTATGCGCACAATTCGGCTTCAAGCAACACAACTCTTCAATGTACAACGCTGCGGCGAATGGCTTGGCGGAAGCTTTCAACAAAATCCTTTGCAACCTCTTGAAGAAGGTGGTGTCGAAGTCGAAGAGGGACTGGCACGAAAGGATAGGCGAAGCACTATGGGCGTACCGGACGACACATCGGACCGCTACTCAAGCTACTCCATATTCCTTAGTCTATGGTGTTGAAGCCGTGCTTCCCTTGGAGAGTCAAATACCTTCGCTCCGCATCGCGATACAAGAAGGACTCACCGCCGAAGATAATGCTCGTCTGAGGTTAGAAGAGTTAGAGGCACTGGATGAAAAAAGACTTGAGGCTCAACAACAACTTCAATGCTATCAAGCCCGCATGACGAGAGCGTTCAACAAGAAAATTCGACCTCGGACATTTCAAGTCGGAGATTTGGTCCTGGCGGTAAGGCGACCAATCACCCTTACACAACGAATGGGAAACAAGTTCGTGTCCAAGTGGGATGGCCCTTACATGGTAAAAGAAGCCTACACGAATGGTGCCTACAAGTTGGTCGATAAAGATGGCCTGCGGATTGGTCCCATAAACAGCAAGTACCTGAAGCGTTACTACCCATGAAGACCACGCTCCATGACGCACGAGCCTAAACTGCATGTTACTCCTGGCCCGCATGAGTATAAATTGTGCACGGCACACCTCCTATAATTAAACAAAAAAAAAAGGGAAAAGAAAATTCAAATTTCTTTGAACTACGTTTTGACTTGATCCCTTCACGGGGTACGTAGGTAGCTTGGGTATATATTCCTAAGTTCAGTCATATCTTCAAACAAATTTGTTGTTGTTTTGAGCAAAACCTCTTCCCCACAATGAAGAAGTACATTCTAGCGGTGTCGAGCATACTAAGCCACGTTGTTTATGCTAAGTCGTGCTCTTTATGGGAAGAAATCAAGCAAAAATGAAGGAAGATGGCCAAAACACGCCCTAGCCGTGTTAAAAAAAAAAACACGGTTGTATTCATTGGGGAAGCAAAACACGCCCTGGGGTCCGAAACACGGCCGTATCGGGAAAAGGGAGTCTCGCCAGCAAAAAAAAAAAAAAAAAAACCGAGAGAAACACGCCCTGGCCGTGTTTTCTAACACAAGCGCCATGTTCCACTGTGCTGGCAGGCTCCAAACATCGTCGTCGTTTCCTACTCAATCGGAACCATCTAACTCTGAAACTTGGTGGAGATATTCCCAACACTCCATGGAACACACCAGTGAAACAGTTTTGCAAATCTCCAAGGATAAAGCACTCTGCCTCATACATTACTCTCCTGCTCGCGCACAGGATGGCGCCCGGTAGTCGCCCTTATATCTCCGTGCCCAAACGTTCATGAAACGACTTCATACTTGACAGATAGCATCCTCACACATCAAGAAAGTTCCCATACGAACAGTATTGCAATCCCCAATCGGTAAGAGTCTCTGCTCACTTGCCGTTTGTGCACCTACGTGCTGGCTGGCATCCCATTGTGGCCTGATCAACCATGGTTAACGACAACGAGAAAAGAAGTGCTCCAAATGTTACGTAATAAGCTAAATTTTGAGAAGAAATTACGTAAAAGGAGTATTTTATTGCATCAAAGAATTCGTCTACATAGAGGTGAATGAAAAGACAAGAAAAAGATAAAGATAAACATCAAAGTTCTAAACATTCAAGCAAATAAACTAAAGTTTGCTAAATCCTTCTTCGACTCCTCGAGAAATGCTTCCATCTTCTCCAATACTTCAATCTCCTTTCCGGAAAGATAAGGGGTGTTTTCGAGCATTGAGATCTTCTCTTTCTTAGTCGCCACCTCCTTCTGAAGATCGGTCAAGTTCTCTTTGGCATCATGAAGTAATGAGTTGATGGACTCCTCCTTGCATTGTAATTCCTCGAGTTGTCTCTTCAATACGCCTTGTTGGTTAACAACTTGGAGGATCTCGGCTTCAAGACTCTTCACCTTGTTCCCATGCTCCTTCTCTTGTGCTTCGGCAATCGAGAGATCACCTTCGGCAAGTGAGAGAGACTTCTCATAAACCTCATGCGTGATCTTTTGAGTAAATTCCAACTTGGTCTTCGTATAATTGGAGGCACCGTCAAAGAAGACATTCAAGTGACTCTCTAAAAGGGATACGTCCTTCATGTAGATGGCCATCTCCTTGATCAAAGCATCAACAACTTGTTTCACCTCGGGAAGTCGTTCAAGGGGGGTCATCCCGATCTTTTGGCATATGCGTTCCCAATAGAACTTGAGCAACACCCGTTCTGCCTCCGTTTTGATAGCTTGAGGGCAGAAATCATGGGAAAAAGGTGGAGCCTCAAAAGTCTTCTTTGGCTTCTTCAAGACATCTTCCGCGGGGGGGCAACTTCTCCACAATGGCCGGTAGCACAATCTTCGGGCGTTTGCTAGAAGTTCCGGCGGAAAGAGGCTCATCTCGTGGAATAAGTTGCAATTCGCCGTGCGGAGTGGCGTTCGCGTCGGGAAAGTTGGATGCGCTAGTTCCGTTCACCGAGCCAATGCTACCTTCTGGAGTCATGGGAACTCCTTCTTCAAGACCCGCAAGCTGAAACAAAAAAAAAAAAAAAGAAAAGGGAAGAGTGTTATATGAATGCAAGAAAAAAAGATTAAGAAAACATAGTGAAAGTAGTGTGGCGATATATTTACGTAGAGCGCCAACTCGTCTAAAGGCATGAAAGAACTGGGAACGTCCTCAAAGAACGAAGAATTCACACTAATGGCATCTAAGTCAAAAACCTTCTCAAGTGGTTGGGGATTGCTAAGTTGCTCGTTCGAGATGGATAACGCGGAGATCACGTCGTTTTCACCGGACAAAGCACCAAGGGGAGTGTCCACAAGCACGTTGTGTCTTCGTTTAGGAGCGGCAGTGGCGGTCTTCGTCTCATCAACATTGACGGTGGGAATGGCTCGATTATCTTTGCGTTCCTTCTCCAAACCAGGAGGATGATTGAGTTTAAGAACAACTCTTGTACTCTTCTCTGGGTGAATCCTATTGCACTTGGTCCACCACTCCATATACTCTTTCGTGATGAGAGGGAATGAAGAAGTGCTACCGGAAATAAAAAGCTTAGATGAAGTACCGGACAAAGTGGAAGATTGCCAAAGTCGCCCAAGTTCTTTCAAGCTACAAGACAAGATCTCCTTCTTCAAACGCCCCGAAACGTCTTGACAAAAACCAAATTGACGGCTAAAGCGGTGGGGACTATAAGCTTCAACGATGGAGTTCGCCTCAATCCGAAGTGTCAAATAGCTAGAGCGCAAAGCGACGAAGAGGTCCTTGTAGGTGTTCGATAAGCTCGTGTCATCTACCAACAAGGTGGGGCTTTGATGATGAAAATGCACGTACAAAAGTCTCGAAAGATTGATGCCATGAAATAAGTTGCGCGCCTCGACGGGTTCAAAATGCCTAGCCATGTTCTCCCCCGCATACTTCACCATTTGGGCTCCAATGGGTTCAAGCTTGGGTGGGAAGTGAGTTTGAAGATAACGCCCAATCCAACTATACACGAAATGAATCACTACAAAAAAATTCATTTTTTGCAAGGAAAATTTTCCTCACAAAAACCAATAATTTCGTCACATTAGCTTAATGTGAGGAAAAAAATTCGTCACAAGGTCCTCACAAATAGGGCCTCGCATTAGGTCTAATGTAGGATAATGTGACGAAATATAATTTCCTCACATATATAATTGTGAGGAAAAATCATTTCCTCACAAATAAATGGTGTATGTGATGAATATATCCTCATTTTAAATACTTTTTTTCCTTGCAATTTATTATTTTCTCACAAAAAAGATTATATTTTATTAAATGTGACCAAATATATCGTCACATTAGACTACTTTTTCCTCACGTATTATATTAACAAAATATGACGATAATTTTCTCACATTAGAATTATTCAAAATTAATATTAAAAAACTCAATAACTTCATTTGTGACGATAATTTCCTCACAATAGAATTATCCAAAATAAATTTACACAAATTTAAAAAATCATTTGTTACAAAAAAAATCCTCACATTATAATTTTATTTCAATTAAATATACATTTTTTAAATTTGCTTGTGAGGGGAATTTCGTCACATTAACATTCTAATTTGACATGATTTAGTCATCACAAAAAACGTTAATTGTAATTTTATCACAATATCAACATTTAATAAGATTCATATTGTCATCCATATATCTTGGCTTAGTAAAATGAAATTTCGCATCTCAAGCGCATCTGTCACAAAATAATTCAATATAAATATTAATCTTGAACTTTTCATCAAAAATTAAAATCTTGTTCAATTAGATAATAAATTGCAAGATATTCGTACATTAATTAAAGTAATGAAAAGAATCATGGATAAGAGAAAATTGGGACAAAATATTCGAATATAAAACATACTTGAAATGCTAAAAAATTTGAGTAGATTACAAAATCCAAACTAGAAAAGAGAACAATTGTGTGTCCATATCAATTCCTAAGAATTCAAAAGTACCCTTTAAAAACACGACCAATATATTTTCATCGAAGATGCTATATCTACACAACGTATCAACATTTGACGTGTTCGAATCTCAAGTAGAACCATCTTCTGTCGTAGAATCTGAGAAGTATTCAAAGAAAAATCAATATGAATACTCGACAACTAAAATAATAATCTATAGCAACATTCAATATCCATTTCTCCTAAATAAATTGCTTAAATATACAGATTTTGAACAAAATGCATCTTTGCACAAGAGAAATATGAATGATAAATTGGACTCCAAAAGTTACCAACAATCATAAACAAAACAAATATTGAATTATCCAACACCCAAACATCGCTCATGTTCAAATACAAGTAAACAATCACTTAGAATCTCATTTCTCTTCACTAAAAATAAGTCTCTTTTCTCTTTCTTTTTCTCTTCTACAGAGGTGCCTTTGTAATAGAGAAACGACTGCTATTTTTGTGTTATAAGAGTAAAAAGAAAAAGCCCTATTTATATGTTTCGGGGGCAGCAAATGCTGCCCCTAATTCTTTGTTACACGAGCAGCAAAATTGCTGCTCCTAACAGAAAATTGATGCCTCTGAAACAGATAAATATTAAAATGAGCAACATCAATTTGAAACAAATTTTCCCATCATGTTAAATCAACAACAATCACAAAAAGGTCAACGTTTTCAACAACATGGCCCAATTACATTTAGTAGTACTTAGACATATTAATCAAGCAATATCAATTTGAAACAATTCTCCCATCATGTTAAATCAAGAACAATCACAAAAAGATCAACATATTCATCAAAATACCCCAACTACATTAGAAGTACTTAGACATATTAATCAAGCAATATCAATTGAAACAATTCTCCCATCATGTTAAATCAAGAACAATCACAAAAAGATCAACATATTCATCAACATACCCCAACTACATTAAATATTTGATAAATGATTCCACACCTTTAATGTATGACTCAGAAAATGTATTTGTCTCATTCGCCCAACTTTTATCCATTACGTTGTCCCTAAAGATAATATGTTTTATATTAACTTATATTCAACAAATAAGTGTTACATAATATTGCATTTATACTATTCCAAGTTAGACAAGTAAACGAGAGAAAGTAAATTAAAGTTGTTGCAAAAAGTAATATAGAAATTAAACTCATAGATAAAAAATATCCCAAATAATTGAAAAGACAAAGTTCATGAAAACAAAATCCACAACCAAGACAGATAAAACTTTTGCACTATAACCATCATCCAACAATGCATGTTCAAATATAAGTATAGATTGAATAATATACTTAATGGAATAAGCAAATTAATCAAACTAAAAGCATATATTAAAACATAAATAACTCAATGTAAAAACGAGAGTTAGCATATAAGATTTTGATAAGGAAAATGCAACTTACGTTAATAGGGAAATTGCTGCACTTTTTGAATTGTACTCGTAACTTCTAATTGCGTTTTTCCTGTAAAGAATAACATAGAATTTTTGGTTAATTCCAGCAGAATTGTAGCTATTTTACATTTGATCATTCTATATTTTCTGATTTGGAAGAGGCGAAATGTACAGGGGCGGATTTCACCTATAACAGAGGCGAAATTCCCCCCTTGTTACAGGCGAAATTCGCCCCTGTACAGGGGGGAATGTCGCCCTGTTACAGGGGCGAATTCGCCCCTGTAACAGGGGCGGAATCCGCCCCTATTTCGCCCCTGTTACAGTGGCGATTTCGCCTCTGTAACAGGGGCGGATTTTCGCCCCTGTAGTGGCGGAATTTCGCCATACAGGGGCGAAGATTCGTCTCCTACGGCTATAGAAAAATGAAAGTAAGAGAAGAATTTGAGGAAGAAGAAAGCAGCTGTGTTGAGTTGAAAGAAAGAAGAAAGAGAGTTTTGACGGTTTACAAGTATATTTTTTTCTATTTTTTCAATAAAATTAATTGTATATTTTTTTATTAAAAAGTTTATTTATTTAATTTAAGATGAGATTTTGGAATTGATATGTAGAAAAAAAATTTATACTTTGAAAAATACTTAAATAAGAAAAAGATGAGACAACAAAATATTATTTTATTAAGTATAAAATTTAATTGAAAATAAAAAAATAAATTTATCACATAAATAGTTTTAAAAAAAATAAGAGAAAATACTAAACAAAAGAGAATATTAATTTTGGGGGGAAAGACAATTATTTATAGGAGGAAAATATTTTCTCACTCATATATATAGTTGTTGTGAGATTTTTTCTTTTTTGTCACAATATACTAATTAATTGTGAAGAAATAATTTTTCTTTTATCATGAAATTTTAATTCATTATAAAAAAATGGATGCAATTACAAGGAATAAAAATTCATCACATTATGTGATACTTAATGTGAGGATAAATAATTTTGTCACAATATATGATATTTAATGTGATGACATATAATTTCATCACAATAATAATATGAAATAGTGAGAACAAAGTATTTTTAATCCTTTGTTTATGTATTGTGAGGAATTTTTTTTTATCATATTTACATCAATTTTTTTTGTGAGGAATTAAATATTTATTGTGATAAAAAGATAATTTCCTCACAATTGGTCCATGCTTTTGTGAGGCAACTAGAACTCCTCATAATATGAAGAGCCTAATGTGAGGAAACAAGATTTCCTCATATTAACCTTTCTTATGTGACAATATTTAATTTCCTCACATAACATTGGTCACAAAAAAAAGACATTTTTTGTAGTTAATGGGAAAGACGGCGGAAGACTCGAACAAATTCGTGGAAGTGGACATGTCCCTAAGGCCTCGATAGATGCTCGCCAAGACGGGGATAGCCAAAGAAAAACATTCACCATGAGCCATCCTACTTGCAACTTTGAAAACGGAAGCACGTACCTTACCAACTTTGCCGTGTGGAAGGACAAAGTTACATAGCCAACATGATAGAATAGCCGCCACATAGGTCTCGTCTCGTATGTCTTCGGGAATCTGCAGTGCGGTAAAAAGGCTCGTCATAATCTTTGCTCCGAGGAAGGTTCAAAACGTCGACGTCGCCACTGGGATTACGAGAAAGCTTGGGCTCGTTGACTCTCTTCCTAAAAGAACGCAAAGGGGGCGCGGCGTAGCGAAGAGGTCCTTTGAACCAAAAGTTGACCCAATTGGAAACAAGTACTCCGTTCGTGTCTTTAGGGAGGCGGTGGTATGCCAAAAGAAAATATTTGCAACTTCGTGGAACGGAAGGCTTACACGCTTCATCGCCTAGCAAGTCTTTAGAAGAAGGGACGACCTCGTCGTAAAATTCTCCACGCACGGGTAACCCACAAAGTCCACGGATGTCCCACAAGGAAATGGATATCTCTCCAACGTCGGCATGTAAAGTGTTCGTGGAAGGGCACCATAGCTCAAGGAAGGCTTGGAGAACATGCTTGTTGCAGACGTACGTGAAAAGAGATGCGTGCACGGCTGCGTGAATCTTGGCGGCATGAAGAATAGTCGCGTGGTGACCAAGCACGTCTTCGGTCCACTCCCAATAGCCGGGGTAAAAGGATACTTCACCATACTTCGATTGAGGAGTCCTCCATGAAGTCCCGTTGGTGGCAAGGTGGCAGTTCGGAAGAATAAATTCGGTATCGGCCTTGACATCATGAAGAGAGGACTTGAGCAACAATACCTTGGCTTGAGAAGAAACATTCGAACGGGGGTCAAGCGTGTCTTTCATCGCCTCTTCGGACCACTCATGAAGATGCATGGACTTAGATGAAGAACGAGACTTGGAAGGACGGGAGACATTGGCGGGCTCATGAACGCGTAAGGTGGTGCCTTTCACCTTGAGATTGTCCTTACCGCTTCGTATGACGATGCTTGGGAATGGCTCGGTACGATCTTCGAAGTCCATGTCTATACAAAAAAAAAAAAGGAGAAGTATGAAGAAATTAGGAGCCAAGGAATATGCATACGCATGCACATACGTGAAAACAAGTAGCATGAGCTAAAATACAAAGAATCTCTTGTGGTTAAATTCATAAACACTTTGTCAGCAAGATTCCATGGGAGCCTTTGTAAGAAAAGACGAATGAGTTTATACCAATTTATGTTTAAGAGGCACCGAGCAACGACGAATTCGGTTCGCGGAGGCAAAATAAGAAGAAATCAACGTTCTGTGAAAGAAAAAAATTCATTGATGGTCACAAGTTTTATACCTGTGTTACAAAGCATAATTTGGAAACTTTCCCTCAAATGCCTAGCACGTGGACCGAGGATATGATAATGGAAGAAATCATATTGTGCTCCCAAAGGTATTAAATTTTGCTGAAGAAGGCATGATGCAATTGAAGGAAATAGAATTGTAAATCTAATTACATTGCTGCAAAAAAAAAAAAAAAAAAAAAAAGAAGAAGAAGAAAGGGGTGCGCGCAGTACACGGCCGTGTGGAGGAAACAACATGATGAAAATTCCTTCTGCATGGAATTTGGCCTACGTTGGTGGATAAGATTTCTTGCCAAAAGAAAAACAAACAAAGGGATTTGATTATTTGTAATGGGCCTTTGCAAATAAAAAAAAAAAAAAAGAGAAGAAAGAAATGATTTACAAAAAAATCCAAGACTTCAAGTCACGTCTCCGACAACAATTGGCATGTTCTTCGCTAAGCCTTGAAGTGGGGCATCTGTTGACGTCAAAATATTTTGGAATAAATTACCAATTAAAGCCCAAATAAATCGGCTAGCAATTGGGTTCCAAGATAAAAGTCCATAATAAATTTGGGCTCGTCACGAAGAAATTAAATTAATAAGCCCATATTAAATTTGGGTTTTATGTATTTTTATGGGTTAATCTGAAATAAATATATATGTTATTTTGGATCGGCTAAAATTGGGCCAAGTACATGTTCAGAAATACAGTCCATCAGAAGACTAGTCCATGTCAAAGCCCACAGTGATAAAGCCCAGTGGAAGAGCCCAAGCTGCTAAAGCCCAGCTCATGCCTATAAATAGGGCCTCAACCTCACACAAAGGGAGACATACGACACAAGCAAAATCCAGCAAGAGCAAGTCTAAAAGCTTTCTCCAACGACGAAGCTCTGCAACTACCAGGCTTTGATACGAAATTTCAAAGTGCTACGTGATCGCCTTCTACAAGTCAAGAGGGAGATTACACATCCGATTCAAGAACAAGCTTCAAGCCCTTGAAAACATATTCGTAGTGAAGAATCAGGGGGTTACTTTAAATTCAGAGATTGTAAACCACTTCACATTCAAATTAATATATCGTTTGGTCCATATTTTTCTTGTCGTGTAATTATTTTTTGCAGACACGAAATTTGTGTGAACATATACTTTTTCTTGTGATTTTTTTTTAACAAAAATAACTCTTCAAAATATATACCCATTCTAAAAAATTATATCACATTAAATAACATTAAAGAAAATAACATATCATCCTATTTAAGGAAAAAAAAATTAGTCCATTAACTTGGCTCGAGTTCAATTTCAGTACACCAATTATGTCAATTTTTAATTTAATACATTATCTTGCACAAGTACTGTAATTAAGTACGATTTAGGATTTTGGTATCAATTTACGGGTGAAATGAATAGAAAATGATGATGTGCCAATTAATTCCTTATTTGTCTGGTGAAAATGAGACATCTGTGTGTCTTTCGTAGGTATTATGTACACCAGGCTTCCTACGTGGCAATTAATGGAGGAAAAAAAGAGACACGTACGACACACGTGCCTCTTCTTCGGTCAAACTCAGAACACAACCTTCCCATTTCCCCCAACCTTCAGTCAAACCTAGCCCTAATTTCTCCCCATCCCTTTTCCGATGCGATCTTTTTTAGTGAAAGAGGCGACGAAAGGCTTGAACTTAGGGGCAACCATGGTGGTTATGAGAGACCTAGAGTTGAATGGCGACCGCCCAAAAATGGTTAGTTTTTTCTGTATTTGTAGACCAAACAAGGTCATGTTCGTATTCTGTCAGACCATAAGTAATGGCCTTGAGGGATCCAAACCTGGAAAAAAACTATTACTTTGCACTTTAATATTGTATTCTTGTAAGTAGTGGTCCGTTAGTGGCATTGTTTTGTCTATTGTTTTGTCAATTAGAATCTAACTTAGATTTGCAATGCTTTTTATTTTAATTTTTTTTGTATATTTTATTCCGTTTATGTTGGGAAATTACAAAGCATGTGGTACCTAAAGCTATGTTTTGTTGTTCTGTTGGTTTTTGAATTGTATTTTTTATGTGTCTTTTTCCACTGTTCTTGTGTTTTTTGTGCTTTATAGCTTGTGCTTTTTGTTTTTTTTATAATTTTTGTGTAGTTCATGTTCTTTTTTTTGCTACGAGTTGACATGGTGTTCTCTAATTTTTGTGTTTTTTTCCTTATTTTTCAGCCAAAAAAATTGGGTTTATAACAATGAGTATTCATTATCAGGGTAATCTCATAGAATCCGACTATGTGGGGGGATCTACCTACAAGTTTGACCACAAGGAATATAAGTTTGTTGGGCTTGGGGGGTTGAATGAACTTAGCAACTATGTTGGTATTAAAGGGTAAAAGAATTATTTCATGAAAGATGAAAACATCTTCAAAAGTATCACTACAAATACTACAAAAAATGTTTGCTAAATTAGAGGATCATGTGAAGGTAGATATATACATAAATGGGCAAGTGGTAGGTGTAGAGGGTGATGGATATGAGGAGGATATGTTATAGGGTGGGGTGAATGATCATGAGTCATCTTCAGGTTGTGAAGATTTTGATGATAGCGATAGTGAATATGAGTATAAGATGGAATCAGAAAAAGATGAATAGGAAGAGAGGGCAAATGATAAGTGGGAAATGGAGGGAGATTTAGTTGAGAATGTTGTGAAAAAGGCAAATGATGAAGGGGGCAGGGTTGAGTAGACAGATAGGAAAGGGGCCAGGGTATCAGATGCTGATCGTGAGGATTGGACTTGGGATGAGAATTTGGTTTGGACTGATGATGAATTAAACTCAAACAAGGGGTCTGATGCAGATGAACCAAATATAATAACTTTCGTAATATTCAATCCTTCCCTCAATTTTTATCCACAATTTGAGTTAGGGATGATATTCAGTACTAAAGACGAATTCAGAATTGCAGTGCAATCTCATGCCATCAAAACTAAAAGAAACATCAAGTTTGAAAGAATGATATATAGTATGTCCATGCTAAATGTTTTGTAAAGAATGCAGTTGGAGATTACATGTTTGTCAGTTGAACGGCGAATTTACCTTTCAGATTAGCGACTATGTTCCTAATCACACATGTAATATTTCCTTTAATGTGAGAAATATGAGTTCAAGATGGTTGTCCAAGAGATACTTTCACAAGTTCAAAAACTGATCCTAAAAGGGGGGTTAAGGTTTTTAGAGTTGATGCAATTGAAGATACAAGGTGTAATATTTCAAGAAACCAAGCTGCTAGCTAGGGCCAAAAAACTTGCATTGCTCATGCTTGAGGGTGGCCCTAGTGCATAATATTCGTTGTTGTGGGATTATGCAGAAGAAATCAAAAGAACTAACCCTGGATCAACAGTCATATTGGGCACTGAAGGCAAAAAGTAGTTTGACAGATTTTATCTATGTCTGAATGCAGTTAAAATGAACTTCTTGGCTGGGTGTAGACCTGTTATATGTGTGGATGGGTGTCACTTGAAGGGACCACATGGGGGAGTGCTTTTATCTATGATTGGAATTGACCCTAACAATAATTTTTCCCAATTTACTATGTTGTGGTTATGAGAGAGAACAAGAAAACTTGGGAATGATTTTTAGATTTAGTGAAAATGGTTTTGATGATTAAGATGATTCTACTTGGACATTCATGTCAGATAAACAAAAGGGGCTTGTGGGTGCATTGCAAGAACTATTCCCTAATGCAGAGCACAAATTTTATGTTAGGCATTTGCATTCCAACTTTAAATTGGGTTTAAAGGGTTGACATTCCAAAATGGGTTGTGGAAGGCTGCAAGAGCAACAACAATTAATCAGTTTAACCAGAAGATGCAAGAATTAAATGATTTGGATGAGGGTGTTTTTGCTTGGTTTAATGACAAGCCTCCAAAAGAGTGGTCAAGATCACATTTTTCTACTTTTCGTAGATATGATATTCTCTTGAATAATGCTTGTGAATGCTTTAATAGCAACATACTTGAAGCATGAGACAAATCAATCTTTTCTATGCTTGAATGGTTGATGGATTACTTGATGAAAAGACTCCAACAAAATAGAGATAGAGCACAAAAGAAATGGAAAAAGCAATTGTGTCCCAAAATTCAAAAGATAATTGATAAGAATATGGAGAAGCTTGGAGACTGTATTCCAACAAAATCTGATGAGAAGCATTATTAGATTTCTTGCTTTTGATGGCAATCAATATAATGTTAACTTGGAGAATCATACTTGTGGGTGTAGAAAATGGGATTTGAGTGGGCTACCATGTAAGCATGTTGTGTGTGCCATTTTTTGTAATGGGTGGGACATAGAAAACACACACCAGTGCTACAAGGTTGAAAGATACTTGAAGGCCGATCAATATGTCATCATCCCAATCAATGAAAGGAATGAATGGAAGAAGAGTGATTTCAACCCACCACTCCCACCAAAATCTGTCAAGAGAGTTGGCAGACCTCCAAAAGTTAGAAGACTTGAAGTTGATGAAGTTGTTCCAAAAAAGAGAAAATGAAGGCCTAGTCCAATCATGAGGGAACGGTCATCCAAAATAAAGAGGCAACAGACCATTGTCAAGTGTGGTAAGTGTGGTCTGCAAGGACACAATGCCAAGGGATGTCAGACCAAGGATGCGACCACTGATCCTATCACAGATGCAAGCGGCCAGGTTTAGCCAAATTCCAATGTGCCATAGGTAGAATATTGTATTTTTCATGTTTCCTTTATTCTATAACTGATAAGAACTCTTATATCTAACAAGGGTTGTTTGAAAATCAGGTTGCAAGAAAGGACATACTATGCAAGAACCCGAAAAGCCAATTGAAAAGCCACAGAAACTACAGGTATACATCTTATTTTCTATTATTGTTTTTCATGATACAAAAACTAAAAACCTGTTGTCTAAAAAGGTCAGAAGAAAAGTTAAGGTAGTTATGCAAGAACCTGAAGTTCAAATGCAAACAAGAACAAGAAGTGTAAGTATTTGCTTAAATATTTGAGATTTTTTTAAGGGGCTTTTTATGACTGTTTTGTCCTCTATAGGGACATATTGGAGGTGAAAAATCAGTGATTGGGAAGCCTAAAAAAATCATGTAGAACAACACCAACAATGTTCCAACAGTTTCAACAATGTTAGAAAGGAGTGAAGATCAAGGAGCCTGCTCCATTTATTGAGGGTCAAACATGTACAAAATCATCACAAGATCAAAGGAGTTCAGGATCAACCCTGTCAATAGATAAATGAGGCAAAAAAATTGTGACTATGTACAATTTATGCAAAACCCTCAAGCAAACAAAGAAGGGCAAGAAGGCATAGTTATGAATGGACTTTTCTATATTGCATCTCATCATCTACTTTCTGTTTTTTGGCAGCAACTGTATGACAATGCATAAGTATTGGATGTTTTTTTGTATGGCAAAACCATAATTTTTTTGCTGGAACTATATGTCAATCAAAAGGCTCTGTTTTGGTTATATTTTGCACAATATGTACTGTATGAAATTGGCTATGTTTGACCCTGCATTTTACGAACATGAAGTATACAATTCTACAAATTTTGTGTGTATTAGTGCATTTTTTCTGGGTTGTTATGTCTAATACAGGATATGAACTGTATGTTTTGGCCCTGTATTTTTCTACAAACAGATTGTGTAAACAATCTTTAAACTAAAACAAACAAAACAGGTTTTGAACAAACTAAAACAAACAAAATAGCTTTTTAAACTAAATTTCATTAAACATAGCCATAATTGAGTACAACATTGGTGCGTCACATCTCCTCTAATCAAAGAAAAGCTTGAACAAAAACAGAACAAAAAAAAACTAGGGCAACTTATTTCCATCTTCTACAACTCCTCTTCGTTTCAACAAATCCCTCCTCAACCTTCTTCAACTTTTCAATTTTAGCTCCAAGACGCAAATATTTTGTAAGCAAGCCAGGGATTATAGCCTTTGCCCAGCACACATAGGTGGATCTTCCCAAGCAAAAAATCCACAACCTTCTCTCTACACAGAAAATTGCAGTTGGAAAAATTTTCAGAAATTTTTTTCCAACAAAGTAAACCAACGAGAAGGGGAGATAAAGGAGAAAAAATGAGTCGAATACCTTGTAATCTTGACACAAATGGAACCTCGTACCTGGGTTTTCATTAGTCCACGATGTTCTCACCATCGCTCTCTTTCCACAGTAGCAAAATAATGAACCTTGAAGGCCAGACATGGTGGTGAAGACGTTTGAGGGGTGGAAGGAGGCAAAATGACATCAAATCTCTTTTTTTAGTTTTTGTTAATTGACTTAGATGTTTTGGAGGGGAAAACTAACATTTTTTCCTCCAAAAAATTGCCACCTCAAGTGACAAATCATATTTTAGTGCCACAAAGGATAATTAAATCCCCAAAATTTTCAGCATGTGCAGTGCACATGCTATTTCACAGCCGAAAAAGCACAATTCGGCGACTGGCTGACTTAATTGCTGCAATTGTGCAAGATAATGTATAAAATTGAAAATTGACACAATTAATGTACTAAAATTGAACTCAAGCCAATTTAATGGACATATTTTTTTTCCCTAATCAACACCGTTCCATTTTATCTTCATTTTAACCGGATGAGATGACACACGCATTTCGACTTTGCACACAAATTATTTTGTTTTGATTAAGTTTGGTCAAACCAAACCAATCATAAAGTAAGTGTGATTAACTTGTCATATAATTGTTCAATTTTCCTAAACTTTATACTAATTACACAGTAAGTATATTGCACATACCTTATAATAGATTTAAATTCGATCAAACCTGATATGAATTTTCACCTCCGAACCCCCCTGAATTTATTTGTTGTCAGGTGTTTGTTTCTTTGTTTTCCTGATAAAAAGTGCATCATTTCTGGTTTCATTAATATTAGGTTTTCCTAATTATGTTGCACGTCGTTCTATGTGCAACATAATGAATAATATTTCACGTTTTAAAATATATTTTAAATATATTGATATATACACACATCACATTTCAAAAAAGAAGAACGAAATCAATAAAGAAAGAAAAAAAAACCAAGTTAGGAATATTATTGACATAATAAAATTGGTATCGAGATGTAAGTAATTGCTCTTTGTGAGTGTAGACGAGATTTTCTTAATATATTAGTCTAAATATGAAAAATTGTTATCTTATAATTCATTATTATTATAAAAAAATCATAATTTTGTTTTATTGAAGGACTAGCATGGACCCTGTGCTATGTTCATATATTCTAAATTGCATAATGGTATATATATCATATTTAATTGACCGTTTTACTATATACAATAGTGAAAACTTATTTGTACAAAACTCAATTTCAAATACTATATATATTTTCTTATTCACTTAATATACTTTTAGTAAAATCAAAATATATTAAAATACATTATTTAAAAGGTTTTATCCTACTACCTTCTGTTATAAACTCTAAAAAAATACGACTTGCCATGAATGATCATTTAATAAAGTTTCTGAAAGTAAGAACAAAATAGTAGTACTAACATCTTTTATTTCCTCCATTAAAAAAATAACAATATCTGAAACTAATAAGTAAGTAAAAGAGATATATACATATTTTTAAATTATATGCTAACAATAAAAATATACAATAAGAAATTCATAACGGTACAAACATAACATATAATAGCAATAATACACATAATAAAAATTTTCTAGTACTTGGATCAAGCCCATTAACTTTATAGATACTTTAAGATAATCGAGTTGCTTTTTACTGAATAATTAGTTCCTTTTATTATGTTTAATTTTCAACCTGAAATCAAATTTTCACTTGATATTATACTTATTAATTGCCTATAATTTTATTTTATCTTCGTGTTAGTTTAATTTGCTTTTGGTGGACCAAAGAATAAAAATAAATAATTTGCTCATAAGTTTTAATAGTAAATTATACTTTTGGTCCCTATACATTGGATCAAAATCGATTTTGATCCCTAAATTTTGCGATGGACGATTTTGGTCCCTAATATTTATGAATTGTTATGATATTTCTGTCCAACCATTAAAAATTAAAAATATTAAGTTAGAAAGAAACCAGATGGACCAAATCATAGTAATTTGTAAAGAATAGGGACCAAGATCATAATTAAAAAATTTCAAGGACCGAACATAATATTTTACTATTTGATTTTTTGCACGCCATCAAACATAATAAACATAAAACTATGTCATATGTTTTAATGACAACTTACTATATATAATAGTGCAAACTTATTTCTTCAAAACATAATATTGAATTACTGAATATTTTAAAAATAACCATTGCAAATTATCATACTGTAGACATTGAAATAAATTATTTTATAAGTTTCAAATACTATGTACTTTCTTATTTAATTAATATATTTTTAGTAAAATGAGAAGTATTAATATTTAAATACATTGTGTGAAAGATAATATCATATTTGCCCTATGATGTAAATGGATTTCTCTTAGAAAAAATACAATTCCAAGTAAATTACCACTTTTGTAATCAAGTTCATGAAAGAAAATAATAAAAAGAATTATTATAACTTTTTTTATTTCTTTCATAAAAAATAAATTTAATAGTATTTGAAACTAATAAAAAGCAAAAATATTTATATTTCTAAATTATATGCTACGAATTAATATATAATAAGAAATTGAAAATGCTACGAACATAAAATATAATACCAATAATATACATAATGAAAAATTTCTTATAGTTGGGTATATATGTGTCCATTGATTATCATAGATACTGTTAAATGATCAAATTACTTTTTAATGAATGATTCCTTCTGCACGTCAGGTTGAATTTTTTATCCTAAACTTTTAAATTAGAAAATAAATGATAGTGACAATATAAGTAAATACTCAAAATTAATAATACGAGCAAATACATAAGTTAATTATAAAATTAATTTTTTTAAGAAGTAAATATAAGAATACTTCATGCTGGATTGCCACTAAAAAAAGTAAAAAAATAATATTTAAAAGATGAAGAAAAGAAGTTTAACTAAAACACAGAAAGGAAAATACGTAAGTGCTATGGAATTAGACATTAAAAGGAAAAGATAAAAAAGAAATCATTTGACAATGCATCTGGAAGCTAGCAATGGTATATGAGATTGTCATTTACATTACTAAAAAGTATACTATAATATTATATATTGAGACGTCTTGTTATTTCTTAGAAACAATTATAAACAAAAATTGAAATTGAAAAATTCATACATTTATCAAGTATGATAGTCATTTCGTATTTCAATAAATGCAAACCTATGAAGCTTACTATATTAATCCTAAAATTTTGATAGGGCAACATTTATAAAAAAATTTCACTAAGGAAAAAAATATACTCGAATTTCATATGGGGGAAGATGATAAATAAAATTTTATAACATAAATTTTAAATGGAATAGTGTCCTATGATTTTTCAAACCTGAAAAACAATGGAAGATTGAAAATCAAATTCAACCATAAAGCTAAGAAAAAAAATACTAATTTGACTGGAAAGTAAACACGTATTTTTGTCAGTATTAATGAACCAATAAAAATTATCACAAAAAATATATTAATGAAATAACTAATTGTAAAAAATAATGATTTAACCTTATTGAAAATAAAAAATCTGCATGAGATATACGAAGAGATTGATATAAGTTTAGACCTAAAAATATATGATTAAAATGAAGAAGATGATTGGTGTTAAGATAAGTATATATTTTTTATGATAAAAAATTAATCATAAAATTTGAGTTTGTTTAATATAAATACAAATTGAAATATTGTCCTAATTTTGAAGGTAGAATCGAGTATAGATAAAACATTATTATTGAAGATAGAGTTTTTCTTAGATAAATACAAATTTAATTTTTAATTTAAAATGGTTGAGAATTCTAATCAATGATTTTTTTTCTTGACAATTAAAAAACATAAAATTTTAAAAATTGAGAATTGAGTAAAAATTAGTTTAATTGTGATCAACTTTCATTTTGCTATATATAGATATAGATATATAGAGAAGCTGAGGCTCCATGATTCTAGAGGTCGTGGGTTCGAACCCCTGCTTAGGTTGATGTTATTTCTACTGTATAGTATGTATGATTTGTTATTGTAATAGTTAGGTATTAGTTTATGTGATATTATTGATTTGATTATTTATAATTATCTCTGTTCGATATTGATAGCCAACAAAATTGAATGTAATCACTTTACTTTCGATTAATAAAATTCATCGCTTCTAATTAAAAAAAAATATAGATATATAATTTTTTAATTCCACAGCTTGCGCAAATTCCGACACGTCTAATTTCCGCACACGTTCAACCGAGAGGCCAAGAGAAGCAGAAACTCCACAACAGCGCCGACACATTGGGCCTCACCACAAAATAATCCAACGTGAAGAGGTGGCAGTATTATAGTCAGCAAGTGATGCAAGCTGATCGCAGGTTGGATTCAACTTTCTTGGGCACTTACCAATTCAAAGTAAAACTAAGGCCGAATTTTATAAAAAAAATCCCAGTATTTTAAAAACTCAAATAAAACTTCTTTGTGTTTTAAAAATAGACAACCCCCCTCCCCAGCCTCTTTGTGTTCTCAAATCAAACTCACTTGCCCTTCTCCATTAAATATACTTAACAGTAATAGTTTTTTTATTAATTGACCGTTAAGTCCTTACCTATTATATATTATTTCTTATTATGATGATCATTGGATCTTCTTTTAATGTATAAGAGCTGGAGAATTTAATCACTTTATCTCAACCATTAGATTTATAAAAAATTAAAAGCTTAGATTTAACAAATTTTAAATATATATTATATGAATAATTTAAAATAATAAATAATAAAAATAATAAATAAATTAAATAAATAAAAGTATTAAATAATTAACCCATCATTCCCCCACGACCCACAAACCCTTCTCCCCGCCCACCGCAGAGCAGCATCGCCCCATTCGAGGCGACTATGCATGGAAGATTTGGGCAATAGCCATTGTCGTACCCCAAAGGAATTCTGGGCAACCACGGCGATTGCCCAGGGAAGATCTGGGCGATGGCATTTCGTTGGGCCAGCCTCGCCGCCCTCCCTAGTGTAGAGCTGGGCGACGGAACAACACAAAAGGGGGCGACGGTGGCGGTCGCCCTCAAATTGGGCGACAACAGTCGTCGTCGTTGCCCAATTTTTTTAATTTCTAAAATTTAAATTTAAAAATTCCTAAAAATTTGAATTAATTAAATTTAAAATAATTCATATAAACATTTTTAAAATTTATTAAATTTATATTTGTTATATAAGATATTTAAATTTAAAAAATAAATTTAGTAAATTATTTTTTGTGATTTTAATTTAATTTTTTAATTTAAATTATAAAACTTTAAAAAATTATACTTTTTTGTATTGTTAAATAAATTAAAAAATTTAGAGAGATGAAAATGCAAAAAAATCACTCAAAACAAGCTAAAAATAAGTAAAAAAATGCCCAAGATTATTATATAGTCACAATAAGAGCATTTTAGTCATAAACGCCCCAAAAAATCATGCAAGGACGCCAAAACACACTCAAAGCAGACCTCTCGCGCACGTTCTACACATTCTGTTAGTTTATAACGGAAGGGGGGCTTTCCGCTAAGTTTAAACACAAGGGGGTAAATTGAAGTTTAGCTCAAAAATAAAATAGGGTAAATTACATCTACACCCGCTGAGGTTCGACATAATTATAAAAACATCCTTATTAAATAAAAAAAATTACATTTACCCTCCCTAATATTTGTTCTGTCTTACACTTAACTCCATCGGTACGGTTCCAGTGAATTTATCACGTGTTATTTAAAAAATACGCCTAATAAAAAATTTGACTATAATTTGACCAATTTTTCGAATCAAAATTCCCTTTGGACCAAATTGTAATATTTTAAAATATTGAGGGGGTTAAATACTACGACCTATCATACTTTGTACTTCAATGTAATATTTTAATTTATTTTTGCTAGCCATTTTTGTCCATTAAATATTAAGGGGATTATCTTATGAATTAGTTCCCCTAATCATCCAATGTCAAGAAACAACCATATGCACCAACATTTAATAATAACTAGTTTACAATAATCAAAGTGAAATAAAGAGTTTGATCGTATTTGGAGAGAGAGGGGTTGGGGTTTTGGAGCAAAAAAAAAAAAAATAATAATAAATTTTGTGTAAGAAAATTTTTGTCTTTTTCAAAATTATTTTATTTCTTTGCTTTTTTGCAAGATAAATGAAGGGTGTTTTTTTTTATTTTCACCCTAATGTGGGTAGGAAATAAATACTCTGGGATAGTTTTTAAGGTGAAGGAATTCGAACAGCCTTTAGGATCGGCTCTTAAGCAACGGATTTGTTTTTCACTACCTAACCTTCTCTTTTTCTCCTATTTTTGGTGTGTCTTTGCCTTATTGAAGATGGTATTTATAGATGAAGAGCGGCCAACCGTGGTATCAATTCTTAAGCACATATCTTTCTTGGAACTTGTGGAAGATAATATCCTCATTGAAATTGTGTTGCTGGAGATCTTGTTAAATTGGCTCGGAGAGTGACCCACCCTCGTATGAAATCTTAACTTTATATCTTTCCAGGGGTTTGTTGTTAGATGAAATCTTCATCGAAATTGATACTATTTGGGATTTTGTTTAGATTAGCTCTTAGGATCGCCTCGTTTTCTTTGGACCTCGTATTCTCCCATCTTTAGCCTCTTCTTACCTACCCCACGGGGTGACCTCGTGTCTTCTAATACTTACCTTCATGCTATATTGCTTCATAAAACTGTGTTAGCGGTTCCCCTGCGTTGAAGTCCACCCCGAGTGGTGGAATCGTACTTTTATTGGCTCTTCTCATAGATTATCCCTACGTTAGTTTGTATGAGGAGCCTCTTACCCACATTACACACTTTCCGGAAAGTATTATAATATTGTACAAACCTCGGATATGGTAAATGTAATTTTCTATTCAATAAGTATGTATTTGTAATTATATTAAACCTCAGGGTTGTGGATGTGATTCACCCTTTCCAGAATTGTCAAAACACCTAATCATCAGAAGTTATCAGATTAGATTTTGAGTGTAGAATTTTGGTCGACATGAATAATTAACATTTTCTTTGCTATTCTATATGTTGCCATTGTATATTATGCATACTTTAGGGAAGAATCACATTTTTAGTCTCATATGTTAGGGCCTGTTCAATTTTGGTCCCATTCATTACAAAAATCTCAATTTTATGACAATATTTTTCTATTTGTCTTAATTTTGGTCCCAACGTCAAATATTGACGAAAAACGTGTGCCTGTTGAAGAGGCACATGGCTCCCACATGATGCATATTTGAAGAAATCTAAATACATGGCTTGACACAAAAGAGGGGAAAATAAAAAATATTAGGGTTCCTCCACCATTTTCTCTCTCTTCCAAAGACGCCCAAATCCAGCATCCATTTCTGAAAAAAAAAAAAAAAAATGGCGTCAATCAATGTCTAGTGGCAACCCGGCTCCAGTTGGTGGTCGCCCTGCTCTAGGTGGTTGCAGCTCGATTCCAACTAATGGCCGCCCGACTCAAGTTGGTGGCTACCTAGCTCCAGCAGTTGGCAACCTCGCTCCAGCTGGCGACCTCCCAGCTCCAGCTAGAGGTAGCCCAGCCCTAGCTGTCGATCCGTCAACTGGTCCTGTTGTCATGAACCCCCTCCTTTGCGAGCAGCTCTGTCAATTCATAGTGGAAACCATCCATTCAACCTTTCGTTGCTCCCAAGCCAGCGGAGCAGGACCCTCTTTCTATCGGGATTGAGGAGACAACACCAGATAGTCAAGCTATGGACAAACAGGTTCCTGCTGGACAACAGCCGGACATATCTCTCCCTACTGGCAGAAAGGAGGCAGTCCCTTTTCACCCTCCTGAAATTTGGCAAGCCCTGAGGAAGGAGGTAGTAGAACTCTGCAAGAGGTAAGAAAGGATACCATGTCGGTTGAGCATGGCATTTCCTTAAGCACTGATATCAAGGCAGGAAAGCTCGTTGCTCACTTCGGGGGGCCTTTGCACCTACATGCCCACAATAGCACTACCGACCTTGCTGCGCACATGCGTAAGTTAGAAAATGCAGCCCTGTTGCTGAAGGACAAGCGGATCCGCCGGGGAGCGCGAGCGGAAGCGAGAAAGCGAGAAAAGTGCATAAATTTAAATCAAATTTAAATAAACGAATCCCAAGGGGTGTACCCTTGGGTGCTCAACCGGGCGTTCGATGTAGAATGTGTAAATATTGGAAATATATATTTAAAAACATAGGGCATAGATATATATACAATAAATCAATCAAAGCGTAAGGCGACTATTACCTTCGATTGTTTAGCGTATGCTTCCGGCTACTTGCGTTGTTCCTTCTCGGAATGCTCATGAAATCCAAACGTATGGATTCTCCAAAGGTGATCCACACCACACCGGAAGAAACACACGTTCTTCTTGCTAGAAAAGAACGGGTTTAAGAAGGAATCGGTTTAAGAGAAGAACACTATGAATTAGTGCTCTCCTAAACTTACTTTGTTCTTCTTCTTGATTCAAAATCAAGTGAAGAACACAAGTGTGAGAGAGGGAGAGAGGCCGAGAGTTGAGAGAGAGGAGAGGGATCTTTGTCTTCTCTTTTTCCTAGAAAAAGATGAATAATAAATCACTTATGCTTGGTGTTGTATATTCTAATGTATATACATAATTAATGTGATTATTGGAATGTGTCTAGGTTCATCCAAGGATGTCTAGATTCATTCCAATCAATCACCATCAATTCATCAATCAAGCCTACCAAAATATATGGTATGATCAAATCATACCAAAAGGGAAGAGCTTGATTGGAGTTGATTTGTCTCTTTCCAAAAGAGATAAGTCAACATACCACCTAGCATGAAACATGGTTGATTTTGCTTCCTCCAAGGGAGCATGTCTGCCATGTTTAATTAAGGGAAGAAGTCCAACTTCTTTCTATTCCAAAATAGGAATTATTTCTCCTCTCGGGTATAATTTAACGGATCGGGTTTTATCGTAATCCAATTACGACGAACCCAACATTAAATCCAATTTAATGTCCATTTAAATTATTCCCGTTGATCTTTTAATCCAATTAAAAGATCCAACATCTCAACGTCTCAACTTTCCATATTTAATCGAAAATCCAATTTACCGATTAAACGAAAGCCCGATACAATATAAACCCGTCCATCCAATGGACTTTCCCTTAAGTAATCCAATTACTTATTTTATCCTTCGAGATTGACTCCAAGTCGATCTCTCAACCTCCTCGGTGATTTGTGTGTGACCCTTTAGGTTCACCCTCAGCTAGACTTGGGCCCGTGTCCCACAAGGGTCCGTTACCATGGGTGGCCATCGAGCAACGGTCCATGGCACTAGAGACTAGGTGAATTGGTGTGAACATTTAAGCCCCGATTCCGTACGGGTACGATCCTTCCGTCTACCGTCTCCCGGCCTTAGTCTAGGGTATGGAATTGGGCGTCGGTTCCCATCCTTGACTAGGCATATATGCTTAATACTCGAGACCACATATGCTTTATTGCGTCGACACAGGAAACCATTCCCTGTTCGACCAACCACTGTGGCCACAGCTTCAAACAGCATGAACGTATCTCCGAGCGCATAGGAGATACCTTTGTCACATACTGACAAGGGACGGATCCTCTTCTTGGAATCCACCGTCCTCGCTACACATTCCAACTGCTCTGGACAAGGCTTATGATGATCATCTTACAGAATGATCACCTCTTGCCAGATCCAAGATACAGCTGCATGTGCACGCGACGACCATGATCGCTCAAGTATGAGGATTACTCCCGTACTATCGGATCTGGGGAAAACCAATCATACCAACCAAGCCTCCAAGGTTTCCATATGATGATCCCCGCGAGTCAGTCCAGTCGGCTCGACCCCAGTCGACCAACCCATCAAGATTGTGTAGGCTTCCCACGTCTGTCGCCGATGAAACACGACACTCATCCAATGAACACGACTCTTGATGCAAGTCTCAATAGGACTCTCGATGCCCTGTCTCGAGGTCCTCGACTTGGAACGTTTCAGACCCAACTCTTAATCAGTTGGTTTCATGACCACCATCTAATGCGTGGCCCAACTGCACGAGTTGTTAACCATGGTTTGTGGGCTTTCTTGCGATATAAGTTAAATACCATTTTAACAAATGTGAAATGAGCGCAACAAAGTAAACACCAGGAGTGATAAATACTCATTTTATTCATCACATTATAATATTACATTTACATCGAGTTGTATAATAGGTTACAAATCGCCAAACCTATTGACTTTTTGGTCACCTATTCTAACAATCTCCCACTTGACCTAAAGCCAATCACCCATTGACCTCAAACCCATCTTATCCAGACGTTGAGTATAGGCAACTTGCGACATGGGCTTAGTAAGTGGATCTGCTATGTTTTTTGCGGAGCTGACTCGGTCTATCCGAACGTCACCCCTGCTAACCATCTCTCTGAGCAGATAGTAGCGTCTAAGAATATGCTTGGATCGGAGATGAGATCTCGATTCCTTTGCTTGCGCTATAGCCCCGTTGTTATCGCAGAAGATAACCACTGGCTCAGCGATGCTAGGTACTACAACCAACTCTTGGATATAGCTCTTCATCCAAACCGCCTCCTTAGCAGCTTTCGAAGCTGCTATGTATTCAGACATTATGGTGGAGTCCGCCGTGGTAGCCTGCTTGGAACTCTTCCAAGAGACCACGCCACCATTAAGTCTGAACACATAACCAGACTGAGACTTGGTATCATCGTCATCCGATTGGAAGCTAGCGTCGCTATAGCCTTCCAGTATCAACTCTCCACCGCCGTCGATCAAAAATATGTCCTTAGCCCTTTTCAGGTACTGCAGGATAGTCTTGACTGCACTCCAGTGTGCCTCCCCGGCACACGACTGATATCGACTTGTTACGCTCAGAGCGAAAGCCACATCAGGTCTAGTGCACTGAACAACATATTGTATGTTGCCTACGGCTGAAGCATAGGGGATGTCCAACATCCTTTTAAGCTCCTCATCAGTCTTAGGAGACTACTTCTTGGATAACTTAATTCCATGCCTCATAGGAAGGAATCCTCGTTTTGAGTTCTCCATCTTGAATCTCTTCAAGACTTTCTCAATATACGAGGACTGGGCCATTCCTAACATCCTTCTAGATCTATCCCTGTAGATCTTGATGCCAAGAATGTAGGATGCCTCGCCCATATCCTTCATGGAGAATTGCGTTGACAACCAAGCTTTAGTGGTACCTAACATCTTAACATCATTCCTAATGAGCAAGATGTCATCCACGTAAAGCACCAGGAACGCAACTGAGCTCCCACTGATCTTCTTGTATACACAAGGATCTGACTCGTTCTTGATTAAATCATATCCCCGTATGACTTCATCAAAACGTATGTTCCAGCTTTGGGAAGCTTGTTTGAGGCCATAGATGGACCTTTGGAGACGGCAGACCTTCTGCTCTTCTCCAACAGTTGTGAAACCTTCCGGCTGATCCATATAGATCTGTTCCTCTACGAAACCGTTGAGGAAGGCCGTTTTCACGTCCATCTGCCATATTTCATAGTCATACCATGCTATTATGGCAAGCAGTATCCGAATGGACTTGGCCATTGCTACAGGCGAGTAGGTTTCCTCAAAATCGACCCCGGGTCGCTGAGTGTAACTTTTCGCCACAAGCCTGGCTTTGAAGGTTGTGACCTCCCCGTTAGCTCCAAGCTTACGTTTGTAGACCCATTTACACCCTACGGGTTTAACCCCTTTGGGTGGATCTACTAGGGTCCAAACCTTGTTTGTACCCATCGAGTCCATCTCGGATTTCATGGCCTCAAGCCACTTGTCCAAATCGATGTCCGACATCGCTTTTCCGTATGTCTTTGGATCATTATCCAACTGACCGGTCAAGCCCAGAAATCCATACCTATCAAGTGCATAGGATACTCTGGACGACCTACAGAGGACTGGAACAATATCAGTGGGAACCACTGGCTCAGATGTCACTGCCGCCTCATAGGGTACCTCACTTGATTCCTCAAGGAGTACCTCATCGCGTCGACTATCCGATGGAAAACCTTTTTCCAAGAACACTGCGTTTCGCAAGACAAAAACCTTTTGCTCGGAGGGATCATAGAAATAATACCCCGCAGTTTCTTTTGGATAGCCGATGAACCTCCATAAGCTAGACCTCGAGTCCAGTTTATCTCCCACTAATCTCTTGACATATGCGGGGCAACCCCACACTTTCAAGTATTTGTAGGAGGCAGGCTTGCCATACCATATCTCATATGGCGTCTGGGATACCCTTTTAGATGGCGCCAAGTTCAAAACTTTGGCCGCCGTCTCAAGAGCGTATCCCCAGAAGGAAAGGGGGAGTTCGGTAAAACTCATCATGGATCGGACCATGTCCAACAAGGTCCAATTCTTCCTTTCAGACACACCATTAAGCTGTGGTCTTCCAGGAGGGGTCCACTGAGAGAGAATCCCATTCTCTTTTAGATAATCAGTAAACTCACCACTCAAATACTCTCCACCTCGGTCCGACCGAAGGGCTTTGATCTTTCGACCGGTTTGGTTCTCTACTTCAAGTCTGTATTCCTTAAATCTTTCAAAGGCTTTAGACTTGTACCTCATCAGGTAAATATAACCATACCGTGAGTTATCATCGGTGAAGGTTATGAAGTACGAGTACCCACCTCTAGCCTGAGTATTTAGTGGGCCACAGACATCCGTATGGATCAAATCCAACAGACCACTGGCTAGCGTACTTTGTCCAACAAAGGGTTTCTTGGTCATCTTTCCCTTGAGACAGGATTCGCAGGTCGGTAGGTTGTCCAAATCGTCTATTTCTAAACTCTTTGAGTCCACCAACCTTCTTATCCTATCTTTAGAGATATGACCTAACCTCGCATGCCATATTTGTGCGTTATTATGATCATAACATTTTCGTTTGTGTTCTGCAGTCATAATCCCATTAGACTGTTGAAGTATGTAAAGACCGTTGACCAATATACCAAGTAGATGAGAAATACCATCTTTAACAATGAAAAAACCGTTTTTATTGATGGTAAATTCATATCCCTCCCTATCAAGGACCGGGATGGAAACAATGTTTTTAATCATGCTAGGTACATAGAAACAGTTGTTCAGTACAATCCTAACATGACTACTAATGGCTAACTCTAGTGATCCTACGGCTTCCGCAGCAACGGCCTTGCCATCGCCTAGCCTCAGGATCATCTCATCCTTGGTTAGCCTTCTGCTTCTTTGCAGTGCCTGCAAATCATTGCAGATGTGAGCACCACACCTGGTATCCAATACCCATGAAGCAGAATTAGTAATCATATTTACTTCAACCACAAACGTACTTGGGTTGGAGAGGAGTTGTGGGCACTCCCTCTTCCAATGCCCTTTCCCTTAGCAATGCATGTAGACATCATTTGTCTTGGACCGCTGAGAACCACGGGCCTTCCCTTTCCCTTTGCTCGGTCCAACCGGAGCAACAGGGACGCCTGGAGCGCGAGCAGGGGCCGCAACCGTCTTTCCTTTGCCCTTCTTCCTCTTCCAGCGTCCGACTCTCTCGCCATTCGCCTTGGAGGTCGAAGCCTCTCCTATCAATACCGCCGGCGCCGACTTGTGGGTCGTTGCCTCGTATTGGACCAGCATGTTGATCAACTCATGAATAGACTTCTCAAGTCCGTTCATGTTGTAGTTTACAACAAACGGGGCATAGGATGGAGGAAGCGACTGGAGGATCACGTCAATGTACGTGTCATTGTTAAGCCAACTTTAAGGTCCTCGAGTTTCTCCACTAGGGAGAGCATCTTAACCCCATGACTCTGTACAGACGCTCCTTCAGCGAACTTGGTGCCAAAGAATACTTTCGTGGCGGCATATCTAATATGCCTATCCGGAACCGCATAAACCTCGTTCATGCGGAGCATTATGGCAGAGACGTTGTCCAGCCTCTCATACTGCTTCTGGATGTTGTTAGACATCGAAGCCAATATGATACTGCGTACTTTTCGGTTGTCCTCATGCCATTTCTCGAACGTCAAACGTTCTTCAGGCGTGGACCCCTTCGGTAAGTCGCTCGCTGGCGGCTCGTCCAAGACGTAGCCTTGGTTCTCGAAACCGAGGACAATCCTCAGGTTTCTCAGCCAGTCTGAGTAGTTCGTTCCGTTGAATTTGTTAGTCTCGAGAATCATGGTTAATGGGTTCTTAGACATATCTACATTAATGAAAATGTAAAGCAGAAATTAGCAGATGATGGTAATATTATTGTTCAAGTTGAAGACTTGGTCTTTTAGTCTTTAACCCTCCCACTATTTATATAAAAGTCCGCCACTCTCAAGCGGAGTTTCGGGAAACCATTTCCTAGTGGGCTTGGGATCCACAAGTATAATCTCCATGCCCCGCTTTTACGATTCACATGAAGAAGATCTCGTGGGAGATATCCAATATCATTCTCATCCAATGAGATTCCCAAGATATTTTGCCTCACCTATTCGCATGGTTCCGAGGACTCCAAGCGAACCATGTTACTCAGTGTTAGGCCCGACCCATCAACCAAATCATACCTCAAACTGTCGCTCCCCACGACCCGTGAGACAGGGAAACAGCGAGCGCAGTCTTTTTGTTCACAACAATGGTGCAACTTTCCCCTAGTCTAAGTGTGCCACGACTCGTGAGACCACACTTGGGTAGTGGTAGCTTCCTCACCACATTGCTGTGGATGGAAGGCTCAGACAGACCAAAATACCATTTTGATCCAAGTCCGTTCTGGGCCTAATATTTAATTTAGTCCAACCAAATGAGAGTTTGTGTATGATCGAGACCTCATCACATTATAGTGTTTTAGCATGCATAAATATCCAATATTTGAAGCGATAAATAAATACGCCGCATGCAGAAAACATAGCATACCCCTGTTAGGATGATCACAAGCCCAACCTATGCGACCCACTGAGCCCGCAGTGAGTATATGGTCTGTCTAGGGTGGTCCTAAATTATTACAATAATAATAAACCCACTGTCATTCCAATGGGCCTTGAAATGCTTCTTGTTTCACGCCTTGATGCTCCTCCTTGGGGTCTCCGACTCCATTTGCTTGTTAAAATTAAAACCTCACCAATCCTATCTACTCTCATTACAACTGAAAGTAATACATTGGTAATAAAGAAAACAAGCCTTAACATCATGAGGCTGAAAATACGGGAGATGATAGTCCCAAAAACAAGAGGCACGCAGGCCCCACCCAACAGAAAATAAATGATCATATATTCATCCATACATAAGGTCTAGGGCTCTTGTGATCATCCCATGTTGATTCCATCAACACACATAACATAATTATTCCAAATAATCATGCATAAATACCAATGGATATTCCAAATACCTAAGTGATGTCCAACATCACAAAAGTATAAACATACAAATAATATGGAAAATTCAAATTTCAAATTTAATGGACATTTTAAACAATGCATCCAATGCATGTATTAATCCCAAATTAATTAAGCAAATTTAATTCAAGGAATAATCCAATTATTCCAAAATCAAAAATGCAAAATTAACATATTTTCAAAATATTGTGCAGAAAATACAGAAAATCAAATTTTCGAAAAAAAGTCGAAAAACGGCACAAAACGGCCCACCCGTTGTGCCGGCCGGCCACCCGCGCGCACAAGGCAGTGCGCGCTTGCGCAGGCAGCAAGCCTGCACGCGCGCGCTCTGTGCCGCGCGCTGGCCTCGGCCGGCAGCGCACAGCGCCCGTGCGCTGCGTCCGCGCGCATGGCGCGCGCGCAGGCACCCGCTGCCGTCCGAACCAATTTTTTTTTTTGTTTTTCAATACTGTTTCAGCACAATAACAGTAACATTTTTTTGAAAATAAGCATGCAATTTTAGATCCAATCTAACAAAATTAAGCATGCCAAAAGTTCATTAAATCTAAACAATTGAATCATCATATTATTCATATATTTATATAATCTAACATGCCAATAAAGCCATTAAAAGCAAGTAGATCATGCCAAACACATAGATCTATGCCTCTTACATCGTACCGGGCTCTGATACCACTTGAAGGACAAGCGGATCCGCCCGGGAGCGCGAGCGGAAGCGAGAAAAGTGCATAAATTAAATCAAATTTAAATAAACGAATCCGTAGGGGTGTACCCTTGGGTGCTCAACCGGGCGTTCGATGTAGAATGTGTAAATATTGAAAATATATATTTGAACACATAGGGCATAGATATATATACAATAAATCAATCAAAGCGTAAGGAGACTATTACGTTCGATGGTTTAGCGTATGCTCCCGGCTACTTGCGTTGTTCCTTCTCCGGAATGCTCACGAAATCCAAACGTATGGATTCTCCAAAGGTGATCCACACCACACCGGAAGAAACACACGTTCTTCTTGCTAGAAAAGAATGGGTTTAAGAAGGAATCGGTTTAAGAGAAGACCACTATGAATTAGTGCTCTCTTAAACTTACTTTGTTCTTCTTCTTGATTCAAAATCAAGTGAAGAACACAAGTGTGAGAGAAGGAGAGAGGCCGAGAGTTGAGAGAGAGGAGAGGGATTTTTGTCTTCTCTTTTTCCTAAAAAAAGATGAATAATAAATCACTTATGCTTTGTGTTGTATATTCTAATATATGTACATAATTAATGTGATTGTTGGAATGTGTCTAGGTTCATCCAAGGATGTCTAAATTCATTCCAATCAATCACCATCAATTCATCAATCAAGCCTACCAAAATATATGGTATGATCAAATCATACCAAAAGGGAAGAGCTTGATTGGAGTTGATTTGTCTCTTTCCAAAAGAGATAAATCAACATACCACCTAGCATGAAACATGGCTGATTTTGCTTCCTCCAACGTAGCATGTCGGCCATGTTTAATTAAGGGAAGAAGTCCAACTTCTTCCTTTTCCAAAATAGGAATTATTTCTCCTCTCGGGTATAATTTAACAGACCGGGTTTTATCGTAATCCAATTACGACGAACCCAACATTAAATCCAATTTAATGTCCATTTATATTGTTCCCGTTGATCTTTTAATCCAATTAAAAGATCCAACGTCTCAGCGTCTCAACTTTCCATATTTAATCGAAAACCCAATTTACCGATTAAACGAAAGCCCGATACAATATCGGTCCGTCCATCCAATGGACTTTCCCTTAAGTAATCCAATTACTTATTTTATCTTTCGAGATTGACTCGAAGTCGATCTCTCAACCTCCTCGGTGATTTGTGTGTGACCCTTTAGGTTCACCCTCAGCTAGACTTGGGCCCGTGTCCCACAAGGATCCATTACCATGGGTGGCCATCGAGCAACGGTCCATGGCACTAGAGACTAGGTGAATTGGCGTGAACATTTAAGCCCCGATTCCGTACGGGTACGATCCTTCCGTCTACCGTCTCCCGGCCTTAGTCTAGGGTATGGAATTGGGCGTCGGTTCCCATCCTTGACTAGGCATATATGCTTAATACTCGAGACCACATATGCTTTATTGCGTCGACACAGGAAACCATTCCCTGTTCGACCAACCACTGTGGCCACAGCTTCAAACAACATGAACGTGTCTCCGAGCGCATAGGAGATACCTTTGTCACATACTGACAGGGGACGGATCCTCTTCTTGGAATCCACCGTCCTCGCTACACATTCCAACTGCACTGGACAAGGCTTATGGTGATCATCTTACAGAATGATCACCTCTTGCCAGATCCAAGATACAGCCGTCATGTGCACGCGACTGTCATGATCCCTCAAGTATGAGGATTACTCCCGTACTATCGGAACCGGGAAAAACCAATCGTACCAACCAAGCCTCCAAGGCTTACATATGATGATCCCCGCGAGTCAGTCCAGTCAGCTCGACCCCAATCGACCAACCCATCAAGATCGTGTAGGCGTCCCACGCCTGTCGTCGATGAAACACGGCACTCATCCAATGAACACGACTCTTGACGCAAGTCTCAATAGGACTCTCGATGCCCTGTCTCGAGGTCCTCGACTTGGAACGTTTCAGACCCAACTCTTAATCAGTTGGTTTCATGACCACCATCTAATGCGTGGCCCAACTGCACGAGTTGTTAACCATGGTCTGTGGGCTTTGTTGCGATATAAGTTAAACACCGTTTTAACAAATGTGAAATGAGCACAACAAAGTAAGCACCAGGAGTGATAAATACTCATTTTATTCATCACATAATAATATTACATTTACATCGAGTTGTATAATAGGTTACAAATCACCAAACCTATTGGCTTTCTGGTCACCCATTCTAACAGTTGCACAGGTATACTGATGGTATTAAATGCCCTATTTTCCTTTTACACTAATTGACTCTGCTCAACAATGGTTCAACTAGCTGCCCCTAGCTAGTACACGCAGTTACATAAGCCGCCACTGGCTGGCACATGCATCTAACTCAGCCACGACCAGCTGACATACTCACTCCAATTTCTAGCTGCCTTCCATTGGCCCACTTGTTTCAACATAATGCTAATAAAGCCTGCTTAGGCTAACTTACTACTTGAGTTCTGTCATACTCCTTCACTACGAGATGTATTCTCTGTTACTAAATCACATCTTCCTCGATAATAACAGGAACAATAGGATCCGCCCTGCTGGTGCACAACAGGATCGGAGCAGCACAACAGGACCATCCCTGCTCAAGTACGAATAAAGCCCTTTCTTGCAGGACCAATTCATCAGACCTTTCGGTTTTACTAATTGTATGTTTGCTTAAGTAAATATATAAATATATATGTATATATAAATTTATGTTTAATTTGGTTTGACAAACAAGTGAAACTAAAATCAAATGAGCTCTAAATACTTTAGGATACAAAAATAAAAAGAGCTCAATGAACAAGTGAAACTAGAATTAGACAGAGCTTCGACAAAGGGTGATTTTAGTATTTTAGAAATCCATTTAATTTTTTTAGCTAGCAATTTTTAGTAAGGGTAAAGTGGACTATTTAAACTTCAAAATTGAAGGAGTTAGAAGGTCAGGATTGTATTTTTGAAGGTTTTAATACTTTAGGTGGGTAGTTGATGTGGGGCGGATACATCAGGGGTGGTAATTGTATTTAACCCAAAAAAATTTATCACTTTAATGTTACACATTATCGGGTATGTATATATCATATATGGCTCAAGTTTAAATTAAATTTTAATTTTTTTCATCTATATCTATACCATTAATTAGGGGACTCATGCTAATTAACTTTGATAGCTAAATTTTTTTTTTTAGCTTAGTTACCTGTTCCATTTTAAAAATTAAATAAAAGCCTCAACATTTAACTCGAAAATTTACTCTCTTAAACTAAAATCAACATTTGCAAGCTTCCTATTATATCATTCTTCAACTTCATATTTTTTTAAAAAATGATCTTTGTTCTTTTCTTCCTTATAGAATTTATATTCTATTTAAAAGTTACTTTGTTTCATTTCCTACAATTATATAATTTCTTTTGGTTTTTTCTTTTCGTTATTAATTATAATCATATTGTGTGTATTTCTCAACAAATAAATAAATTATTAAAATTTAAAATTTAAGTTATAGTAGTTAATACGTATAAAATTTTATATTGAACATTGATATATATAATAGTAATAACCATTTATTTTCAAGGGCAGAAAAGTAATTTTCTTACAAAAATCACATGATAAATATATACACTCTATCACACTATATAATAACCAACACCACTATAAATATTAGATGTATTATTTTTTAATAAAAGTTACTATTAACTGATTTGACAACACATACACAAAAATTCTCTCACTAGGCTTGGGGTGCAATTATGTCGAGGGCGTTTTTTCCGATTATTTCTTCGCTTCAAACCACTTCCACATCAGACAAGTAGATGATTGTTTAACTTTGTTCAGAAAAATATCAAATTTTAATTTAATAGAGTAGCTAGGAAGGAACATAATTTAAGTTTGTGTTATATCTAATTACACTTTTATTATTATTATTATTATTATTATTATTATTATTATTATTATTATTATTATTATTATTATTATTATTATTATAATATATATAAATTTAAATTACTTATAAATTTATAAATTTTATAATTTAAAATTTAAATTACTTATGATTTTTATATTTTAATGAAAACATAACTATCCCGTGGCTTGCACGGGGTACTAACTAGTTTTATTTTATTTTAGATGTTTATTTGGGCTTATCATCAGCAATAAAACATATTTTTTAAATTCATATTGTAAACTTCCTAAAGAAGTTTCTAGGAGATTGCTTGTGAAATATTTTTAATCTCATATTATCTCAAAAAATATTTTTCAATTGAATATACTTTTTCTTGTAATTTTCTTTTCTTTTTTTTACAAAATAACTCTTCAAAATATATACCCATTCTAAAAAACTATATCACATTAAATAACATTAAAGAAAATAACATATCATCCTATTTAAGGGAAAAAAAAAATTTAGTCCATTAACTTGGCTCGAGTTCAATTTCAATACATTAATTATGTCAATTTTTAATTTTATACATTATCTTGCACAATTACTGCAATTAAGTACGATTTAGGGTTTTGGTATCAATTTACGGGTGAAATGAATAGAAAATGATGATGTATCAATTAATTGCTTATTTGTTCGGCGAAATGAGATATGTGTGTGTCTTACGTGGGTATTATGTACAGTAGGCTTCCTACGTGGCAATTAATGGAGGAAAAAAAGAGACACGTACGACTCACGTGCCTCTTCTTCGGTCAAACTCAGAAAACAACCTTCCCATTTCCCCCAACCTTCAGTCAAACCTAGCCCTAGTCTCTCCCCATCCCTTCTCCGATGCGATCTGTTTTAGTGAAAGAGGCGACGAAAGGCTTGGACTGAGGTGCAACCATGGTGGTTATGAGAGATCTAGAGTTGAATGGCGCCCCCCCCCCCTCCCCCCCCCCCCCCCCCCCGAAACGGTTAGTTTTTTCTGTATTTGTAGACCCAACAAGGTCATGTTCGTGTTCTGTGAGACCATAAGTAATGGCCTTGAGCGACCCAAACCTGAAAAAAAAACTATTACTTTGCACTTTAATATTGTATTCTTGTAAGTAGTGGTCCCTTAGTGGGCATTGTTCTGTCTATTGTTTTGTCAACTGGAATCTGACTTAGACTTGCAATGCTTTTTATTTTAATATCTTTTGTATATTTTATTCCGTTTATGTTGGGAAATTACAGAGCATGTGGTCCCTGAAGTTATGTTCTGTTGTTTTGTTGGTTTCTGAAGTATATTTTTTATGTGTCTTTTTCCGCAGTTCTTGTTTTGATAATACTTTTCAGCTGATATGATTATATTTTTAGTTTTGTAATTATATCTATATCATATTTTAGCTTTATAATTTGTGAGGGTTGTATATTGATCGTTCATCCGTTTCAATTTCATTATTTTGGACAAATTTGACCAAAATTTTTAAAATTCCAGTCAAATATCCTAAATTACATAACTTTTAATTAGTCAGATCACTTGGGGGGGGGGGGGGGGGGAGATTTGTTGTGTAATGTGTGATCAACAGTAATTGGTGAAGTGCCTCTGGAGTTATCTGAATGACTAGGGGCGGAGGCGGGACCTTAGCGTCTTCCTGCCTCTCGTTTTGAAGATCGCGAGCAGGCAGATTCTCCATGACGTGATCTTGCACATGATTATCCCCTCTTCCTTCTAGTCCTTCTTGTCCCGCATTCTCGTTCCTGACTCTTGATCGGGTGTACATCCTCAATGCTTAGATCAGCTTCCCACACATGGCGCCAAAGCTGATGGGGTGAAATTCGGAAAGAAAAAGATCAAAGCACACTAACACACGTCAAGTCAAGAACCTTGAATTTCTTCTCTTTATTTCTCTTCCAAAAGTAGCAAGTGACCTTTACAATGGACTAAACGTCCTATTTATAGTAAATCGATGATGAAAGTGGGGGGCGCAAAGACAGATTTACCCCCAACCGCCTATCATCTGATGGATACAATTTAAGGACTAGGGACAACTTGCTAATTTACATAGCCCCACTAACTTACAAGTACAATAACTAACCGATGGCAATCCGGTAATTATACACACGATCAGGGGTATTTTGATAATTTAGTATATGGTTTCTATCTTGTTACCATCCATTGAACTCAACTCTTTTCAAGAGCAAGATGGGTTAAATAGTCCATATATATATATATATATAAATGATGGTTTAAATAGTTACTTATATTAATAACACATTGTTGATGAAAGAAACCCATAAATCCAAACAGAATATAGTCCATAAATCCAAGCAGAATATAGTCCATAAATTCAAACAGAATATAGCTCCAATAAATATCGCGCCGCATGCGCTCCATTTCACCCTCAAGCTCTTTTATAAAGCTTTGTCTAATTTTAGTTTCACTTATTCATTGAACTCTTTTTATTTTTATAATATAAAAGTATTTGGAGCTCATTTTATTTTAATTTCACTTATTTATCAAATCAAATTAAAAATAAATTTATACATGCATATAATTACCGCATTTGTATATTTACCATATATATATTAATTGTATATTTTCGTATTAGTTCATGAACCCTTGGATTTTATTAATTTAATGTTTGTTTAAGTAAATATATAAATATATATGTATATATAAATTTATTTTTAATTTGGTTTGATAAACAAGCGAAACTAAAATCAAATGAGCTCCAAGTACTTTAGGATTACGGAAAAAAAGAGGTCAACGAACAAGTGAAACTAGAATTAAACAGAGTTTCGACAAAGGGTGATTTTAGTATTTTAGAAATCCATTTAATTTTTTTTAGAAAGAAATTTTTAGTAAGGGTAAAATAAACTTTTTAAACTTCAATATTAAAGGAGTTAAAAGGTCAGGATTTTTTTTTTTTAAGGTTTTAATACTTTAGGTGGGTAGTTGATGTGAAGTGGTAATTGTATTTAATCCAACGTTTTATATCACTTTAATGTTACACATTATGGGGTATGTATATATCATATATGGCTCAATTTTAAATTAAATTTTAATTTGTGTTTATATCTATATCGGGAGAATTACACTTTTGGTCCCTCCATAATACCACTAAAACAGTTTTGGTCCCCCTTCATTCGCGAGTTACACTTTTGGTCCCAGTTAGATACATTTTTTAACACTTCTGGTCCTACCCTTAACTCTCCATTAAGAGTTAACGGAATACGCACGTGCTGCGCATGTGAGGCTGATTTTGGGGGAAAATTTGTTACATTTTGGTGCCTAAATTGGTTGAGCTTGACTATAAAGCCATTTTGGCACCAAATCCTCTCTAAAAAAATTATAACCCCATCCCTATTCTCACTTTCATAATTTGATTGAAATTTTGTTGTTCAATAACTTCAAAATCAGATTTCTAGCCATGAATTAAAGTTATTCAAATACTGATTTAGCCGATTTGATAATATAGTGTAATACTTATTTTGTGAGTTTTATTTTCTGTAAACTATTGTGGATGATGATAATGTAATGTTGTTGATTTTTTGTACTAGTAATTTGATGTTGTGGGATGGTTGTGAAGTTATGATTTCTAATATTGTTTGTTGGTTTTTTCTGTTTTTTTGTATTTTTTCTTTAAATAAATTAACTTCTATTCATGGCTAAAAATCAGTAAAAAATTAGTATTTAAATAACTTCTACCCATGGCTAGAAATATAATTTTGAAGTTATTGAACAACAAAATTTCGGTCAATTATGAAAGTGAAATAGGGATGGGGTTGTAATTCTTTTTTAGAGGATTTGGTGCCAAAGTGACTTTATAGTCAAGGCCAACCAATTTAGGCGCCAAGATGCAACAAATTTTCCTCCAAAATCAGCCTCACATGCGCAGCACATACATTTTCCGTTAACTCTTAACGGAGAGTTGACGGTAGGACCAAAAGTGTCCAAAAATATGTCTAATTAGGACCAAAAGTATAACTCGCGAATGAAGAGGAACCAAAATTGTTTTAGCGGTATTATAGAGGACCAAAAGTGTAATTCTCCCTATCTATATCTATACCATTAATTAGGGGATCACTCATGCTAATTAACTTTGATAGCTAAAATTTGTTTTTGACTTAGTTACCTGTTTCATTTTAAAAATTAAATAAAAGCCACAACATTTAACTAGAAAATTTACTCTCTTAAACTAAAATCGATATTTGCAAGCTTCCTATTATATCACTCATCAACTTCATATTTTTTCAAAAATGATCTTTGTTCTTTTACTTCCTTATAGAATTTATATTCTATTTAAAAGTTACTTTTGTTTCATTTCCTACAATTATATAATTTTCTTTGGTTTTTTCCTTTCGTTATTATATAATCATATTGTGTGTATTTCTCAAAAAATAAATAAATTATTCAAATTTAAACTATAAAACTAAATAATTTTAAAATTTAAGTTATAGTAATAATACGTATAAAATCGTATATTGAACATACAAATAAATTTAACTTATTCTACTTACTAAATTTACCTAAATTTTATATCTGCTTGAAGCTAATTGATTCGTGCGTATGTTAATGTACTAGCGTGTGACCCGTGCTATGCACGGATTTAATTTAATTCTAGTTAAAATTATATTTTGTAAGATTTTTTAAATTAAGTGAATATCAAATGAAGAATATTTTTAAATAAAATTATCTTTTGTTTTTCAATTATAGTGCATTATAGGAATTTTGTGTTATAAAAATTGTAAAACTTTTACAATCATAACAAATATATACAAAGGGATATCTATCAAATTAACTGATGACACCATAAGTTGTATTGCATTTTTTCAATGCAAAGGTGATTACTAATAACATAACTATCAATATGTATGTCCTCAAACATATTTATATGTTTATTTAATTTGTATATATGATGAATATTCAAATATATTTATTTTATATATGATGAATATCAATAGAAATACTTATATGTGTCTTATTAATGTAAAGCTAAATATATAACATGAAAATAATTTTAGAATTCCACTATTTATGGATGAGATTTAAAACTAACAACAACAACTTATTATGATAAACTTATCTTACTATAAATATATAATTACTTAATTATAAAAAGAATTCGCAGGGGTTCGAACCCATGACCTCTAGAAATGTTTATTATGTAAAAAGAATTTGCAGGGGTTCAAACTCATGACCTATAGGAATATTTATTATAATAAAAAGAATCCGCAGGGGTTCGAACCCATGACCTCTTGAAATATTTATTAACATAAAAAAGAATTCGCAGGGGTTCGAACCTCTAACCTCTAGGAATGTTTATTATAATAAAAGCAATTCGTAGAGGTTCGAACTCATGACCTTTTAGAATATTTATTATAATAAAAAAGAATTCGCAGGGGTTCGAACCCATGACCTCTTGGAATATTTATTAACATAAAAGTAATTCGCAGAGGTTCGAACCCATGACCTCTTTGAATATTTATTAACATAAAAAGTATTCGCAGGGGTTCGAACCCCTAACCTCTAGAAATATTTATTATAAAAAAAAGAATTCACAGGGGTTCGAACACATGACCTCTTTGAATATTTATTAACATAAAAAGAATTCGTAGGGATTCGAACCCATGACCTCTAGGAATATTTATCATAATAAAAAAAATTAAAATTCTAGAAAATTAGAATTTTGATCAAAATTGAAGGTTTTGGTCAAAGACCGCCTTCAAATATATATATTAATAGATAGATGTGCATACATTTTCTCGTGCCTGGGCACAAGGTATTAAAATATATTCATAAAATAGAAATATTAGGGCCATCAAAGCAAGCGTCATGTGTGAGCTTATTTGGGTGACCTCTATGAATTATATTTTTCAACATAAGAAATTACATTTTTTTCATTTAATTTTGGATAAATATATGAATGTTTATCTTTACTAAAAAGATTCAACGAGTTTATTTTCTTAGTTACCTTTTAGATTTTATTTAAAGGCTTAAATGGATTTTTCGTCCTGTATCTTTTATATTTTGGTGTTTTAGTCCTTTATCTTTTTAGGGTAGCAAATAGGTTCTGGAACTTTTTAATTGTTCACGATTTTGGTCCTTCAATCACCGGAGTTTACAAATATTACTGATTTTTTTTTTTAATTTGGGGTTTAATTTGTTCCCATTGGTCAAATTCCTGCCAACATGGAATCAAATTTTCGTCTTATATCTTTTATATTTTCGGGTTTTAATTCTTTATTTTCTAGTATAGCAGATAGGTCGTGTAACTTATATTTTTTTGCGATTTTCATCCATTAAATTGACCAATGGGAACCAAAGCCTCAAATTTAGGAAAAAAAAAAACCGGCATTAATATTTGCAAACTCCAGCGACTGAAGGACCAAAATCGCGAAAAATTAAAAAATTACAGGACCTATTTACTATCCTAGAAAGATAAAGGACTAAATCGCCAAAATATAAAAGATACAGGACAAAAATTATATTTAATCCTTATTTATATCTAGACAAGTTGATAATTGTTTAACTTTGTCTAGAAAAAAAATCAGATTTTAATTTAATAAAGTAGCTAGGAAGGAACATAATTTAAGTTTATGTTATATCTAATTACACTTTCACTATTAAATTTTAAATTATTTATTAATATATAAATTTTATATTTAAAAATTTGAATGATTTATGTTTTTTATATTTAAACGAAAACATAACTATCCCGTGGCTTGCACGGTTACTAACTAGTATTATTTTATCTTAGATGCTTATTTGGGTTTATCATTAGCAATAAAATATATTTTTTAAATTCATATCAAAAACTTCCTGAAGAAGTTTCTAGGAGATTGCTTGTGAAATATTTTTAATCTCATATCACCTCATAAAATATTTTTCGATTGAATATACTCTTTCTTGTGATTTTCTTTTTTTTTCATCAAAATAACTCTTCAAAATATATACCCATTCTAAAAAATTATATCACATTAAATAACGATAAAGAAAATAACATATCATTCTATTTAAGGGAATTTTTTTAGTCCATTAACTTGGCTCGAGTTCAATTTTAGTACACTAATTATTTTAATTTTCAATTTTATACATTATCTTGCACAATTAGTGCAATTAAGTATGATTTAGGGTTTTGGTGTCAATTTACGAGTTAAATGAACGAAAAATGATTATGTGCCAATTAATTACTTATTTGTCCGACGAAATGAGACATGTGTGTGTCTTACGTGGGTATTATGTACAGTAGGCTTCCTACGTGGCAATTAATGGAGGGAAAAAAGAGGCACGCACGAATCACGTGCCTCTTCTTCAGTCAAACTTAGAAAACGACCTTCCCATTTTCCCCAACCTTCAGTCAAACCTAGCCCTAATTTCTCCCCATCCCTTCGTCGATGCGATCTGTTTTAGTGAAAGAGGCGACGAAAGGCTTGGGTTGAGGCGCAACCATTGTGGTTATGAGAGACCTAGAGGTGAATGGTGACCCCCCCCCCCAACCTGAATACAGTTAGTTTTTTCTGTATTTGGAAGACCAAACAAGGTCATGTTCGTGTTTTGTCAGACCATAAGTAATGGTCTTGAGGGACCCGAACCTGGAAAAAAATATTACTTTGCACTTTACTATTGTATTCTTGTAAAAATGGTCCCTTAGTGGGCATTATTCTGTCTATTATTTTGTCAACTGGAATCTGACTTAAACTTGCAATGCTTTTTATTTTAATATTTTTTGTATATTTTATTCTGTTAATATTGGGAAATCACAAATCATGTGGTCCCTAAAGCTATGTCTGTTTTTTTGTTGGTTTCTGAAGTGTATTTTTTACGTGCCTCTTCCCACTGTTCTTGTGTTTTTTTGTGCTTTATAACTTATGCTTTTTGTTTTTAAAATTTTTGTGTAGTTCATGTTCTTTTTTTTGCTCCAAGTTGACATGGTGTTCTCTATTTTTGGTGTTTTTATTTTTTTTATTTTTCAGCCAAAAACAGTGAGTTTATAACGATGAGTATTCATTATGGGGGTAATTTCATAGAATCTGACTATGTGAAGGGATCTACCTATAAGTTTGATCACAAAGAATATAAGTTTGTTGGGCTTGGGGAGTTGAATGAACTTAGCAACTATGTTGGCATTAAAGGGGAAAAGAATTATTTCATGAAGGATGAAAACATCTTCAAACGTATCACTACAAATACAAAACTACAAGAAATGTTTGCTAAATTAGAGGATCATGTGGAGGTAGATATATACATAAATGGGCAAGTGGTAGGTGTAGAGGGTGATGGATATGACAAGGATATGTTATAGGGTGGGGTGAATGATCATGAGTCATCTTCAGGTGGTAAAGATTTTGATGATAGCGATAGTGAATACAAGTATAAGATGGGATCAGAAAAAAATGAAGAGGAAGAGAAGGCAAATGGTGAGTGGGAAGTGGAGGGAGATTAGTTGAAAATGTTGTGAAAAAGAAATGATGAAGGGGGCAGGGTTGAGGAGACAGATAAGGAAGGGGCCAGGGTATCAGATACCGATGGTGAGGACTGGACTTGGGATGCGAATTTGGTTTGGAGTGATGATGAATTAAACTCAAACAAGGGGTCTGATGCAGATGAAGCAAATAGAGTAACTTTCCAAGTATTCAATCCTTCCCTCATTTTTGATCCACAATTTGAGTTAGGGATGATATTCAGTATTAAAGATGAATTCAGAACTGTAGTCTCCTCCCTCTCCCCAACATCCTCATCCCTGATTTCAGTCTCCCCCCTCTCCCCAACACTCTCATCCCTGTTTTCAGTCATCTCTTCATTTCCCTCCCTATTTATAGCCTCATCCCTGTCCCCAACACCATCATCCCTATTTTCAGGCTTCTCACACTCTCCAATACCCTGTTCATTAAAACTAGCTTCTGATTGAGGCAATTGTTCATTATCTTGTAATGTGTTACCTTGTTCATCCATAGCAAGAATAGGACCAGGCTTTTCTTCTATGTAAACTGAAATTACATTTAAACCCTTCTCTTATTAGATCCCTAATACCCCCATCACCTTCCAATATTTTAATGCCACTGTCTAAAGTATGTCCAGGTGGTGAGTAATATATAGCTATGTTACGCCCCTTTCCCCCTGCTTTTGTGTACATTTCAACCAAGTTATTGTAAAACAACATCTCCTTATCCACAGCAGGATACCATACTTTAATACCCCAAACATACCTAATAATTGAGACCCATTCTACAGAACCCCCAACCAAACATAAAAATCTACATAATCCCCCAACACCATGTCTGCAAAAGTTAAAGCAATACCAACATTATTAAATACTATCCCTACTGAGTAACAACCATAAAAAAAAAAAAAAAAAAAAAAAGGGAAGGCTAGGACAATGGGTTCATTGACAATTCCAATACAAAAATACCCAAACACATACAAAAATGCCAGTAAATGCATTAGTAATTCACCATAAAATATTGCTTACAGTAAAGGGAATAGGGGATTTGAGACAGTAAAAGCATTAAGAACTCACTAAAAATAAAGTCTACAGTAAAGGGGATAGGGAATCTAGGACACTAAATATATTACGAATATATTGCAGACACATACACACACACACATACAAACACTGAATATATTACATGAACCCACAAAATAAGGGGTGGGGGGGTCTGGGACGAATGCATACATGGGAGACCATGAATTTGTTTTGGGGGACAAGGGGGAAAAGGGGGATAAGAGGACCTACCTCAAGCTTCAAAAATGGGGGACCTCTGCTTGTGGTTCCTGTTCCCTGCTCCATTCCATTTCACTTCATAGTAAAAACCCTAACCTTCCCCCTTTTGATTTTCTCAATATCTATCGATCTCTCTCTCTCTCTCTGGTCGAAGTTGAAGTTCTAGGGGGTGAAGTGAAAGTGTTTTGGCGGACTTAACCCAAAGGGTAAAACGGGCAAGTTGGGCTAAAAATTGACGCCGTTATCTTGGACTAACGGAAAGGGCACGTGTGTTTTATTTTCAATAACATAGGGGTTTTTGTGCATATAAAAATAACACAGGGAGGTTTTCTGCAGTTTCATGAAAGCACAGGGGGTTTTTTTGCATTTTATCCATAAAAATATACAATAAGAAATTCATAACAATACAAACATAATATATAGTAGCAATAATACCGATAATAAAAATTCTCTAGTACTTGGATCATGCCCATTAATTTTATAGATACTTTAAGATAATAGCTGCTTTTTACTGAATAATTAGTTCCTTTTATTATGTTGAATTTCCAACCTGAAATCAAATTGTCACTTGATATTATACTTATTAATTGCCTATAATTTTATTAGAAGAGGTTGACTTACCGCAAGTAAGGTATGAGAAGAACTTCTTCTATGGTCGAAAAGTTGTCTTTGCTTTTGGTGGATCAAAGAATAAAATCAAATAATTCGCTCATAAATTTTAACAGTAAATTATATTTTTGGTCCCTATACATTGGGTCAAAATCGATTTTGATCTCTAAATTTTTCGAGGGACGATTTCGGTCCCTAATCTTTACGAATTGTTATGATATTTCTATCCAACCATTAAAATGAAAAATAATTTGTAAGATTAGGGACCAAGATTGTGCCACAAAAAATTTAGTGACCAAGATCATATTTCAAAAATTTCAAGGACCAAAATTGGTTTTAACCCAAAGTATAGGAACCAAAAGTGTAATACTCTAAATTTTAATCTGTATACCTATCTACTCTCATAAATATTGATTTTTTGCACGCCATCAAACATTATAAACATAAAACTATGTCATATATTTTAATGACAACTTACTATATATAATAGTGCAAACTTATTTCTACAAAACTTAATATTGAATTACTGAATATTTTAAAAATAACCATTGCAAATTATCATACTTTAGACATTGAAATAAATTGTATAAGTTTCAAATACTATGTACATTTTTTTTATTTAATAAATATATTTTAAGTAAAATGAAAAGTATTAATATTTAAATACATTATGTGAAAGATACTACATATTTGCCCAATGATGTAAATGAATTTATCTTAGAAAAAATACAATTCATAGTAAATTATAACTTTTGTGATCAAGTTTATGAAAGAAAAAAAAAAGAATTATTATAACTTTTTTATTTCGTTCAAAAAATAAATTTAACAATATTTGAAAATAATAAAAAGTAAAAATATTTATATTTTTTAAATTATATGCTAAGAATACATATATAATAAGAAATTGAAAATGCTACAAAAATAAAATATAATAACATAATATACAAAATGAAAAATTTCTTAGAGTTGTGTATGTGTCTACTGATTATCATAGATACTGTAAAATGATCAAATTACTTTTTAATGAATGATTCCTTCTGCATGTCAGGTTGACTTTTTTATCCGAAACTTCTAAATTAGAAAATAAATGATAGTGACAATATAAGTAAGTACTCAAAATTAATAATACGAGCAAATACATAAGTTAATTATAAATTTAAAAAACTTTTAAGAAGTAAATATAAGAATACTTCATGCTGGATTGCCCACTAAAAAAAGTAAAAAATATAATATTTAATAGATGAAGAAAAGAAGTTTAACTAAACACAAAAAGGAAAATACATAAGATATGAAATTGGACTTTAAAAAGCGGAAGAATAAAAAAGAAATCATTTGGCAATGCATCTGGAAGCTAGAAACGGTCTATGAGGTTGCCACTTACATTTATGAAAAATATACTATAATATTATATATTGAGACATCTTGTTATTTTTAGAAGAAATTATAAACAAAAATTAAAATTAAAAAATTCATATATTTATCAAGTATGATCATCATTTTGTATTCCAATAAATGCAAATCTATGAAGCTTACTATATTATTCCTAAAATTTTGATAGAGCAACATTTACGAAATGATTTCACTAAGGAAAAAAAAATACTCAAATTTCATATCGGAGAAGATGATATATAAAATTTTATAACATAAATGTTAAATGGAATAGTGGCCTATGATTTTTCAAACCTGAAAAACAATGGAAGATTGAAAGTCAAATTCAATCATAAAGCTAAAAAAAAGAAAAAAAAATTAATTTGAATGAAAAATAAAAACGTATTATTATCAATATTAATGAACCAATAAAAATTATCAAAAAAAATAGGTTAATGAAATAACTAAATGCAAAAAAATAATGATTTAACCTTATTGAAAATAAAAAATCTGCATGAGATATACAAAGAGATTAAGATAACACTACAAAAAAATACGGGAATTGCAACGGATATAGGAACGGTTTTTTTTTCGTTTGGAATGGTAATTAGATAACTGGATTTTTTTGATCCGCTATTAGGAACAGTCATGGAACGGACAGCCATCCGTTGAAACGAATGGCGTTCCTAATATTTAGGAACGGACATACCTTGACCATTCCTAAATTGGAACTATTTTTGGCATATAACGTGAATACCGTTCCTAGTTACTTTGTTGTATGAATACATAATTTGTGTATTTGGAACACCTTGTTAATGTTTGTAACGGTCACATCAAACGTAAATCGCGTAATTTAGAACGATAGTTGGAACACGGATTGAAGCGGACCGCATATATTGGAGATACATTTCTGCATTGTTTCTAGAATACAAATTGGAACGGTTCACTATAAGTTGGGGACAGATTTAGGAACGGTCTTAGGAACACAAGTATACCTTTTTTGCTAAGGAACGTAGGAACGGATTTGTAATCTTTATTTGGAATACACCTTTGGACCGGTTTTAGGTATCCTATTTAAAACGGTAACCATACCACCGAAATCATTGAATTTGGACTAATTTTAGGAACGGTCGTGCCCTAATTTGGAATTTATTTTTCTACTGTTTTAGGAACGATTATCCCCTAATTTGGAATTTTTTCTTATACGGTCCTAGGAACGGTCGGCTCATTAAGCCGGTAACAAGTTGGAACGATTACTTCGATTTTTATGTGCTCCATGACCGTCTAAATGACCGTTCTTAAAAAAATAAATTATTAAATTGTCTTTTATATAATAATAATAATAATAATAATATAATAATTATTATTATTATTATTAAAATATATATTAAATTATTAATAATATTTTTGAATTTGTTTATATAATTACTAATTAAATACCAAAAATTGCATAATTTGGAAATAAAAAATATATTAAATAAAAATATTATCCAATTTCATTACAAAAATATAAAAAAAATTCTAAATCTACACCCCGTCCCCCTCGTCCTGCTCCATATTGTCATCGTTTGGAGGGGGGTCTGTAGGAGGCCGTGACGGGCCGACTGCGGAGTTGTTGGTCTGCAGGGTCTTCATCATACCCATCATATCCACTATCATCTTGTCCAGCCGGACCATGCGATCCTCCAAGTTCGACGCTGGCGGTGGCGATGGTGATGGCGAGGTAAAGGTCTAGCTAAGGCCGTGGGCCTCAGAATCAAGAACCCCCGCGGTACACATTAGAGGATGAGGCTGGGTTGGCGGACCGGTTGGCCTTGTTCTTGGCTCACTCGTCCTTGAACTCCTTGCTGTCCAATACAGCAGGGGCTGCCGCTAGACTTTGTTCGCCAGCCAGAGAGGCTTTACCAGAGACTGTCTGGAGAGGACGAACTTTTTGTGGAGGAACTTTCCCGAAAACATGTGGAAGATCTTGAACGTGGACTTGTCGTCGCAGTCCCACCAGTACGTCACCTGTAAAAAAAATTGTTAAAATATTTAATATAAAAATTTAATTAATACCGTTTAACTGAAATTAATGTTACCTTCAGAGTCTCGAACCAGAAAGGCTGGTGCTCTGGCGGCACCTTGCGCAAACAGCCCCAAGGGTGGGGATAATGTCCTTGCACCACCGCGTACATGCGCGTGTGTATCTCCTGCTCAGCCCTAAAATTATATAATAATTAGTGCGACATAAGATAGGTGCAGTAGTAGACGGATTGGGCTACTGATCCGGCCCTGGTGCTGCAGGTGCCTGCTCTGCCGGTGGTGGTGGTGGTGGGAGTGGTCGGAATACTGCTTTCCCACCCTGGGAAGCAACACCCACCGGCGGTGTGGCCGCTGAGCCACGACCACAGCCGTGAGCACGTCCACCTCCTCAAGGTGGGAAATCCTGACCAGACATGATCTACATGTTGAAATTGAAATGAAGGCTTGAGATAGTTAAGTTTGTATAAGACACTTACTCGTAGTACGGTGCAACTACTTCACAATTACACAACATGTATGTCTCGATAACATGAAGTTCCTCACCGCTCAGCCATATCTTCTTTGAGGCTCCACTTGCTCGGCCTGAGTAATTGAAAATGGACCGTACTATTTGATCGTCGTTGCTCGTGAGATCATCGTTCCTACCGGGTCTGTTTCACTTGCAGAGAATGTGCAGTTCGAAGTAGTGAGAGGAGAAAAGCCCATTTTCTTCGACAATATAAGCCTCTACAATTGACGCCTCGACATGTGCTTTGTTTTTCACCTTCTTCTTCAAATCGCGTAGGAATCTATATATTCGTACGAGTATTATTAAAATGCAAATTCATTGCCACTTAAAAATAATACATTTAACAAAAAAATTTCTAGTGTATGTAGTTAATTACCTCTCAAATGGGTACATGCACCTGTATTGCACGGGCCCCCAACGCGCGCCTCATATGGAAGGTGAAAAATTAGGTGCTCCATTGAGTCGAAAAAAGGAGAAAATATTTTCTCGACGTTGTAGCGGATGACAGCTAGAGTGTCTTCCAATTCTTTTACCTTGGCCACATCTAGTGTTGTTGAGCATAGGATCTGGAATAGAAGGCTCACTTCCGTCAAGGCTCCCCACACGTGCTCTGGAAACATTTCACGGAAGGCAATCGGAATCAAACTTCTGCATGAATACATGACAATCCTGGTTCTTCATGCCGTTCATCCTTAACTCCTTCATGTCGATGCAATGGACCAAGTTAGAGGCATGTCCATCAGTGTATATACCGCTTTAGGCATCAAGTTTGGTCTCCTTTCGTCCGCCTCGAGCTCCGGCCGATTACATATGATCTTGAGATCCTTCCGTGCATTCAGATTGTCCTTCGTTTTCCCCTTGATGTCCATCACAGTATTGAATATATTATCGAACATATTCTTCTCAATGTGCATGACATCAAGATTGTGTCGTATCAGATGCGCCCCCCAGTATTCAAGCTCCCAAAAGATGTTTTTCTTCATCCACTTATGATCGACACCGTAGCCTTCTGGTTCACTCAACGGTTGTTCGACTGCAACACTAAACGCATTGACACGGGTTCGGATCTATTCTCCAGTCAGCCTTGGACGTAACCTTCCTCTCCATTCGATTTTTAGTGAATGCTTTCTTGTTCCTGCGATAAGGATGATCCGGTGGGCAGAACTGCCTGTGGCAGTCAAAATAGCATGCTTTCCGACTGTGCTGTAGATAAAATGTTCGTGTGTCCTCCATATAAACTGGACACCCATAACACCGACAGTACTCCATCCAGATGCCATCCCATAAGCGGGAAGGTCGTTCACCGTCCACATCAATGCGGCTCGCATCATGAATGCCTGGTTTGTCGCCGTGTCGTGCGTACGTACACCTACATGCCATAAATTCTGCAACTCCTCGATCAACGGCCCCAGTAGACATTGATAAGACGTTTAGGATTCGATGGCCAGGGATCATCATCGTTAGGAACATATACTCAGACTTCATGCACATTTCCGGTGAGAGATTGTACGGTGTAAGTATCACGGGCCAACATGAGTAAGTTTTACTATACTGGCTGTGCGGTGCAAACCCATCCGTGCACAACCCGTCTAACATTATGGGGCTCAGCTGCAAAATCAGGATACGTCCGGTCAAAATGCTTCCAAGCCTCTACATCGGACGGATGACACATGGATCATTCCTCTGTCTGATGGTTCGCATGCCAAGTTATATGCTCTGCAGTGGCCTCCGACGCATACAACTTCTGCAGCCGAGGGGTAAGCGGTAAATACCTAAAAATGGCATACGGGGACTTTTTGCGTCTAGGATTTCTGTCCCTGGTGGGCTTGTACCTAGTGTCTCCACAAAACTTGCAATATTCCAAAACAATATCGTCCTTCCAGTACAACATGCAACCGTTTTTGCGCGTATCAATCTCCTGAACTGGAAAATCCAATTCTCTTATCAATTTCGTCGTGTTGTAATAATCGTCGGGGAAAGTGTGATCGCGGGGCATTACAGTATCAACCCACTGGCACAAGCGATCATATGTACGCTCGGAAAAAACCCCCTTCGACCTTGATATTCACCAAAGAAGCAATTGACGCCAACTGAGAGGTGGTGCAGCCGTTCCACAATGGTTGGTCCGCAACATGAACTACATAAAAAAGACGGTCTGACAAGCCAGACACATAATCATAGGGCCCCGAGTCGTAATATGAACTAGGACCCACATCAGATGGACAATACCGAGTACCATCATCAGCCGGTCCTCCTGGTTATACGAAGACAAGAAAGACAGCCCGGCGGCATCGAATACCATCCTCTACGCCCAATCCATCTAAGCCGCATCACCCAATTCGAACTACCCTCCTCCTGAACGGGTGACATTTGTTGTTGCTGCACAGGGGGTGTTGTCAATGCTTCAAAGTATTCCTGCTCCCTCTCCTCACCATGCGAAGTCCAATTATAATACTCCATAAACCCTTTCATACACAAGTCGAAATTTACCTCGTCTGGTGTTTTGAACCGTTTGTTTTTGCACTTTCGATAGGAACACCTAATCTTCTCCCCATCCATATATGCACGCTAAGACTGGGCCCATTCTAGAAATGTTATAACACCATCCTCAAACTCCGGCCTCACACCCAACACGTGTCGATCATACATCCATCTCCTATATATATATATATAATTAACCATTAATGAATTTCAACTTCTTACCTGAGCAAAACACCTTTCAAGATCAATGCAAAATTCACGCAGATAGTTGATATTTTTGATTTTACGTATAAAGAATCAAGAGGGGGAGTTAGAACAAATGAGTTGGAGAGTAATTATAAGAACAATTAAAATGAAGGGGGACATATATATAGAAAAATATTGGAACGGCCATTGGAATATTATTTGGCACACTAAACTAGTCGTTGAAATATAGCCGTTGCTCGAACATTAGGAACGGTCTCTAGAACGGACATAACAACGGGAAAGTTACCGTTGTAATATAGTCGTTTGTGCATATTTGGAATGGGCTTTGGCAGACATCATCGTTTATGTAAAGGGCCCGTTCCAAATAGTAGCACATTTGGGAACGATTTTTGTAACAACCCTGGATTTCCTAAATACCCATAATTTTGAATGATCATTGCATTACATTCTTCGCTCATGGCGTAAAAGGGTCTCATTTAGCATTACATGTTAGAACGGTCGAGCAAGCGGTCCAAATAGACCCGAGTTTTGGAACACGTCTAGGCACGGTCAGTTTTCCTGGTCAAATAACCGTTCCAATTTTCATAGATGTGTTCCAAATGGAATACCAAAATATTTCGGTCCCTTTTTGGAACGGTATTGGGTTTACATATTGGCACACACATGTTGGCACACAAATCGGAATGGTGTGGCTGTTCCTACACATTCTGACTCTCATTAATGCTTAAGTGACGTTAGCAACGGTTTCCCGTTCCACAACAGTTTCAGTTATCGTTCTTATTTGGAACGGTATTTGGAACGGTCGTATAAATCCGTTCCAGTTCCCACATTTTTTGTAGTGTAAGTATATATTTTTTATGATAAAAAATTAATCATAAAAGTTGAATTTGTTTAAAATAAATACAAATTGAATTCGTGTCCTAATTTTGAAGGTAGAATCTAAGTATAGATAAACATTAATCTTGAAGATAGGGTTTTTTTAGAGAAATATAAATTTATTTTTAATTTAAAATGGTTGAGAATTCTAAATCAATGAGATTTTTTCTTGACAATTAAAAAACACAAAATTCTAAGAATTGAGAATTGAGTTAAAATTAATCTCATTGCGATCAACTATCGTTCGCTATATATATAGACTAGCATGAACCCCATGCTATGCACGGAAGCTTTATAAAGTCTATAGTATTTTATAAATTCTAAATTGCGTAATGCGAACTTATTTATACAAAACTCATATTGAATTTTTTTACTAAGTTTATTTATGTAGCATTTTGAAAATAAAAATGACATATTATCATATTTTTACTCATTGAGAAAAATTATTTTATAAGTTTCAAATATTATATATGTTTTCTTATTTTGTTAATATATTTTCAGTAAAATAAAAAATTAGTAGTAAAATATCCTATAATCCTGTAATATAAATTCTCCTTAAAAATATGATAAGAAATAAATGATCCTTGAATAAAGTTTTCAAAAGTAAAAGTAAACATAATTTACTAACACTTTTTATTTCCTTAATAAAAAAAATTAACAATATCTTAACACATAAAAAAGTAAAGATCTATATATTTATTTTTAAATTATATACTGACATACAAATGTGCAATAAGAAATTTGCAACGGTATGAACATAACATATAATAGAAATAATGCACAGAATGAAAATTTCTAATTGTTGGGTTGATTCCCATTAAATATTATAAATATTATAAGATAATTGAGTTACTTTTTAATGAATAATTTCTTTTGTCATGTTGAATATTTTTCAAGAAAAAAAAATATTCTTTTTCACTTGATATCGAACTTATAATTAATTGCCTATAATTTTATTTTATCTTCTTGTTAGTTTCATTTGTTTTTGAACAACCAAAGAAAAAAAAAATAAAGGGTTAATTACACTTAGAAGCCCTCTAAAATTGTAAAATTAAACTTTCCCTCAAAAAAAATTTAAAATTACACATACACTCCTTCCGAAAATTCACCGTTTACACCTGACCCTCTTTCGTTACGATTTGAACGAAAAATGCCGATGTTAGCAAAAATAATTACATAAATTTTTAACTCTACCCCTCATTTAATATTCTCATGTAATAATTTATACTTATAAGGGAAAAGATCTAATAATGTTAACCTCACTCCACATATATAAATTACATTTATCCTCGTATGAGTACAAATATGCACATGAGATGTTAAATGAGGAGCAAAATTAAAAATTTATGTAATTTTATAGATGGCATAAATATTTTTTCGCCTAAACTCTAACGAAAGGGGGTTAGGTGTAAACGGCGAATTTTTGGAAGGAGTGTAAATGTAATTTGAAACTTCTATGGGGAAAGTGTAATTTTGCATTTTTAGAGGGGGTTCTAAGTGTAATTAATCCTAAAATAAATAATTTACTCATAAATTTAATCTCTATACATACTCTCACAAATCATGATATTTGACACGCCATCAAAGACAATACACATAAAAGTATGGAATATTTTAATGACCCATTAATTACTATGTATAACAGTGCCAACTTATTTATACATGACTGAATATTGAATTCTTACTAAGTTTATTTACAGAATATTTTGGAAATAATCATAGCATATTAACATATTTTAGACATTAAAAAAATTTGGTTTATAAGTTTCAAGTTCTATGCATATTTTCTTATTCAATTAATATAATTTTACTAAATTAAAAGATATCAATATTTAAATACATTATGTAAAGTATATTATCATATTTTCCTATGAAATAAATGGATTTCTCTTACAAAAAGTATGATTTATAAAAAAATTGTCCCTTTTTAATGAAGTTTCTGAAAGGAAAAAAGAAAACGAATATGCTAGTATCAACTTGTGATTTCCTCTATAAAAAAAAAAAAAAAATTTAACAGGATTAGATATTAATAAAAAAGTAAAGATATTTATATTTTTAAATTGGGTTTAATACAATTTATCCCCTGTGATATTGCAAATGAGTAAATTACCCCCTGTGAAAAAAAAATAGTAATTTACGCCCCTATGTTTTTAAAAATGAAGCAATTTACCCCCCTAGGCAAATTGCTTCATTTTGAAAAACACAAGGGGGTAAATTGCTAATTATTTTTTCATAAGGGATAATTTGCTCATTTGCAATATCACAGGGAGTTTCTTGTATTTTTCTCTTTTTAAATTATATGCTAAGAATACACATTTACAATAAGTAATTTGGAATGCTATAAACTTAAATATATAATAGCGATAATATACATAATGAAAAAAATTCTATTAGATGAATTTGTGCCCATTAATTATACATGTCATAAAATAATTGAATTATGTTTTAGTGAATAATTCCTTCCATTAGGTTGAATTTCCTACCCTAATTTTTAAATTAGAAGATAAGTAGATAGTGAGAAAATAAGAGATACCTACAAACGAAACATATTAATATGAAACTATATGTAAACATCACTAAATACTAAAATAAAAGAAGAAAATTAGGTGGAGAAAATATCACAAAAAATTTTAATCTATACAAATAATTCAATAAGAGGTTTAAATAAATAAACATCAAATTTAATGAACCAAACTTAAAAAATTAGAAAACTTTTATACAATAAATGCATAAAAACTAATTTAAACAAAATATTCACGGCTATATTTCCTCACTTGTAAAAAGGGCAATAAATGCAATATTTTAGTTTAAGTTTTTATGATTGAAATTGAGAAAAGAAAGATGTTGATGAACTTTTAGATAAAAATATATATTTATTTAGTGGTCAAATAAAAAAATCATAACTATTAAGAAAATAACAAAATTAAATAGAAATAAGATAAATAGATTATTGTACAGTTAAAAAGACAAATATTTAAATAGAAAAATCGTTAATCAATGAAACAAACAAAAGTAATCTATGAAACATGAAGGAGAAAAGAGATAATTCAAAAATAAAAATTCAAATAAAGTTTAAGTAAATACTAAAAAAATAATCATAAGAACAAATAAATAAATTGTAAAATTACAAAATCTTAAGAAGTAAATATAAGAAGACTTCATAGTAGATTCATCGTATAAAAGTAAAAAAATAATACTTAAAAGATGATAAAAAGAAGATTAACTAAAACACAAAAAGAAAAATACATAAGCGATGTGGAATTAAACATCAAAAAGCAAAATAACAAAAAAAATAAAATCGTTGAGTTATGCATCAGTGAAATAAGCTAGCACTCCTTATCAAGTTGACATTTACGTTAATGAAAAATATACTATCATATTATACATTGATAAGCCTTTTATTTTCTAAAAACAATTATAAAGAAAAATTAAAATTAAAACAGTCATATATTTATCAAGTATGATCATCATTTTGTAATGCGATAAATGCACACTTATGAAGCTTACAATATAGTCAATGATAAAAGTTTGATAGAGCAACATATTAACATTCACAAAATTATTTTACAAAGGAAGAAAACTATTCATATGGGAGAAGATTTCAAATGTATTTTGCAATATAAATTTTTAATAGAGCAACGACCTATGATTTTTTAAAACATGAATAACAATGAAATTAGGATTAAAAAACAAATCTAATCATAAAAAGCTAAGAAAAAGAAATTATTAATTTGAATATAAAAACTTACTTTATCAGTACTAATGAACGAATACATAATTATCAATAAATATATTGACGAAAGATATAAATTGTAAAACATAATGATAGTACCTGATTAAAATTAAAAGTTTACGGCATGAGATATACTAAAGAATGATATGAGTTTAGTGATGAAAAGTATATGATTAAAATTAAAATAAATTATTCGTGATAAGATTAATTAATATTTTTTGTGATATAAAATTAATCCTAAAATTTAAATTTATTTAAAATAAATACAAATTGGATTAGGATCCTAATTTTAAAGGTAGAATATAGTATAGATAAACACTAATCTTGAAAATAGGATTTTTTAGATAAATACTATTTTAGTTTTTAATTTAAATTATATGAGATTTCTAACCAATGAGATTTTTTCTTAACAATTAAAAAATTCAAAATCACCAGAAATTAGTATTTGATCAAAATTAACACAATTGCGGTCAACCATCGTTTTGATATATATATATATATATATAGACTAGCTTAGACCCCATGCTATGCACGGTTATATATTTTTTCTTTTTTAATTTAATAATATTTTTTATAATATACTATGCTATAAAGATTTTTTTACGTAAAATAAAATTTTCACTTTTAATAGGTAAAACATAGTAGTTTTGAATTTTTAATCTATTTTGATTATTATTGATAAAGATATATTCCTACATATACCATATATTTCTACTTACTAAAATTTGTATTATATGAGGATTACTTTCAAACAGTTATGACATTCTATTAAATATATATATATATATATATTTTTACATATGTTCAACCATATATAAAAATATAAAAAAATACAGAATTAGTTAGATATATTGTTTGTATTATATAGTTCATCTTCCATAAAAAATCATATTAAAATACATAAATTTAAAATGATTTTCCATATTAAAAAATAAAATAATAAAAAAATAAAACTTACTTTTAATGAGTTATAAGAAAGATAAATAAAATGGTAAAAGAAAGAAGAAAGATAGAAGATAAAATGAAAAAATAATTTCAAAATCCCAATATCATTTCATCAGTTTGAACGAAAAAGACAAGGAGTAAATTAATTATCATGAATGACAAAATAAACTAAGAACAAATAAACATAAATGACTAAATTCAATTAAATAAGAAATATAGCAACATCATCACCGACCCTGATAATAAAAACACTTTCATCGGCTCAAATAAATCCTAAAAGATGAAAGATTAATCCTAAAATAAAAGAATGAGTTGAACAAAAATAAATCAACGGTCAAAACAATAAATATTTATCATATATTTTTCTAGAAGCCTGAATATATTAATAGAAAAAGGTTAGCAAAAGGGAAAAACTATAATAATAAAAAACAAAATATGCCAAAATTTAAAATACAAAATGAGCCATGTTAATATGCTATAGGCTTCGAGCAATTTGCAAACCATGCTATACTGCCTATTCAATTTTTTGGATTTTCGGAAGCAATAAAACACTGTAAAGTATAAACGGCGGAAATATATTTCATAGTGACTTTTGAAGGTAAAAAATGAAACTTTATCTCCATAAAAACTCAAGTGATTAATTATTCTATAGTTCATGTTTGCATGAAGTGAATTAAAAAGTTCAAATGTAATAACTTACTAATATGTGATTATATTCTTTTTTACTTTTTTTTAAACTGAATCACAATAAGATTTTCTCTCATTTATCAAAAGAATGAGCCAAATTCAAGTTAAAAACTAAGAAATTACTACAATACCCTGGTAATATGTTGTTATACTTCAAAACTTATTAAATTATTCTTAAATTCAGAAAGTTCATTCATCAAATTTTTATGTTCAACTATTTATTCTTGCGTTATTTTAGGACAATAAAAAAACAATGGTATTTTGTATTTATAATTTTTTTTATTTATTATTATTTAATTAAATAATAAATTTTCTTTTCACCATATCTATATATATATATCGCAAAACTTTTACAAAGTTAGTAAACTTTGAGATTTTTATTCATTTAATTATTTTGTTTCGTTCGACCAATTACAAAGTAAAAAGTGTTTATAATGATATAATTTATTTTCCAAAAATTCCAAGAGATATTTTTCTCCAAAAAAATTGCAAGTCAATTGATTTTGATGATCTCTCATTTATAAAATTAAAATATTAAAATATGATACTTATTTGAATATTCTGAAATATATAAATAAATATCTCAAAATTTTAATATATTGGTAGTGAGAATTTTAATTATTTTGTACAATGAACTAAAAAGATTTAATATCTCAAAGTTCAACAAGAAAATTTATAATAGTTTTACTACGAATAACTAAAAATAGTTAAAAATTTAATATTAAATTTTATTGAATTAACCTCTATATTTATTATTAATTTAATAGATCTCTATAAATTTTTTGATTCAATTAAAATATACAAAAGAAGAAAATAAAATTCAAACAACTGTGTGGATCTTTTCTGAAAAGAGCTCGAGTTACATACACATGAAAATATAAAGATTTACAAATCATATGATCATAGATTTAGTATAATCATATTTGCGTAGTTCGAGAAACTAATATGATCATTCTTTCCACCTTGTAAAACATCGTAATTAGTAAACAAAAAAATAAAATCTAAACAAGAACAAAACTAAACTTAAAAATAAAAATTTAATGGATGATACTATAATATATATAATGGTGTATAATAAAAACTAAATGTCAGATGAATTAAGTAGAATCATATCAAGAAATAAATATGTACCTATTAACACTAAAGAAATATGTTCCTTCTTGTAAAAAAAACTAGACACTGTGGTAGGCCCTCATGCTTTTTAGGCTTCCGGGCCCAGGACTAGGAATCGACTAAGGCACTTCCCTCCCGTTGCTAACTTGTTGCTAGTTGTTTCGTTCCTGCCTCTCACCCGAGAGTCAGTTCACTCGCTGCTTTAGCTCTAGTTACAACTCAAAAAAGTACTCTTTCAAACAGTTTCCTACATTAGGCTATCCCTACCTAGCTTCCCTGCCTTACTAACAACCTTGCTTAACTAACTTCCTAGCTCCATCAGGATTTTTTGAAGTCGAATCAAGCTCTTCCCGGAGGTGAATCGAAGCAGATCCTGACCCTCGCCCCTCTGGTGTTATGGCAGCAGATGCACGATTCGGATGCTGGTCCGGGTATTGCTTGAGTCCCAATACTTTCTTATAGGTCTTTCTACAACTCTCTAAAGCTCTTCAAAGACTAATTAGAGAAGGAAAAAGGCTCTTAAAGAAACTACTAAACCAGCAACTCACGCAGTACCTGCACGCATATTTTTTAATAATATTTTTATTTTATTAAAGCTCATAATTTGTTCTTGTATATTAAAACTTTTTATTGTTTTACAATCTCATATATAAAAGCTATCCGATAACTTTTTATAATGCGTTAATTATCAATAAATATTTTACTCAAATTAAATTATAAATTGAAATTTTTTTCTCAATATTTGTTATTTCTATTTCAATCAACAATAAGCTTAAACAAAATGAGAGTAAATTTAAGTTTTTTGAGTACATTAATTGCATGGAATTAAGTTTTTTTTAAAAAACATGATTGAGTAGTTAATTCAATATGAGTGGGGAAGTTAAAGGGTATTTTTGGTATTATAATAATTTGTTGTAGTGGTATCAAAACTACCACTTTGAGTCTATAAACCATCTTCCCTTTATAATAGTATAGATGAAGTTTGAAGAAGAACAACAAAATTAAACTGTAAATTAAAAACTAAAAAGATGATAATATCTATCTATATATAAATTGGTGCATAAAAATAAACAACGGGTAAATACTTTAACATAAATAAAATATGTAGCAATTAACGCTAAATAAATTTGTTCGCTCTTGTAGAAAAATAAAAACTAAAAGAGAATGAAATATGAAAAAGAAAAAAAAAGTAAACTATAAAACAAATTAAAGGATGAGACTATAATATATGGACAAAAAAATTGGTGTATAAAAGATACAAAAGAATAAATATTTAAACATATATAAAAACTAAATGTCAAATCAAATATAATATTTCAAATAAATGTTAAAACAAAATATTATTATTAAAACCAAATAAATCTATTCCTTCTCGTAGAAAAATAAAATCAAGCAATCACCATAAAAATCTGAAAATTTAACACCATAAGAGGAATAAATATTAAACTTATTATTTAATAAAGAAGACACATGAAAATGGTAGAGATTATTATCTCAATATGTAACTATAAACACTAAATAAATTTGTCCCATCTTGTTAAGAAAATGAAATTTGAAAAAGAACAACATAATTAAATTGTAGAATAAAATTTTAAAAAGATGATATATATATATACATATAAAATTAGTGCATAAAATAAACAAAGGATAGATATTTTAACAGAAATAAAGACTAGATGGCAGATTAAGTAGAATCATAAAAATAAATATTAAACGAACTATAATACCCATTAAGGCTAAATAATATGTTCATTCTTGTAGAAAAACAAAACTTAAAAAAAAAATATGAAAAAGAACAACAAAAGAAAACTATAAAACAAAATTAATGGATGAAATCATAATATATAGAAACAAAAAACTTGTGTATAAAATATAGGAAAGAGTAGATATTTAACAGAAATAGAAACCAAATGATAAATTAAGTAATACAAATAAATATTTAAAAGCAATATTTACCATTAACACCAAATAAATCTATTCCTTCTTGTAGAAAAACAAATCAAGCAACCACCATATATAGAAATATGAAAATTAACACCATAAAAGGAATAAATATTAAAGTTAATATTTAATAAAGAAAACATAAAAATGGTATAGATTATTATTTCAATATTTCAAGTATCATGAAAACTAGGATATAAAAAATAAAATGACGTCGTGATAAAGAGTAAAACATCAATTTAGCCACATGAGATGAGTGTAAACAATAAATAAATATTAAAATTTAATAGACATAAGTGTTGACGTCAAAATATTTTGGAATAAATTACCGATTAAAGCCCAAATAAATCGGCAAGCAATTGGGTTCCAAGAAAAAAGTCCATAAGAAATTTGGGCTCATCACGAAGAAATTAAATTCATAAGCCCATATTAAATTTGGGTTTTTTGTATTTTTATGGGTCAATCCGAAATAAATATATATGTTATTTTGGATCGGCTAAAATTGGGCCAAGTATATGTTCAGAAATACAGTCCATCAGAAGACTAGTCCATGTCAAAGCCCACGGTGATAAAGCCCAGTGGAAGAGCCCAAGCTGCTAAAGCCCAGTTCATGCCTATAAATAGGGTCTCAACCTCACACAAAGGGAGACATACAACACAAGCAAGAAATCGAGCATGAGCAAGTCCAAAGCTTTCTCCTACGACAAAGCTCTGCAACTACAAGGCTTTGATACGAAATTTCAAAGTACTACGTGATCGCCTTCTATAAATCAAGAGGGAGATTACACGTCCGATTCAAGAACAACCTTCAAGCCCTTGAATCCACATTCGTAGAGAAGAATCAGGGGGTTACTTTAAATTCAGATATTGTGAACCACTTTATAATCAAATTAATATATCGTTTGGTCCATATTTTTTCTTATCGTGTAATTATTTTTTGCAGACACGAAATTTGTGTGAACAAATTTCTGGCACGCCCAGTGGGACAATCTCTGCCCCTCATCCCTTCATTCTACGCAAGAACTCAAATCATCACTTCTAAGCATTCAATGGCACCAAAGAAGAACCAAGTCGCCTTGAGTGAGAAGAACATCATCAACTTCACTGCCGGTGGTCAATCCTCCACCGGGGGCAAGATCGTGGACACCACTCCCTCTGACGGCTCGAACTCGGCAAGCCCTACCGAGATCAACTCGAAGTCTACTCCCTTTGCCACTCTCCCCGCCATGATGACCGAAGCCACAACGATGGAGGAACAAGTCGCTCAAATGGCCCAAGCCATAGCCAACCTCCAAAAGATTGTGGAAGACAAAGATCTCCAGATTGCTCAGGTGATGAACAAACTCGAGACAACCAACGTTGGAGAATCAAACCACAATCATTCGTCTGCTTCAAAACATGCTGGAAAAGAGAAGCGAACGGACGAAGAGCTACCGAAGGAAGAGTTCGTCCAAAAGTCTAGTCACTCCGCGACCTCCATCGCCGCGTTGTCCGTCCAACAGCTGCAGGAGATGATCGCTAGCACCATCAAGGCTCAATATGGCGGGTCTGCACAACACTCGCCCGCCTACTCGAAGCCATACACCAAGCGAGTCGACTCCTTGAGGATGGCAATGGGATACCAACCGCCAAAATTGCAGCAATTCGATGGAAAAGGCAACCCCAAGCAGCATATCGCCCACTTCATCGAGACGTGCAACAATGCCGGTACCGATGGCGATCTCTTGGTGAAACAATTCGTCCGACCACTCAAATGTAATGCTTTTGATTGGTATGTGGACTTAGAGCCCGAGTCAATTGATAGTTGGGAGGAGATGGAAAGAGATTTTCTTAACCGCTTCTACAGCACTCGGCGCACGGTGAGCATGATTGAACTCACCAATACAAGACAATGGAAGGATGAACCGGTTGTTGACTATATCAACCGTTGGCGTGCCTTGAGCTTGAACTGCAAGGACAAACTTTCAGAGGTGTCGGCCATAGAGATGTGCATTCAAGGTATGCACTAGGGGCTTCTCTACATTCTCCAAGGGATCAAGCCAAGAAACTTTGAAGAATTGGCTATGCGTGCCCATGACATGGAGTTGAGTATTTCCAACCATAAAACCGCCTTCCCAATCGATGATCAAAGAAAGGATAAGAAAGATTCAAAGAAAGGCGAGAAATTTGTCAAAACAAGTATCAAGGAGTCCATGGCCATCAAGACGGCTCCTGTCAAGATCTCTTCAAACGATAAGAAGAGGTTGGAGAAGTCCGAAGACCAACGTATGACAAGCGACAGACGTCGGCCTACGTTGAAAGAACTGCAAGAGAAAGAATACCCATTCCCCGACTCTGACGTGCCCTATATCTTCAACGAACTCTTGGAGAGAAAGTTGATTGAGTTGCCAGAGTCAAAGTGTCCGGACGAAGCCGGAAGGGTGAACGACCCCAAGTATTGCAAGTATCACCGGGTAGTTAGTCATCCTATAGAGAAGTGCTTCGTAGTCAAAGAAAAGATCATGGCGCTAGCCAAAGAAGGGAAGATAATTTTAGATGTCGAAGAGACAGCGGGGGCAAATGTCGCCAGCATCACTCCAACGAATAGTGTGCAAGTCTCGAAAGAAAAGCTAAAAGTCAAGCAATCGATCATAACGACATCATCTTTACTTCAGTTTGGAAGTCTTGAACCAATACAAGTTGAAGCTCCATCCGTTAACAAGGAAGAGGAATCTACCGATGATGACGAAGGATGGACCCTCGTGATGCGCCGACAAAAACAAAGACGGCATGTTGACAAGCTCCACCCCACGCTCTTGAGAAAGCCACGCTCGAACAAACGCCTGCGACGTGCGCAGACGAAAAACAAGTCAAAAAAGATGACCCGCCAGCGCCTTCCGGTGACGTTAGAAGAATTCTTCCCACGAACATTTTTTGAGGGGAAGAACAAGACCGCGAGTGCTTCTCCAGGAAAAGATAGAAGAGAACCGTTGGTCTCTTGCTGCACCACCATATCCTTCACAGACGAGGACTTACTGCTTGGCTCGATGCCGCACAATCGACCACTCTTCGTCTTGGGGTTCGTACAAGAACAAAGAGTAAATCGCAGACTCATAGACGGTGGATCTGCTGTCAACATCATGCCGAAGTCCACCATGAAGAAGTTGGGCATAACTTTGGAAGACTTATCCCGTAGCCGTTTGACCATCCAGGGCTTTGATCAAGGGACTCAACGAGCTATTGGCATGACTCGGCTCGACCTCATCGTAGGGGAATTGAAAGCAAGCACTCTTTTCCACGTCATCGATGCAATAACCTCCTGCAACCTGTTGCTAGGAAGGTCGTGGCTGCATGAAAATGGAATTGTTCCCTCCACACTACACCAATGCTTCAAATACATCAAGAATGGAGAAATCGTGAAAGTTGATGCTGATATGAAACCTTTCACCGAGGCGGAGTCATACTTCGCTGATGCTGTTGCCCTCGAGATTTCCGATTGGTCATTCCATCAAAGAGATACACCCCGAGGCTACACCCTCTGAAAGCAACAATGAAGAGGTTAGTAAGGTGACGATTGATGAAGCCTCAACCGCTGAAGGGCACGAGTTCAAGAAACCAATATACTCGCCGGTGTTTCGATATGTGGTTCGATCAAAAGCCAAAGGAAAGCAAAACCAACCGAAGCAAGATGCTCCGTTACTTTTCAAGGGAAGGAGACAATTCAAAGAGCCAAGGGCCAATGACTTTCAAGAAATCAAGAACGAGTTAGTCATGCCAATTATTGGCCTACGTCCACTAATTTCAAGCGAGTCTCCTTTTCAAAAAGACTAACACAAGGACATGTAGGGGGCATTTGGTCCGAAAGCGTATCACCTTTTGGCAAAGTCCGGCTATGATTTTTCGGCGCCATCAAGACTCAACAAGTTAAATCCTGAGTTGACGAGAGAAAAAATCCACGGGTTGACAGAGGCGCAACACAAATTGAGAAGACAAGGCTACCGCGTAGATCAACCCCGTACCGGCTTGGGCTTCTCACCAGATGAACCTGTGAAAATTCATACAAAAAAGAAAAGCGAGCGTGTAACTGCGCAAATATATTTCCGTAAATGATAAGAGCAATGAAAGTCAACGACCGAATGATAGTCGTGTCTCGGTATTCAACAGGCTCGGCACTCCTAATGTGCGTACCTCCGTCTTTGAACGATTAGGCGAGGCAAGAGGAACTTCATCCGGTAGTACGAGACGACGCCAGCGAAGGTCAGTGTTCGACCGCCTTGGAGACAGCCATTCTAAGAAAAAAAGTCGTCTTGATGAGACAGAAGAGCCAAAGAAAAATGACGCAGGTGAAACACTTCATCTATCTCAAGCCCAAGGAAGTAAGATTTCACTTCTAATCATCTCTTTAGGGGGACCAATTAGAATAAAGCAACATGTCGCTAGGGGATCACACGATTCATCCGGCACTCCAAATGAAGAAGAGATAGAAGTCATCGTCGGCTCCAATTATGTCAGCAATGATGAAGGTTCCGACTCGGACGCTCCCGAAGATGAGGTCCAAAATGCTCCCCCACAACTTGGAGATGGAGGACAAGCAATTGTTGATGAGCTCAAGGAATTGAATCTTGGCACAGCTGAGGAACCGCGCCCCGTATTTGTCAGTACACTCCTAAGCTCGGAGGAAGAGGAGCAATACTTCAAAACATTGAGTCAATATAAAGATGTCTTCGCGTGGACGTACAAAGAGATGCCAGGTTTAGACCCGAAAGTTGCTATCCACCACCTTGGCATAAAACATGGAGCGCGACCGGTAAAGCAGTCGCAAAGAGTTCTCCGTCCGGACCTCATTCCTCGCATTGAGACAGAAGTGAACAAACTGATCGACGCCGGGTTTATTAGAGAAGTTAAGTACCCGACGTGGATTTCTAGCATTGTGCCTGTCAAGAAGAAGAATGGTCAGATTCGCATTTATGTTGACTTTCGAGACTTGAACAAGGCGTGTCCGAAAGATGACTTTCCATTGCCTATCATTGAGCTCATGGTTGACGCAACTACAGGACATGAAGCATTGTCTTTCATGGATGGCTCCTCAGGATACAACCAAATTAGAATGTCACCTAAAGATGAGGAATGCACGGCCTTCCGTACTCCCAAAGGAATCTATTGCTACAAGGTGATGCCCTTCGGGTTGAAGAATGCAGGTGCCACTTACCAACGTGCTATGCAAAACATCTTTGACGATATGTTGCACGACAAGGAAGAATGCTATGTAGATGACCTAGTTGTCAAAACCAAGAAAAGAGGACACTTGGAGGACCTCCAGATCGTATTCAACCGCTTGAGGAAATATAACCTAAAGATGAATCCTCTCAAGTGTGCCTTCGGCGTCACATCTGGAAAATTCCTTAGCTTCATTGTTCGCCATCGTGGTATTGAAGTCGATCCTGCGAAGGTAGATGCCATTCAGAAAATGCCACCACCAAGAAACTTGAAGGAGCTGCGAAGTCTTCAAGGCAATCTCACGTTCATAAGGAGGTTCATATCAAACCTGGCTGGAAGATGTCAACCTTTCAACCACCTTATGAAGAAGGACGCCCCTTTCCAGTGGGATGAAGGATGTCAAAATGCATTTGAAAGCATCAAGAAGCATCTGCTAAATCCGCCAGTCTTGGGAGCTCCAACATCCGGGAAGCCACTTATATTGTACATAGCAGCGCAAGAAAGGTCTGTGGGCGCGCTCATGGCACAAGAGAATAAAGAAGGAAAAGAGAAAGCCCTATACTACTTAAGTAGGACTTTGACTGAAAATGAATTGAAGTACTCACCCGTGGAGAAAATCTGCTCGGCACTATTCTATGCCATCAAGAAGTTGAGGCATTATTTCGAGGCGTACTCCATAAGACTCATTTCTCGTGCTGATCCGGTCAAGTTCGTGATGTCAAGACCTGTGCTCTCCGGGAGATTAGCAAAATGGTCCATCGTGTTCAACCAATATGAGATAGAGTATGTGCCCCAGAAAGCCGTCAAGGGACAAGCTCTTGCAAACTTCCTAGCTGACCACCCTGTGCCAGCTGAATGGGAGATATCCGATGACTTTCCTGACGAAGATGTCTTTTCTGTCGAAATCCTCCCGGCATGGACAATGTTTTTTGATGGGGCAGCGCGATTCGATGGAGCGGGGGCAGGCATCGTCTTTGTTTCGCCAGAGAGGCAAGTATTGACTTACTCCATCATCTTGAGTGAACTATGCTCCAATAATGTTGCCGAATATCAAGCCTTGATCATCGGCCTTCAAATGACTTTGGAGATGGGGATCTTAGCGATAGAAGTCTACGACGACTCAAAGTTGATTATCAATCAAACCCTCCACGTATACGAAGTCAAGAAAGACGAGTTGGTACCTTTCTTCCGGCAGGCGTCGCATGTGCTCAAAGGATTCGAGAGTGTGACCCTGAATCACATCCCAAGGAAAGATAACAGAATGGCAGATGCACTAACCAACTTAGCGACCACCTTGGCCTTATCTGAAGGGGAAACGACGAACGTCCCTTTGTGCAATAGATGGATAATTCCTTCACTTGCTATATCCGATCAGGAGGACTCTTATGCTATCACGACCGCTACCACTGATGATGAAGATTGGAGAAAGCCATTGATGGAGTATTTGAAAAACGGCAAGCTACCAGACGATGTTCGCCATAAAACAGAGGTGCGACGAAGATCATCCCGCTTCATCCTGCACAAGGACATCTTGTATCGGCAATCTGTCGAATGTACTTACCAGCGTTGCTTGAACGGTGAGGAAACCATTGAAGCCATGACAGAAGCTCATTCGGGAGTATGTGGCGCACATCAATTTGGCCCGAAGCTCCACTTCAGAATCAAAAGGATGGGTTACTATTGGCCCACAATGATCAAGGATTGCCTCGAGTACGCGAAGAAATGCGAGTCTTGCCAACTGCATGCCAACTTCATCCATCAACCGCCAAAGCCTCTACATCCTACAGTCGCTTCATGGCCATTTGACGCATGGGGACTTGATGTCGTGGGGCCTATCACCCCTAAATCGTCTGCCGGGCACATCTACATTCTTGCAGCTACCGACTACTTTTCAAAATGGGCTGAAGCCATTCCGCTCAAAGAAGTGAAGAAGGAAACTGTAGTAGACTTCATCCGCATCAACATCATCTTCCGGTATGGGGTGCCTCGATACATCATCACTGATAATGGAAGGCCTTTCTACAACAAGGCGATGGACAAGCTATGCGCACAATTCGGCTTCAAGCAACACAACTCTTCAATGTACAACGCTGCGGCGAATGGCTTGGAGGAAGCTTTCAACAAGACTCTTTGCAACCTCTTAAAAAAGGTGGTGTCGAAGTCAAAGAGGGACTGGCACGAAAGGATAGGCGAAGCACTATGGGCGTACCGGACGACACATCGGACCGCTACTCAAGATACTCCATATTCCTTAATCTATGGTGTTGAAGTCGTCCTTCGCTTGGAGAGTCAAATACCTTCGCTCTACATCGCGATACAAGAAGGACTCACCGCCGAAGACAATGCTCGTCTGAGGTTAGAGGAGTTAGAGGCACTGGATGAGAAAAGACTCGAGGCTCAACAACAACTTCAATGCTATCAAGCCCGCATGACGAGAGCGTTCAACAAGAAAGTTCGACCTCGGACATTTCAAGTCGGAGATTTGGTCCTAGCGGTAAGGCGACCAATCACCCTCACACAGCGAATGGGAAACAAGTTCGTATCCAAGTGGGATGGCCCTTACGTGGTAAAAGAAGCCTACACGAATGGTTCCTACAAGTTGGTCGATAAAGATGGCCTGCGAATTGGTCCCATAAACAACAAGTTCTTGAAGCGTTACTACCCATGAAGACCACGCTCCATGACGCACGAGCCTAAACTGTATGTTACTCCTGGCCCGCATGAGTATAAACTGTGCACGGCACACCTCCTATAATTACAAGAAAAAAAAAAGAGGAAAAGAAAATTCAAATTTCTTTGAACTACGTTTTGACTTGATCCCTTCACGGGGTACGTAGGCAGCTTGGGTATATTCGCTCAAGTTCAGTCATATCTTCAAAAAAAGAAAAGAAGGTTCTGTCTCCTTTCCGAAGGGCAACGTCCATGTCAGCCAATTCTACCTCAGAATTAAAGTCTTGAAGTTTTAATTAATTGTATTATGCTCGTCGCAATTGTTCGTGGCAAAGAATAGTACAAGCAAAAAAAAAAAAAAAAAAAGAAGGATGCTTTAAGAGGATAAGGAGATTGCGTAAAAGAAATACTTTTATTGCATCAAGGAGTTTGTCTACATGGAGGAGAATGAAAAGACAAGAAAAGGATAAAGATAAACATTGAATTCCAAATATTCAAGCAAATAAGCTAAAGTTTGCTAAATCTTTCTTTGACTCCTCAAGAAATGCTTCCATCTTCTCTAATACTTCAATCTCCTTCCCGGAAAGATAAGGGGTGTTTTCGAGCATTGAGATCTTCTCTTTCTTAATCGCCACCTCCCTCTGAAAGTCGGTCAAGTTCTCTTTGGCATCATGAAGTAATGAGTTGATGGACTCCTCCTTGCGTTGCAGTTCTTCGAGTTGTCTCTTCAATACGCCTTGTTGGTTAACAACTTGGAGGATCTCGGCTTCAAGACTCTTCACCTTGTCCCCATGCTCCTTCTCTTGTGCTTCGGCAGTCGAGAGATCACCTTTGGCAAGTGAGAGGGACTTCTCATAAACCTCACGCGTGATCTTTTGAGTAAATTCCAACTTGGTCTTCGTGTAATTGGAGGCACCGTCAAAGAAGACATTCAAGTGACTCTCTAAAAGGGATACGTCCTTCATGTAGACGGCCATCTCCTTGATCAAAGCATCAACAACTTATTTCACCTCGGGAAGTCGTTCAAGGGGGGTCATCGCGATCTTTTGGCATATGCGTTCCCAATAGAACTTGAGCAACACCCGTTCCGCCTCCGTTTTGATAGCTTGAGGGCAGAAATCATGGGAAGAAGGTGGAGCCTCAAAAGTCTTCTTTGGCTTCTTCAAGACATCTTCCGTGGGGGGCAACTTCTCCACGATGGCCGGTAGCACAATCTCCGGGCGTTTGCTAGAAGTTCCGGCGGAAAGAGGCTCATCTCGTGGAATAAGTTGCAATTCACCGTGCAAAGTGGCATTCGCGTCGGGCAAGTTGGACGCACTAGTCCCGTTCACCGAGCCAATGCTACCTTCCGGAGTCATGGGGACTCCTCCTTCAAGACCCGCAAGCTGAAACAAAAAAAAAGAACAGGGAGGAGTGTTATATAAACGCAAGAAAAAAAAAAAGATCAAGAAAAGAAAGGAGAACACAGTGAAAGTAGTGTGGTGATATATTTACGTAGAGCGCCAACTCGTCTAAAGGCATGAAAGAACTGGGAACGTCCTCAAAGAACGAAGAATTCACACTAATTGCATCTAAGTCAAAAACCTTCTCAAGTGGTTGAGGATTGCTAAGTTGCTCGTTCGAGATAGATAACGCGGAGATCACATCGTTTTCACCGGACAAAGCACCAAGGGGAGTGTCCACAAGCACGTTGTGTCTTCGTTTAGGAGTGGCAGTGGTGGTCTTCGCCTCATCAATATTGACGGCAGGAATGGCTCGATTGTCTTTGGGTTCCTTCTCCAAACTGGGAGGATGATTGAGTTTAAGAACAACTCTTGTACTCTTCTCGAGGTGAATCCTATTGCGCTTGGTCCACCACTCCATATACTCCTTCGTGACGAGGGGAGATGAAGAAATGCTACCGGGAATAAAAAGTTTAGATGAAGTACCGGACAAAGTGGAAGATTGCCAAAGTCGCCCAAGTTCCTTCAAGCTACAAGTCAAGATCTCCTTCTTCAAACGCCTCAGAACGTCTTGGCAGAAACCAAATTGACGGCTAAAGCGGTGGGCACCATAAGCTTCGACAATGGAGTTTGCCTCAATCCGAAGTGTCAAATAGCTAGAGCGCAAAGCGACGAAGAGGTCCTTGTAGGTGTTCGATAAGCTAGTGTCATCTACCAACAAAATGGGGCCTTGATGATGGAAGTGCACATACAGAAGCCTCGAAAGATTGATGCAATGAAATAAGTTGCGTGCCTCGGCAGGTTCAAAATGTCTAGCCATGTTCCCCCCCGCATACTTCACCATTTGGGCTCCAATGGGTTCAAGCTTGGGTGGAAAGTGAGTTTGAAGATAACGCCCAATCCAACTATACACGTAATGAATGGGAAAGACGGTGGAAGACTCGGAAAAATTCGTGGAAGTGGACATGTCCCTAAGACCTCGATAGATGCTCGCCAAGACAGGAATAGCTAAAGAAAAACATTCACCATGAGCCATCCTACTTGCAACTTTGAAAACAGAAGCACCTACCTTACCAACTTTGCCGTGTGGAAGGACAAAGCTACATAACCAACACGAGAGAAAAGCCGCCACATAGGTCGCGTCTCGTATGTCCTCGGGAATCTGCAGTGCGGTGAAAGGCTCGTCGAAATCCTTGCTCCGAGGTAGGTTCAAAGCGTCGACATCACCACTAGGATTATGAGAAAGCTTGGGCTCGTTGACTCTCTTCCGAGAAGAACGCAAAGGGGGCGCGGCGTAGCGATGAGGTTCTTTGAACCAAAAGTTGACCCAATCAGAAACAAATACTCCGTTCGTGTCTTTAGGAAGGCAGTGGTATGCCAAAAGCAAGTATTTGCAGCTTCGTGGAACGGAAGGCTTACACGCTTCATCGCCTAGCAAGTCTTTAGAAGAAGGGACGACCTCGTCGTAAAATTCTCCACGCATGGGTAACCCACAAAGTCCACGGATGTCCCATAAGGAAATGGATATCTCTCCAACATCGGCATGTAAAGTGTTCGTAGAAGGGCACCATAGCTCAAGAAAGGCTTGGAGAACATGCTTGTTGCAGATGTACGTGAAAAGAGATGCGTGCACGGCTACGTGAATCTTGGCGGCATGAAGAATAGTCGCGTGGTGACGAAGCACGTCTTCGGTCCACTCCCAATAGCCGGGGTAAAAGGATACTTCGCCATACTTCGATTGAGGAGTCCTCCATGAAATCCCGTTGGTGGCAGTTCGGAAGAACAAATTCGGTATCGGTCTTGACGTCAGGAAGAGAGGACTTGAGCAACAATACCTTGGCTTGAGAAGAAGCATTCGAACGGGGGTCAAGCGTGTCCTTCATCACCTCTTCGGACCACTCATGAAGATGCATGGACTTGGATAAAGAACGAGATTTGGAGGGACGGGTGACATTGGCCGGCTCATGAACGCATAGAGTGGTGCCTTTCACCTTGAGATTGTCCTTACCGCTTCGGATGACGATGCTTGGGAATGGCTCTGTACGATCTTCGAAGTCCATGTCTGAAAATTAAATAAGAAGTACGGAGAAATTAGAAGTCAAGAGTATGTGTACGTGTGCACGTGCATGAAAACAAGTAGCACAAGCCAAAATACAAAGAATTTCTCACGGTCAAATTCATAAACTCTTTCTGAGCAAGATTCCATGGAAGCCTTTATAAAAAAAGATGAATAAGTTCATACCAATTTATGTTCAAAAGACACCGAGCAACAGCAAAATTCTGTTCGTGGAAGCAGAATTGGAGAAGAATAACTTTCTGTATTGCCGTGAAGAAAAAAAAAACCATTGAGAATGTTATTGCTTTTATACTCACAATTTAAAAGCATGATTTGGAAACTTTCCATCAAATGTCCAGCACGTGAACCGAGGATATGCTAATGGAGGAAATTACATTGCATTTCAAAAGGTGTTAAATCTGCTGAAGACATGCATAAGGAAGGCATGATGCAATTGCTGAAGGAAATAAAATTTGCAATGTTAAATCTGAGATGATTCGACTTTGTGCGTCGATATGTGCAAGGAACGAAAGTTATGGAAAAAAATCTTGTGACGAAAATTTGCTCAAATGACATCCGTCTAAAAAAAAATAAAAAATAAAAAATAAAAAAAGGAGCTACAAAATGAAGAGGAAGGAGAAATAAGTACTTCCAGTCCCGCCTCCGACAACAATTGGCATGTTCTTCGCCGAGCCTTGAAGTGAGGGCATCTGTTGACGTCAAAATATTTTGGAATAAATTACCGATTAAAGCCCAAATAAATCGGCTAGCAATTGGGTTCCAAGAAAAAAAGTCCATAATAAATTTGGGCTCGTCACGAAGAAATTAAATTCATAAGCCCATATTAAATTTGAGTTTTGTGTATTTTTATGGGTCAATCCGAAATAAATATATATGTTATTTTGGATCGGCTAAAATTGGGCCAAGTACTTCAGAAATACAGTCCATCAGAAGACTAGTCCATGTCAAAGCCCACGGTGATAAAGCCCAGTGGAAGAGCCCAAGCTGCTAAAGCCCAGCTCATGCCTATAAATAGGGCCTCAACCTCACACAAAGGGAGACATACAACACAAGCAAGAATTCGAGCATGAGCAAGTCCAAAGCTTTCTCCTATGACGAAGCTCTGCAACTACAAGGCTTTGATACGAAATTTCAAAGTACTACGTGATCGCCTTCTATAAATCAAGAGGGAGATTACACGTCCGATTCAAGAACAAGCTTCAAGCCCTTGAATCCACATTCGTAGAGAAGAATCAGGGGGTTACTTTAAATTCAGATATTGTGAACCACTTTATATTCAAATTAATATATCGTTTGGTCCATATTTTTTCTTGTCGTGTAATTATTTTTTGCAGACACGAAATTTGTGTGAACAATAAGTATATGAGTAATGGATGAAGATTAACATAATTCAAAGATCACGGAGGAAAACAAACAAATTAATACCATTGAGAAGTGTAAGATGTCACTGTAGCTATAGAAAAAGCAATGAGAAGAATTAAGTATACGGAGTGTTTAAATTTTGAAAGCATTTAATGGAGAATAGACAATTGGTAGAATTGAGTCTATCTAATGAATGAGAGATGCAGAGTATTTAAATACAAATGTGACAGAGACCATGATCATTAGATAATGATTTAAAATAAATATAAATTAAAATAGTATCATAATTTTGGAGATATGATTTGGATAAATATAAAATAATATCTAATATATTAAAAGATAATGTTTTCGGCCAATTAGATTTTATCTTGATAATTAAAAATTCAATTATAATCTTAGATATAAGATTTTGAATAAATATAAAATAAACATTTGATATATTAAAATAGATGATGTTTCTAACCAATAAGATTTTTTCTTGACAATTAATTTTTTTATAATCTTGGAGATAAGATTCCAGATAAATACAAATAAATAATTAATATATTAAAATAAATAATATTTTCTAACCAATGAGATTTTTTCTTGGGAATTAAAAAATTCAAAAACACCAGAAAAAAGTATTTGATCAAAATTGAATTAATTTGGTTAAACATCGTTTTGCTATATACATAGACTAGCACGAACCCCGTGCTATGCACGGGAATTTATAAATTCTAAAGTATTTTTATAAATTCGAAATTACATAATGGTATGTCATATTTTAATTAATAATCATCTTACATTATACGATAGTGGAAAATTACTTGTACAAAACTCAATATTAAATTCTTTGAAAAGTTTATTTATGAAATATTTTGAAAATAACAATAGGATATTATAATATTTTTACACATTGAGAAAATTTATATATTTTCTTATTCAATTAATTATACTCTTACTAAAATAAAAATATTAGTATTAAAATACATCATTTTATAATTACTATCATATTACCTTGTGATACAAATTCCCCTGAAAAAATACGATCGAATTAAATGATCTTTTAATAAAAATTCTGGAATGAATAATAATAAAAAAAGCATTGGTAATATTGAAAAAGAAAAACTAACAATATCTTAAACTAATAAAATAGTAAAAATGTATATATATATATATTTCTAATTTATATAGTACTAAATACAAATATACAATGAGAAAAATTTGAAATGGTACAATCATGACATATATAATTAAGGGGACTGCTATAAGCCTATAGCATATTAATACGGCCATTTTTTTTATTTTTTAATAAAATTTAGTAGTTATAATTGCCTACTTATATATTTTATCTTTATAATTATACCTAGCTTTTCTTTCTCTTGCTAACCTTTCTTATCAATGTATTGAGGCTTCTAGAAAAATATTTATTAAAATTAATTATTGATTTATTTTTGTTCAACTCGTTCTTTTGTTTTCATATAAATCTTTCAATGTTTAGGATTTATTTACGCCAATGAAAGTATTTTTATTCTAATGGCCGATGATAATGTTGCTATATTTCAAATTTAATTAAACTTAGTTATTTATGTTTATTGGTACTTATTTTATTTTGTCATTCATGATAATTAATTTACTCCTTATCTTTTTCGTTCAAAATTTTGAAATGATATTGAGATTTTGAAATTATTTTAAACTATTATTATTTTTTAATCTTCCATCTTTTATTTTTACCATTTCAGTTGTCTTTCTTATAACTCATTAGAAATAAGTTTATATGTTTGCTTTATATTTAATTTTTTAAATCAGAAATATTATTTTAGATTTATGTATCTTTTAATATGATTTTAGATGGAAGATGAATTATATAATACAAACAATATATTTAACTAATTTTTTATTTTTTTATATGGGGCTGACTATATGTAATATATATATATATTAAATAGAATGTCATAATTGTTTGAAAGTAATCCTCATAAAATACAAATTTTAGTAAGTACAAATATATATTGTATATGTAGAAAAATATCTTTATCAATAATAACCAAAATAGATTAAAAATAAGAAACTATTATGTTTTACCTATTAAAAATAAAAATTATATTTATATAAAAGATTTATTTATAACATAATATATTATAAAAAAATTATTTAATTTAAAAAATATAAAGTATATGACCGTGCATAGCACGAGACCTACGCTAGCATGAACCACGTGCTATGCACGCTATGCACGGGAATTTATAAATTCTATAGTATTTTTATAAATTCTAAATTACATAATGATATATCATATTTTAATTAATAACCATCTTACTATGTACAATACTGCAAATTTGTTTATACAAAACCCAATATAAAATTCGTTGTTAAGTTTATTTATAAAACATCTTGAAAATAACAATAGAATATTATCATATTTTTACACATTGAAAAAATTTATATATGTTTTCTTATTCAATTAATTATACTTTTAGTAAAATAAAATATTAGTATTAAAATACATCAGTTTAAAGTTACTATCACATTACCCTATGATACAAATTCCCCCAAAAAAATATGATCGAATTAAATGATCGTTTAATAAAAATTCTGGAACTAATAACTAACAAAGCATTAGTGATACTACAAAAAGTTAATAATATCTTAAACTAATTGAACTGTAAAGTTATATATATATATATATATCTAAATTATATGGTAACAATACAAAATACAATAAGAATTTTAAAATGGAACAGTCATCACATATATAATTAAGGAAAAATTACAATTTTAGTCTTGTAACTTAAGGGGTGGCATTTTTTGCCCTACAAGAACTGATTTTGCAATTTAGTCCTGTTACTTTAAAATTTTGGCAATTTTAATCATTTTTCGGTCAATTTGACTATAAAATTGCATGTGATCTGCACATGATCAAATTAAATTGTAAATTTAGTCCTATAAATTCATTCGTGCAGGAATAAAATGCCAACCCCCTAAGTTATAGGACTAGCATTGCAATTTAATTGGGCTATATGCAAATCACATGCAATTTTCCCAAATTGGCTGAAAAAAAACTAAAATTGCCAAAATTTTAAGTTTACATGACTAAAATGTGAAAATCAATTCGTATAGAACCAAAAATGTCACCCCAACTAAACAAACAATAGTAATCGTAAATACTCAAAATAATAAGAGCAAATAAATAAGTTATAAGATTATAAAACTTTTAAGAAGTAAATATAAGAATACATCATGGTAATTCTCCATTAAAAAATAGTAAAAAGTAATATTTAAGAAATGAAGAAAAGAAGATTCACTAAGCTACAAAAAGAAAAATGCATAAGCGGTGTGAAATTGGACATCAAATAGCAAAAGAATAAAACAAAATCGTTTGGTAATGCATCAGATAAAGAAGCTAGCGCTGCTCTATCAGGTTACCCTTTGCATTAATGAAAAATATACTATCATGTTATACATGCATAGAGAATCGTTTATTATTTAAAACAATTATAAATAAAAATATACTTAACGGTGATAGTTTTTGTCGTTATACCCTTATCTATTATATAATATTTCTTATTATGATGACAATTGGATCTTTTTTAATGTATAAGAGCTGGAGAATTTAACCAATTGATCTCAACAGTTGATTTAACAAATTTTAAATATATATTATATGAATAATTTAAAATAATAAATAATAAAAATAAAAATAAAGTATTCAATAATTAACCCATCATTCCCCCACCCCCACAAATCCTCCCCCCGCCCTCCCCGATCGCCCATTGCGGTGCGACGTCGCCCCATTCTAAGCGACCGCATATTGAAGATTTGGGCGATAGCTATTGTCGTACCCCACAGGAAATCTGAGCAACCACGGCGGTTGCCCAGGAGAGATCTGGGCGACGACATTTCATTGGGCCAGCCTCGTCGCCCTCCCCAGCCCAGATCTGGGCGACTGGCCTTCGCTCGGAACAACACAAAAGGGGGCGACGGTAGCGGTCACCCTCAATACTTATAACATTAATTTAAATAAATATAATTTATTTAATACTTTTAATTAAATAATAATTTAAATTAGTTAATAGTGTATATTTTTTATTATTAATTAAATTTATATTTGTTATATAATATATTTAAATTTAAAAATAAATTTAGTATATTAATTTTTGTGATTTAATTAAATTTTTTAATTTAAATTATAAAACTTTAAAAAAATTATAATTTTTTGTATTGTTAAATAATATATTTAAAAAAATATTTAATTTTTTAGATCGATGAAAATGCAAAAAAATCACTCAAAACAAGCTAAAAATAAGTAATAAAAAATGCCCAAGATTATTATATAGTCACAATAGTAGCATTTTAGTCATAAATGCCCCAAAAAATCATGCAAGGATGCCAAAACATTCCCCAAAGCCCACCTCTCGCGTGTTTTCTACACATTCTGTTAGTTTCTAACAGAAGGGGGGCTTCGAGCTGAGTTCTACAAAAATACAGGGGGGTAAATTGAAGTTTAACTTAAAAATAAAATAGGGTAAATTAAATCTACACCTCCTGTGGTTCGACATAATTACAAATGCTTCCTTATTAGATGAAAGACTATATTTACCCTCCCTATGGTTTGTTCTATCTTACATTTAACTCCATCGGTAGGGTTCTAGTGAATTTATCACATGTTATTTCAAAATGACACCTGATAAAAAGTTTGACTATAATTTGACCAATTTTTCGGACCAAAATTCCTTTTGGACCAAATTGTAATATTTTAAAATATTGATGGGGTTAAATACTACGATCTATCATATTTTGTACTTAAATGGAATGTTTTAATTTATTTTTGCTAAACTAGCCATTTTCATCCATTAAATGTTGAGGGGATTATCTTATGTATTAGTTCCCCTAATCATCCAATATCAAGAAACAACTATATGCACCAACATTTAATAATAACCTGTTTACGACAATCAAAGTGAAATAAAGAGTTTAATTGTATTTGGAGAGAGAGTGGTTGGGGTTTTGGAGCGAAAAATAATAATAATAAATTTTGTATAAGAAGTTTTTTGTCTTTTTCAAAATTTATTTTTTTCTTTGCTTTTTTGCAAGATAAATGAAGGGTGTTTTTTTATTTGCACCCTGACGTGGGTAGGAAATAAATACTCTGGGATAGTTTTTAAGGTGAAAGAATTCGAACAACATTTAGGGTCGACTCTTAAGCAATGGATTTGTTTTCCACTACCTAACCTTCTCTTTTTCCCCTATTTTTTGTGTCTTTTCTTTATTGAAGATGGAATTTATAGATGAAGAGCGGCCAACCGTCCTATCAAATCTTAACCAGATATCTTTCTTCGAACTTGCGGAAGATAATATCCTTATTGAAATTGTGTTGCTGGAGATCTTGTTTAGATTGGCTCGGAGAGTGACCCACCTTCGTATCGAATCTTAACTTTATATCTTTCTAGGGGTTTGTTGTTAGATGATTGAAAGCGTGCGTGGATCGGGCCGGGGGAGCGCGGATGCGGAAGCGCGATGTGTTACTAATATAAAATTGCAAAAGCGTATAATTAAAACAGAATAAAGCATACATCAAACATGCAAAATTAAACGGATCAAGCGGTGTGCCCTTGATTCTCCCGGGCGTTTGATGTATCTCATGTTTAAGAAAAACACAACATGGAGGCCATAGAATTTAGGAACAAGAAACGTAAAAGAGGATGTTACCCTCGTAGTCATCTTCGTTCAGCTACACGCATTGTTCCCCGTTTTGCACCAAGATCTCAAAGTAGAGACCCTTTCTATCGTCCACATGCTACACCGGAAAGCAACGAACTCTCTTGCTAGCAAGAATTTGTTTAGAGGAGAAGAGACATCGATACAACGCTATTGATTAACGCTATCGACGTCTCTGATGTTCTACCTTAAATTAATTAAGAAGAACAAAGGGAAAATCTTGGAGAGAATAAAGAGAGTGGACGAGAGAGAGAGAGAGAGAGAGAGAGAGATGTTAGATGAAAAGTGTAGAGATTAGTAGGTGTGTGTGTGTATGTATTTTTGAGTATTTATAGAAAATATATTTTCCTATTCCTATTCAACCTCTTCTAAAGAGGCACACTTTGACTAGGATTTTGACCTAGCCAAATCCTAGTTAACCTAGGCTTTGATTAAGTCAAATTAATCATGGCCCTTCATCTCATCAATCTCTATATCAAATCTCGTCCATCCATTTTCGAAGGGCTTTATGGAATAGACCTATTTAATTCTAAATTAAATAGTCCAAATGTCCAATGGACTTTATATTAAATCCTATTTAATATTCCAAGCCGACTAATTAATTCATCTTTTAATCTAATTAAAAGGGAAGCCCGTACTTCATTGAATTCATAATCCAATTTATGAACTTAAGCCCGATTAATCCAATTAATCCATAAAGGCTTAAATCTCCAAGAAGTATAATTTAATCCTATTAAAGTAAACCTTCTCTCCGGATTAAGTCCAAATTAATTCCTTTCATATCCGGTGTAGCGGGTGTGACTCTTTATGTTCACCCTCAACTAGCCCTGGACCTACTTCATGTTATCTCATAACCAAAGTGGTCCATCATCATGGGTGGCCGTCTAGCAACGGTCCATGGCACTAGAGACTAGGTGAATATGTGGCGTGAACATTTTGGCTTCGAGTTACATAAACGTACGATCCTACTATCGCCTATCTCCCGGCATTAGTCTAAGGCATGGAATAGGATGTCGGTTCCCATCCTTGACTTAGGCATCTATGCTTTAAACTTGAGATAACTTTAACTCTATGATTGACGTAGAAAATCCTTTCCCACTCAATCAAATTCTATGGCCATAGACTTTGAGAGTTTAAACCATCTCAGAGCGCATAGGAGATCTCGCTGTCATAATCTTTGACAGGGGACAGATCCTATCTTGGAATCCACCGTCCTCTCTACATACTCCGACTGAACTGAACAAGACTTATGATGACCATGTCTTATGACACGATCACCTCTCACCAGATCCAAGATACAACCTTCGTATGTGAGCGACTATCGTGATTCCTCATATCCGAGGACTAATCCCGTACTATCGGAACGAGAATACGAGTCATACCGATGAAGCCCATGTGGCTTCCATGTAACGATTCCCGCAAGTCACCTCAGTCAACCGACACCCTTGTCAACTAACCCACTAATATTGAATAGACGTCTAACGTCTGTCACCGATGAAACACGCTACTCATCCAATGAATGCAATCCTTAGTGCAAGTCTCTATAGGACCATCGATGCCCAATGTCGAGGTCCTCAACGTGGAGTGTTTCAGATCTATCTACAGAAGTTGGTTCCATGACCGCCACCTATACGCAGTCCAACTTCTTGGATTCATAAGTCCGGTCTGTGGGCGTTTGTTGTGACATCGAAACAACGTTCAATGGTAGCAGTAAGCACAACAAACGCATTTAATGGTATAAATTGATTTTTTTACTAAATATTTTAACAATTTCTTTATTTTTTTGCAGATAACGTACTAGTGGGACCGTGACAACGAGTTCATGTTCAAAGTCTTCCATATGTTTGCAGGGAAGTACCTCCGCAATAAGTTCGTTCTCGCCAGATTGTATCTGGTGAAGCCTCTCTGGCTGGCGAATGAAGTCTGGCGGCAGCTCCTGCTGTACTAGGACAACCAGGAGTTCAAGGACGAGTGCGCCAAGAACAAGGCCAACTGGTCCGCCAACCCAGGAGTTAAAACTGTAATAACTATTTTTTTTTCAAGAGGCACAGCTCGGTCGGCCAGTCAAGCAGATGGAGTTATTCTCCAGATGCTACAAGAAGAAGGCCGATAGTGGCTGGAGCGGCTCGAGGGCAGCGGAGGTGGCGGTAAGCTTTTATTACATTTTCAAATTTATTTTCTTTTAATTTTTAGAAATAATAATTTACTATTTTTGCAGGAGATGTTCCAGAAGTTGCTGGAGGATCACCAGCCTCAGGCTACGGCCGATCCTGGGGATCGTCTGGCCGAATCGGAGGGATCGGTGGCGCAGACCGAGCAAGAATTGTGGCAGGCTGCAGTCGGGGGCAAGAACAAGGGTCGGGTATTTGGTCTTGGTTCTGAGGCCCACGACCTTAACCAGACCTTTACCTCGCCATCACCACCGCTAGCGTCGAACTTGGAGGATCGCATGATCCGGCTGGAGGAGATGATGGTCGACATGATGGGCATGATGAAGACTCGACAGACTAACAACTCTGCTGCCAGCCCGTCACGGCCTCCGACAGACCCCCTCCTCTAGACGATGATTTAGGATTTTTTTTTAAAAAAAAATTGTAATTAAATTGGATAATATGTTTGTTAATATATATTTTTTAAATTATGCTTTTTGGTATTTAAATAATAATTATTCAACCAAATTCAAAAAAATTATTAATAATTTAAATTTTATTTTAATAATAATAATTATTATATAATAATAAAAAAATTTAATGATTCATTTCTTTAGGAACAGTCTTTTCTACGGTCACAGATCTCATAAAAATCAACGTAACCGTTCCAATGGAAGACCGGTTTACTGAGACGATTGTTCCTAAAACCGTATAAAAGATTATTCCAAATTAGGGGCCGATCGTTCCTAAAATTAGTCCTAATTCAAGGTCTTCGTGGTATAGTTAGTGTTCCAAACCGGATACCAAAAACCTCTCCACCACGTATTTCAAATAAAGATTACAAAACCGTTCATACGTTCCTTAGCAAAGCAGGTCAAAGTGTGCTCCACCAACCGTTCCAAAATCTATCCCCAAACAAATAGCATACCGTTCCAACGTGTATTCTAGAGTTAGTTGAAAAATGCATCTCCCATATATTTAGCACGATGCAAACAGAGTTACAACGACCGTTCAAAATTACGTGAAACACATAACATTTGACCGTTCCAAATATTAACCATGTGTTTCAAATGCAGAAATTATATATTCATACACACAAAGCTATTTAGGAACAGTTTTTATCTTGTACACCATAAACAATTCCAAAATAGGAACGGTCCTCGGAGAACTGTTCCTAAATATTAGGAATGCCTCCAGTTTCAACAGATTGCTAACCGTTCCTGAGTGAGATCCAACTTCATCCAGTGGTCTTTTAACCGTTCCAAAAGGAAAAAAGACCGTTTCTATGCCCGTTGCAATTCCCGTATTTTTTTTGTAGTGTTTTAGTGAGTGGGTGTGTGTTTTTGCAGCTGTTTTACAGACCCACGTGATTAGAAGTGCTAGTTTTTTCTTTTTTTCTTTTTTTAATTCTCTGAGTCATTAACTAGGTGGAATTATGAGTTTTTAAAAAAAAAGCTAGAATCAGCATAAAGCCCTAATTGATCCAATCGTAATTTATGCCATGTTAGCATATTCCATCAAATTTTGAAAAATCGCTAGCTGGAGTTCCAAAATTGCCACAAAATAAAAAATAAAATATTATAGGTCAATTTTGTTATCTCCATATTTAGTGTCCTTATTTTGCTACCCTTTATATATCGGGCAGTCAATACAATTAAGCCTTCAACTATATATACATTTCTTCTGGCCTTTCCTCTCATGATTTGGATCATTCTTAGACTGTTAGACATTTAATCATTCTATAAAATACTAAGACTCACTTTTGAATTGCGAGACTCATTAATCAAGGGGAGACTTATAAAATCACTGGTTGGAGTTCAGCTAAGAGAGTAATAGTATACCAATTCTTTTGAACTGTTGTTCGTGCTTCATGATTTCTATTTCATCTTGATCTTTATGGAAGCTCGATACGCCACCAATCATGTGAAGCTGGTTTTAATAGATATTTAATTACATTACTGTTTTACTATTATAAGTCGTATGAGTTTTAATAGAGTTTACTTCCATTTAACCCTTATGGGAGTTCTATTGTTTAAATGACCCTTGTACAAAAATAAATGTTGATAATTATAATAATAAGAAATAACTACACTGTCCTCCCTTGGACTTTAGTATAAATACACGTAAACCCTCTATGGTTTAGAAAAATACATTTAGTACACTGAGGTTTGCTTCCGTTTAACAAATAGGCCCCTCTGTTAGTCAAAATTCACTCCAATTTTTTTGATACTAACAAAAAATCTGAATGAAATCGATATTCACCATTGATTGACTTATTACTGACTTAATGTAAGTCAAATAAATCTTTTCTGACTAAACTACCTTATAAGGGTGAAATATATTTTTCACATACATTGACGTGTTAAGATGTGTAAGGGTGGCTTGGTCATAAAAAGATTTGTGTGACCTATAATAAGTTAGTAATAAGTCAATTGGGTGTAAATATGAGTTTTATTCCAATTTTATTGTTAATATGATAAATTCGGTGAATTTTGTCTAACGGATGGTCTTCTTTGTTAGACAGAAGCGAACTTTAGAGCTATTAGATGTAATTTTTCAAATCACAATGAATCTACGTGTAATTTTTCAAACCTCAAGGAAGGACGGTGTAATTATCCTAAATAATAGCGATAGTTTTGTAATTGAAGCAGCATTAGTCTCCATTGAGTTTTCTATTTCAAAATTGGCTATATCTTTTATTTTAATTAACTAAAAATTGTGAGATGCAGTATCTGCGCGCATAGTTTTTAGTAATACTTTCGTAGCACGCAGTACCCACATGCATAATTTTTAGTACTGCTTTTATTTTTATTGACTCATAATTTGTTGCTATATGCTAAAATTTGTCATTGTTTTACAATCTTATATACAAAAAATGCCTGATACCTTTTTCTAATGTATTAATTATCAATACATATTTTACTCAAATTAAATTCAAAATTTAAAATTTGTACAATATATGGTATATTGATAAGGATGAATATATATACATACAACATAAATACTAATATGTTATTTCTATTGCAATTAACAATAAACTTAAACAAAATATGAGTAAATTTAATTTTTGGGTACATATAATTGCATGGAATTAATTTTCTAAAGAAACTTAATTGAATTGTTAATTCCATTACATGAATTGAGAAGTTGATGGGCATTTTTGGTATTATAATAATTTGGTATAATGGTATAAAAACTATCACTTTGTGTCTATAAGACTCCTTCTCTTTATAATAGTATAGATTAACACATGTATATACAATACAATATATATATATATATAATAATTAGTGATTAAAAGAAAAATTTACTTATTATCAGTAATGTACTCGTTTTATTCTAACCGACTGTAGTACATAAGCAGTAACGTACGTAAATATAAAACATTATTGTGCATGTATAATAACTAATTATTTGTTAGTGGTGTGATGTTTGCTACCCTCTTCCTATATATATACTAGAAACTGTGGCACGTAATATCTGCGCGCATAAATTTTAATAAAATTTTTATTTTATTGAATCTCATGACTTTTTCCAATATCTTAAAATTTATCATTACCTTACGACTTCACATATAAAAACAGTTTGATAATGTTTTCTAACGCCTTAATTATTAATACAGTATTGTATTCAAATTAAATTAAAAAATAAAACTTAACAGAATATTTGTTATATTGATAATAATGATTATAATTACGTACAACATAAATACTAATATGTTATTTTTATTTCAATTAACAATAAACTTAAACAAAATGGTAGTAAGTTTAATTTTTTAGTACATGTAATTAATTGCATGGAATTAATTATTCAAAGGAACTTAATTGAATAGAGTTGGAAAGTTGAAGGGCACTTTTGGTATTACAATAATTTGGTGGAGTGGAATAAAAACTTCCACTTTGTGTCTATAAAGCCCCTTATCTTTATAATAGTATAGATGAAACTTTATTGAATATTTTTTATATTGATAATGACGATTATAATTACGTATAACATAAATACCAATGTGTCATTTTTTATTTCAATTAACAATTAACTTAAACAAAATGGGAGTAAATTTAATTTTTGAGTACATGTAATTTTTTGTATGGAATTAATTTTTTAAAGGAACTTAATTGAATAGAGTTGGGAAGTTGAAGGGCATTTTTGGTATTACAATAATTTGGTGTAGTGGTATAAAAATTTCCAATTTGTGTTTGTAAAGTCCCTTCACTTTATAATAGTATAGATTCTTATTTTATTGAATCTCATAACTTATTCCAACATCTTAAAATTTATCATTGCCTTACGACTTCACATATAAAAACTGTTTGATAATTTTTTCTAATGCATTAATTATCAATACAGTATTGTACTCAAATTAAATTAAAAATTGAATTTTTATAGAATATATGTTATATTGATAATGACGATTATAATTACGTACAACACAAATATTAATATATTATTTTTATTTCAATTAACAATAAACTTAAAAAAATGGAAGTAAATTTAATTTTTTAGTACATGTAATTAATTGCATGGAATTAATTTTTCAAAGGAACTTAATTGAATAGAGTTGGGAAGTTTAACGGCTTTTTTGGTATTACAATAATTTGGTGTAGTGGTATAAAAATTTTCACTTTGTGTCTATAAAGCCCCTTTACTTTATAATAGTATAGACTTTTATTTTATTGCATCTCATAACTTATTCAACATCTTAAAATTTATCATTGCCTTACGACTTCACATATAAAAATTGTTTGATAATTTTTTCTAATGCATTAATTATCAATACAGTAATGTACTCAAATTAAATTAAAAAAATGAAACTTTATAGAGTATTTGTTATATTGATAATGACGATTATAAGTATGTACTACATAAATACTAATATGTTATTTTTATTTCAATTAACAATGAACTTAAATAAAATGGGAGTAAGTTTAACTTTTTAATACATGTAATTAATTGCATGGAATTAATTATTCAAAGGAACTTAATAGAATAGAGTTGGGAAATTGAAGGGCATTTTTGATATTACAATAATTTGATGTAATGGTATAAAAACTTCCGTTTTTTGTCTATAAAGCCGTTTCTCTTTATAATAGTATAGATATATATCAAGAACGTTGTCGCCTGTCGCTGTTCCTTCCCTCTAACCCCCATTGCAAATTTCGATCCAAATTTTCGTGAAAGAATTATCAATGCAACTCCAGACGGGAAGTCTCAGCCTTGAAGATAGGGTATATTGTTTTCTCATGGCGGTGATGGTGGTGGTGATGGGGAGAAGGTTACAATGGAAATAAGGTTTTGGTGCGGGGAGTTCGTAAGACGTGATCAAGCGGCGGCCAAGAATGTAGTTTTGCGATGTAACGCCGCTGCGCCGGTGATGGTGGAAGAGCGGCGGCCCGCAAGATCCATTACGCTTCCTTCTTTCTTACTATGGATAGCCGGTGCTGTGCTTTTTTTTTTTTTTTTTCTTGTTGAAATCTTTAGTTTTGGCTGATCGGAGTTCTTTCATGAGAATTAATTTCAACAAGAAAAGAAAGAACGGCGAATAATGGATCTACCGGCGCCGCCGCTGCTCTGCCGCCACCACCATCTCAGGTATGGCAACATCCTACATCCTCCGGATCCCATCCTTACGAACTCCCCCCACTGAAACCCTATTTCCCTCGCGACCTTCTTCCCTCACGGCCACCGCCACCACCAGCCTGCAAAAAACATACCCTTGTCCTTTATCCATGATTTATCCGGTGGAGCCTGCTATTTCAGAATTGGTGAAGAACTTTAACACCTTTGCCAAAAAGAGAGCCAGGTAAATAACACACAAATCATGATTTTGCGATACAACCCGCATCAATTATCTCGTTAAAGTATTAAAACTTTCAAAAACCCTCTTTACCTTCTAAACGCCTTTGCCAAAAAGAGAGCCAGGTAAATAACACACAAATCATGATTTTGCGATACAACCCGCATCAATTATCTCGTTAAAGTATTAAAACTTTCAAAAACCCTCTTTACCTTCTAACTCCTTTAAATTGAAGTTTGAAAAGTCTATTTTACCATTATAAAAAATTGATTTCTAAAAAAAAAATTAAAAGAATTTTTAAAATACTAAAATCACACTTTTTTGAAGCTTTGTGTAATTCTAGTTTCACTTATTCATCGAACTCTTTTTATTTTTATAATCCTAAAGTCACTAGAAAAAATTTAAAATTTAACAATGGCTAATTGCCATGATTAAAAATAAATAGCCGTAGTGAATAGTCATTCACCACGGTCATAGAACGGTTATTGACTGTGGTATTTGCGAGTGTGGCTAAAACATTTGTCATGACTAAAATATTTGATATGGCTCATAACCATGTCAAAAAGAGTTTTTATAGTGGATAATCTAGGTTTTTGCAACGGTTTTTGTTTAACCATGGTTAATAATAATAATTTACTATGGTTTTAGTCCGTAACCAATAAATTTGTAGCCAATAATAAATTTTCTTCTAATGAGTATTTGGAGCTCATTTGTCAAACCAAGTTAAAAATAAATTTATACATGCATACGAAAATAAAAAGAGCTCGATGAACAAGTGAAACTAGAATTAGACAGAACTTCAACAAATGGTGATTTTAGTATTTTAGAAATTCATTTAATGTTTTTTAGCAAGCAATATTTAGTAAGGGTAAAGTGGACTTTTTAAACTTCAAAATTGAAGGAGTTAGAAGGTTGGGATTGTATTTTTGAAGGTTTGAATACTTTAGGTGGGTAGTTGATGTGGGGCGGATACATCAGGGATGGTAATTGTATTTAACTCAAAGTTTTATATCACTTTAATGTTACATATCGGGTATGTATATATCATATATGGCTCAATTTTAAATTAAATTTTAATTTTTGTTTATATATATATCTATACTATTAATTAGGGAACTCATGCTAATTAACTTTGATAGCCAAAATTTGTTTTTAACTTAGTTACCTGTTTCATTTTAAAAATTAAATAAAAGCCACAAGATTTAACTCGAAAATTTACTCTCTTAAGCTAAAATCAACATTTGCAAGCGTCCTATTATATCATTCTTCAACTTCATATTTTTTAAAAAATGATCTTGGTTCTTTTCTTCATTATAAAATATAGAATTTATATTCTATTTAAAAGTTACTTTGTTTCATTTCCTACAATTATATAATTTCTTTTGGTTTTTTCTTTTCTTTATTAATTATAACTAGCATGAACCCCGTGCTATGCACGTAAATTTATAAATTCTAAAGTATTTTTATAAATTCTAAATTACATAATGGTATGTCACATTTTAATTAATAACCATCTTACTTTATACGATAGTGCAAAATTACTTGTACAAAACTCAATATTAAATTCTTTGCAAAGTTTATTTATGAAACATTTTGAAAATAACAATAGGATATTATAATATTTTTACACATTGAAAAAATTTATATATTTTCTTATTCAATTAATTATACTCTTACTAAAATAAAAATATTAGTATTAAAATACATCATTTTGTAGTTACTATCAAATTACCTTGTGATACAAATTCCCCTGAAAAAATACGATCGAATTAAATGATCTTTTAATAAAAATTTTGGAACGAATAATAATAATAAAAAAAGCATTAGTAATATTGAAAAACAAAAACTAACAATATCTTAAACTAATAGAATAGTAAAGACGTATATATATATATATATTTCTAAATTATATAGTACTAAATGCAAATATACAATGAGAAAAATTTGAAATGATACAATCATGACATATATAATTAAGGGGACTGCTATAAGCCTACAGCATATTAATACGGAAATATTTTTTTATTTTTTTATAAAATTTAATAGTTATAATTGCCTACTTATATATTTTATCTTTATAATTATAGCTAGCTTTTCTTTCTCTTGCTAACCTTTCTTATCAATGTATTGAGGCTTCTAGAAACATATTTATTAAAATTAATTATTAATTTATTTTTGTTCAACTTGTTCTTTTGTTTTCATATAAATCTTTCAACGTTTAAGATTTATTTGCGCCAATGAAAGTATTTTTATTCTAATGGCCGATGGTAATGTTGCTATATTTCTGATTTAATTAAACTTAGTTATTTATGTTTATTTTGTACTTATTTTATTTTATCATTCATGATAATTAATTTACTCCTTATCTTTTTCGTTCAAAATTTTGAAATGATATTGAAATTTTGAAATTATTTTAAATTATTATTATTTTTTTAATCTTCCATCTTTTTTTTGTACCATTTCAGTTGTCTTTCTTATAACTCATTATAAATAAGTTTATATGTTTGCTTTATATTTAATTTTTTAAATAAGAAAGATCATTTTAGATTTATGTATCTTTTAATATGATTTTAGATGGAAGATGAATTATATAATACAAACAATATATTTAACTAATTTTTATTTTTTTATATTTTTATATGGGGCTGACTATATGTAATATATATATATATATTAAATAGAATGTCATAATTATTTGAAAGTAATCCTCATAAAATATAAATTTTAGTAAGTAGAAATATATATTGTATATGTAGAAAAATATCTTCATCAATAATAACCAAAATAGATTAAAAATAAGAAACTATTATGTTTTACCTATTAAAAATAAAAATTCTATTTACATAAAAGATTTATTTATAACATAATATATTATAAAAAAATTAATTTAATTTAAAAAAATATAAAGTATATGACCGTGCATAGCACGGGGCCTACGCTAGCATGAACCACGTGCAATGCACGGAAATTTATAAATTCTAAATTACATAATGATATGTCATATTTTAATTAATAACCATCTTACTATGTACAATAGTGCAAATTTGTTTATACAAAGCCCAATACAAAATTCTTTGCTAAGTTTATTTATAAAACATCTTGAAAATAACAATAGAATATTATCATATTTTTACACATTGAAAAAATTTATATATATTTTCTTATTCAATTAATTATATTTTTAGTAAAATAAAATATTAGTATTAAAATACATCATTTTAAAGTTACTATCACATTACCCTGTGATACAAATTCCCCCAAAAAAATATGATCGAATTAAATGATCATTTAATAAAAATTCTGGAACTAATAACTAACAAAGCATTAGTAATGAAGGACAAGCGGATTCGCCCAGGAGCACGAGCGGAAGCGAGAAAGCGAGAAAAGTGCGTAAATTTAAATCAAATTTAAATAAACGAATCCCAAAGGGTGTACCCTTGGGTGCTCAACCGGGCATTCGATGTAGAATGTGTAAATATTGGAAACATATATTGAAACACATAGGGCATAGATATATACAATAAATCAATCAAAGCGTAAGGAGACTTTTACCTTCGATTGTTTAGCGTATGCTCCCGGCTACTTGCATTGTTCCTTCTTCGGAATGCTCACAAAAATCCAAACGTATGGATTCTCCAAAGGTGGTCCACACCACACCGGAAGAAACACACGTTCTTCTTGCTACAAAAGAACGGGTTTAAGAAGGAATCGGTTTAAGAGAAGAACACTATGAATTAGTGCTCTCTTAAACCTACTTTGTTCTTCTTCTTGATTCAAAATCAAGTGAAGAACACAAGTGTGAGAGAGGGAGAGAGGCTGAGAGTTGAGAGAGAGGAGAGGGATTTTTGTCTTCTCTTTTTCCTAGAAAAAGATGAATAATGAATCACTTATGCTTGGTGTTGTATATTCTAATATATATACATAATTAATGTGATTATTGGAATGTGTCTAGGTTCATCCAAGGATGTCTAGATTCATTCCAATCAATCTCCATCAATTCTTCAATCAAGCCTACCAAAATTTATGGTATGATCAAATCATACCAAAAGGGAAGAGCTTGATTGGAGTTGATTTGTCTCTTTCCAAAAGAGACAAGTCAACATACCGCCTACCATGAAACATGGCTGATTTTGCTTCCTCCAAGGGAGCATGTCGGCCATGTTTAATTAAGGGAAGAAGTCCAACTTCTTCCTATTCCAAAATAGGAATTATTTCTCCTCTCGAGTAAAATTTAACGGACCGGGTTTTATCGTAATCCAATTACGACGAACCCAACAGTAAATCCAATTTAATGTCCATTTAAATTATTCTCGTTGATCATTTAATCCAATTAAAAGATCCAATGTCTCAACGTCTCAATTTTCCATATTTAATCGAAAATCCAATTTACCGATTAAACGAAAGCCCGATGCAATATCGGCCCGTCCATCCAATGGACTTTCCCTTAAGTAATCCAATTACTTATTTTATCCTTCGAGATTGACTCCAAGTCGATCTCTCAACCTACTCGGTGATTTGTGTGTGACCCTTTAGGTTCACCCTCAGCTAGACATGGGCCCGTGCCCACAAGGGCCCGTTACCATGGGTGGCCGTCTAGCAACGGTCCATGGCACTAGAGACTAGGTGAATTGGCGTAAACATTTAGGCGCCGATTCCGGACGGGTACGATCCTTCCGTCTACCGTCTCCCGGCCTTAGTCTAGGGTATGGAATTGGGCGTCGGTTCCCATCCTTGATTAGGCGTCTATGCTTAATACTCGAGACCACGTATGCTTCATTGCGTCGACACAGGAAACCATTCCCTGTTCGACCAACCACTGTGGCCACAGCTTCAAACAGCATGAACGTGTCTCCGAGTGCATAGGAGATACCTCTGTCACATACTGATAGGGGACGGATCCTCTTCTTGGAATCCACCGTCCTCGCTACACATTCCGACTGCACTGGACAAGGCTTATGATAATCATCTTGTAGAATAATTACCTCTCACCAGATCCAAGATACAACCGTCATGTGTACGCGACTGCCATGATCCCTCAAGTCTGAGGATTACTTCCGTACTATCGGAACCGGGGAAAACCAATCATACCGACCAAGCCTCCAAGGCTTCCATATGATGATCCCGCGAGTCAGTCAGTCGGCTCGACCCAGTCGACCAACCCATCAAGATCGTGTAGGCATCCCACGCCTGTCGCCGATGAAACATGGCACTCATTCAATGAACACGACTCTTGACGCAAGTCTTAATAGGACTCTCGATGCCCTGTCTCGAGGTCCTCGACTTGGAACGTTTCAGACCCAACTCTTAATCAGTTGGTTTCATGACCACCATCCAATGCGTGGCCCAACTGCACGAGTTGTTAACCATGGTCTGTGGACTTTGTTGCGATATAAGTTAAACACCGTTTTAACAAATGTGAAATGAGCGCAACAAAGTAAGTACCAGAAGTGATAAATACTCATTTTATTCATCACATAATAATATTACATTTACATCGAGTTGTATAATAGGTTACAAATCGCCAAACCTATTGGCTGTCTGGTCACCTATTCTAACAATCTCCCACTTGACCTAAACCCAATCACCCATTGACCTCAAACCCATCTTATCCAGATGTTGAGTATGGGCAACTTGCGACATGGGCTTAGTAAGTGGATCTGCTATGTTTTCTGCGGAGCTGACTCGGTCTATTCGAACGTCACCCCTGCTAACCATCTGTTTGAGCAGATGGTAACGTCTAAGAATATGCTTGGATCGGTGATGAGATCTCGGTTCCTTTGCTTGCGCTATAGCCACGTTGTTATCGCAGAAGATAACAACTGGCTCAGCGATGCTAGGTACTACACCCAACTCTTGGATATAGCTCTTCATCCAAACCGCCTCCTTAGCAGATTCTGAAGCTGCTATGTATTCAGACTCTGTGGTGGAGTCCGCCGTGTTAGCCTTCTTGGAACTCTTCTAAGCAACCACGCCACCATTAAGTCTGAACACATAACCAGACTGAGACTTGGATTCATCGTCATCCGGCTGGAAGGCTATAGCAACAGCGTCGCTATAGCCTTCCAGTATCAACTCTCCACTGCCGTAGATCAAGAACAAGTCCTTAGTCCTTTTCAGGTACTTTAGGATAGTCTTGACTGCACTCTAGTGTGCCTCCCCAGCACACGACTGATATCGGCTAGTTACGCTCAAAGCGAAAGCCACATCAGGTCTAGTGCACTGAACAACATACTGTATGCTGCCTATGGCTGAAGCATAGGGGATGTCCAACATCTTTTTAAGCTCCTCATCAGTCTTAGGAGACTGCTTCTTGGATAACTTAATTCCATGCCTCATAGGAAGGAATCATCGTTTTGAGTTCTCCATCTTGAATCTCTTCAAGACTTTTTCAAAATACGAGGACTGGGCCATTCCTAATATCCTTTTAGATCTATCCCTGTAGATCTTGATGCCAAGGATGTAGGATGCCTCGCCCATATCCTTCATGGAGAATTGCGTTGATAACCAAGCTTTAGTGGTACCCAACATCTTAGCATCATTCCCAATGAGCAAGATGTCATCCACGTAAAGCACTAGAAACGCAACTGAGCTCCCATTGATCTTCATCAAAGCGTATGTTCCAGCTTCGGGAAGCTTGTTTGAGGCCATAGATGGACCTTTGGAGACGGCAGACCTTCTGCTCTTCTCCAACAGTTGTGAAACCTTCCGGCTGATCCATATAGATCTCTTCCTCTACGAAACCGTTGAGGAAGGCCGTTTTCACGTCCATCTGTCATATTTCATAGTCATACCATGTCGCTATGGCAAGCAGTATCCGAATGGACATGCCCATTGCTACGGGCAAGTAGGTTTCCTCAAAATCGACCCCGGGTCGCTGAGTGTAACCTTTCGCCACAAGCCTGGCTTTGAAGGTTGTAACCTCCCGTCAGCTCCAAGCTTACGTTTGTAGACCCATTTACACCCTACGGGTTTTACCCCTTTGGGTGGGTCTACTAGGTCCAAATCTTGTTTGTACCCATCGAGTCCATCTCAGATTTCATGGCCTCAAGCCACTTATCCGAATCGATGATCGACATCGCTTCTCCATATGTCTTTGGATCATTATCCAACTGACCGGTCAAGCCCAGAAATCCATACCTATCAGGTGCATGGGATACTCTGCCCGACTTACGGAGGACTGGAACAATATCAGTGGGAACTACTGGCTCAGATGTCACTGCCGCCTCATTGGGTGCCTCACTTGATTCCTCAAGGAGCACCTCATCGCCTCGACTATTCGATGGAAAACCCTTTTCCAAGAATACTGCGTTTCGCGAGACAAAAATCTTTTGTTCGGAGAGATCATAGAAATAATACCCCGTAGTTTCTTTCGGATAGCCGATGAACCTGCACAAACTAGACCTCGAGTCCAGTTTATCTCCCACTAATCTCTTGACATATACGGGGCAACCCCACACTTCCAAGTATTTGTAGGAGGCAGGCTTGCCATGCCATATCTCATATGGTGTCTGGGATACCGTCTTAGATGGCGCCAAGTTCAAAACTTTGGTCGCCGTCTCAAAGAGCGTATCCCCAGAAGGAAAGGGGGAGTTCGCTAAAACTCATCATGGATCGGACCATGTCCAACAAGGTCCGATTCCTCTTTTCAGACACACCATTAAGCTGTGGTGTTTCAGGAGGGGTCCACTGAGAGAGAATCCCATTCTCTTTTAGATAATCAGTAAACTCACCACTCAAATACTCTCCACCTCGGTCCGACCGAAGGGCTTTGATCTTTCGATCGGTTTGGTTCTCTACTTCAAGTCTGTATTCCTTAAACCTTCTAAAGGCTTCAGACTTGTACCTCATCAGGTAAACATAACCATACCATGAGTGATCATTGGTAAAGGTTATGAAGTACGAGTACCCACCTCTAGCCTGAGTATTTAGTAGACCACAGACATCTGTATGGATCAAATCCAACAGACCACTGGCTAGCGTACTTTGTCCAACAAAGGGTTTCTTGGTCATCTTTCCCGTCAGACAGGATTCGCAGGTCGGTAGGTTGTCCAAATCATCTATTTCTAGACTCTTTGAGTCCACTAACCTTCTTATCCTATCTTTAGAGATATGACCTAACCTCGCATGCCATATCTGTGCGTTATTATGATCATCACGTTTTCGTTTGTGTTCTGCAGTCATAATCCAATTAGACTGTTGAAGTATGTACAGACCGTTGACCAATGTACCAAGCAGATGAGAAATACCATCTTTGATAATGAAAAAACCGTTTTTATTGATGGTAAATTCATATCCCTCCTTATCAAGGACCGGGATGGAAACAATATTTTTAATCATGCTAGGTATATAGAAACAGTTGTTCAGTACAATCCTAACATGACTACTAATGGCTAACTCTAGTGATCCTACGGCCTCCGTAGCAACGGCCTTGCCATCGCTTAGCCTCAGGATCATAGGATGGAGGAAGCGACTGGAGGATCACGCCTGTCGCCGATGAAACACGTCACTCATCCATTTGATGATCCCCGCCAGTCAGTCCAGTCGGCTCGACCCCAGTCGACCAACCCATCAAGATCGTGTAGGCGTCCCACGCCTGTCGCCGATGAAACACGGCACTCATCCAATGAACACGACTCTTGACGCAAGTCTCAATAGGACTCTCGATACCCTGTCTCGAGGTCCTCGACTTGGAATGTTTCAGACCCAACTCTTAATCAGTTGGTTTCATGACCACCATCCAATGCGTAGCCCAACTGCACGAGTTGTTAACCATGGTCTGTGGGCTTTGTTGCGATATAAGTTAAACACCATTTTAACAAATGTGAAATGAACGCAAAAAAGTAAGCACCAGAAGTGATAAATACTCATTTTATTCATCACATAATAATATTACATTTACATCGAGTTGTATAATAGGTTACAAATCGCCAAACCTATTGACTTTCTGGTCACCTATTCTAACAAGTAATACTACAAAAAGTTAACAATATCTTAAACTAATTGAACTGTAAAGTTATATATATATATATATATATATTTCTAACTTATATGGTAACAATACAAAATACAATAAGAAGTTTAAAATGGAACAATCATCACATATATAATTAAGGGGAAATTACAATTTTAGTCTTGTAACTTAAGGGGTGGCATTTTTTGCCCTACAAGAACTGATTTTGGCAATTTAGTCTTGTTACTTTAAAATTGTGGCAATTTTAGTCATTTTTCGGTCAATTTGACTATAAAATTGCATATGATCTGCACATGACCGAATTAAATTGCAAATTTAGTCCTACAAATTCATTCGTGCAGGAATAAAATGCCAACCCCCTAAGTTATAGGACTAGCATTGCAATTTAATTGGGCTATATGCAAGTCACATGTAATTTTCCCAAATTGGCTGAAAAAAGACTAAAATTGCCAAAATTTTAAGTTTACACTACTAAAGTGTGAAAATTAATTCGTATAGAACCAAAAAAGTTAATCCTAAAATTTGAAGGTAGAATCTAGTATAGATAGATACTGATATCGAAGATAGGATTTTGTTAGATAAATACAGATTTAATTTTAATTTAAAATAGATAAAATTTCTAGCCAATGAGATTTTTTCTTAACAATTGAAAATTTTAAAATTACCAAAAAATAGTATTTGGTCAAAATTAACTTGATTTTGGTCAACCATCATTTTGCTATATATATAGATCACATTATGTGTATTTCTCAACGAATGAATAAATTATTCAAATTTAAAATTTAAGTTATAGTAGTTAATACGTATAAAATTGTATATTGAACATTGATATATATAATAGTAATAACCATTTATTTTTAAGGGCATAAAAGTAATTTTCTTATGAAAACCACATGATAAATATATACACCCTATCACACTATATAATAACCAACACCATTATAAATACTAGATGTATTATTTTTTAACAGAGGTTACTATTAACTGATTTGACAACACAATACACAAAAATTCTCTCACTAGGCTTGGGGTGCAATTGTCTCGAGGGAATTTTTTTCGATTATTCTTTTTAGTGTCAAGTCAGAACAAGAGGTCTTTCTTCGTGCTTGGATGGTGGCTCCGATCCGAATAAAAAAAAGAAAAGGCAATCCCAGGTAGTTCTCTAAGCACCGGTTAACAGCCTCTGTTTCCGTGGCAACGGGCCGAGTTCCTTCGACATGGTTCTCTCAAGCGCCCTAGGCGTCGGCCGGGTCGGACATGAAGAAGTAGGGACAGCTGATCGACGCGACGATGGCTCCATACGGGAAAACCCGGTCTCTACTGCCAACTCGTTTCACTCCAGTTTCCCGTAGCAACTACAGCAAGCTGACGTCAGACAGGTGTTTGATAGCATGATATCTTCGCGTCAAACCACTTCCACATCATACAAGTAGATGATTGTTTAAATTTGTCCAGAAAAATATCAGATTTTAATTTAATAGAGTAACTAGGAAGGAACATAATTTAAGTTTATGTTATATCTAATTACACTTTTATTATTATTATTATTATTATTATTATTATTATTATTATAATATATATAAATTTAAATTACTTATGATTTTTATATTTTTCATGAAAACATAACTATCCCGTGGCTTGCACGGGTTACTAACTAGTATAATTTTATTTTAGATGTTTATTTGGGCTTATCATTAGCAATAAAATATATTTTTTAAATTCATATTGTAAACTTCCTGAAGAATTTTTCTAGGAGATTGCTTGTGAAATATTTTTAATCTCATATCACCTCATAAAATATTTTTTCAATTGAATATACTTTTTTCTTGTGATTTTTTTTTTTTTTTTACAAAATAACTCTTCAAAATATATACCCATTGTAAAAAATTATATCACATTAAATAGCATTAAAGAAAATAACATATCATCCTATTTAAGGGAAAAAAATTTATTCCATTAACTTGGCTCGAGTTCAATTTCAGTACACTAATTATTTAATTTTATACATTATCTTGGACAATTACTGCAATTAAGTACGATTTAGGATTTTGTGTCAATTTACGAGTGAAATGAATAAAAAAATGATGATGTGTCAATTAATTGCTTATTTGTCCGGCAAAAATGAGACATGTGTGTGCCTTACGTGGGTATTATGTACAGCAGGCTTCCTACGTGGCAATTAATGGAGGGAAAAAAGAGACACGTACGACTCACGTGCCTCTTCTTCGATCAAACTCAGAACACAACCTTCCCCATTTCCCCCAACCTTTAGTCAAACCTAGCCCTAATTTCTCCCCATCCCTTCTCCAATGTGAACTTTTTTAGTGAAAGAGGTGGCGAATGGCTTGGTCTGAGGCGCAACCATGGTGGTTATGAGAGACCTAGAGTTGAATGGCGACCCCCCCTGAAACGGTTAGTTTTTTCTGTATTTGTAGACCAAACAAGGTCATGTTCGTGTTCTCTCAGACCATAAGTAATAGCCTTGAGGAACCCAAACCTGGAAAAAAACTATTACTTTGCACTTTAAAATTGTATTCTTGTAAGTAGTGGTCCCTTAGTGGGCATTGTTCTGTCTATTGGTTTGTCAATTGGAATCTGACTTAGACTTGCAATGCTTTTTATTTTAATATTTTTTGTATATTTTATTCCGTTTATCTTGGGAAATTACAAAGCATGTGGTCCCTAAAGCTATGTTCTGTTGTTTTGTTGGTTTTTGAAGTGTATTTTTTATGTGTCTTTTTCCACTGTTCTTGTGTTTTTTTGTGCTTTATAGCTTGTGCTTTTTGTTTTTTATAATTTTTGTGTAGTTCATGTTCTTTTTTTTTTTTTTTCTATGAGTTGACATGGTGTTCTCTATTTTTTGTGTTTTTTTCCTTATTTTTAAGCCAAAAAAATTGGGTTTATAACAATGAGTATTCATTATCGGGGTAATTTCATAGAATCCGACTAAGGGGGGGGGGGGGGGGATCTACCTATAAGTTTGACCACAAGGAATATAAGTTTGTTGGGCTTGGGGGGTTGAATGAACTTAGCACCTATGTTGGCATTAAAGGGGAAAAGAATTATTTCATGAAAGATGAAAACATCTTCAAAAGTATCACTACAAATACTACAAGAAATGTTTGCTAAATGGGCAAGTGGTAGGTGTAGAGGGTGATGGATATGAGGAGGATATGTTACAGGGTGGGGTAAATGATCATGAGTCATCTTCAGGTGGTGAAGATTTTGATGATAGCGATAGTGAATACGAGTACAAGATGGAATCAGAAAAAGATGAAGAGGAAGAGAGGACAAATAATAAGTGGAAAGTGGAGGGAGATTTAGTTGAAAATGTTGTGAAAAAGGCAAATGATGAAGGGGGCAGGTTGAGGAGACAGAAGGGGCTAGGGTATCTGATGCTGATAGTGAGGATTGGACTTGGGATGAGAATTTGATTTGGACTGATGATGAATTAAACTCAAACAAGGGGTCTGATGTAGATGAACCAAATATAGTAACTTTCGCAGTATTCAATCTTTCTGTCATTTTTTATCCAAAATTTGAGTTAGGGATGATATTCAGTACTAAAGACGAATTCAGAATTGCAGTGCAATCTCATGCCATCAAAACTAAAAGAAACATCAAGTTTGAAAGAATGATAGAAAATATGTTCATGCTAAATGTTTTGTAAAGAATGCAGTTGGAGATTACATGTTTGTCAGTTGAAAGGTGAATCTACCTTTCATATTAGCGATTATGTTCCTAATCACACATGTAATATCTCCTTTAATATGAGAAATATGAGCTCAAGATGGTTGTCCAAGAGATACTTTCACAAGTTCAAAACTGATTCTAAAAGGGGGTTTAAGGTTTTCAGAGTTGATGCAATTGAAGATACAAGGTGTAATATTTCAAGAAACCAAGCTGCTAGGGCCAAAAAACTTGCATTGCTCATGCTTGAGGGTGGCTCTAGTGCAAAAATATTCATTGTTGTGGGATTATGCAGAAGAAATCAAAAGAACTAATCCTGGATCAACAGTCATATTGGGTACTGAAGGCAAAATTTTGTTTGACATATTTTATCTATGTCTGAATGCAGTTAAAATGAACTTCTTGGCTGGGTGTAGACCTGTTATATGTGTGGATGGGTGTCACTTGAAGGGACCACATGGGGGAATGCTCTTATCTACGGTTGGAATTGACCCTAACAATAATTTCTTCCCAATTTACTATGTTGTGGTTATGAGAGAAAACAAGGAAACTTGGGAATGATTTTTAAATTTAGTGAAAATGGTTTTGATGATTAAGATGATTCTACTTGGAAATTCATGTCAGATAAACAAAAGGGGCTTGTGGGTGCATTGCAAGAACTATTCCCTAAAGCAAAGCACAGATTTTATGTTAGGCATTTTACATTCCAACTTTAAAATTTTTGGGTTTAAAGGGTTGGCTTTCAAAAATGGGTTGTGGAAGGCTGCAAGAGCAACAACAATTAATCAGTTTAACCAAAGGATGCAAGAATTAAATGGTTTGGATGAGGGTGCTTTTGCTTGGTTTAATGACAAGCCTCCAAAAGAGTGGTCAAGATCACATTTTTCTACTTTTCCTAGATATGATATTGTGTTCAATAATGCTTGTGAATGCTTTAATAGCCACATACTTGAAGCATGAGACAAACCAATCTTGTCTATGCTTGAATGGTTGATGGAGTACTTGATGAAAAGACTCCAACAAAATAGAGATAGAGCACAGAAGAAATGGAAAAAGCAATTGTGTCCCAAAATTCAAACCATAATTGACAAGAATATGGAGAAGCTTGGACACTGTATTCCAATAAAATCTAATGAGAAGCATTATTAGATTTCTTGCTTTGATGGCAATCAATACAGTGTTAACTTGGAGAATCATACTTGTGGGTATAGAAAATGGGATTTGAGTGGGATACCATGTAAGCATGTTGTGTGTGCCATTTTTTGTAATGGGTGGGACATAGAAAACACACACCAGTGCTACAGGGTTGAAAGATACTTGAAGGCCTATTAATATGCCATCATCCCAATCAATGAAAGGAATGAATGAAAAACGAGTGATTTCAACCCACCACTCCCATCAAAATCTCTCAAGTGGAAAACACACATTAAATCTCTTTTTTTAGTTTTTGTTAGTTGACTTAGATGTTTGGGAGGGGAAAACTAACATTTTTTCCTCCAAAAAATTGCCACCTCAAGTGAAAAATCATATTTTAGTGCCACAAGGAATAAAAAAAATCCCCAAAATTTTCAGTATGTGCGGAGCACATGTTGTTTCACAGCCAGAAAAGCACAATCCGGCGACTGGCTAACTTAATTACAGCAATTGTGCAAGATAATGTATCAAATTAAAAATTGACATAATTGGTGTATTAAAATTGAACTCAAGCCAAGTTAATGGACTAAATTTTTTTCCCTAATCAACACCGTTCCATTTTATCTTCATTTTAACCGGATGAGATGACACACGCATTTCGACTTCGCACACGAATTATTTTGTTTGGATTAAGTTTGGTCGAACCAAACCAATCATAAGTAAGTGTGATTAACTTGTCATATAATTGTTCAATTTTCTTAAACTTTACACCAATTACACAGTAAGTATATTGCACATACCTTATAATAGAGTTAAATTCGATCAAACCCGATATGAATTTTCACCTCCGAACCCCCGTAAATTTATTTGTTGTCAGGTGTTTGTTTCTTTGTTTTCCTGATACAAAGTGCATCATTTCTGGTTTCATTAATATTAGGGTTTCCTAATTATGTTGCACGTCGTTTCTGTGTGCAACATAATGAATAATATTTCACTTTTTAAAATATATTTTAAATATATAGATATATACACACATCACATTTCAAAAAAGAAAGAACGAAATCAATAAAGAAAGAAAAAAAAACCAACTTAGAAATATTATTGACATAATAAAATTGGTATCGCGGTGTAAGTAATTGTTCTTTGTGAGTGTAGATGAGATTTTCTTAATATATTAATCTAAATATGAAAAATTGTTATCTTATAATTCATTATTATTGTAAAAAAAATCATAAGTTTTTTTTATTGAAGGACTGCATGGACCCTATGCTATGTTCATATATTCTAAATTGCATAATGGTATATATGTCATATTTAATTGACCGTTTTACTATATACAATAGTGAAAACTTATTTGTACAAAACTCAATTTCAAATACTATATATTTTCTTATTTACTTCATATATTTTTAATAAAATCAAGATATATTAAAATACATTATTTAAAAGGTTTTATCCTACTACCTTGTGGTATAAACTCTAAAAAAATACGACTTTCCATAAATGATCATTTTAATAAAGTTTCTGAAAGTAAGAACAAAACATTAGTACTAACACCTTTTATTTTCTCCATTAAAAAAATAACAATATCTGAAACTAATAGGTAAGTAAAAGAGATATATACATATTTCTAAATTATATTCTAACAATAAAAATATACAATAAGAAATTCATAATGGTACAGACATAACATATAATAGCAATAATATACATAATAAAAATTTTCTAGTACTTGGATCATGCCCGTTAACTTTACAGATACTTTAAGATAATCGACTTGCTTTTTACTGAATAATTTATTATGTTTAATTTTCAACCTCAAATCAAATTTTCATTTGATATTATACTTATTAATTGCCTATAATTTTATTTTATCTTCGTGTTAGTTTAATTTACTTTTGGTGGACCAAAGAATAAAAACAAATAATTTGCTCATAATTTTTAACAGTAAATTATACTTTTGGTCCCTATACATTGGGTCAAAATCGATTTTGATCCCTAAATTTTTCGAGGGACGATTTCGGTCCATAATATTTACGGATTGTTATGATATTTCTGTTCAACCATTAAAATTAAAAATATTAAGTTAGAAAGGAACCGGATGGACCAAATCATAGTAATTTGTAAAGAATAGGGACCAAGATCATATTTCAAAAATTTCAAGGACCAAACATAATATTTTAATGTTTGATTTTTTGCACGCCATCAAACATAATAAACACAAAACTATGTCATATGTTTTAATGACAACTTACTATATATAATAGTGCAAACTTATTTCTACAAAATTTAATATTGAATTACTGAATATTTTAAAAATAATCATTGCAAATTATCATACTTTAGACATTGAAATAAATTATTTTATAAGTTTCAATACTATGTACATTTTCTTATTTAATTAATATATTTTTAGTAAAATGAGAAGTATTAATATTTAAATACATTGTGTAAAAGATACTATCATATTTGCCTTATGATGTAAATGGATTTCTCTTAGAAAAAATACAATTCCTAGTAAATCACCACTTTTGTACACAAGTTTATGAAAGAAAAATATAAAAAGAATTATTATAAATTTATTTCTTTCATAAAAAATAAATTTGATAGTATTTGAAACTAATAAAAAGCCAAAATATTTATATTTCTAAATTATATCTAAGAATTAATATATAATAAGAAATTGAAAATGCTACAAACATAAAATATAATAACAATAATATACATAATGAAAAATTTCTTATAGTTGGGTATATATGTGTCCATTGATTATCATAAATACTGTTAAATGATCAAATTACTTTTTAATGAATGATTCCTTCTGCACGTCAGGTTGAATTTTTTTATCCTAAACTTCTAAATTAGAAAATAAATGATTGTGACAATATAAGTAAATACTCAAAATTAATAATATGAGCAAATACATAAGTTAATTATAAAATTAATTTTTTTTAAGAAGTAAATATAAGAATATTTCATGCTGGATTGCCCACTAAAAAAAGTAAAACAATAATATTTAAAAGATGAAGGAAAGAAGTTTAACTAAAACACAGAAAGGAAAATACGTAAGTGGTATGAAATTGGACATTAAAAAGCAAAAGATAAAAAAGAAATCATTTGACAATGCATCTGGAAGCTAGCAATGGTCTATCAGGTTTTCACTTACATTACTGAAAAATATACTATAATATTATATATTGAGACGTCTTGTTATTTTTTAGAAACAATTATAAACAAAAATTGAAATTGAAAAATTCATACATTTATCAAGTATGATCGTCATTTCGTATTCCAATAAATGCAAACCTATGAAGCTTACTATATTAATCCTAAAATTTTGATAGAGAAACCTTTACAAAATTATTTCAATAAGGAAAAAATATACTCGAAATTCATATGGGAGAAGATGATAAATAACATTTTATAACATAAATTTTAATTGGAATAGTGGCCTATGATTTTTCAAACCTGAAAAACAATGGAAGATTGAAAATCAAATTCAATCATAAAGCTAGAACTTAGCTAAACACTCTAAAAATCTCTGCAAATTCTCTCCTTGTGTGTTCATACATTTTGGAAAGGATTGAACCAAAAACATTCCGAAAGCACTAATCATTAGTGCTCATTTGGAGTTGTTTGTTTCTTCTTTCATTCTACAACTATCTGGCAATCTTATATAGATCCTTTGTGTGGTGTGGACACCTTTAGACGGATTCTCCATTGAATTCTCAAAGTAACAAAAGAGAAGAAAAATGCAAAGGGAATAAAGCATGTAGCGGTTCCTCACTTGTAAACAAGAAAGGTAAAATTCCTATTTAATTTTATGCACCTTTGTGTTTACATCCTAAGCCACATGTCCAACATTTTTTCTTCTCTTTTTATGCTCTTGACATACACCAAACGCCTGGGAACTTCAAAGAGAACATCCCTTCGAAATCGTTTTTAAATTTTGTAATTTAGGCTTCTGTTGCGTTCTCGGACCGTACCCGATCCTTTCAGTGGAACCAGAGCCCGGTTCGGTGTTGTGGCTCTAGGATTAATATGTTTTTATGAGTTAAGCATGATGAACGTGTTTAATTTGCCTTTGGAACGTATGATTTATGGCTTTGATGCATAATTATGTGTTAATTTTCTTTTAAAATTATGGATATCTATGCCTTTTTGAGAATTGAATTTTCTGTAAATGTATGTTTATATTTCAGTTTTATAGCAGAAATTAAAATAAAAAAATAAAAAAAAGGTCATAGCCGTCTGCTTGCAATAGCCCTGTCGGCCGATCACTGGCCAACAGGGCACACAGGCAGCAGCAGCCTGCGTTCTGCCTGGCGCACGTGCTCGCTGGCATGGGTGTGGGCAGGCGGCCTGTGCGCATGCACGCGCGTTATGCAGGCAAGGGTTCCTCCGCGGCGGCCGACCATCTGTTGGTCTAAAAAACGGCTGGGGCATTTTGCATAGTTTTTTTGTAAAAAGTTTGATTTTTCTAATTTTTGCTAATTTTATGAAAGTATTAATTTTGGAATTTTTTTTAATTTTAGTTAAATTGGAACTTTTCAAATTATTTCATGCCTTAGATTAATTTGAAAATGGCTTCCAAACAATAAAATATTTTGTACATTGGATGTATGGTTGATATCCATTTTTTTAATTGCATTGTTAATATGGTATTTTTGGATTTAATCATGTATATGGTTTTAGACATTGGATATCTATTAATAAATACGTGGATTGTGTTTATTTACTTGGCATATTTATATTTGATGGAAATATGCTTATTGTTGTTTATTGTATAAACAATAAGGAATCACTAAGCCCATTAGCCTATGTATGGTCTATTTTATGTTGGGTGAGGCCTGCATGCCTCTTTGTTTGAATCCTTCTATCATTTTTTAGTATTGGAATAATAAGGCTTTCTTTCTCTCTTTTAATGTACTACCCCCAACTTCTGATTGGGGTTTCATTTTCCGTTGTAATAAGTGTAGATTAGAATATGAGGTTTTATTTATTTTTGAAAAGTAAATATAAGCTGCTATGGAGATGAAGGCCCAAAAGAGGTCCGTTGAACGGAGCCCACGACGGAAGGCCCAAGAAAAACAAAGAAGGATTTACGCCCCATTAGAATGATAATGGGATGTCACTTTGTAATAGTGTAGGCCATACCCTAGATTGACCATAGATCCACAGCGGGCTCAGTGGATCAATTAGGATTGGGCTTGTGATCATCCAGCAGGGACGTGATAGGCTTGTTTTGCATGTGATATATGTTGTAATGCTTTGATGTATGATGTGTTTCGAATGCATCTATTTACATTCAATGTTTAAAACATGAACATGCAAAATATATAAATGATGAGGTCTCGGTCACAACAAACAATAAACTCTCACGTGGATGGTCCAAGTATATATTAAGTCCAAAAATAGAATTAAATCAAATGGTTTGATTATTCCAAACCTTCTATCAGTAACAATATAGTGAGGAAGCTACTTCCATCTAAGCGTGGTCTCACGAGTCGTGGCACGTTTGAAATGGAAGAAAGTTGCACTATTGTTATGAACAATGGAATATGCTCCTGTTTTCCTATCTCATGAGTCGTGGGAGTGATAGTTGAGATATGATTTGGTGGATGGGTCAGGCCTAATACCGAAGTAATATGATTTGCTTGGAGTCCTTGGGATCATGTGAAGAGGTGAAACAAAATAACTTAGGATCTCATTGGAACGGAATGGTATAGGTTACCTCCGACAAAGCCTTTTTCATGTGAATCGTAAAAGTGGGGCATGGAGAATTGGGTTTGTGGACCACAAGCTCACTAGGAAATGATTTTCCGGAACCCCATTTGAGAGTGATGGGCTTTCATAGAAATAGTGGGAGGGGTTCATGACTAAATACCAAGTCTTAACTTGTACATAATATTACTATAATATTCTTAATATTTTCTGTTTAATTGTAGATGTCTAAGAATCCATTAACGTCAATACTAGAGACTAATTTAAATATGCGAATCCCAAGGGGTGTACCCTTGGGTGCTCAACCGGGCGTTCAATGTAGGATGTGTAAATATTAGAAACATATATTTAAGCACATAGGGCATAGATATATAAATAAATCAATCAAAGCGTAATAAACCGTTACCTTTGATTGTTTAGTGTATGCTCCCGGCTACTTGCGTTGTTCCTTCTCCGGAATGCTCACGAAATCCAAACGTATGGATTCTCCAAAGATGATCCACACCACACCGGAAGAAACACACGTTCTTCTTGCTAGAAAAGAACGGGTTTAGAAGGAATCGGTTTAAGAGAAGAACACTATGAATTAGTGTTCTCTTAAACTTACTTTGTTCTTCTTCTTGATTCAAAATCAAGTGAAGAATACAAGTGTGGGAGAGGGAGAGAGCACGAAATTTGAGAGAGAGGAGAGAGATTTTTGTCTTCTCTTTTTCCTAGAAAAAGATGAATAATGAATCACTTATGCTTGTTGTTGTATATTCTCACATATATACATAACTAATGTGATTATTGGAATGTGTCTAGGTTCATCCAAGGATGTCTAGATTCATTCGAATCAATCACCATCAATTCTTCAATCAAGCCTACCAAAAATTATGGTATGATCAAATCATACCAAAAGGGAAGAGCTTGATTGGAGTTGATTTGTCTCTTTCCAAAAGAGATAAGTCAACATACCACCTAGCATGAAACATGGCTGATTTTGCTTCCTCCAAGGGAGCATGTCGGCCATGTTTAATTAAGGGAAGAAGTCCAACTTCTTCCTATTCCAAAATAGGAATTATTTCTCCTCTCGGGTATAATTTAACGGACCGGGTTTTATCGTAATCCAATTACGACGAACCCAATATTAAATCCAATTTAATGTCCACTTAAATTATTCCCGTTGATCTTTTAATCCAATTAAAAGATCCAACGTCTCAACATCTCAACTTTCCATATTTAATCGAAAATCCAATTTACCGATTAAACGAAACCCCGATACAATATCGGCCCGTCCATCCAATGGACTTTCCCTTAAGTAATCCAATTACTTATTTTATCCTTCGAGATTGACTCGAAGTCGATCTATCAACCTCCTCGGTGATTTGTGTGTGCCCCTTTAGGTTCACCCTCAGCTAGACTTGGGCCCGTTACCATGGGTGGCCGTCTAGCAACGGTCCATGGCACTAGAGACTAGGTGAATTGGCGTGAACATTTAGGCGCCGATTCCGTACGGGTACGATCCTTCCGTCTACCGTCTCCCAACCTTAGTCTAGGGTATGGAATTGAGCGTCGGTTCCCATCCTTGACTAGGCATCTATGCTTAATACTCGAGACCACGTATGCTTCATTGCGTCGACACAAGAAACCATTCCCTGTTCGACCAACCACTGTGGCCACAGCTTCAAACAACATGAACGTGTCTCCGAGTGTATAGGAGATACCTCTGTCACATACTGATTTATTTGTTAGACGGTTATAAACCTCAGGGAGGTCTTTGTAATTTTTAAACCAAAGAGGGAATATTAGTAATTATGTCAAACTTCATGAAAAATTATTACAATTCACCCTATTTTTAAACACACAAAAACTTTTAGCTGAATTTTTAAAACACGATGAGGTTTATGCAATTTAACCAATATGCGTATAATATTGTTGTAACAAATTTTCAAAGACTTTTCGCAAGTCCAACAACTAAATAATTAAAATACCAAATTTAAATAATGAGGTCGTGTTTGGACTCGAGCGATTAATTATATAAATTAATTTTTGGGGCTACCATGATCCGACGCTATACCTCACCCACTCTATCCAAGATTTTCACCTTTCTACCGGTAGTGTGATAAAGAATCAATTAAAATTACAAAAGCCTCTTTAAATTCCAATTAAGAATTGGTTGAGGTTTTTTTTTTTTTAAGTGAAAGCGATGAATATTATTAATTGAAATAAATTGAATTAGTTGAGTCCCTTTAGGAACAGTATTTCTTGTTAAAAATTGAATATAGTCAAATTATGAAAAAGTATGAATGGAAGAAATTTATGAGACACCAAATTTAAGACAATAAGAGTGATGATACACCTCATCACATGTGAAAATATATAAAAAAAAATTAAAATTTACAATAAGTTAGTAATAAGTCAATTGGTGGTAAATATGAATTTTTATTTAATCTTTTTGTTAGTGTCAACAAAATCAGTAAATTTTAACTAACGGGATGATCTATTCGTTATACGAAGATTAGGGATAGTAGATGTAATTTTCGAAACGGGAGTCTACGTGTAATTAAACTAAATTTCAGGAGAGAGCGACGTAACTATCCATTTTAATAATTTCTTTGAGTAAATCGATTACAATGGTATCACAATGTCAGGTACTGATAATTCCACAATCAATATGTTAATTATCTATATCTGATCAATAACTACTGACTACTAATAAAGTAGAATAACAACCGACACATTGATGCGGTATAAAATTCTGACCTTATAACCGTAGGATCTCAGTTTTGCCAACTAAATTAAACCTGGTTAGTCTGTCCCTTTTAATAATGTTTGGTGATAAATGCTATGCACGCAGGTTCGTGGAAAATGGTAAAGAAATTGTAAGAGAAATAGATGTGGGACGACCGCTTTGTGGCGTGTGTTTCTTTGTGGAGGCCGAAATCTGGCTTAGATCAACTCTACTTAACTATGGGGTTTTCCCCTTATTATTGTTCTTCTCCTCATTTTCCGTGTGATATCTCATTGGTTTCTCCTCTCCCCTCACTGGATTATATATATTTTTCCTCCATTCCAATTCATGCGTGGGTCCCATCCCCTAATGAAATTGAAAGCAAAAATGATAATTTTGTTTTTTGGTAATGTAAAAAAGAAACAAAAAAGGTTTTAGATTATTGTTGACATAAATTTCGAGTCTAGAAAAAATAAATTTAAATTGAAATAATTACGATCTCTGGAAATGACAATTGTCCATTAATTCTTCTCTTCAAATTGTGATTCAAGTACTAGAAGCTTTTTTTTTTTTTTAATGCAAAAATCACAATGTATGTTGAACTATGGTATCACAACTCCAATAGAAGAGAGTTTTAGGGTTGAATCGTTTGAGTTTGTTGTATATATGTGTTATGTTGTGTGTATGTAATGTATCTGTAGTATATGGCGGGGATCCCTTTTTATAGGCATGGCTTAGGTAGTTAGAGCATAACTTCTAATGGACTTAAACTTAACAGTCTTCGATATGAATTCACTCTTAAAGAGATGTATTCAAACATGCTTAAACTTAATTAGTCAATTCAAAATTTTTAAAAAAAAAAATATTATCTTCAGCGAATGTGCATAAATCCCAAATTTAGGGGCGTACTGCATATTTATCTTGAACAGATGTGAAGCCCAAATTTTTTATTGACTTTAATATGGAAATCGATTATTAGTCGATTAATAAAGTTATTCGTCGACGTTGTGACATGAGTTATAATTTGGATGATAGGATAAGAAAAAAAAAATCAGGTATTAATTATACTTATATTTATTTTAGAGTTGAATAATTCAAACCCAAACTGTATTTCAGTAATGCAAAATAAACACTTTATTTAGATATATTGAAATATTTATACAACTTAATAATAAAAAGTGAAGGAGCCCAATTAATTGATAATTTATTCCACAATTTCAATGTGAACAGTAATACTTGTAAACTTTGAAGGTAATTGAGAGGAAAATATAAGATCAATTGTGAGGTTGTGGATGTCGACCACATTCGAACTAAAAATCACCACCCAAATGCATTGCCATCGCCAAGTCAAGAAAGTGAGGAATAAAAGAGAGAGAGGACGTGAAGTTAGATACAAAATAAGAGGAACATTCGATTTCACTTTTAATATTAATTTGTATTATTTCCTCGTCAAAAAGTTAATAGATGGGGATAGAGGAATTTACAACTTCATTAAATAACTGAAATGTAGACCAACCACCATTCAAAATTTTATCGATTTGTTTTTTTAAAGATTAAGGCCATTTTTGGTACGAGGGAATGAGGTAAGAATAAAATTGGCATTTTCGAATTTATTTCTATACATGTGATTGATATAAGTAAGGAAAAGGAAGAATTAACTACAGTTACCACTCTTGAAGTATTTACCCTACATCAATTATCCCCTAAAGTATTAAAATCTTCAAAAAAAAAAAAAATCCTTACCTTCTAACTCCTTTCATTTTTAAGTTCAAAAAATTCTTTTTACCCTTACTAAAAATTATTTTTTGAAAAAAAAATAAAAGAATTTTTAAAATACGTAAACCACTCTTTTTTGAAACATTGTTTAATTCTAGTTTCACTTGTTTATCGAGCTCTTTTTATTTTCGTAATCCTAAAGTACTTGGAGCTCATTTTATTTTAGTTTTTCTTGTTTGTCAAATCAAATTAAAAGTAAATTTATACATGCATATATATATATATATATTTACTTAAACAATTATACAATTAATAGAACCAAAAGAGTTGATCATGAGCTAATAAGAAATTATACAATTAATATATATATATATATATATAAATGGTAATTATGTAAATGTGGTAATTATATGAATGTATAAATTCATTTTTAACTTGCTTTGACAAATAAGTTAAACTAAAATAAAATAAGTTTCAAATACTTTAGAATTATAAAAATGAAAAGAGCTTGATGAACAAGTGAAAATAGAATTAGATAAATCTTTAAAAAAAATAGTGGTTTTGGTATTTTAAAAATTTCTTTAATTTTTTTTTCATAAATCAATTTTTAGTAAGGGTAAAATGGACTTTTTGAACTTCAAAATTAAAGGTGTTAGAAGGTCGGGTTTTTTTTTTGAAGGTTTTAATACTTTAGGGGGATAATTGATGTAGGATGGATACTTCAGGGGTGGTAACTATATTTAACCGAAAAAGGAATTGGTCATTTTATAGGAATTTTTATTTCTTTAAGAAAGGGATTAGTGATTTCATACTCGCACCATGGTATTACCTATTACTATTATGTTGGGAATGAAAAAGAAAAATAAAAATTCCTTGACAAAATTATCCTTCTAAACCAAAACAAAACATATTTCTATCATCATATTCTTATTAAACGTTTTTATTTTTTTCATCTTTCACTTTCTCTCATCGTTTTTGTGGTCTTTTAGTTCTCTTTTCGTCTTCTTCAAGTATATAACTGTCAAAAATTATCGGTAAATTTTATTGGCTCTCACTTTTCTTCTTGTATGATTACTTATTAATTATTTTTTTTTCGTTCATGTTGGAGTACTACTGATGAATAAAAAATCATATGATTGTAATAAAACACATAAAATAGCATATAAACGGATCCTCTTCTTGGAATCCACCGTCCTCGCTACACATTCTGACTGCACTGGACAAGGCTTATGATAATCATCTTACAGAATGATTACCTCTCGCCAGATCCAAGATACAACCATCCTATGCACGCGACTGCCTTGATCCCTCAAGTCTGAGGATTACTCCCGTACTATCGGAACCGGGGAAAACCAATCATACCAACCAAGCCTCCAAGGCTTCCATATGATGATCCCCGCGAGTCAGTCCAGTCGGCTCGACCCCAGTCGACCAACCCATCAAGATCGTGTAGGCGTCCCACGTCTGTCGCTGATGAAACACGACACTCATCCAATGAACACGACTCTTGACGCAAGTCTCAATAGGACTCTCGATGCCCTGTCTCGAGGTCCTCGACTTGGAACGTTTCAGACCCAACTCTTAATCAGTTGGTTTCATGACCACCATCCAATGCGTGGCCCAACTGCATGAGTTGTTATCCATGGTCTGTGGGCTTTGTTGCGATATAAGTTAAACACCATTTTAACAAATGTAAGATGAGCACAACAAAGAAGGTACCATTGGTGACGAACACTCATCTTATTCATCACATAATAATATTACATTCACATCAAGTTGTCGGATAGGTTACAAATTGCCAAACCTATTGGCTTTCTGGTCACCTATTCCAACAATCTCCCACTTGACCTAAAGCCAATAACCCATTGACCTCGAACCTCTTATTCAGATGGTGAGTATGGGCAACTTGCGACATGGGCTTAGCAAGTGGATCTGCTATGTTTTCTGCGGAGCTGACTCAGTCCAACCGAACGTCACTCCTGCTATCCATCTCTCTAAGAGATGGTAGCGTCTAAGAATATGCTTGGATCGTGATGAGATCTCGGTTCCTTTGCTAGCGCTATCGTCCCGTTGTTATCATAAAAGATAATTACTGGCTTAGCAATGCTAGGTTCTACATCCAACCCTTGGATGTAGCTCATCAACCAAACCACTCCTTAGCAGCTTCCGAAGCTGCTATGTATTCAGACTCTGTGGTGGAGTTCCCCCGTGGTAGCCTGCTTGGAACTCTTCCAAGCAACCACGCCACCATTAAGTCTGAATACAAAACCATATTGAGACTTGGCATCATCGTCATCCGACTGGAAGCTAGCGTCGCTACAGCCTTCCAGTATCAACTCTCCACTGCCGTAGATCAAGAACATGTCCTTAGTCCTTTTCAGGTACTTCAGGATAGTCTTGACTGCACTCCAGTGTGCCTCCCCGGCACACGACTGATATCGACTTGTTATGCTCAAAGCGAAAGCCACATCAAGTCTAGTGCACTGAACAACATACTGTATGCTGCCTACGGCTGAAGCATAGGGGATGTCCAACATCCTTTTAAGCTCCTCATCAGTCTTAAGAGACTGCTTCTTGGATAACTTAATTCCATGCCTCAAAGGAAGGAATCCTCGTTTTGAGTTCTCCATCTTGAATCTCTTCAAGACTTTCTCAATGTACGAGGGCTGGGCCATTCCTAACATCCTTCTAGACCTATCCCTGTAGATCTTGATGCCAAGGATGTAGGATGCCTCGCCCATATCCTTCATGGAGAATTGCGTTGACAACCAAGCTTTAGTGGTACCCAACATCTTAGCATCATTCCCAATGAGCAAGATGTCATCCACGTAAAGCACCAGAAACGCAACTGAGCTCCCACTGATCTTCTTGTATACACAAGGATCGGACTCGTTCTTGGTGAAATCATATCCCCGTATGACTTCATCAAAACGTATGTTCCAGCTTCGGGAAGCTTGTTTGAGGCCATAGATGGACCTTTGGAGACGACAGACCTTCTGCTCTTCTCCAACAGTTGTGAAACCCTCCGGTTGATCCACATAGATCTCTTCCTCTACGAAACCGTTGAGGAAAGCCGTTTTCACGTCCATCTGCCATATTTCATAGTCATACCATGCTGCTATGGCAAGCAGTATCCGAATGGACTTGGCCATTGCTACGGGCGAGTAGGTTTCCTCAAAATCGACCCCGGGTCGTTGAGTGTAACCTTTCGCCACAAGCCTGGCTTTGAAGGTTGTAATCTCCCCGTCAGCTCCAAGCTTACGTTTGTAGACCCATTTACACCCTACGGGTTTAACCCCTTTGGGTGGATCTACTAGGGTCCAAACCTTGTTTGTACCCATTGAGTACATCTCGGATTTCATGGCCTCAAGCCACTTGTCCGAATCGATGTCCGACATCGCTTCTCCGTATGTCTTTGGCTTATTATCCAACTGACCGATCAGGCCCAGAAATCCATACCTATCAGGTGCATGGGATACTCTGGCCGACCTACGGAGGACTGGAACAATATCAGTGGGAACCACTGGCTCAGATGTCACTTCCGCCTCATGGGGTACCTCACTTGATTCCTCAAGGAGTACGTCATCGCGTCGACTATCCGATGGAAGACCTTTTTCCAAGAACACTGCGTTTCGCGAGATAGAAACCTTTTGCTCGGAGGGATCATAGAAATAATACCCCGCAGTTTCTTTCGGATAGCCGATGAACCTGCATAAACTAGACCTCGAGTCCAGTTTATCTCCCACTAATCTCTTGACATATGCGGGGCAACAAGTATTTGTAGGAGGCAGGCTTGCCATGCCATATCTCATATGGCGTCTGGGATACCTTTTTAGATGGCGCCAAGTTCAAAACTTTGGCCGCCGTCTCAAGAGCGTATCCCCAGAAGGAAAGGGGTAGTTCGGTAAAACTCATCATGGATCGGACCATGTCCAACAAGGTCCGATTCCTCCTTTCAGACACACCATTAAGCTGCGGTGTTCCAGGAGGGGTCCACTGAGAGAGAATCCCATTCTCTTTTAGATAATCAGTAAACTCACCACTCAAATACTCTCCACCTCGGTCCGACCGAAGGGCTTTGATCTTTCGACCGGTTTGGTTCTCTACTTCAAGTCTGTATTCCTTAAACCTTCCAAAGGCTTCAGACTTGTACCTCATCAGGTAAACATAACCATACCATGAGTGATCATCGGTAAAGGTTATGAAGTACGAGTACCCACCTCTAGCCTGAGTATTTAGTGGACCACAGACATCTGTATGGATCAAATCCAACAGACCACTGGCTAGCGTACTTTTCCAACAAAGGGTTTCTTGGTCATCTTTCCCTTTAGACAGGATTCACAGGTCGGTAGGTTGTCCAAATCGTCTGTTTCTAGACTCTTTGAGTCCACCAACCTTCTTATCCTATCTTTAGAGATATGACCTAACCTCGCATGCCATATCTGTGCGTTATTATGATCATCACGTTTTCGTTTGTGTTCTGCAGTCATAATCCAATTAGACTGTTGAAGTATGTACAGACCGTTGACCAATGTACCAAGCAGATGAGAAATACCATCTTTGATAATGAAAAAACCGTTTTTATTGATGGTAAATTCATATCCCTCCTTATCAAGGACCGGGATGGAAACAATGTTTTTAATCATGCTAGGTACATAGAAACAATCATTCAGTACAATCCTAACATGACTACTAATGGCTAACTCTAGTGATCCTATGGCCTCCGCAGCAACGGCCTTGCCATCGCCTAGCCTCAGGATCATCTCATCCTTGGTTAGCCTTCTGCTTCTTTGCAGTGCCTGCAGATCATTGCAGATGTGAGCACCACACCCGGTATCCAATACCCATGAAGCAGAATTAGTAATCCTATTAACTTCAACCACAAACACACTTGGGTTGGAGAGGAGTTGTGGGCACTCCCTCTTCCAATGCCCTTTCCCTTGGCAATGCATGCAGACATCATTTGCCTTGGACCGCTGAGAACCACGGGCCTTCCCTTTCCCTTTTCTCGGTCCAACCGGAGCAACAGGGACGCCCGGAGTGTGAGCAGGGGCCACAACCGTATTCCCTTTGCCCTTCTTCCTCTTCCAGCGTCCGGCCCTCTTGCCATTCGCCTTGGAGGTCGAAGCCTCTCCTATCAATACCGCCGGCGTCGACTTGTGGGTCGTTGCCTCGTATTGGACCAGCATGTTGATCAACTCATGAATAGACTTCTCAAGTCCGTTCATGTTGTAGTTTACAACAAACGGGTCATAGGATGGAGGAAGCGACTGGAGGATCACGTCAATGTACGTGTCATTGTTAAGCCCAGCTTTAAGGTCCTCGAGTTTCTCCACTAGGGAGAGCATCTTGACCCCATGACTCTGTACAGACGCTCCTTCAGCGAGCTTGGTGCCAAAGAATGCTTTTGTGGCGGCATATCTAATATGCCTATCCGGAACCGCATAAACCTCGTTCATGCGGAGCATTATGGCGGAGACGTTGTCCAGCCTCTCATACTGCTTCTGGATGTCGTTAGACATCGAAGCCAGTATGATACTGTGTACTTTCCGGTTGTCCTCATGCCATTTCTCGAACGTCAAACGTTCTTTAGGCGTGGACCCCTCCGGTAAGTCGCTCGGTGGCGGCTCGTCCAAGACGTAGCCTTGGTTCTCGAAACCGAGGACAATCCTCAGGTTTCTCAGCCAGTCCGAGTAGTTCGTTCCGTTGAATTTGTTAGTCTCAAGAATCATGGTTAACGGGTTCTTAGACATATCTACATTAATGAAAATGTAAAGCAGAAATTAGCAGATGATGGTAATATTATTGTTCAAGTTGAAGATTTGGTCTTTTAGTCTTTAACCCTCCCACTATTTATACGAAAGTCCGCCACTCTCAAGCGGAGTTTCGGGAAACCATTTCCTAGTGGGCTTGGGATCCACAAGCGTAATCTCCATGCCCCGCTTTTACGATTCACATGAAGAAGACCTTATGGGAGATATCCAATATCATTCTCATCCAATGAGATTCCCAAGATATTTTGCCTCACCTATTCACATGGTCCCGAGGACTCCAAGCGAACCATGTTACTCAGTGTTGGGCCCGACCCATCAACCAAATCATGCCTCAAACTGTCGCCCCCCACGACTCATGAGACAGGGAAACAGCGAGCGCAGTCTTTTTGTTCACAACAATAGTGCAGCTTTCCCCTATTCCAAGTGTGCCACGACTCGTGAGACCACACTTGGGTAGTGGTAGCTTCCTCACCATATTGCTGTGGATGGAAGGCTCGGACAGACCAAAATACCATTTTGATCCAAGTCCATTCTGGGCCTGATATTTAATTTGGTCCAACTAAATGAGAGTTTAAGTGTGACCGAGACCTCATCACATTATGGTGTTTTAGCATGCATAAATATCCAATATTTAAAGCCATAAATAAAAAACGCCGCATGCATAAAACATAGCATACCCCTGTTAGGATGATCACAAGCCCAACCTATGCTACCCACTGAGCCCGTAGTGAGTCTATGGTCTGTCTAGGGTAGTCCTAAATTATTACAATAATAATAAACCCATTGTCATTCCAATAGGCCTTGAAGTGCTTCTTGTTTCACGCCTTGATGCTCCTCCTTGGGGTCTCCGACTCCAATTGCTTGTTAAAAGTAAAACCTCACCAATCCTATCTACTCTCATTACAACTGAAAAGTAATACATTGGTAATAAAGAAAACAAGCCTTAACATCATGAGGCTGATAATACGGGAGATGATAGTCCCAAAAACAACAGGCACACAGGCCCCACCCAACAGAAAATAAATGATCATACATTGATCCATACATAAGGTCTAGGGCTCTTGTGATCATCCCATGTTGATTCCATCAACACAGATAACATAATTATTCCAAATAATCATGCATAAATTCCAATGGATATTCCAAATACCCAAGTGATGTCCAACATCACAAAAGTATAAACATACAAATAATATGCAAAATTCAAATTTCAAATTTAATGGACATTTTAAACAATGCATCAAATGCATGTATTAATCACAAATTAATTAAGCAAATTTAATCCAAGGAATAATCCAATTATTCCAAAATTAAAAATGCAAAATTAATATATTTTCAGAATATTGTGCAGAAAATACAGAAAATCAAATTTTCCGGAAAAAGTCGAAAAAACGGCACAAAACGGCCCAGCCGTTGTGCTGGCCGGCCGCCCGCGCGCACAGGGCAGCGCGCGCGCGCGCTGGCAGCGGCCGGCTGCGCACAGCGCGCGGCCGCTGCCGACCGATCCCAAATTTTTTTTTTTGTTTTTCAAAACTATTTCAGCACAATAACAATAATATTATTCTGAAAATAAGCATGCAATTTTAGATCCAATCTACCAAAATTAAGCATGCCAAAAGTCCATTAAATCCAAACAATTGAATCATCATATTATTCATATATTTATGTAATCTAACATGCCAATAAAGCCATTTAAAAGCAAGTAGATCATGCCAAACACATAGATCTATGCCCTTACATCGAACCGGGCTCTGATACCACTTGAAGGACAAGCGGATCCGCCCGGGAGCGCGAGCGGAAGCGAGAAAGCGAGAAATTGTGCGTAAATTTAAATCTAATTTAAATATGCGAATCCCAAGGGGTGTACCCTCAACCGGGCGTTCGATGTAGGATGTGTAAATATTAGAAACATATATTTAAGAACATAGGGCATAAATATATAAATGAAATCAATCAAAGCGTAATAAACCATTACCTTTGATTGTTTAGCGTATGCTCCCGGCTACTTGCGTTGTTCCTTCTCCGGAATGCTCACGAAATCCAAACGTATGGATTCTCCAAAGGTGATCCACACCACACCGGAAGAAACACACGTTCTTCTTGCTAGAAAAGAACGGGTTTAGAAGGAATCGGTTTAAGAGAAGAACACTATGAATTAGTGTTCTCTTAAACTTACTTTGTTCTTCTTCTTGATTCAAAATCAAGTGAAGAATACAAGTGTGGGAGAGGGAGAGAGCACGAAATTTGAGAGAGAGGAGAGGGATTTTTGTCTTCTCTTTTTCCTAGAAAAAGATGAATAATGAATCACTTATGCTTGGTGTTGTATATTCTCATATATATACATAATTAATGTGATTATTGGAATATGTCTAGGTTCATCCAAGGATGTCTAGATTCATTCCAATCAATCACCATCAATTCTTCAATCAAGCCTATCAAAAATTATGGTATGATCAAATCATACCAAAAGGGAAGAGCTTGATTGGAGTTGATTTGTCTCTTTCCAAAAGAGATAAGTCAACATACCACCTAGCATGAAACATGGCTGATTTTGCTTCCTCCAAGGGAGCATGTCGGCCATGTTTAATTAAGGGAAGAAGTCCAACTTCTTCCTATTCCAAAATAGGAATTATTTCTCCTCTCGGGTATAATTTAACGGACCGAGTTTTATCATAATCCAATTACGACGAACCCAATATTAAATCCAATTTAATGTCCACTTAAATTATTCCCGTTGATCTTTTAATCCAATTAAAAGATCCAACGTCTCAACATCTCAACTTTCCATATTTTATCGAAAATTCAATTTACCGATTAAACGAAACCCCGATACAATATCGGCCCGTCCATCTAATGGACTTTCCCTTAAGTAATCAAATTACTTATTTTATCCTTCGAGATTGACTCCAAGTCGATCTCTCAACCTCCTCGGTGATTTGTGTGTGCCCCTTTAGGTTCATCCTCATCTAGACTTGGGCCCGTGCCCCACAAGGGCCCGTTACCATGGGTGGCCGTCTAGCAACGGTCCATGGCACTAGAGACTAGGTGAATTGGCGTGAACATTTAGGCGCCGATTCCGTACGGGTACGATCCTTCCGTCTACCGTCTCCCGGCCTTAGTCTAGGGTATGGAATTGGGCGTCGGTTCCCATCCTTGACTAGGCATCTATGCTTAATACTCGAGACCACGTATGCTTCATTGCGTCGACACAAGAAACCATTCCCTGTTCGATCAACCACTGTGGCCACAACTTCAAACAGCATGAACGTGTCTCCGAGTGCATAGGAGATACCTCTGTCACATACTGACAGGGGACGGATCCTCTTCTTGGAATCCACCGTCCTCGCTACACATTCTGACTGCACTGGACAAGGCTTATGATAATCATCCTACAGAATGATAACTCTCGTCAGATCCAAGATACAGCCGTCCTGTGCACGCGACTGCCATGATCCCTCAAGTCTGAGGATTACTCCCGTACTATCGGAACTGGGGACAACCAATCATACCGACCAAGCCTCCAAGGCTTCCATATGATGATCCCCGCGAGTCAGTCCAGTCGGCTCGACCCCAGTCGACCAACCCATCAAGATCGTGTAGGCGTCCCACGTCTGTCGCCGATGAAACACGACACTCATCCAATGAACACGACTCTTGACGCAAGTCTCAATAGGACTCTCGATGCCCTGTCTCGAGGTCCTCGACTTGGAACGTTTCAGACCCAACTCTTAATCAGTTGGTTTCATGACCAACATCCAATGCGTAGCCCAACTGCACGAGTTGTTATCCATGGTGTGTGGGCTTTGTTGCGATATAAGTTAAACACCGTTTTAACAAATGTAAGATGAGCACAACAAAGAAGGTACTATTGGTGACGAATACTCATCTTATTCATCACATAATAATATTACATTCACATCAAGTTGTCGGATAGGTTACAAATTGCCAAACCTATTGGCTTTCTGGTCACCTATTCCAACACAGCACCGGCAGGTCCGCAACATCGTACTGGCCTCAATGACAAATGAGATCCAGAAGTGGTATGATAGGCTGAATGATGTTGGCTCGATTTTGCTTCGTATGCAAGATGTCTATGCGGTCCTTGATGGGCATGTAAGATAAAGTGCAACAAAGGCATTCTTTGGAGCTAAGATGCCAGAAGGGTCGTCGTACAAGAGCATGGAGTGATGATGCTATCCCTTATGAAGAAGTTCAAAGACCTCCGAGCTAATCTTGGAAAAGAGACGTACATCGATGTGATCCTTCAGTCTCTTCCTCCCTCATTTGACCCATTTATTATCAACTATAATATGAATGGGTTTGACAAAGACCTTCATGGGTTGATAAACATGTTGGTCCAGTATGAGGCGACGATTGAAAAATCTGCACTGACAGTACTAATGAGAGAGGTTTCAACCTCTGGAGTGAAAAGCAAGGCTGCCGGACGCCAAAAGAGGAAGAAGGCTAAGATAACATCAACCGTTGCTAGCACTTTGAGTGTTGTTCCTGTTACACCATTGAGGGGAGGTAAAGGAAAGAGGAAGAGGTTTCGGCAATCAAGGATTCTAAACAATTTACTGCCGAGTAAAGGGACATTGGAAGAGGGAGTGTCCTATGCTCATCCCTAATCAAGTTATATTTGAATTGAGTATTAACATGATTATTAGTTAAAGGAAAGTATATGACATTTTTCTCTATTTATGTCCTTATTTTCTCATGATATGACGTTTGTTCTTGGTTGCATTTGTGATATTTTAGGGGCTTTCGTGGACAAAAGACAAATGCGAATCTGCAGAAATCTGTACAAGCTAGCTTGGACCCACGGGCTATCAGAAATCCACTGGATAGAAGCGCGAAGAACCTAGCCCATGACCCACAGGTTATCAGACATGTGCTGGCCGGAAATTGCAAACGTGCTGATCTTAATTCTGATTTCTAGCAATATGAGAAGATATTTTATTATTTTTATAATTAGGCCCTAGAAGTTTGGTAAGAAAAGAATTAGGGAAGGAAAAGGAGTTTTATGGTAGGTAGAATCCTTTTCCTTTCCTACTATAGTTAGGACTTATTATAAAAGGAGGGGAAGAGAAAGAAGGGATAATTCAATTTTCAGCAAAAAAATGCAAAGATTCATGTTTTGGCACAAAGGAAGAGGACGAGGAGCACCTCAAGAAGTGGATTCGGTACCGGAGTGACGATCATCAAGCCCAATCTTCTACTGCATGACTTTTTCTAAATCTTTCTTTTTAGTTTTAGTCCAAGCTCGTATGAACTAGTTTATTTTGTGCTAGGGTTTATGGGAAACCTAATTGATACAATATTTTGAGTATTTTTCTGGATTAATGTACTTCGTTATTTTCACATGTCCATGAATTACTATGTTGTTGTTATTATTTGATAGCTTGATCACCTCTTAGATTTAATAATGTTGATGAACCGTAAGGGAATTCGATATAGTGGATAGAATAATTCATGGTGTCGATTGACTGATTTGTAGTCATACATAGGCATTATCCATTTGGTTTCACATGTTTTTCACAGTTCCTAATGCATTATTGTCATCAGTTTTGGAAAGGAGGAATCCACTAATCCCTTTATAGTAATAGATTTGGTATAACTCAGAAGAGTATGTCAGTTCAGTTAGAAAAAACCTCAATATGTGAAAATACTTGCTTGTTAGATTAATCCGTTAATATTGTATTCTTGGATCGATTAGGTGAACCTATAGCCTTAGCATCTCTTCTATGTCTGCATTTTCTCAAATGTGACTGTTTGCCGTAGTTATTTTTATTAATTTCTCATAGTACTAATAAATCATCACTCAACTTTTGTCGTCAAGATAATTAGGGATTAGTCATAGTTTTAATATTTGTTTCGTTAAATCCTCGTGGGATCGATACTTTTATACTACGTGATAGCTAGTACACTTGCTAGTGGCCTATACATATTTTCGCAATAAATGTTTTGGCACCACTGCCGGGGATTTAATTTGAAATAATATCATAACTCGCTAGTCTTAATTAATTTGAATTTTTATTTTAAGTCTTACCTTGTTCTCTTTCTTTGGTTCATAGTTTGATGACACGAAGTAGTAGTGGAGAGTTAGCACAATTCGATTCATAAATTTAGAGAGCCTTCCACCAACAAAAGAACATAATCGAAAGAGGTGAAAGTAGTGGAAATTCTAACCTGGAGGATCAACTTGTTATCATAGAACCAGCCATGCAGAATGCAAGGGTCGTAGAATGATAGAATACTCGTCCCCAACAACTGATGGGGTGATATCTAGCATTGCCAAATCTACGATGCAAGCCAACAATTTTGAGATCAAGCCGACCATAATTCAGATGATCCAAGCACGCGTACAGTTTTCTGGTTTGCTTGACGAGAATCCTAATAAGCATCTCCATAATTTTCTTAAAATTTGTGATACATTTAAGGTTAATAGTATTAGTGATGATGTTGTTAAACTTAGGCCTTTTCCATTCTCGTTATGTGATGAGGCCAAAGATTAACTTCAGTCGTTACCTACTGGTAGTATCACGACTTGGGTAGAATTGACAAAAAAATTCCTTACTAAATACTTTCTCCCATCTAAAATTGCTAATTGTTGAATGATATTACTCCTTTTGTGCAGTCAGATAGGACATCATTATATGATGAATGGGAACGTTTTAGGGACATGCTTAGAAAGTCCTCTCATCATGAGCTACCAGTATGGCGGCAGGTACACATTCTACAATGGTGTCACATTGGCTAGTTGGGCTACTATTGAAGCAGCTGCAGGTGGCTAAAAGTGTGGATCGGCCCGGAAGACACGCGCGTAAGCGTGGGATAAATGAGGTTAAAAATGAAACGAACATAATCAAAACATAGATCAAGGGTTCCTTGATTCTCCCGAGCATTCGGTGTATTTTCATGTGATGTAAATGAAAGTGTGGATCGACCTAGGAGACGCGCGGCGGAAGCAATGAAAAATAAAAGCGTAAAACGAAATTAAAAGCATTAAATCTGGATTAAGGGGTGTGCCCGTGATTCTCCCGAACATTCGGTGTATCTCATGTTCAAGAGAAGTACACAACATCGGAGGCCACAGAATTTGGAGGAACAAGAAACGTAAAAAGGAAACATTACCCTCGTAGTTCTCTTTGTTCGGCTACATGCATTGTTCCCAAATTTGCCACCAAGATCTCAATGTAGAGACCCTCTAAAACGTCCACACGCTTCACCAGAAATTAACAAGGCTCTCGTGCTAGCAAGAAATCATTTAGGGGAGAAGGGACATCGATACAACACTATTGATTAATGTTGTCGATGTCTCTAATGTTGTACCTTGATTGAATCAAGAAGAACAAACCAAAAAATCTTGGAGAGAGGAAGAACGGTGGACGAGAGAGAGAGAAGAGAGAGGTGGAAAAATTGTGTAAAGATTAGTGTATGATTATGTGTGTTTTATGTATTTATATGACTAGGTCATATAATCCTACTCAAACTCTTCCAAAGAGACACACATTAATCAACTAGTGCTTTGACCTAGTGAAATCACATTTTAGGATGAATCCTAACTATCCATCTCAAACCCTCTTGATTAAATCTCGTCCATCCATTTTTTAATGGGCTTTATGGAATGGGCCTATTTAAATCTAATTTAAATAGGCCCATGCTCATTAAATCCATAAATACAATTTATGAATTCAAGGCCGATTAATCCAATTAATCCATGAAGGCTTAACTCTCAAAGAAGTTAGTTTAATCCATTAAATTAAATATTCTCCCGAAATTAATTCTAAATTAATTCCTTTCACCTCTAGTGAATCATATGTGACTCTTTAAGTTTACCCTCAGCTAGACTTGGACCTACTTCCTATCATCCCATAACCAAAGTAGTCTGTCACCATGGGTGGCCACCTAGCAACGGTCCATGGCACTAGAGACTAGGTGAATATGTGGCGTGAACATTTAGGCTTCGAGTTACATACCGGTACGGTCCTACTGTCGCCTATCTCCCGGCTTTAGCTAGGGCATGGAATTGGCCGTTGGTTCTCATTCTTGACTAGGCATCTATGCTTCGTACTCGAGATAGGTTTAACTCTCTGATTGACGTAGGAAATCCTTTCCACTTAGTCAAACACTATGGCCATAGACTTTGAGAGTCTAACCATATCAGAGCGCATAGGAGATCTAGCTATCTAATCTTTGACAGGGGACAAATTCTGTCGTGGAATCCGCCGTCCTCACTACATACTTCGACTGCACTGAACAAGGCTTATGATGACCATCCCTTGCGATACAGTCACTGCTCGCCAGATCCTAGATACAACCTTCGAATGTAAGCGACTGCCGTGAGTCCTAGGACTAATCCTGTACTATCGGAATAGGGAATGCCAGTTATACTGACCAAGCCCATGTGGGTTCCATATGATGATTCCCGCGAGTCACCTAAGTCAGCCGATTACCTGCCAACCAACCCACTAAGTTTGCATGGATGACCTACGTCGCTCATCGATGGAACCCGGCTGCAATTCTTAGTGCAAGTCTCTCTCAAACCGTCGATACCCAATCTCGAGACCCTTGACATGGAGTGTTTCAGACCGATCCACAGAAGTTGGCTCCCTGACCGCCAACCTATGCGCAGTCCAACTTCTTGTATTCACATGTCTAGTTTGTGGGCGTTTGTTGTGACATCGAAACCACGCTCAATGCTAGCAGTAAGCACAATAAACTCAGCGTTACCAATGATGAATCCTTAGTACATTCATCAACATAATATTACTCTCGTGTAAAGATCGACGAATAGTTATCAGAACATCTAACAACATTGACTTTTTGGTCACATATTGCAACAGTATACGCATAGAATACATGAAAAAGGCTCTAGAATACATAAAGATTTCAAGAAACATAAATAGGTATACCTTCACATCGTTTCTTGCTTGGCTATGTGCATTGTTGTGGATTCCCAAGAAGAACTAAAGTGTTCTTGTGAGAGAGAGAAGAGAGCACAAGTGAGAGAGAGAGAGGAGAGAGTCGTCGAGTGGTGTGTGTGTGTTGTCGTATTTGTGTATGTGGGTGTAGTTGTGTATTTAAGTGACTAGGCCACTTAACCTACACAAACTCTTCTATTTAGAGTCACGCATGCACGCTACAATCAGAGGGTTGACCAACTCTTCACATCTCTAAACACAATCTCCGCCACAGATCTCATCATCTCCAAGTTCGAATCTCATCCGCTTGGCTTTATGGTATGGATCTATTTAAATCTAATTTAAATAGTCCAAAGGTCCAATGGACTTTATGTATTCAATCTAATTTAATACTTAAGCTCAAATAAATAATTCCACCTTTTAATCCAATTAAAAGAGAAAGCCCAACATCTCAAATTCATAAATTCAATTTATGAATTAAGCCGAATCAATCCAATTAATCAATAAAGGTTAATATCTCTACGAAATTAATTTAGTCCAATTAAATTAATTTTTCTGGCGGAATTAATTCTAATTAATTTCTTTCACTCCAGAGAATCGTGTGTAACTCTTTAAGCTCACCCTTAGCTAGACTTTGGCAAATTCCTGATTATGCCATAAACGGAATTCGCCCGTCACTATGTGTGGCCGTCTAGCAACGGTCCATGACACTAGAGACTAGGTGAAAACACGGCGTGAACATTTAGGCTCTTGAGTGCATACAAGTACGACCCTTCCATCTACCGTCTCCCGGTCATAGTCTAGGGCATGGAATTGGGTGCCGATTCCCATCCTAGACTAGGCAACTATACATAAGGCTCGAGACCCTTGTTTGCCCTACTGAAATGTCAGGGGGATCCCATCCACTATTCAGCCACTGTGGCCACAAATTCTAAGGGTACACAGGTCTTAGCGTGTATAGGAGACACTACTTGTCAACTCATGGACAGGAGATAGATTCTATCTTGGAACACACTGTCCTCACTACACACTTGGCTGCACTAGATAGGACTTATAACGACCTTCTCTATAGACACAAAAGATGCTCGCCAAACCTAAGATACAGGCATCATATGCATGTGACTGCCATCGTTCCTCAATTATGAGGACTAATTTCATACTATCAGAGCTAAGAATATTAATCATACCGACCAAGCCCCCATAGGCTTCCATATGATGATTCCCGCGAGTCACCTCAGTCAACCGACCATCGAGCCAGCCAAGTTACTAAGACCGCATGGACTACCCATGTCCTGTCGATGAAACTCAGCTACGATCCTTAGTGCAAGTCTCTCTTGGACCATCGATACCCGATCTCGAGGTCCTCGACTTAGAGCGTTTCAGACCGATTCATAGAAGTTGGTTTCATAATTCAACTAGAAAAGGTTTATCAGTAGTGGAAGTAACTGAAAAATAGTAGAATAATCCACTCCAGCTGAGCTATAACCCTCTCCTGCCTCAGGATTGAAATCATAAACTCCAGATTCTTCGGCTATTCCAGGAGCTGCAGAAAGGGATGCTTTAGCTGTTGAGGCGAAGATCTCTTTTGCTCTTCTTTCCTTCTACTCTACCCTGTTTCTGCCCGAATCTCTGAAGACGAAGACCTTCGTTTTGATCCATTTTTTTAATGGTAAGGATTTGTGCTCCTGGAAAGTCTTGCAGACCCTTACTTATAAGAATAATGGAAAGGTCCGAGCCACTTTGTCTTCCTTCTGGTTTAATATAGTCTGCATATTGAAGAACCAAACAACCCGGAACAAACACTAATTTATCTGTCGATCGTGCCAGGCTTTCTTTTTTTTGCTGGCGGACCGGTCCATTCAGCATTCAGTCTTCGGAAAGCTGCAATAATTGATGCAGATGATGTCAAATGTACCAGTCTTGTAGCGAATAAAGGTCAAAAGTCCTGGTAGGGTCAGCAGCGTCGGGAGGCGGAGGTGAACAAGAAGGACTCTCTCTCGTCTCTCTATCTTTCTATACACAAAAATTCCCCGGTGGAATAGTCATTCCCTCCAACTACTGCTTGCCGTTCGTTCCAAAGCTTTAGAATATGGTTAAGACCTGGTCGGTGTTTATCAATAGGCGATTCATCCGACCTTTGTTGGCCCGGTCTTAGAGCGCTCTCCCTCTAATCACTAGAAAGGGTAAATAAAAAAGCAATTCTTCATTTATAAAGAATGAGGATTCAGTTGTGCAAAAGATTGAGGCTAGCTGAGAGCGCCCCTCTCTTCCTATTCTAAAAGACTCTTGGCTTAACGAACATTCTTGTCCCAAATCGCTTGCATATTAAACTGGAGATAAAACAAGGTATGGCGGTTGGGCCTCTTATTCATTTAGAGATGGTCCTTACTCAGCGGGACTCATCGGCACTAGACTTTAGGGAAGAGCTTCTGGGGGAAAGATCTGTCTTACTTGCCGACAGTTACTCTTTAGTTATGTATGGGTATCTCGCGTTACCTCAACCCAAAAAGGTGGCAACTGGTTCCGGGATAGCGGACTCTCTTTTTCCATCCTTAGATCCGCGAAGGTAGACTTTTTTCGATAAGGAGGGGGACCTAAAGGAGGAGACCAATACAACAAGTCCGGCATCACAATCCAACACACTAGAAGAAGAAGCAAGACAGAATTTCCAGATCCAATGCTGAGCCTAAAGAAGTAGGTAGAGGTACCGAGCCTAAAGTCTGTCGCATTGGGGCCGACTGGTTTTTCAACTGCCTCGCTCTCCCCTTCGGGATCTAAGACCAACAATAAGGCAACAAAAATGGGTGGTATAGGTGTGAAAATTCTTGAGTGGGATCGGACAATAAGGAATAAAGCTCAAGGGTGCCTAGGCTGCTTGAGCTCGATGTCCGTTCATATCACTATTCTTAGTAGAGTTTCTTCACTCTTTCGATTCCATGTTGCTTTGTCCCTTTGGCCGACACTTAGGAAAAAACAAGTCGATGAAGGTCAGGCGCCACCCTTGACAACAAGAAGAACTCCAGGGGATTGAAAGAGTATCTTTTATCGAAAGGAATCCTCTCTATACTTTCAAACCCTTCTTGGTTCACTCTTTTAAGTTCAGTTCTATATACGAGCAAAAAGAAAAAAGTGAGGAGGTCTCTATGGATAGAGTTCGAACCCAGAGGGAAAGAACTGATGAAGTGGCGGCTGCTAAAAGATCGGATAAAAAATTTGATCTGAAACTACCCGCCTGGGGTCTTGTCCACCTTTTTCTTACCGTGAAAAAAAAGAACTATATCATTATTTCATAACATAATAATAGTGGGTATCTTTCTTCAAGTGAGAGAGAGGATAGAAAAAACCATCACCCAAAGGGGGTTTTTGAAAACCGGTCACTGTTGGCTAAAAACCATTCCTCACTTGTGAAGCGGCTTTCAATTTCCAATATTTTTTTTAGTTAGGATATCGATGGTCTACCGGTTGTTATGACAATAGCAGCGCTGGGCAGCTAAGTTGGTATGGAAGAACTGCTGCGCAGTGGAAAATCCTTCTCTATACAAGTTCTCGGACAAGGTTTTCGAACAGAACTTCGATAGGCGAGAGGTTGTAAGCACCGCGAGGTGTGAAGCTATCTCGTAGTAAACGAAAACCTTTCCTCCGTTCCTTCCTCTTCTTTCTGCATAAAAGGAAGCGTTTCAAAGCAAGGCTGGTCTATGGTATACGGGAGAGATCCAGCAATGATTACATTTTTTTACATCAAAGCTGCTGCACCAATGAATGTCTTTGACAGGCGAGTAAGCCGAAACCTATACCTCTAATAAGATTAGGCTGATGAAATAGCAAAACTTACGGGACAGGAAGAGCGGACAAAAGCCTTTTCGCCGCCAAGCTTTTATCTTATTTGGTCGGGCAAGAATCCATCTCGGTTTAAGAATTCACCCAATTGGGACATCTATTCAAAACCCAAAACCATTACCAACGAAAAGATAAGGTGTTAGAAAGGGGCTTCGAAAGAACTCTTTCAAGAGGAAGGATGCTGCGAGCGAGCCTGTTAAGCTGCGATTGAGCCTAAGTCTTTCCAAAAAGGGTTACTTTATTGAAAAGTTCCCATAAAACCTTTCTCATCGATAATTTACAATAACTAAAACTTCAACTGATGCCCACGTCAAACGAGATAACTCCTTCTTTCAAAGACGAGAAGTCTTTCACCGGGTAGCCCCTATATGCATGTTCACTGGCCTAAAAAGGCCTGGAAATGGCCATAGGAAGAACACATTCATTTGGCAGTGGGGCTAAAGAGATAGAGAGAATCGGTCTTGAGAGATCTTTTATCTTATTTCTTTTTGGGATCATTCCGACTTCCTTAGTCACTCAGAGAGAGCAGCCTATTGAGTCAATTTCCCATTGGGGGCCAATCATGCCCTTACTTCAGATACTGAGGGTACTAAACTTGCTACATCATGAAGAAGCTCTGGCTTCTGGAGTGTCATCAGCGCAGTCGCGTCGATAAGGAGAGTGTGGAAGATCGTCATACCAAAACATTTCTTCTTACCCGTCTTGCCGAAACGGCGATGAAAATGACCCTTCCAGAACTGGAACCAGGGTCCAGCACCTAACGACCGCACCGATAAGTTTGATAGATGAGTAGGCTTCCGCATTCGATTCACGGAATGTGATTTGGGACACGATGGGAGTTTGCGTGCCTCGGTAGGAAAGAGATCACTGGAGTATAGCACAAGATTGCCAATGGATAGACAAACATTCCATGATTCTTAGTTTTTGGGCCGTTTGGTAATGGTTGGAGCAGCAAACTCGGATTCGGCAAGAATCTCATTTTTTGATAGTACGAAGGGGGAATTGGCCCTTCAGTAGCTTTATCGCTCTCTCTAACTATGTTCAACCCTTGCGCTAGTCCATTTCTGGGTGCCTCGTTAGGCCATAGTTGTTCTACTTTATCCCCCGAAGAGTTCTACGTCAATTTGGACTTTCCTTTTAGACTTTTGTAGAGCAATAGTCGCCGTCTCGTTGCCTTTGCTTCCCATTAAAGGGACTAGGAACTTGTTCATCATTTGGATTCCCGCATACCACCTACGGATGCCTTGGGCCCATGAATGAGCTGGTTTTCCGCTTGCAATCCTTACTTTGAGCATGATTTCCTAGTTGGAAAGTAGGAACGGAGCTAACGCAAAGGGGGGCAATGCCTTACTCGATTCCTAGTCCTGGGCCCGGAAGCCCAAAAAGCGTGAGGGCCAAGCACATAGTTGAGAGTAAGGTAATGCTCCCCCAAAGAGAGAGCTGCTAGAGTGAGTGATCCTCGGGTGAGGAGCATGAACGGGGAAGCTAAGCACGTATAGTGTGGTAGCGAATTCTCTGGTTTATTAATGTTGCTAAACTAAAGCAAAGTAAGTGACTGACTGCCTAGTTGACAGGTAGAAACGATAAATGAAGCGATGGTGTTACGCGCGCGCGAATGAATCCTACGATTGACTCCCCTATGCATCCCGACAAAGGTCTCATAAACGCGTGCTTCCCTTATGCATCCAGCCGCTTCACTAATGTGAATAGGTTATACAGAAGGGTGGGTTGGTTGGTTATATACTCTTATGCGCCTTCCTTCTTCGAACCTTTCGGTATGTATTGCCCCCTAACTATAGATCAGATCCACCAGACGGAGAAATTTAAATTCTGCACTGCTGTTGAGTCGTCGGACTTATCCACCAAGGGATTCATGGAATTTCTGTGGATTGCGTTGGGGGAAATCTACCAAAGCTAGGCAGATAGATAGACTCCTTTCCCGCTGCTAAGGGCGAGCAAGAAAGAAAATCCAATGATTGTTTTTGAACCAACGACCCCTTTTGGGTATGCAGGTACTAAAAGTCCTCTCACTACCAATCAACAGACATCATCTGGCTGGGTCTTGCCGGTATCAACAACGAGAAAGGACTCGTCAAGATACGAGACGTAGCTAATGCTCTTTGATCACCATCACGAGATTTGTTTGCAGCTACTATAGCTAATCAATCTCCTGCTTTCATTCTATTTGATTGAAGACTAGAATCAAGATGTGATCTGAGAGCGGATCTAGGAATCCCCTAGTAGTGGTAATTGGGTTGGTTTGTGTGATCTAACTAACGAAAAGCGAGTGTAGAATAACGGAGCAAGGAAACATATGTTAGTGAATGCATTGGCCAGTTCTCATGCCTAATGTCTAAGCCGGAGGTCCCTCCTGACAACTATATTTATTTTTGTTCACTCCTCACTCTACTAATGCGGGGTGGACGGAATCCTCCCGTGAGTACCACTCTACCTAGATCATGTTAACAGAGGGATTTGGTAAGATGAAAGTGAGCCGAAGTGAATTCATTCCATGATGAGCAACGGGAGTAACTAGCCTTCTCAGTGGTTAACATGTCAATCTGGGCCCGGTTCACGTAAGCTTGATGGACCGGAAGAGGCTGTTTAAGATGCTTCGAAGTAATAAATAAGAAGGAAGTTTGAGTGGGCCCTCGAGCCCAATGGTTAATAGAAAGGGCTTGCTTGAGTGTATGAACGCCTGGACTGCTTCTGCAGTCCAACGAGACTAGTGTCCTTACTGCGGATTCTTCTTCAATTGCTATTAGTTCCGTGCCTTATCTAAGTGTGCTAAGGCCAGTAGCCCACTCACTCCCCCTTTCCTTTTCCCATCCTAGCCTAGTCTAGAACTAGGCGCTTCGCTTTCCTGTTCCGTTTCCTAGTTTGGACATAAGTTTAACATTTACCTAATATCCTTTTCTTTGCCCGGATAGAAATTCGGAATTCTTCTTCTTTTTAGAGTTCTTACTAGTAAGTGAAGCTAGACCGTTGGTCAAGAGTGAATTCCTAGGAGAGGACCGCCAACCTATGCGCAGTCCAACTTCTTGGATTCACATATCCGGTCTGTAAGCTTTGTTGTGTAGTTAACAACAATAAAACAAGTGAACACAACAAAGTACATTTGCCAATGAACAATTTCACTCTTATTCAACATGAATATTACATCGAAATGGTCAGAAATGAATTATAAAAGCTTAGGCTAATTGGCTTTTCGGTCACCTATTCTAAAAATCTCCCACTTGACTAAAGCCAATTACTCATATGCCTCAAACCCATCTTCCCAAGATGTTGAGCATGAGTGACATGTCACATGGGCTTAGTCAGTGGATCCACCCTACTTTCTGCTAAGCTGACTCAGTCTATCCGAATGTCACCTTCTTACAATCTCTTTGAGCAGGTGGTAGCGTCTAAGAATGTGTTTGGACCGATGATGAGATCGGGGTTCCTTTTCTTGAACTATAGCCTCGTTGTTATCACAGAAGACAAATACTGGCTCGGCAATGCTAGGCACTATACCCAACTCTTGGATGTAATTCTTCATCCAAACCGCCTTCTTAGCAACTTCTGAAGGCCCTATGTATTCAACTTGTGTGGTAGAATCAGCCGTGGTATCCTGCTTGGAACTCTTCCAAGCAACCACTCCACTGTTAAGCCTAAATACAAAACCCGGCAGGGACTTGGCATCATCATCGTCCGATTGGAAGCTAGCATCGCTAAAGCCTTCCAGTATCAATTCTCCACCGCTATAGACCAAGAACATATTTTTAGTCCTTCTCAGGTACTTAAGAATGGTCTTGACTGTAGTCCAGTTTGCCTCGCCTGCACAAGCCTGATATTTACTCATCACGCTAAAAGCGTAAGCAATGCCGGGCTTTGTACATTGCACGACATACTGGATGCTACCCACAACAGAAGCATAAGGGATATCCTCCATCCTTTCAAGCTCCTAATCTGTCTTGGGATATTGCTTCTTGGATAACTTGATCCATTGCCTTATCGGAAGGAAACCTCGTTTAGAGTTATCTATCTTGAATCTTTTTAAGACTTTCTCCACATACGAGTTTTTCAGTCATTCTTAACATCCTTCTAGATATATCCCTGACGATCTTGATGCCAAGGATGTATGAAGTCTCACTGAAATCCTTCATGGAGAATTGAACAGACAACCATGCTTTTGTGTTTCCCAACATCCTGATATCGTTTTCAATGAGCAAGATGTCATCGACATAAACCTCCAGGAATACTACGGAGCTCCAACTGACTTGGCCATGGCCACCGGCGAATAGGTGTCCTCGAAGTTGACCCCAGGTCGCTAAGTGTAACCTTTGGCCACAAGCCTAGCTTTGAAGGTTGTCACTGAAAGAAATCGGTGGATCGTCCCGGGAATTGCGCGAATGCGGAAGCGCGATAAATATAAATTTACAAAAATAAAAGGCATGCTTTTAATTGAAAAGAACACGCTCAAGGGGTGCACCCTTGAGGTTCCCGGGCGTTCGGTGTATCTCATGATCATAAAACAAATAAAGAAATCATGGAGGCCATAGAGTTGAAAATTAAAGAGGGACGAAAATCTTAAAACGAGACCTACCCGTTGTCGTTTTCGTCTTCAACGGCTACTCGCGTTGTTCCCCATTTTGCACCAAGACCTCGTTCTTGAGATCCTCCAAATCGTGACACACGATCCACCCACGTATTCTTGCACGTCGTGCTAGCAACGAACAAGTATTATTTTTGGAGAGGACGAATCAATAACATGTTATCAATTAACGGTATTGGTTCGTCTAAGTTCTTGATGTTCCAAGAACAAAAAGAACTAAGGAAAAATACTTTCTTGTTGGAGAAAGAGAGAGGGGCGGACGAGAGGTAGGAGGAAGGGGAGAGTGTGTGTTTTCAAGAATCATCATCCCACAAATGTTGGAAGCTAGAGGTTTATATAGAGGAAGAGTTTAATCCTCTTTAAACTCAAACTCTAAGTAACCTAATTTGACTAGGATTTTGACCTAGTCAAAGTCCTAGTCAAGCTAGTGTTTGACCTAGTCAAACGAATCCTAGCCTTCCATCTCCCCTTTCCATCTCAACCGTTGATTTTAATTTAATGGAATATTTAAATTCTATTAAATATTCCAAAAGGCTAAAAGAATAAATATAATATAATAAATAAATATTATTATTTATTCTAAGCCCATTAAATCAACCCTTTTAATAAATCCTATTTATTAATTTAATTCCCTTTATCAAATAGAAGGAATTAATTTCTCCAAGAAAATATAGGACCCGATTAAATCTAATTTAATCATTCCTTTACTCCAATATTTAATTCCAAATTAAATACTAAGTGTGTGTGGATAGTGTGTGACTCTTTAGGTTCACCATTCAGCTAGACTTGGTCGGATTCCTAGAATCCGTCCGTTACCATGGGTGGCCATCTAGCAACGGTCCATGGCACTAGAGACTAGGTGAAATATTCGGGGATGAATATTTAGGCTCTAACAGTACACTTGTCCTTCTGTCTTCGGTCTCATCACTTAGAGTCTAGGGCACGGAAAAAGCAGGTACCCATTTTGGACCTAAGTGTCGGTCTGTCCTTACTAAACGCCGCAAGGGAAACCTTTCCCTTCTGTTCAGTCACTGTGGCCACAGATTTCAGGGACAAGACACAGAGCATACATGAGACTCAACTGTCAATACCTTTTGATAGGAGACAGATCCTTTCTTGGAAACTACTGTCACTTTGTGCACCCGAGCTACACTAGACATGGCTTATGTCTACTCAAGAGTATTTTGGCAATCTCTCACCATATCTAAGATACAGACCTGACGCACAGGTAAACTCAGCAGTTCCTCAAGTCAAAGGACTTGGCCTGTACCGTTGGAACCGAGAATACACGTCATACCTTGCTGACCATACTCAAGATCCTCCGTAAGACGGTTCCCGCGAGTCACCTCAGTCAGCTGCTTCCTAGCATGCTGACCCACTAACACTGCTTAGACGACCTTCGTCACCCGTCGATGAAACACGACAGCAGATGCTTAGTGCAAGTCTCAAAGGGAATCCCGGTACCCATTTTTGGGATTCCTTGACTTGGAGATTTTTGGACTGATTCGGTGAGACTGATTTCATGGACCTACCTCCAAGCATAGTCCCAGTGCCCGAAATTGTTACTCAGTCCGTGGGCTTTGTTTGCGTAGTGAACAGAAATGTTAATGCAGATATAAGTGAACGTAAACAAAGTATTGCCATATGAATTTTCACTTCTTTATTCATAAATGTTTTTATCAAATACCAAAGAATTGTCTAGACATAGGTTACATATTCCTGCCAAAATTGGCTTACATGGTCACCTATTCTAACAATCTCCTACTTGACCTTTAAAGCCAATTGCCCATATGCTTAATCCCCATCTTCTCAAGATGTTTCGTATGAGCGCTCTGCGACATAGGCTTTGTCAGCGGGTCTGCTGTGTTGTCTGCCGAGTTGACTCGGTCCATCCGGACGTCACCTCTTCCTACCATTTCTCTAAGAAGATAGTAGCGTCTAAGAATATGTTTGGAACGGTGATGAGATCTTGGTTCCTTTGCTTGCGCTATAGCGCCGTTGTTATCAGAGAAGATGACAATGGGCTCGGCGATGCTTGGCACCACACCCAACTCTTGGATGTAGTTTCTCATCCAAACCGCTTCCTTAGCAGCTTCTGAAGCTGCTATGTATTCAGCCTCTGTGGTGGAGTCAGCAATGGTTGCTTGCTTGGAACTTTTTCAAGCTACTACTCCTCTATTGAGTTTGAATACGTACCCCGATTGAGACTTGGCATCATCGTCATCAGACTGGAAGCTAGCGTCGCTAAAGCCTTCCAGAATTAGCTCTCCATTGCCATAGACTAAGAACATCTCCTTAGTCCTCCTTAGGTACTTAAGGATGCCCTTAACAACATTCCAATGTGCTTCTCCTGCGCAGGACTGATATCTGCTTGTCACGCTCAAAGCGTATGCAATGTCAGGTCTAGTGCAGTGGACCGCATATTGGATGCTACCTTCGGCAGAAGCATAGCGGATGATTTTCATCCTTTCAAGTTCCTCATCAGTCTGTGGGGACTGTTTCTTGGATAACTTGATTCCATGCCTCATTGGAAGGAATCCTCGTTTGGAGTTGTCCATTCGATATCTCTTTAGGACTTTCTCCATATACGAGTTTTGGGTGAGTCCTAACATCCTTTTAGATCTGTCCCTGACGATCTGGATGCCTAGGATGTAGGAGGCTTCACCCAAGTCCTTCATGGAAAACTGGGGTTGACAACCATGCTTTTGTATTTCCTAACATTCTAACGTCATTACCAATGAGCAGAATGTCATCCACATAAAGCACTAGGAACACTATTGAGCTCCCACTGACCTTCTTGTATACACAAGGGTCGGATTCATTTTTGATGAAGTCATAACCCCGTATTACTTCATCAAAGCGAATATTCCAACTTCGGGAGGCTTGTTTGAGGCCATAGATGGACTTCTGGAGACGACAGACTTTCTGTTCTTCTCCAGTGACCGTGAAACCCTGCGGCTGATCCATATAGATCTCTTCTTCAACGAAACCGTTGAGGAAGGCCGTTTTCACGTTCATCTGCCATATCTCATAGTCATACCATGCTGCTATGGCGAGCAGAATTCGAATGGACTTAGCCATGGCTACTGGTGAGTAGGTATCCTCAAAATCGACCCCGGGTCGTGGAGTGTATCCCTTAGCTACAAGCCTAGCCTTAAAGGTTGTGACTTCTCCATCAACGCCAAGTTTGCGCTTGTAGACCCACTTACAGCCGACTGGCTTAACACCTTTCGGTGGATCTACAAGACTCCAAACTTGGTTCTCGCTCATGGAGTCCATTTCGGCTTTCATGGCCTCAAGCCATTTCCCGGAGTCGATGTCAGACATCGCTTCTCCATACGTCTTAGGATCGTTATCCAAAAGATCGGTCGCACCTAGAAAGCCATATCTCACTAGAGGTCTGGACTCTATAGTGGACCTACGGAGAACGGGAATGTTAGTGGTGACTGTGGGCGTTGACTGTATCGGAGCCGGCGGTTCAGGAACCGGGACTGGTTGTTCCTGAGGCTGTCCTTCATGCCTAGCATGTTGGACTTCTCGAGGTTGGTCAGCCTTTCGGCTATCTATCCTGAATCCTCTAAATGAGGGTTCCGCGGCTGTGTCTGATGGCTGGATTCCATCACTTGATTCCTCAAGGATCAGCTCATCAGATTGGATATCCTCTGGGAAGCCTTGCTCCAAGAATACTGCATTTCTTGAAACAAACACCTTTTATTCCAAGGGGTCATAAAAGTAATAACCCGCAGTTTCTTTAGGGTATCCAACAAACCTGCATAAGCTAGACCTAGATTCTAACTTATCTCCCACTAACCTCTCGACGTATGCGGGGCTACCCCACACTCTCAAGTAGTTGTAGGATGCAGGCTTGCCGTGCCATATCTCATATGGCGTTTGGGTCAATGTACTAGTAGGCGCTAAATTCAATAATTTGGCCGCTGTCTCTAGTGCATAGCCCCAAAACGATAAGGGCAATTTGGTAAAACTCATCATGGACCGAACCATGTCCAACAGGGTTCGATTCCTCCTTTCAGAGACACCATTTAACTGTGGTGTTCCTGGAGGTGTCCATTCTGATATTATACCATGTTCTTTTAGATAATCTAGGAACTTCATACTAAGGTATTCACCGCCTCGGTCCGACTGTAGGATTTTAATTTTGCAGTTGGTTTGGTTCTCCACTTCAAGTCTGAATTCTTTAAACCTCTCAAGAGCTTCAGACTTGTACCTCATCAGGTAAACATAACCATACCGTGAATGATCATCGGTGAAGGTTATGAAGTAGGAGAACCCACCTCGGGCCTGCGTCCTTAGTGGTCCACATACGTCTGTATGGACCAAGTCCAACAGACCTGTGGCAAGCCTGCTTTGTCCTACAAAGGGCTTCTTGGTCATTTTCCCTCTTAGACAGGACTCACAAGTTGGTAGATCGCTCAAGTCCCCAACCTCTAGGTTCTTTGAGTCTACTAACCTTTTCATCCTATCTTGGGATATGTGACCTAGCCTAGCGTGCCACAAACGTTCGTTCCCGTTATTATCTAATTTTCGTTTGTGTTGTGCATTGAGGACGAAATTCGTTTGTTGCAAGATATAGAGTCCGTTATGTAATGTACCAAGTAGATGAGCAATTCCACACCTCATCAAATAAAAGCAATTTTTATTGATTCTAAACTCATAACCACTATTGTCCAACAATGGAATGGAAATGATGTTTTTAATCATACTGGGTACAAAATAAACTTGCTCTAAATCTATGCTAATACTATCACTAATCACTAGAGTGGCGGATCCTACTGCTTCTGCCGAGATGGCCTTGCCATTCCCAAGCTTCAGGATCATGTCCCCGCTACCCAGTTTTCTACTTCTTTTCAACACCTGCAAGTTATTGCAAATGTGAGCTCCACAGCCGGTATCTAATACCCAAGAGGCAGAACTAGTGACCATATTAACCTCAATCACATATATACCTTGGCTTGAGAAGAGTTTGGGGCACTCTCTCTTCCAATGCCCTTTCTCATGGCAGTTGATACATATGTCATATGCCTTTGACTGTTGCTTGGAGACAACCTTTCCCTTTCCTTTGCCTTTCCCCTTTTTGGCAATGGGAACACTCTTAGTGTTCATAGCTGCTTTGACGGCCTTTCCCTTCCCTTTCTTCTTCTTCAACGTCCGGCACCCTTGCCTTTCGTATTAGAAGTCAAAGCACCTCCAAACAACACCGAAGGCGTGGACTTCTTAGTCGTTGCCTCGTATTGCACCAACATATTGATCAACTCGTGAATGCCCTTCTCAAGTGCGTTCATGTTGTAGTTGACGATAAATTGGTCAAAGGAGGGTGGGAGTGACTGAAGGATCACATCTATGTACGTTTAATTATCGAGACCTGCCTTTAGGTCCTCGAGCTTTTCCACCAGGGTAAGCATTTTAACCCCGTGCTCTTGTACAGAGGATCCTTCTGTCATTTTAGTTCCAAAGAACGCCTTGGTCGCGACATACCTAGTATGCCGGTCCGGGACTGCATAACAATCCTTAAGGCGAGCCATAATGGAAGGGACATCGTCTAGCCTTTCATATTGCTTCTGAATCTCATTGGTCATCGAAGCAAGTATGATGCTACGGACCTTCTGGTTATCCTTATGCCAAGTCTCGAACGTCTCACGTTCTTCTGGCGTGGATCCTTCCGGTAAGGTCCTAGGGAGAGGCTCGTCCATGACGTAGCCTTGGTTCTTGTAATCTAGGACTATCCTGAGATTGCGCAACAAGTTGTTGTAGTTTGTTCCATTGAATTTGTTTGTCTCAAGAATGGTGGAAAGTGGGTTCTTAGACATTTTAAAATCTACATTTTTAAAAAAACAGCGCACGATCAGCAGAAAATAAAAGACGGTGGTTTGATAAAATAATTAAATGCATGGACTTTAGTCATTTAATCCTCCCACTATTTATACGAAAACACGGTACTCTCAAACGTGGTTTTCGGGAAAACCTTTCCAAGTGGGCTTGGGATCCACAGCGATTTTTCCCATACCCCGCTTTTACGATTCGCAAGATTATTGCCTCACCCTTTCACATGATCCCGAGGACTCCAAGCGAATCATGTTAATTGGGCGTTAGACCCAACCCAATCGACCGAGCCACGGACCCACTGGTACCCCCACGACTCGTGAGACAGGTAGCAGCAGCCCGCTTTTCGTTCATGACATAATGCAGCTTCCTTTAAGTACAATAACGTGCCACGACTCGTGAGACCACGCTATTGACCTAAAGCAGCTTCCTCACTATGCCATGGATTGGAAGGCATGGACAAACTCCTAGAGTTCATGTCCACTTTATCTAGGGTCTAATATTTTGACATTGGTCCAACCAATGTGAGAGTAAGTAATGACCGAGATCTCAAATAAATAAATATCTACACATACATCCATAATGCGTAAATAAACCATCCACAGCAGTTATACGATAAATAAATAACCCATTCATTCATCATCACAACCACATGCAAAATTAAAGCCTAGCACGCCCCTGTTGGATGATCACGAGCCCGAATCCTATGCGATCCACTGAGCCCGCAGTGGATCTATGGTCAATCTAGGGTTGGTCCTATACTATTACATCAATAGTAACCAAATCATCATGCTGATGGGCCTTGGTCTCTTTTTCTCTTTCTTCACTTCATGGAAAACTCCAAGGGGGCCTCCCGTCTGGGCTCTCCATGTGGTCCTTCCTTCTTCTCCACCAATTACAAAAAATAGAAACCTCACTCCTAGTCTACTCTCATTACATATTAAAAAATAGAAACCCCAGCGAAAACCCGGGGGGAGTACATAAGGAGGGAGGTAGAATGCCTTATTATTCCAAGGCAACTAGAAAGAGAGAAGGAGAAAGTAGTAAAAGAGGCACACAGGCCCAACAGAAAATAAACCATACATCCGGTCTAGGGCTCGCGATCATCCTTTTCCATCCAACACACATAATCACATGATCCAATCATATAATTACAAAATACCAACAACATATGATTTCCAATCATAAATATTCAAAATAATAAATGAATATACGCACAACGTGTGAAAAAATAAAACACAAATATTGGTAATAATATTTTTTTTTTCTCGTTTTAGGAAAACCTTTCCTCATTATTTTAAGTAAAATAACCCTGGGATTCCAAATCCAATTTATTTTACTCCTAAAATAATGTCTTTTTAGAAAATAGGCATGATTGAACCAAAAAACGATTTTTTCAGAATTAATTCAAAATTAAAACTGAAAATAATTAAAAAATTAAAAGGAAAATACTGCTAGGGTTTTGAAACCCTAGCAGCAGCAGCTGCCGCGGCCGCCGCCGGCGGCTGCCTGCCGGCACGCGCGCAGGCAGTGCCTGGCCGGGCGCGCGTGCGCAGGCCCCTTGCCTGCGTGCGCGCGCGCCTAGTCGGCAGCGCGCTGCGCGGCCTGGCATGCCGGCAGGCCGCCGCGCGCGGAGGCTCCCTTGCCTTGCGCGCGCGCTGGCCTGCTGGCTGCCGGCAGTGCCGTGCGTAGTGCGCGCGCAGACGCGCACTGGGCACGCCTGCCGGGCGCGCGCGCGCAGAATCCTCTGTCTGCGTGCGCGCGCGCCTGGCGGCGCTGCCCAGAGCCCTGCGCGCGCGCACAGATACCCTTGTCTGCGTGCGCGCGCGCCTGGAGGCGCTGCCCTACGCACAGCCTTCCTGGCTGCGCGCTGCCTCCGCGCGACCGCCTGGGCGGGCGCGCGCAGGCCTCCCTTGCCTGCGCGCGTCTGCCCTGCCGGCTGCGCGCGGCCAGCCCTCCCGGCTGACCGGCTGCGTTGTTTCTCGTTTTCCGTTCAATTTTCCACCTCGTTTCCCAAGAAAAACAGAAAAATACCAACATTCAGAAATTCATACGAATTAAAAGCAATAAAATCGACATGCTTAAAATCAAGAACAATCAAGATTTAATATAAAACATGCCAATATCACGTTTTATGCTTATAACACACATAAACCCTAGGCCTATACACCGAACCGGGCTCTGATACCACTGAAAGAAATCGGTGGATCGTCCCGGGAATTGCGCGAATGCGGAAGCGCGATAAATATAAATTTACAAAAATAAAAGGCATGCTTTTAATTGAAAAGAACACGCTCAAGGGGTGTACCCTTGAGGTTCCCGGGCGTTCGGTGTATCTCATGATCATAAAACAAATAAAGAAATCATGGAGGCCATAGAGTTGAAAATTAAAGAGGGACGAAAATCTTAAAACGAGACCTACCCGTTGTCGTTTTCGTCTTCAACGGCTACTCGCGTTGTTCCCCGTTTTGCACCAAGACCTCGTTCTTGAGATCCTCTAAATCGTGACACACGATCCACCCACGTATTCTTGCACGTCGTGCTAGCAACGAACAAGTATTATTTTTGGAGTGGACGAATCAATAACACGTTATCAATTAACGGTATTGGTTCGTCTAAGTTCTTGATGTTCCAAGAACAAAAAGAACTAAGGAAAAATACTTTCTTGTTGGAGAAAGAGAGAGGGGCGGACGAGAGGTAGGAGGAAGGGGAGAGTGTGTGTTGTGTGTGTTTTCAAGAATCATCATCCCACAAATGTTGGAAGCTAGAGGTTTCTATAGAGGAAGAGTTTAATCCTCTTTAAACCCAAACTCTAAGTAACCTAATTTGACTAGGATTTTAACCTAGTCAAAGTCCTAGTCAAGCTAGTGTTTGACCTAGTCAAACGAATCCTAGCCTTCCATCTCCCCTTTCCATCTCAACCGTTGATTTTAATTTAATGGAATATGTAAATCCTATTAAATATTCCAAAAGGCTAAAAGAATAATATAATATAATAAATAAATATTATTATTTATTCTAAGCCCATTAAATCAACCCTTTTAATAAATCCTATTTATTAATTTAATTCCCTTTATCAAATAGAAGGAATTAATTTCTCCAAGAAAATATAGGACCCAATTAAATCTAATTTAATCATTCCTTTACTCCAATATTTAATTCCAAATTAAATACTAAGTGTGTGTGGATAGTGTGTGACTCTTTAGGTTCACCATTCAGCTAGACTTGGTCGGATTCCTAGAATCCGTCCGTTACCATGGGTGGCCATCTAGCAACGGTCCATGGCACTAGAGACTATGTCAAATATTCGGGGATGAACATTTAGGCTCTAACAGTACACTTGTCCTTCTGTCTTCGGTCTTATCACTTAGAGTCTAGGGCACGGAAAAAGCAGGTACCCATTTTGGACCTAAGTGTCGGTCTGTCCTTACTAAACGCCGCAAGGGAAACCTTTCCCTTCTGTTCAGTCACTGTGGCCACAGATTTCAGGGACAAGACACAGGGCATACATGAGACTCAACTGTCAATACCTTTTGACAGGAGACAGATTCTTTCTTGGAAACTACTGTCACTTTGTGCACCCGAGCTGCACTAGACATGGCTTATGACTACTCAAGAGTATTTTGACAATCTCTCACCATATCTAAGATACAGACCTGACGCACAGGTAAACTCAGCAGTTCCTCAAGTCAAAGGACTTGGCCTGTACCGTTGGAACCGGGAATACACGTCATACCTTGCTGACCATACTCAAGGTCCTCCGTAAGACGGTCCCGCGAGTCACCTCAGTCATCTGCTTCCTGGCATGCTGACCCACTAACTCTGCTTAGACGACCTTCGTTACCCGTCGATGAAACACGACAGCAGATGCTTAGTGCAAGTCTCAAACGGAATCCCGGTACCCATTTCCGGGATTCCTTGACTTGGAGATTTTCGGACTGATTCGGTGAGACTGATTTCATGGACCTACCTCCAAGCGTAGTCCCAGTCCCCGAAATCGTTACTCAGTCCGTGGGCTTTGTTTGCATAGTGAACAGAAATGTAAATGTAGATATAAGTGAACGTAAACAAAGTATTGCCATATGAATTTTCACTTCTTTATTCATAAATGTTTTATCAAATACCAAAGAATTGTCTAGACATAGGTTACATATTCCTGCCAAAATTGGCTTACATGGTCACCTATTCTAACAGTCACTTCTCCATCAGCACCAATTCTGCATTGATAGATCCACTTGGGAGGGTCCACCAACGTCCAAACTTGGTTCAAGCTCATGGAGTCCATTTCCAATCTCATAGCCCCAACCACTTTTCTGAATCAATATCCGACATCACTCTTTGTATGCCTTTGGATCATTATCCAACTCACGGGTCACGCCTAAGATGCTGTACCTCTCAGGAGGATGTCACCCTCTTACTAACCTATGGGGAACTGGAATATCATCAGTGGAAATATCGGGTGTTGACGTTGCTGCCGCTGATGGTTGAGGTGTCTCACGTGATTCCTCAAGTGGCTGCTCAACGCGCTGGGTACCTAACGGAAAACCTTTTTCCGATGAGACTGCAATTCTAGCCATTGACAAGTGAGGTACCTCACTTGATTCCTCAAGGAGCAGCTCATCGCGCTGGGTACCCGATGGAAAACCCTTTTCCCAGAAGACTGCATTGCTCAAAGCAGAAACCTTTTGTTTAGAGGGATCATAGAAATAATACCCAGCAGTTTCTTTTGGGTAACCAATAAACCTGCAAAAGGTAGATCTCGATTCTAGCTTGTCTCCCACTAGCCTCTTGATGTATGCAGGCTACCCCACACTCTCAAGTACTTGCAGGATGAAGGTTTGTCAGGCCATATCTCATATGGTGTTTGGGTTACAGCTTTAGACGGTGCTATATTTAACAACTTAGCTACTGTCATAAGTGCATATCTCCAGAAGGACAAGGGCAGCTCGGTAAAGCTCATCATGGATCAGACCATATCCAATAGAGTCCGATTCCTCCGTTCAGAGATGTCATTTCCATTGAGAGATAATACTCTTGTCTTTAATACTCGCCCCCTCGGCCTGAACGAAGGGCTTTAATTTCGCGCCAGTTTGGTTCTCAACTTCAAATCGGAACTCCTTAAACCTCTCAAAAAGCTTCAGACTTATACCTCATTAGGTAACATAACCATACCGTGAATGATCATCGTTAAAAGTATGAACTTAGAGAACCCTCTTCTAGCCTGAGCATTAAGCGGCCCACAAACGTTTACATGGATCAAATCCAACAAACGGGTAGCAAGCGTGCTTTGTCCAAAAAAGGGCTTCTTGGTCATTTTTCCTTTCAGACTGGACTCGAAAGCCGGTTGGTTATCCAAATTGCTTATTTCCAGACTTTTTGAATCTACCAACTTCCGAATCCTATCTCGAGAGATGTGACCTAGCCACGTATGTCATATTTGTGCGTTTTCAGAATTATCTAATTTTCGTTTGTTTTGAGCAGTCATGATCCAATCAGACTTTTGCAGAATGTAATGGCCATTGTACAATTTGCCTAGCAGATGAGAAGATCCATCTTTTATCAAATAAAAACAATTATTATTGATCAAAAACTCATAACCAAATTTGTCCAACCGAGGAATGGAAATAATGTTTTTCATCATGCTAGGCACAAAGTAACAATCTTTCGATTCTAGCCTAACACGATCACTAACAGCTAAGTTAACGGTTCCAATAGCTTCAGCAGCGACAACCTTGCCATCACCAAGCCTTAGGACCACCTTGTCCTTACTTAGCTTTCTGCTTCTTTGCAGCACCTGCAAATCATTGCAGATGTAAGCACCACAACCGGTATCCAATACTCAAGAAGCAGAGTTAGTGATCATATTAATCTCAACAACAAACACACCTTGTTCAGAGAGGAACTTTGGGCAATCCCTCTTCCAATGCCCTTCTCACGACAGTAGGCGCCGATTTCATTTTCCCTCGACTGCGGCTGCAAACCAATCTTCCTCTTCCTCTTGCCCTTCCCCACTGTGGCAACGGGGGCACTTAGAGCGCTAGCAGCGGCTGCAACGTACTTCCCCTTACCCTTCTTCCTCTTTCAGAGTCTGGTACCCTTGCCTTTTGCCTTAGAGGTTGAAGCCCCCTTATCAATATTGCCGGCGCAGATTTCTTAGTCATTGCCTCGTATTGGACCAGCATGTTTATCAACTCATGAATGCCCTTGTCAAGCGCCTTCATGTTGTAGTTAATGATAAATGGGTCATAGGACGGTGGAAGTGACTGTAGGATCACATCAATGTACGTCTTATTGTCAAGCCCTGCCTTGAGGTCCTCGAGCTTTTACACAAGGGTAAGCATCTTGACGCCATGCTCGTGTACAGAAGATCCTTCAGCCATCTTGGATCACATCAATTTACGTCTCGCTGTCGAGCCCTGCTTGAGGTCCTCGAGCTTTTACACAAGGGTAAGCATCTTGATGCCATGCTCGTGTACAGAAGATCCTTAAGCCATCTTGGTTCCAGAAAATGCCTTCGTCACGTCATACCTAGTATGTCGATCCGGGACTGCATAACAATCCATCAAGCGAAGCATAATAGAGGAAATGTCTTCCAGCCTCTCCTACTGCTTCTGGACCTCATTGGTCATAGATGCTACAGACTTTCCGATTGTCCTTCTTCCACTTATCCAACGCCTCATGCTCTTTGGTCGAGGACCCATCCGACATATTCTGAGGAAGCGGCTTGTCCAAGACATAGCCCTGGTTTTTAAAATCGAGGAGTATCCTTAGATTTCGCAACCAGACGTTATAGTTCTTTCCATCAAATTTCTTTGTTTCAAGTATATAGGTTAATGGATACTTACACATGTTTAAATCTAAAACAATACTAGAAAATCAACAGACGATTATAATATCCAACATAAGTTAAGGACTTGGACTTTAGTTATCAACCCTCCCACTATTTCTACAAGAACGCGTCACTCTCTAAGCGTCGTTTTCGAGAAACCCAGATTCCTTGTGGGCTTGAGGTCCACAAGCGAAACTCTCAATACGCTGCTTTTACGATTCATATGGAAAATAACGTTGTCGGAGGTATACCATACCATTCTCGTCCAACGAGATCCCTAAGATATTTGGCCTCACCTCTTCACGTAATCCAGAGGAATCCAAGCAAATTACATTACTTGGAGTTAGACCCAACACATCAACTAAATCATAGCACTATTTGTTACCCCCCACGACTCGTGCGACAGGAACCTAGAAGTGTATTCACTTCGTTCACAATATCAGTGTAGTTTAATTCAATACCATACTGTCCCTCTACTCGTGAGACCACTTATGAGTGGAATCAGCTTCCTCACTTTTATCATGGATGAAAGGCATGAGCATTTAACAAACCCCTGACGAGTAAACGTATTTTTATTGGATCCATTCCCTTACCTATATGCGGATAAATTACTTGCTGTAACCATTGTTGCTGTTGCAACATTTGTAAGTGTTGGAGGCAGTATAAGCTATTTGTGCATCAACGTTAAAAATCTTATTAAAATTTTAAACCTAATTCAGTTACTTTCTCTTTAAACAACCCACTGGTAAATGTGTTTTTATGGTACCCATTGTTTTTATTAAATAAAAAACTATTGACATAATGAATAGTTAGATGAAAAAATAATTGTTGATTGCTATAAAGTTACAAATTAATGTAGATTTTACGAAAATGTGATTTTGTTTAAAAAAAATAATTTCAAATAGTTAAAACCCAATCTTCCTATTTCCTTTAGTGTAATATATATTTCAGTAGGATTTTTTAACCTTATCCATCAATTAGCTTAGACTACCTCCAAAACGTTTGAAACAAAACAAAGGTACAGAAATACACTCTAAACCTCTCACGGGTAAACGTGTTTTTATCGGACCCATTACCTTACCCTACATGCGGATTAATTACTTGCTGCAACCATTGTTGTTGTTGCAACATTTGCAAAGGGTTGGTGGCAGTCTAAGCTATTTGAGCGTCAATGTTAAAAATCTTATTAAAATTCTAAACCTAATTGAGTTACTTTCTCTTTAAACAACCGACGGGTAAATGTGTTTTTATTAAATAAAAAACTATGGACATAATGGATAGTTAAATGAAAAAAGAGGGTTCTTCATGTGGTATGTGTAAACTCTTTCTAAAGACACTAGTTTCTTAGAGTGACAAAAGCCATTTACTCCTTTACTTGTCTCGAAACTAGCCTATTGTTGTGAAGTAACAGTAATACTGAAAAGGAAGCAGGCACCTAATGAAATTATGAGGCTTAGAATGTTTTTTCTATTAGAAAAGCCTGAGCACGAATCTAATCGTAGTACTTTTTTCAAAACCAAACTATTTTTTTTTTCAAAAAGAAGAGTAAAAAATTAGTCGAGGAAGAGCATGTAGAAATTCTGCATGGATAAACCGGTACCTTCATGTGCTATGTGTAAACTCTCTCTGAATATACCGATTACTTTGAGTGATAAAAGCCATTTACTCCTTTACTTGTCTCAACATAATGGATAGTGAAATGAATAGTTAAATGACTATGAACATAATGGATAGTTAAATGAAAAAATAATTGTTGATTATTTTTCAGAAGGATGTGTATAAAAACAATAGTCAAGGAAGAGCATGTAGATATTCTAGAAGGATAAACAGGGTTTCTTAGAGTGACAAAAGCCATTTAGTCCTTACTTGTCTCTACACTAACCTACTGTTGAGAAGTAACAACAATATTAAAAAGGAAGCAAACATCTAATGAAATTATGAGGCTTAGAAAGTTTTCTTTATTAGAAAAAAATAAACATGGATCTAATGTTAGTACTTTTTCGAAACCAAACTATTTTTTTTCAGAAGGAAGATTATAAAAAAATAGTCAAGGAAGTGCGTGTAGAAATTCTACATGGATAAACCGGTTTCTTTATGTGGCATGTGTAAACTCCTTCTTACGATACAGGTCTCTTTGAGTGATAAAAGTCATTTACTCCTTTACTAGTCTCGAAACTAACCTATTGTTGTAAAGTAACAGTAATATTGAAAAGGAAGCAGGCATCTAATGAAATTATGAGGCTTAGAATATTTTTTTTATTAGAAAAAAATAAACATGAATCTAATCTTAGTACTTTTTTTCGAAACCAAACTACTTTTTTTCAGAAGGAAGAGTATAGTCAAGGAAGTGCATAGAGAAATTCTATGTGGATAAACCGGTTTCTTTATGTGGCATGTGTAATCTCCTTCGGAAGATTACGGTTTTCTTTGAGTGACAAAAGTAATTTACTCCTGTACTTGTCTTGAAACTAACGTATTGCAATAATATTGAAAAGAAAGCAGTCATCTAATGAAATTATGAGGCTTAGAATGTTTTCTTTATTAGGAAAAAATAAACACGAATCTAACCTTGTACTTTTTTCATAACCAAACTATTTTTTTCGAAGGAAGAGTATAAAAAAATAGTCAAGAAAGTTCATGTAGAAACTCTACATGGATAAACCGGTTTCTTCATGTGGAATGTGTAAACTCCTTCCAAATGAGTGAAAAAAAGCTGAAAGAATATGTGGGTCGTCCCGAGAAAATTGCACGAATGCGGAAGCGCGGTATAGAATAAAATAGCGGAATTTAAAACATGCTTTTAAATTAAAGAACACGTTTCAAGGGGTGTGCCCTTGAAATGTCCCGGGTGTTTGGTGTATCACATTAATAAACAACATACAATAATCATGGAGGCCATAGGGTTGAAAATTAAAAGGGACGAAAATCATAAAACGAGACCTACCCGTTGTCGTTTTCGTCTTCAACGGCTACACGCGTTGTTCCCCGTTTTGCACCAAGATCTCGTTCTTGAGACCCTCCAAATCGTGACACACGATCCACCCACGTACCTTGCACGTCGTGCTAGCAACGAACAAGTATGTAATTTTATTGGAGTGGATGAATCAACAACATGTTATGAATTAACGGTATTGATTCATCAATGTTCTAATGTTCCAAGAACAAAGAACAAGAAAAACGACTTTCTTGCTAAGAGAGAGAGGGGGCGGACGAGAGGGGAGAGGGAGAGAGACGAGTTGGTGTGTGTGTGTGTGTGTTGGAATTTCATCATCCTTCAAAAGGTGCAAGGCTAGGGGTTTATATAGAGGAGGAGTTTAATTCTCTTTAAACTCCAACTCTTTAGAAGCTTAATTTGACTAGGATTTTGACCTAGTCAAAGTCCTAGTCAAAGTAGAATTTGACCTTGTCAAATTCAATCCTAGCCTTTCATCTCTCCCATTAAATCTCAACCATTAATTGAATTTAATGGAATATTTAAATCCTATTAAATATTTCAAAAGGCCAAATAAATATAATAAATAAATATTAATATTTTATTCTAGGCCCATTAAATTAATTCCCTTAATAAATCCAATTTATTAATTTTAATTCCCTTTATCAAATAGAAGGAATTAATTCTCCAAGAAAATATAGGACCCGATTAAATCCAATTTAATCATTCCTTTACTCCAACATTTAATTCCAAATTAAATACTAAGTGTGTGTGGATAGTGTGTGACAATTTAGGTTCACCTTTCAGCTAGACTTGGTCGGATTCCTAGAATCCGTCCGTTACCATGGTGGCCATCTAGCAACGGTCCATGGCGCTGGAGACTAGGTGAAATATTCGGGGATAAACATTTAGGCTCTAACAGTACACTTGTCCTTCTGTCTTCGGTCTCATCACTTAGGGTCTAGGGCACGGAAAATGCAGGTACCCATTTTGGACCTAAGTGTCGGTCTGTCCTTACTAAACGCCGCAAGGGAAACCTTCCCTTCTGTTCAGTTACTGTGGCCACAGATTTTTGGGACAAGACATAGAGCATACATGAGACTCAACTGTCAATGCCTTTTGACAGGAGATAGATCCATTCTTGGAAACTACTGTCACTCTGTACACCAGAGCTGCACTAGACATGGCTTATGACTACTCAAGAGTATTTTGGCAATCTCTCACCATATCTAAGATACAGACCTGATGTACAGGTAAACTCAGCAGTTCCTCAAGTAAAGGACTTGACTTGTACCGTTGGAACCGGGAATACACGTCATACCTGTTGGAATAGGTGACCAGAAAGCCAATAGGTTTGGCAATTTGTAACCTATCCGACAACTTGATGTGAATGTAATATTATTATGTGATGAATAAGATGAGTATTCATCACCAATGGTACCTTCTTTGTTGCGCTCATCTTATATTTGTTAAAACGGTGTTTAATTTATATCGCAACAAAGCCCACACACCATGGATAACAACTCGTGCAGTTGGGCCACGCATTGGATGGTGGTCGTGAAACCAACTGATTAAGAGTTAGGTCTGAAACGTTCCAAGTCGAGGACTTCGAGACAGGGCATCGAGAGTCCTATTGAGACTTGCGTCAAGAGTCGTGTTCATTGGATGAGTGTCGTGTTTCATCGACGACAGGCGTGGGACGCCTACATGATCTTGATGGGTTGGTCGACTGGGGTCGAGACGACTGGACTGACTCGCGGGAATCATCATATGGAAGCCTTGGAGGCTTGGTCGGTATGATTGATTTTCCCCGGTTCCGATAGTACGGGAGTAATCCTCATACTTGAGGGATCATGGCAGTCGCGTGCACAGGACGGCTGTATCTTGGATCTGGCGAGAGGTAATCATTCTGTAAGATGATTATCATAAGCCTTGTCCAGTGCAGTCAGAATGTGTAGCGAGGACGGTGGATTCCATGAAGAGGATCCGTCCCCTGTCAGTATGTGACAGAGGTATCTCCTATGCACTCGGAGACACATTCATGCTGATTGAAGCTGTGGCCACAGTGGTTGGTCGAACAGGGAATGGTTTCCTGTGTCGACGCAATGAAGCATACGTGGTCTCGAGTATTAAGCATAGATGCCTAGTGAAGGATGGGAACCGACGCCCAATTCCATACCCTAGACTAAGGCCGGGAGATGGTAGACAGAAGGATCGTACCCGTATGGAATCGGCGCCTAAATGTTCACGCCAATTCACCTAGTCTCTAGTGCCATGGACCGTTGCTAGACGGCCACCCATGGTAACGGGCCCAAGTCTAGCTGAGGGTGAACCTAAAGGATCACACACAAATCACCGCGGAGGTTGAGAGATCGACTTGGAGTCAATCTCGAAGGATAAAATAAGTAATTGGATTACTTAAGGGAAAGTCCGTTGGATGGATGGGCCGATATTGTATCGGGCTTTCATTTGATAGTAAATTAAATTTTTCGATTAAATATGGAAAGTTGAGATGTTGAGACGTTGGATCTTTTTAATTGGATTAAAAGATCAAAGGGAATAATTTAAGTGGACATTAAATTGAATTTAATATTGGGTTCGTCGTAATTGGATTACGATAAAACCCGGTCCGTTAAATTATACCCGAGAGGAGAAATAATTCTTAATTTGGAATGAGAAGAAGTTGGACTTCTTTCCTTAATTAAACATGGCCGACACGCTCCCTTGGAGGAAGCAAAATCAGCCATGTTTCATGCTAGGTGGTATGTTGACTTGTCTCTTTTGGAAAGAGACAAATCAACTCCAATCAAGCTCTTCCCTTTTGGTATGATTTGATCATACCATAAATTTTGGTAGGCTTGATTGAAGAATTGATGGTAATTGATTGGAATGAATCTAGACATCCTTGGATGAACCTAGACACATTCCAATAATCACATTAATTATGTATATATATTAGAATATACAACACCAAGCATAAGTGATTCATTATTCATCTTTTTCTAGGAAAAAGAGAAGACAAAAATCCTCTCCTCTCTCTCAATTTTCGTGCTCTCTCCCTCTCTTACACTTGTGTTCTTCACTTGATTTTGAATCAAGAATATGATGATTCAATTGTTTGGATTTAATGGACTTTTGGCACGCTTAATTTTGTTAGATTGGATCTAAAATTGCATGCTTATTTTCAGAATAATATTAATATTATTGTGCTAAAACAGTTTTGAAAAATAAAAAATAAAAAAAAAATTCGGATCGGTCGGCAGCGGCTGCACGCAGGCGGGCGCCTGCGCGCGCGCCATGCGCGTGGATGCTGCGCACAGGCACACGCGCAGGGGCGCGCGCGCGCGCTGTTCGCAGCCGGCCGCTGCCAGCGCGCAACACAGAGCGCGCACGGGCAGGGCGCGCAGGCTTGTTGCCTGCTCGCGCGCGCTGCCCTGTGCGCACGGGCGGCCGGCCAGCACAACGGCTGGGCCGTTTTGTGCCGTTTTGTGCCGTTTTTCGACTTTTTCCGGAAAATTCGATTTTCTGTATTTTCTGCACAATATTCTGAAAATTTATTAATTTTGCATTTTTGATTTTGGAATAATTGAAGTATTCCTTGGATTAAATTTGCTTAATTAATTTGTGATTAAAACATGCATTGGATGCATTGTTTAAAATGTCCATTAAATTTGAAATTTGAATTTTGCGTATTATTTGTATGTTTATACTTTTGTGATGTTGGACATCACTTGGGTATTTGGAATATCCATTGGAATTTATTGGATGATCACAAGAGCCCTAGACCTTATGTATGGATGAATATATGATCATTTATTTTCTGTTGGGTGGGGCCTGCGTGCCTCTTGTTTTTGGGACTATCATCTCCCGTATTATCAGCCTCATGATGTTGAGGCTTGTTTTCTTTATTACCAATGTATTACTTTCAGTTGTAATGAGAGTAGATAGGATTGATGAGGTTTTACTTTTAACAAGCAATTGGAGTCGGACACCCCAAGGAGGAGCATCAAGGCGTGAAACAAGAAGCACTTCAAGGCCTATTGGAATGACAATGGGTTTATTATTATTGTAATAATTTAGGACCATCCTAGACAGACCATAGACTCACTGCGGGCTCAGTGGGTCGCATAGGTTGGGCTTGTGATCATCCCAACAGGGGTATGCTATGTTTTCTGTATGCGGCGTATTTATTTATCGCTTTAAATATTGGATATTTATGCATGCTAAAACACAATAATGTGATGAGGTCTCGGTCATACACAAACTCTCATTTGGTTGGACCAAATTAAATATTAGGCCCAGAACGGACTTGGATCAAAATGGTATTTTGGTCTGTCCGAGCCTTCCATCCACAGCAATGTGGTGAGGAAGCTACCACTACCCAAGTGTGGTCTCACAAGTCGTGGCACACTTGGAATAGGGGAAAGCTGCATTATTGTTGTGAACAAAAAGACTCCGCTCGCTGTTTCCCTGTCTCACGAGTCGTGGGGGGCGACAGTTTGAGGTATGATTTGGTTGATGGGTCGGGCCTAACACTGAGTAACATGGTTCGCTTGGAGTCCTCGGAACCATGCGAATAGGTGAGGCAAAAATATCTTGGGAATTTCATTGGATGAGAATGATATTGGATATCTCCCACGAGGTCTTCTTCATGTGAATCGTAAAAGCGGGGCATGGAGATTGCGCTTGTGGATGATCACAAGGCAAAAATATCCTTTGATCAACATGGGATGATCACAAGAGCCCTAGACCTTATATATGGATGAATGTATGATCATTTATTTTCTGTTGGGTGGGGCCTGCGTGCCTCTTGTTTTTGGGACTATCATCTCCCGTATTATCAGCCTCATGATGTTGAGGCTTGTTTTCTTTATTACCAATGTATTACTTTCAGTTGTAATGAGAGTAGATAGGATTGGTGAGGTTTTACTTTTAACAAGCAATTGGAGTCGGAGACCCCAAGGAGGAGCATCAAGGCGTGAAACAAGAAGCACTTCAAGGCCTATTGGAATGAAAATGGGTTTATTATTATTGTAATAATTTAGGACCATCCTAGACAGACCATAAACTCACTGCGGGCTCAGTGGGTCGCATAGGTTGGGCTTGTGATCATCCCAACAGGGGTATGCTATGTTTTCTGTATGCGGCGTATTTATTTATCGCTTTATATATTGGATATTTATGCATGCTAAAACACAATAATGTGATGAGGTCTCGGTCATACACAAACTCTCATTTGGTTGGACCAAATTAAATATTAGGCCCAGAACGGACTTGGATCAAAATGGTATTTTGGTCTGTCCGAGCCTTCCATCCACAGCAATGTGGTGATGAAGCTACCACTACCCAAGTGTGGTCTCACGAGTCGTGGCACACTTGGAATAGGGCAAAGCTGCATTATTGTTGTGAACAAAAAGACTCCGCTCGATGTTTCCCTGTCTCACGAGTCGTGGGGGGCGACAGTTTGAGGTATGATTTGGTTGATGGGTCGGGCCTAACACTGAGTAACATGGTTCGCTTGGAGTCCTCGGAACCATGCGAATAGGTGAGGCAAAAATATCTTGGGAATTTCATTGGATGAGAATGATATTGGATATCTCCCACGAGGTCTTCTTCATGTGAATCATAAAAACGGGGCATGGAGATTGCGCTTGTGGATGACCACAAGGCAAAAATATCCTTTGATCAACATGGGATGATCACAAGAGCCCTAGACCTTATGTATGGATGAATGTATGATCATTTATTTTCTGTTGGGTGGGGCCTGCGTGCCTCTTGTTTTGGGACTATCATCTCCCGTATTATTAGCCTCATGATGTTGAGGTTTGTTTTCTTTATTACCAATGTATTACTTTCAGTTGTAATGAGAGTAGATAGGATTGGTGAGGTTTTACTTTTAACAAGCAATTGGAGTCGGAGACCCCAAGGAGGAGCATCAAGGCGTGAAACAAGAAGCACTTCAAGGCCTATTGGATTGACAATGGGTTTATTATTATTATAATAATTTAGGACCATCCTAGACAGACCATAGACTCACTGCGGGCTCAGTGGGTCGCATAGGTTGGGCTTGTGATCATCCCAACAGGGGTATGCTATGTTTTCTTTATGCGGCGTATTTATTTATCGCTTTAAATATTGGATATTTATGCATGCTAAAACACAATAATGTGATGAGGTCTCGGTCATACACAAACTCTCATTTGGTTGGACCAAATTAAATATTAGGCCCAGAACGGACTTGGATCAAAATGGTATTTTGGTCTGTCCGAGCCTTCCATCCACAGCAATGTGGTGAGGAAGCTACCACTACCCAAGTGTGGTCTCACGAGTCGTGGCACACTTGGAATAGGGGAAAGCTGCATTATTGTTGTGAACAAAAAGACTCCGCTCGCTGTTTCCCTGTCTCACGAGTCGTGGGGGCGACAATTTGAGGTATGATTTGGTTGATGGGTCGGGCCTAACACTGAGTAACATGGTTCGCTTGGAGTCCTCGGAACCATGCGAATAGGTGAGATAAAAATATCTTGGGAATTTCATTGGATGAGAATGATATTGGATATCTCCCACGAGGTCTTTTTCATGTGAATCGTAAAAGCGGGGCATGGAGATTGCTCTTGTGGATCCCAAGCCCACTAGGAAATGGTTTCCCGAAACTCAGCTTGAGAGTGGCAGACTTTCGTATAAATAGTGGGAGGGTTAAAGACTAAAAGACGAAGTCTTCAACTTGAACAATAATATTACCATCATCTGCTAATTTCTGCTTTACATTTTCATTAATGTAGATATGTCTAAGAACCCGTTAGCCATGATTCTTGAGACTAACAAATTCAACGGAACGAACTACTCGGACTGGCTGAGAAACCTGAGGATTGTCCTTGGTTTCGAGAACCAAGGCTACGTCTTGGACGAGCCACCACCGAGCAACTTACCGGAGGGGTCCACGCCTGAAGAACGTTTGACGTTCGAGAAATGGCATGAGGACAACCGGAAAGTACGCAGTATCATATTTGCTTCGATGTCTAACGACATCCAGAAGCAGTATGAGAGGCTGGACAATGTCTCCGCCATAATGCTCCGCATGAACGAGGTTTATGCGATTCCGGATAGGCATATTAGATATGCCGCCACAAAAGCATTCTTTGGCACCAAGCTCGCTGAAGGAGCGTCTGTACAGAGTCATGGGGTCAAGATGCTCTCCCTAGTGGAGAAACGCGAGGACCTTAAAGCTGGGCTTAACAATGACACGTACATTGACGTGATCCTTTAGTCGCTTCCTCCATCCTATGACCCGTTTGTTGTAAACTACAACATGAACGGACTTGAGAAGTCTATTCATGAGTTGATCAACATATTGGTCCAATACGAGGCAACGACCCACAAGTCGGTGCCGGCGGTATTGATAGGAGAGGCTTCAACCTCCAAGGCGAATGGCAAGAGGGCCGGACGCTGGAAGAGGAAGAAGGGCAAAGGAAAGACGGTTGTGGCCCCTGCTCACGCTCCGGGCGCCCCTGTTGTTCCGGTTGGACCGAGCAAAGGGAAAGGGAAAGCCCGTGGTTCTCAGCGGTCCAAGGCAAATTATGTCTGCATGCATTGCCAAGGGAAAGGGCATTGGAAGAGGGAGTGCCCACAACTCCTCTCCAACCCAGGTGTGTTTGTGGTTGAAGTTAATATGATTACTAATTCTGCTTCATGGGTATTGGATACCGGGTGTGGTGCTCACATCTGCAATGATTTGCAGGCACTGCAAAGAAGCAGAAGGCTAACCAAGGATGAGATGATCCTGAGGCTAGGCGATGGCAAGGCCGTTGCTGCGGAGGCCGTAGGATCACTAGAGTTAGCCATTAGTAGTCATGTTAGGATTGTACTGAACGACTGTTTCTATGTACCAAGCATGATTAAAAACATTGTTTCCATCCCGGTCCTTGGTAAGGAGGGATATGAATTTACCATCAATAAAAACGGTTTTTTCATTATCAAAGATGATATTTCTCATTTGCTTGGTACATTGGTCAACGGTCTGTACATACTTCAACAGTCTAATTGGATTATGACTGCAGAACACAAACGAAAACGTGATGATCATAATAACGCACAGATATGGCATGCGAGGTTAGGTCATATCTCTAAAGATAGGATAAGAAGGTTGGTGGACTCAAAGAGTCTAGAAATAGACGATTTGGACAACCTACCGACCTGCGAATCCTGTCTAAAGGGAAAGATGACCAAGAAACCCTTTGTTGGACAAAGTACGCTAGCCAGTGGTCTGTTGGATTTGATCCTTACAGATGTCTGTGGTCCACTAAATACTCAGGCTAGAGGTGGGTACTCGTACTTCATAACCTTTATGAAAGAAATCCGGTGGATCGTCCCGGGAATTGCGCGAATGCGGAAGCGCGGTAAAAATAAATTTACAAAATAAAAGGCATGCTTTTAATTTAAAGAACACGCTCAAGGGGTGTGCCCTTGAGGTTCCCGGGCGTTCGGTGTATCTCATGATCATAAAACAATAAAAGAAATCATGGAGGCCATAGAGTTGAAAAATAAAGAGGGACGAAAATCTTAAACGAGACCTACCCGTTGTCGTTTTCGTCTTCAACTGCTACTCGCGTTGTTCCCCGTTTTGCACTAAGACCTCGTTCTTGAGATCCTCCAAATCGTGACACACGATCCACCCACGTATTCTTGTACGTCGTGCTAGCAACGAACAAGTATTATATTGGAGAGGATAGATCAACCACGTGTTATGAATTAACGGGATCGATCTTCCTTTGTTCAATTGTTCCAAGAACAAAAGAACAAGAAAATAATATTTTCTTGGTGAGAGAGAGAGAGGGGCGGACGAGAGAGGGGAGGAGAGAGTGTGTGTTTTGTGTGTGTTTTTCAAGAATCATCCATCTCACAAATGTTGGAAGCTAGAGGTTTATATAGAGGAAGAGTTTAATCCTCTTTAAACTCAAACTCTAAGTAACCTAATTTGACTAGGATTTTGACCTAGTCAAAGTCCTAGTCAAACTAGTGTTTGACCTAGTCAAACGAATCCTAGCCTTCCATCTCCCCTTTCCATCTCAACCGTTGATTTTAATTTAATGGAATATTTAAATCCTATTAAATATTCCAAAAGGCTAAAAGAATAAATATAATATAATAAATAAATATTATAATTTATTCTAAGCCCATTAAATCAACCCTTTTAATAAATCCTATTTATTAATTTAATTCCCTTTATCAAATAGAAGGAATTAATTTCTCCAAGAAAATATAGGACCCGATTAAATCTAATTTAATCATTCCTTTACTCCAATGTTTAATTCTAAATTAAATACTAAGTGTGTGTGGATAGTGTGTGACTCTTTAGGTTCACCATGCAGCTAGACTTGGTCGGATTCCTAGAATCCGTCCGTTACCATGGGTGGCCATCTAGCAACGGTCCATGGCACTAGAGACTAGGTGAAATATTCGGGGATGAACATTTAGGCTCTAACAGTACACTTGTCCTTCTGTCTTCGGTCTCATCACTTAGGGTCTAGGGCACGGAAAATGCAGGTACCCATTTTGGACCTAAGTGTCGGTCTGTCCTCACTAAACGCCGCAAGGGAAACCTTTTCCCTTCTGTTCAGTCACTGTGGTCACAGATTTCAGGGACAAGACACAGAGCATATATGAGACTCAACTGTCAACACCTTTTGACAGGAGACAGATCCTTTCTTGGAAACTACTGTCACTTTGTACACCCGAGCTGCACTAGACATGGCTTATGACTACTCAAGAGTATTTTGGCAATCTCTCACCATATCTAAGATACAGACCTGATGCACAGGTAAACTCAGCAGTTCCTCAAGTCAAAGGACTTGGCCTGTACCGTTGGAATCGGGAATACACGTCATACCTTGCTGACCATACTCAAGGTCCTCCGTAAGACGGGTCCTGCGAGTCACCTCAGTCAGCTGCTTCCTAGCATGCTGACCCACTAACACTGCTTAGACGACCTTCGTCACCCGTCGATGAAATACGACAGCAGATGCTTAGTGCAAGTCTCAAAGGGAATCCTGGTACCCATTTTTGGGATTCCTTGACTTGGAGATTTCCGAACTGATCGGTAGGACTGATTTCATGGACCTACCTCCAAGCGTAGTCCCAGTCCCCGAAATCGTTTCTCAGTCCGTGGGCTTTGTTTGTGTAGTGAACAGAAATGTAAATGCAGATAAGTGAACGTAAACAAAGTATTGCCATATGAATTTTTTCACTTCTTTATTCATAAATATTTTATCAAACACCAAAGAATTGTCTAGACATAGGTTACATATTCCTGCCAAAATTGGCTTACATGGTCACCTATTCTAACACTTTACCGATGATCACTCACGGTACGGTTATGTTTACCTGATGAGGTACAAGTCTGAAGCCTTTGGAAGGTTTAAGGAATACAGACTTGAAGTAGAGAACCAAACCGGTCGAAAGATCAAAGCCCTTCGGTCGGACCGAGGTGGAGAGTATTTGAGTGGTGAGTTTACTGATTATCTATAAGAGAATGGGATTCTCTCTCAGTGGACCCCTTCTGGAACACCGCAGCTTAATGGTGTGTCTGAAAGGAGGAATCGGACCTTGTTGGACATGGTCCGATCCATGATGAGTTTTACCGAACTACCCCTTTCCTTCTGGGGATACGCTCTTGAGACGGCGGCCAAAGTTTTGAACTTGGCGCCATCTAAAAGGGTATCCCAGACGCCATATGAGATTTGGCATGGCAAGCCTGCCCCCTACAAATACTTGAAAGTGTGGGGTTGCCCCGCATATGTCAAGAGATTAGTGGGAGATAAACTGGACTCGAGCTCTAGTTTATGCAGGTTCATCGGCTATCCGAAAGAAACTGCGGGGTATTATTTCTATGATCCCTCCGAGCAAAAGGTTTTTGTCTCGCGAAATGCAGGTGTTCTTGGAAAAAGGTTTTCCATCGGATAGTCGACGCGATGAGGTACTCCTTGAGGAATCAAGTGAGGTACCCCATGAGGCGGCAGTGACATCTGAGCCAGTGGTTCCCACTGATATTGTTCCAGTCCTCCGTAGGTCAGCCAGAGTATCCCGTGCACCTGATAGGTATGGATTTTTGGGCCTGACCGATCAGTTGGATAATGATCTGAAGATGTACGGAGAAGCGATGTCGGACATCGATTCGGACAAGTGGCTTGAGGCCATGAAATCCGAGATGGACTCGATGGGTACAAACATGGTTTGGACCCTAGTAGATCCACCCAAAGGGGTTAAACCCGTAGGGTGTAAATGGGTCTACAAACGTAAGCTTGGAGCTGACGGGGAGGTTACAACCTTCAAAGCTAGGCTTGTGGCGAAAGGTTACACTCAACGACCCGGGGTCGATTTTGAGGAAACCTACTCGCCCGTAGCAATGGCTAAGTCCATTCAGATACTGCTTGCCATAGCAGCATGGTATGACTAAGAAATATGGCAGATGGACGTGAAAACGGCCCTCCTCAACGGATTCGTAGAGGAAGAGATCTATATGGATCAGCCGGAAGGTTTCACAACTGTTGGAGAAAAGCAGAAGGTCTGCCGTATCCAAAGGTCCATCTATGGCCTCAAACAAGCTTCCCCAAGTTGGAACATACGTTTTGATGAAGTTATACGAGGATATGATTTCATCAAGAACGAGTCCGATCCTTGTGTATACAAGAAGATTAGTGGGAGCTCAGTTGCGCTTCTGGTGCTTTACGTGGATGACATCTTGCTCATTGGGAATGATGCTAAGATGTTAGGTACCACTAAAGCTTGGTTGTCAACGCAATTCTCTATGAAGGATATGGGCGAGGCATACTACATCCTTGGCATCAAGATCTACAGGGATAGATCTAGAAGGATGTTAGGAATGGCCCAGTCCTCGTATATGAGGCATGAAATTAAGTTATCCAAGAAGTAGTCTCCTAAGACTGATGAGGAACTTAAACGGATGTTTGACATCCCTATGCTTCAGCCGTAGGCAGCATACAGTATGTTGTTCAGCGCACTAGACTTGATGTGGTTTTCGCTTTGAGCGTAACTAGTCGATATCAGTCGTGTGCCGGGAAGGCACACTGGAGTGCAGTCAAGACTGTCCTGAAGTACCTGAAAAAGGACTAAGGACATGTTCTTGATCTACGGTGGTGGAGAGTTGATACTGGAATGCTAATAGCGACACTAGCTTCCAGTTGGATGACGAAGATGCCAAGTCTCAATTTGGTTTTGTATTTAGACTAAATGGTGGTGTGGTTACTTGGAAAGGTTCCAAGCAGGCTACCACGGCAGACTCCACCATACAGTTTTGAATACATAGCGGCTTTGGAAGCTGCTAAGGAGTGGTTTGGTTGATGAGCTACATCCAAGGGTTGGATGTAGTACCTAGCATTGCTAAGCCTGTAATTATCTTTAATGATAACAACGGGGCGATAGCGCTAGCAAAGGAACCGAGATCTCATCACGATCCAAGCATATTCTTAGACGCTACCATCTCTTAGAGAGATGGATAGCAGGAGTGTCGTTCGGTTGGACCGAGTCAGCTCTGCAGAAAACATAGCAGATCCACTTGCTAAGCCCATGTCGCAAGTTGCCCATACTCACCATCTGAATAAGAGGTTCGAGGTCAATGGGTGATTGGCTTTAGGTCAAGTGGGAGATTGTTGGAATAGGTGACCAGAAAGCCAATAGGTTTGGCAATTTGTAACCTATCCGACAACTTGATGTGAATGTAATATTATTATGTGATGAATAAGATGAGTATTCGTCACCAATGGTACCTTCTTTGTTGCGCTCATCTTACATTTGTTAAAACGGTGTTTAACTTCTATCGCAACAAAGCCCACAGACCATGGATAACAACTCGTGCAGTTGGGCCACGTATTGGATGGTGGTCATGAAACCAACTGATTAAGAATTGGGTCTGAAACGTTCCAAGTCGAGGACCTCGAGACAGGGCATCGAGAGTCCTATTGAGACTTGCGTCAAGAGTCGTGTTCATTGGATGAGTGTCGTGTTTCATCGACGACAGGCGTGGACGCCTACATGATCTTGATGGGTTGGTCGACTGGGGTCGAGCCGACTGGACTGACTCGCGGGGATCATCATATGGAAGCCTTGGAGGCTTGGTCGGTATGATTGGTTTTCCCCGGTTCCGATAGTACGGGAGTAATCCTCAGACTTCAGGGATCATGGCAGTCGCGTGCACAGGACGGTTGTATCTTGGATCTGGCGAGAGGTAATCATTCTGTAAGATGATTATCATAAGCCTTGTCCAGTGCAGTCAGAATGTGTAGCGAGGACGGTGGATTCTAAGAAGAGGATCCGTCCCCTGTCAGTATGTGACAGAGGTATCTCCTATGCACTCGGAGATACGTTCATGCTGTTTGAAGCTGTGGCCACAGTAGTTGGTCGAACAGGGAATGGTTTCCTGTGTTGACGGAATGAAGCATACGTGGTCTCGAGTATTAAGCATAGATGCCTAGTCAAGGATGGGAACCGACGCCCAATTCCATACCCTAGACTAAGGCCGGGAGACGGTAGACGGAAGGATCGTACCCGTACGGAATCGGCGCCTAAATGTTCACGCCAATTCACTTAGTCTCTAGTGCCATGGACCGTTGCTAGATGGCCACCCATGGTAACGGGCCCTTGTGGGACACGGGCCCAAGTCTAGCTGAGGGTGAACCTAAAGGGTCACACACAAATCACCGAGGAGGTTGAGAGATCGACTTGGAGTAAATCTCGAAGGATAAAATAAGTAATTGGATTAATTAAGGGAAAGTCCATTGGATGGACGGGCCGATATTGTATCGGGCTTTCATTTAATCGGTAATTGGATTTTCGATTAAATATGGAAAGTTGAGATGTTGAGACGTTGGATCTTTTTAATTGGATTAAAAGATCAACGGGAATAATTTAAGTAGATATTAAATTGGATTTAATATTGGGTTCGTCGTAATTGGATTACGATAAAACCCAATCCGTTAAATTATACCCGAGAGAAGAAATAATTCCTAATTTGGAATGGGAAGAAGTTGGACTTCTTTCCTTAATTAAACATGGCCGACACGCTCCCTTGGAGGAAGCAAAATTAGCCATGTTTCATGCTAGGTGGTATGTTGACTTGTCTCTTTTGGAAAGAGACAAATCAACTCCAATCAAGCTCTTCCCTTTTGGTATGATTTGATCATACCATAAATTTTGGTAGGCTTGATTGAAGAATTGATGGTAATTGATTGGAATGAATCTAGACATCCTTGGATGAACCTAGACACATTCCAATAATCACATTAATTATGTATATATATTAGAATATACAACACCAAGCATAAGTGATTCATTATTCATCTTTTTCTAGGAAAAAGAGAAGACAAAAATCCTCTCCTCTCTCTCAATTTTCGTGCTCTCTCCCTCCCTTACACTTGTGTTCTTCACTTGATTTTGAATCAAGAAGAAGAACAAAGTAGGTTTAAGAGAACACTAATTCATAGTGTTCTTCTCTTAAACCGATTCCTTCTAAACCCGTTCTTTTCTAGCAAAAGAACGTGAGTTTCTTCCGGTGTGGTGTGGATCACCTTTGGAGAATCCATACGTTTGGATTTCGTTAGCATTCCGGAGAAGGAACAATGCAAGTAGCCGGGAGCATACGCTAAACAATCAAAGGTAACGGTTTATTGCGCTTTGATTGATTTCATTTATATATCTATGCCCTATGTGCTTAAATATATGTTTTAATATTTACACATTCTACATCAAACGCCCGGTTGAGCACCCAAGGGTACACCCCTTGGGATTCGCGTATTTTGAATTTGATTTAAATTTACGCACTTTCCACCATTTCTCGCTTTCGCTCGCGCTCCTGGGCGGATCCGCTATTGTCGGTGGGGACTGTTTCTTGGACAACTTGATCCCATGCCTCATGGGAAGGAATTCTCGTTTGGAGTTGTCCATTCGATATCTCTTTAGGACTTTCTCCATATACGAGTTTTGGGTGAGTCCTAACATCCTTTTAGATCTGTCCCTGACAATCTGGATGCCTAGGATGTAGGAGGCTTCACCTAAGTCCTTCATGGAAAACTGGGTTGACAACCATGCTTTTGCGTTTCCTATGAAGGACAAGCGGATCCGCCCGGGAGCGCGAGCGGAAGCGAGAAAAGCGTGAATTGCGTAAATTTAAATCAAATTCAAAATACGCGAATCCCAAGGGGTGTACCCTTGGGTGCTCAACCGGGCGTTCGATGTAGGATGTGTAAATATTAAAACATATATTTAAACACATAGGGCATAGATATACAAATGAAATCAATCAAAGCGTAATAAACCGTTACCTTTGATTGTTTAGCGTATGCTCCCGGCTACTTGCGTTGTTCCTTCTCCGAAATGCTCACGAAATCCAAACGTATGGATTCTCCAAAGGTGATCCACACCACACCGGAAGAAACACACGTTCTTCTTGCTAGAAAAGAACGGGTTTAGGAAGGAATCGGTTTAAGAGAAGAACACTATGAATTAGTGTTCTCTTAAACTTACTTTGTTCTTCTTCTTGATTCAAAATCAAGTGAAGAACACAAGTGTAAGAGAGGGAGGGAGCACGAAATTTTGAGAGAGAGGAGAGGATTTTTGTCTTCTCTTTTTCCTAGAAAAAGATGAATAATGAATCACTTATGCTTGGTGTTGTATATTCTCATATATATACATAATTAATGTGATTATTGGATTGTGTCTAGGTTCATCCAAGGATGTCTAGATTCATTCCAATCAATCACCATCAATTCTTCAATCAAGCCTACCAAATTTATGGTATGATCAAATCATACCAAAAGGGAAGAGTTTGATTGGAGTTGATTTGTCTCTTTCCAAAAGAGATAAGTCAACATACCACCTAGCATGAAACATGGCTGATTTTGCTTCCTCCAAGGGAGCATGTCGGCCATGTTTGATTAAGGAAAGAAGTCCAACTTCTTCCCATTCCAAATTAGGAATTATTTCTCCTCTCGGGTATAATTTAATGGACCGGGTTTTATCGTAATCCAATTGCGACGAACCCAATATTAAATCCAATTTAATTTCCACTTAAATTATTCCCGTTGATCTTTTAATCCAATTAAAAGATCCAACGTCTCAACATCTCAACTTTCCATATTTAATCGAAAATCCAATTTACCGATTAAATGAAAGCCCGATACAATATCGGCCCGTCCATCCAATGGACTTTCCCTTAAGTTATCCAATTACTTATTTTATCCTTCGAGATTGACTCCAAGTCGATCTCTCAACCTCCTCGGTGATTTGTGTGTGACCCTTTAGGTTCACCCTCAGCTAGACTTGGGCCCGTGTCCCACAAGGGCCCATTACCATGGGTGGTCGTCTAGCAACGGTCCATGGCACTAGAGACTAGGTGAATTGGCGTGAACATTTAGGCGCCGATTCCATACGGGTACGATCCTTCCGTCTACCGTCTCCCGGCCTTAGTCTAGGGTATGGAATTAGGCGTTGGTTCCCATCCTTGACTAGGCATCTATGCTTAATACTCGAGACCACGTATGCTTCATTGTGTCGACACAGGAAACCATTCCCTGTTCGACCAACCACTGTGGCCACAGCTTCAAACAGCATGAACGGGTCTCCGAGTGCATAGGAGATACCTCTGTCACATACTGACAGGGGACGGATCCTCTTCTTGGAATCCACCGTCCTCGCTACACATTCTGACTGCACTGGACAAGGCTTATGATAATCATCTTACAGAATGATTACCTCTTGCCAAATCCAAGATACAGCCGTCCTGTGCACGCGACTGCCATGATCCCTCAAGTCTGAGGATTACTCCCGTACTATCGGAACCGCGGAAAACCAATCATACCGACCAAGCCTCCAAGGCTTCCATATGATGATCCCCGCGAGTCAGTCTAGTCGGCTCGACCCCAGTCGACCAACCCATCAAGATCGTGTAGGCGTCCCACGCCTATCGCCGATGAAACACGGCACTCATCCAATGAACACGACTCTTGACGCAAGTCTCAATAAGACTCTCGATGCCCTGTCTCGAGGTCCTCGACTTGGAACGTTTCAGACCCAACTCTTAATCAGTTGGTTTCATGACCACCATCCAATGCGTGGCCCAACTGCACGAGTTGTTATCCATGGTCTGTGGGCTTTGTTGCGATAGAAGTTAAACACCGTTTTAACAAATGTAAGATGAGCGCAACAAAGAAGGTACCATTGGTGACGAATACTCATCTTATTCATCACATAATAATATTACATTCACATCAAGTTGTCGGATAGGTTACAAATTGCCAAACCTATTGGCTTTCTGGTCACCTATTCCAACAATCTCCCACTTGACCTAAAGCCAATCACCCATTGACCTCGAACCTCTTATTCAGATGGTGAGTATGGGCAACTTGCGACATGGGCTTAGGAAGTGGATCTGCTATGTTTTCTGCGGAGCTGACTCGGTCCAACCGAACGTCAGTCCTGCTATCCATCTCTCTAAGTAGATGGTAGCGTCTAAGAATATGCTTGGATCGTGATGAGATCTCGGTTCCTTTGCTAGCGCTATCGCCCCATTGTTATCATGAAAGATAATTACAGGCTTAGCAATGCTAGGTATTACATCCAACCCTTGGATGTAGCTCATCAACCAAACCACTCCTTAGCAGCTTCCAAAGCCGCTATGTATTCAAAACTCTATGGTGGAGTCCGCCGTGGTAGCCTGCTTGGAACCCTTCCAAGTAACCACGCCACCATTTAGTCTAAGTACAAAACCATACTGAGACTTAGCATCATCGTCATCCGACTGGAAGTTAGCGTCGCTATTAGCATTCCAGTATCAACTCTCCACCGCCGTAGATCAAGAACATGTCCTTAGTCCTTTTCAGGTACTTTTGGATAGTCTTGACTGCACTCCAGTGATATCGGCTAGTTACGCTCAAAGCGAAAGCCACATCAGGTCTAGTGCACTGAACAGCATACTGTATGCTGCCTACGGCTGAAGCATAGGGGATGTCCAACATCCTTTTAAGCTCCTCATCAGTCTTAGGAGACTGCTTCTTGGATATCTTAATTCCATGCCTCATAGGAAGGAATCCTCGTTTTGAGTTCTCCATCTTGAATCTCTTCAAGACTTTCTCAATGTACGAGGACTGGGCCATTCCTAACATCCTTCTAGATCTATCCCTGTAGATCTTGATGCCAAGGATGTAGGATGCCTCGCCCATATCCTTCATGGAGAATTGCATTGACAGCCAAGCTTTAATGGTACCCAAAATCTTAGCATCATTCCCAATGAGCAAGATGTCATCCACGTAAAGCACCAAAAACGCAACTGAGCTCCCACTGATCTTCTTGTATACACAAGGATCGGACTCGTTCTTGATGAAATCATATCCCTGTATGACTTCATCAAAAAGTATGTTCCAGCTTCGGGTTTAACCCCTTTTGGTGGATCTGCTAGGGTCCAAACCTTGTTTGTACCCATCGAGTCCATCTCGGATTTCATGGCCTCAAGCCACTTGTCCGAATCGATGTCCGACATCGCTTCTCCGTACGTCTTTGGATCATTATCCAACTGACCGGTCAGGCCCAGAAATCCATACCTATCAGGTGCATGGAATACTCTGGCCGACCTACGGAGGACTGGAACAATATCAGTGGGAACCACTGGCTCAGATGTCACTGCCGCCTCATGGGGTACCTCACTTGATTCCTCAAGGAGTACCTCATCGCGTCGACTATCCGATGGAAAACCCTTTTCCAAGAACACTGCATTTCGCGAGACAAAAACCTTTTGCTCGAAGAGATCATAGAAATAATACCCTGCAGTTTCTTTCGGATAGCCGATGAACCTGCATAAACTAGACCTCGAGTCCAGTTTATCTCCCACTAATCTCTTGACATATGCGGGGCAACCGCACACTTTCAAGTATTTGTAGGAGGCAGTCTTGCCATGCCATATCTCATATGGCGTCTGGGATACCTTTTTAGATGGCGCCAAGTTCAAAACTTTGGCCGCCGTCTCAAAAGCGTATCCCCAGAAGGAAAGGGGTAGTTCGGTAAAATTCATTATGGATCGGACCATGTCCAACAAGGTCCGATTCCTCCTTTCAGACACACCGTTAAGCTGCGGTGTTCCAGGAGGGGTCCACTGAGAGAGAATCCCATTCTCTTTTAGATAATCAGTAAACTCACCACTCAAATGCTCTCCACCTCGGTCCGACCGAAGGGCTTTGATCTTTCGATCGGTTTGGTTCTCTACTTCAAGTCTGTATTCCTTAAACCTTCCAAAGGTTTCAGACTTGTACCTCATCAGGTAAACATAACCATACCGTGAGTGATCATCAGTAAAGGTTATGAAGTACGAGTACCCACCTCTAGCCTGAGTATTTAGTGGACCACAGACATTTGTATGGATCAAATCCAACAGACCATTGGCTAGCGTACTTTGTCCAACAAAGAGTTTCTTGGTCATCTTTCCCTTTAGACAGGATTCGCAGGTCGGTAGGTTGTCCAAATCGTCTATTTCTAGACTCTTTGAGTCCACCAACCGTCTTATCCTATCTTTAGAGATATGACCCAACCTCGCATGCCATATCTGTGCGTTATTATGATCATCACGTTTTCGTTTGTGTTCTGCAGTCATAATCTAATTAGACTGTTGAAGTATGTACAGACCGTTGACCAATGTACCAAGCAAATGAGAAATACCATCTTTGATAATGAAAAAATCGTTTTTATTGATGGTAAATTCATATCCCTCCTTATCAAGGACCGGGATGGAAACAATATTTTTAATCATACTAGGTACATAGAAACAGTCGTTCAGTACAATCCTAACATGACTAATAATGGCTAACTCTAGTGATCCTACGGCCTCCGCAGCAACGGCCTTGCCATCGCCTAGCCTCAGGATCATCTCATCCTTGGTTAGCCTTCTGCTTCTTTGCAGTGCCTGCAAATCATTGCAGATGTGAGCACCACACCTAGTATCCAATACCCATGAAGCAGAATTAGTAATCATATTAACTTCAACCACAAACACACCTGGGTTGGAGAGGAGTTGTGGGCACTCCCTCTTCCAATGCCCTTTCCCTTGGCAATGCATGCAGACATCATTTGCCTTGGACCGCTGAGAACCACGGGCCTTCCCTTTCCCTTTGCTTGGTCCAACCGGAGCAACAGGGATGCCCGGAGCGTGAGCAGGGGCCACAACCGTCTTCCCTTTGCCCTTCTTCCTCTTCCAGCGTCCGGCCCTCTTGCCATCGCCTTGGAGGTCGAAGCCTCTCCTATCAATACCGCCGGCGCCGACTTGTGGGTCGTTGCCTCGTATTGGACCAGCATGTTGATCAACTCATGAATAGACTTCTCAAGTCCGTTCATGTTGTAGTTTACAACAAACGGGTCATAGGATGGAGGAAGCGACTGGAGGATCACGTCAATGTACGTGTCATTGTTAAGCACAGCTTTAAGGTCCTCGAGTTTCTCCACTAGGGAGAGCATCTTGACCCCATGACTCTGTACAGACGCTCCTTCAGCAAGCTTGGTGCCAAAGAATGCTTTTGTGGCGGCATATCTAATATGCCTATCCGGAACCGCATAAACCTCGTTCATGCGGAGCATTATGGCGGAGACGTTGTCCAGCCTCTCATACTGCTTCTGGATGTCGTTAGACATCAAAGCCAGTATGATACTGCATATTTTCCGGTTGTCCTCATGCCATTTCTCGAACGTCAAACGTTCTTCAGGCGTGGACCCCTCCGGTAAGTCGCTCGGTGGCGGCTCGTCCAAGACGTAGCCTTGGTTCTCGAAACCGAGGGCAATCCTCAAGTTTCTCAGCCAGTCCGAGTAGTTCGTTCCGTTGAATTTGTTAGTCTCAAGAATCATGATTAACGGGTTCTTAGACATATCTACATTAATGTAAAGCAAAAATTAGCAGATGATGGTAATATTATTGTTCAAGTTGAAGACTTGGTCTTTTAGTCATTAACCCTCCCACTATTTATACGAAAGTCCGCCACTCTCAAGTGGAGTTTCGGGAAACCATTTCCTAGTGGGCTTGGGATCCACAAGCGTAATCTCCATGCCCCACTTTTACGATTCACATGAAGAAGACCTTGTGGGAGATATCCAATATCATTCTCATCCAATGAGATTCCCAAGATATTTTGCCTCACCTATTCACATGGTTCCGAGGACTCCAAGCGAACCATGTTACTCAGTGTTGGGCCCGACCCATCAACCAAATCATGCCTCAAACTGTCGCCCCCCACGACTCGTGAGACAGGGAAACAGCGAGCGCAATCTTTTTGTTCACAACAATAGTGCAGCTTTCTCCTAGTCCAAGTGTGCCACGACTCGTGAGACCACACTTGGGTAGTGGTAGCTTCCTCACCACATTGCTGTGGATGGAAGGCTCGGACAGACCATAATACCAAATGAGAGTTTGTGTATGACCGAGACCTCATCACATTATTGTGTTTTAGCATGCATAAATATCCAATATTTAAAGCGATAAATAAATACGCCGCATGCAGAAAACATAGCATACCCCTGTTAGGATGATCACAACCCCAACCTATGCGACCCACTGAGCCCGTAGTCAGTCTATGGTCTGTCTAGGGTGGTCCTAAATTATTACAATAGTAATATACCCATTGTCATTCCAATGGGCCTTGTAGTGCTCTTGTGTTCACGCCTTGATGCTCCTCTTTGGGGTCTCCGACTCCAATTGCTTGTTAAAATTGAAACCTCACCAATCCTATCTACTCTCATTACAACTGAAAGTAATACATCGGTAATAAAGAAAACAAGCCTTAACATCATGAGGCTGAAAATACGGGAGATGATAGTCCCAAAAACAAGAGGCACGCAGGCCCCACCCAACAGAAAATAAATAAACATTCATTCATCCATACACAAGGTCTAGGGCTTTGTGATCATCCCATGTTGATTCCATCAACTCACATAACATAATTATTCCAAATAATCATGCATAAATAACCAATGGATATTCCAAATACCCAAGTGATGTCCAACATCACAAAAGCATAAATATACAAATAATATGCAAAATTCAAATTTGAAATTTAATGGACATTTTAAACAATGCATCCAATGCATGTATTAATCCCAAATTAATTAAGCAAATTTAATTCAAGGAATAATCCAATTATCCCAAAATGAAAAATGCAAAATTAACATATTTTCAGAATATTGTGCAGAAAATACAGAAAATCGAATTTTCCGGAAAAAGTCGAAAAACGGCATAAAACGGCCCAGCCGTTGTGCTGGCCGGTCGCCTGCGTGCATGGCGAGCGCGCATGGCGAGCGCGCAGGCGCCCGCCTGCGCGCGGCCACTGCAGGCCCGACCAATTTTATTTTATTTTTTTTTTGTGTGTTTTTCAAAACTGTTTCAGCACAATAACATTAATATTATTCTGAAAATAGGCATGCAATTTTAGATCCAATCTAACACAATTAAACATGCCAAAAGTCCATTAAATCCAAACAATTGAATCATCATATTATTCATATATTTAGGTAATCTAACATGCCAATAAAGCCATTTAAAAGCAAGTAGATCATGCCAAACACATAGATCTATGCCCCTTACATCGAACCGGGCTCTGATACCACTTGAAGGACAAGCGGATCCGCCCGGGAGCGCGAGCGGAAGCGAGAAAAGCGTGAATTGCATAAATTTAAATCAAATTCAAAATACGCGAATCCCAAGGGGTGTACCCCTTGGGTGCTCAACCGGGCGTTCGATGTAGGATGTGTAAATATTAAAACATATATTTAAACACATAGGGCATAGATATACAAATGAAATCAATCAAAGCGTAATAAACCGTTACCTTTGATTGTTTAGCGTATGCTCCCGGCTACTTGCGTTGTTCCTTATCCGGAATGCTCACGAAATCCAAACGTATGGATTCTCCAAAGGTGATCCACACCACACCGGAAGAAACACACGTTCTTCTTGCTAGAAAAGAACGGGTTTAGGAAGGAATCGGTTTAAGAGAAGAACACTATGAATTAGTGTTCTCTTAAACTTACTTTGCTCTTCTTCTTGATTCAAAATCAAGTGAAGAACACAAGTGTAAGAGAGGGAGGGAGCACGAAATTTTGAGAGAGAGGAGAGGATTTTTGTCTTCTCTTTTTCCTAGAAAAAGATGAATAATGAATCACTTATGCTTGGTGTTGTATATTCTAATATATATACATAATTAATGTGATTATTGGAATGTGTCTAGGTTCATCCAAGGATGTCTAGATTCATTCCAATCAATCACCATCAATTCTTCAATCAAGCCTACCAAAATTTATGGTATGATCAAATCATACCAAAAGGGAAGAGCTTGATTGGAGTTGATTTGTCTCTTTCCAAAAGAGATAAGTCAACATACCACCTAGCATGAAACATGGCTGATTTTGCTTCCTCCAAGGGAGCATGTCGGCCATGTTTGATTAAGGAAAGAAGTCCAACTTCTTCCCATTCCAAATTAGGAATTATTTCTCCTCTCGGGTATAATTTAACGGACCGGGTTTTATCGTAATCCAATTGCGACGAACCCAATATTAAATCCAATTTAATGTCCACTTAAATTATTCCCGTTGATCTTTTAATCCAATTAAAAGATCCAACGTCTCAACATCTCAACTTTCCATATTTAATCGAAAATTCAATTTACCGATTAAATGAAAGCCCGATACAATATCGGCCCGTCCATCCAATGGACTTTCCCTTAAGTTATCCAATTACTTATTTTATCCTTCGAGATTGACTCCAAGTCGATCTCTCAACCTCCTCGGTGATTTGTGTGTGACCCTTTAGGTTCACCCTCAGCTAGACTTGGGCCCGTGTCCCACAAGGGCCTGTTACCATGGGTGGTCGTCTAGCAACGGTCCATGGCAGTAGAGACAAGGTGAATTGGCGTGAACATTTAGGCGCCGATTCCGTACGGGTACGATCCTTCCGTCTACCGTCTCTTGGCCTTAGTCTAGGGTATGGAATTAGGCGTCGGTTCCCATCCTTGACTAGGCATCTATGCTTAATACTCGAGACCACGTATGCTTCATTGTGTCGACACAGGAAACCATTCCCTGTTCGACCAACCACTGTGGCCACAGCTTCAAACAGCATGAACGGGTCTCCGAGTGCATAGGAGATACCTCTGTCACATACTGACAGGGGACGGATCCTCTTCTTGGAATCCACCGTCCTCGCTACGCATTCTGACTGCACTGGACAAGGCTTATGATAATCATCTTACAGAATGATTACCTCTTGCCTGATCCAAGATACAGCCGTCCTGTGCACGCGACTGCCATGATCCCTCAAGTCTGAGGATTACTCCCGTACTATCGGAACCGGGGAAAACCAATCATACCGACCAAGCCTCCAAGGCTTCCATATGATGATCCCCGCGAGTCAGTCTAGTCGGCTCGACCCCAGTCGACCAACCCATCAAGATCGTGTAGGCGTCCCACGCCTGTCGCCGATGAAACACGGCACTCATCCAATGAACACGACTCTTGACGCAAGTCTCAATAGGACTCTCGATGCCCTGTCTCGAGGTCCTCGACTTGGAACGTTTCAGACCCAACTCTTAATCAGTTGGTTTCATGACCACCATCCAATGCGTGGCCCAACTGCACGAGTTGTTATCCATGGTCTGTGGGCTTTGTTGCGATATAAGTTAAACACCATTTTAACAAATGTAAGATGAGCGCAACAAAGAAGGTACCATTGGTGACGAATACTCATCTTATTCATCACATAATAATATTACATTTACATCAAGTTGTCAGATAGGTTACAAATCGCCAAACCTATTGGCTTTCTGGTCACCTATTCTAACATCCTAACATTGTAACGCATTACCAGTGAGTAGAATGTCATCCACATAAAGCACTAGGAACACTATTGAGCTCCCACTGACCTTCTTGTATACACAAGGGCCGGATTCGTTCTTGATGAAGTCATGACCCCGTATTACTTCATCAAATCGAATGTTCCAACTTCGGGATGCTTGTTTGAGGCCATAGATGGACTTCTGGAGACGACAGACTTCTGTTCTTCTCCAGGGACCGTGAAACCCTCCGGCTGATCCATATAGATCTCTTCTTCAATGAAACCGTTGAGGAAGGCCGTTTTCACGTCTATCTGCCATATCTCATAGTCATACCATGCTGGTATGGCGAGCAGGATCTGAATGGACTTAGCCATGGCTACTGGCGAGTAGGTATCCTCGAAATCGACCCCGGGTCGTTGAGTGTATCCCTTAGCTACAAGCCTAGCCTTAAAGGTTGTGACTTCTCCATCAACGCCAAGTTTGCGCTTGTAGACCCACTTACAACCCACTGGCTTAACACCTTTCGGTGGATCTACAAGTCTCCAGACTTGGTTCTCGCTCATGGAGTCCATTTCGATTTTCATGGCCTCAAGCCATTTCCCGGAGTCGATGTCAGACATCGCTTCTCCGTATGTCTTAGGATCGTTATCCAAAAGATCGGTCGCTCCTAGAAAGCTATATCTCACTGGAGGTTTGGACTCTCTAGTGGACCTACAGAGAACGGGAACGTCAGTGGTGACTGTGGGCGCTGACTGTATCGGAGCCAGCGGTTCAGGGACCGGGGCTGGCCGTTCCTGAGGTTGTCTTTTATGCCTAGCATGTTGGACTTCTCGAGGTTGGTCAGCCCTTCGTGCGTCTATCCTGAATCCTCTAAGTGAGGGTTCCGCGGCTACCTCTGATGGCTGGATTCCATCGCTTGATTCCTCAAGGATCAGCTCATCAGGTTGGACATCCTCTGGGAAGCCTTGCTCTAAGAATACTGCATTCCTTGAAACAAACACCTTTTGTTCCAAGGGGTCATAAAAGTAGTAACCCGCAGTTTCTTTAGGGTATCCAACGAACTTGCATAAGCTAGAACCTGGATTCTAGCTTATCTCCCACTAACCTCTTGACGTATGCGGGGCTACCCTATACTTTCAAGTAGTTGTTGGATGCAGGCTTGCCGTGCCATATCTCATATGGCGTTTGGGTCAATGCACTGGTAGGCGCCAAATTCAACAATTTGGCTGTTGTTTCTAGAGCATAGCCCCAAAAGGATAAGGGCAATTTGGTAAAACTGATCATGGACCGAAACATGTCGAACAGGGTTCGATTCCTCCTTTCAGAGACACCATTTAATTGTGGTGTTCCGGGAGGTATCCATTCTGATATTATACCATATTCTTTTAGATAATCTAGGAACTCGGTACTAAGGTATTCACCGTCTTGGTCTGACTGTAGGACTTTAATTTTGCAGTTGGTCTGGTTTTCCACTTCAAGTCTGAATTCTTTAAACCTCTCAAGAGCTTCAGACTTGTACCTCATTAGGTAAGCATAACCATACCGTGAATGATCATCGGTAAAGGTTATGAAGTAGGAGAACCCACCTCGGGCCTGCATCCTTAGTGGTCCACATACGTCTGTATGGACCAAGTCTAACAGACCTGTGGCAAGCCTGCTTTGTCCTACAAAGGGCTTCTTGGTCATTTTCCCTCTTAGACAGGATTCACAAGTTGGTAGCTCACTCAAGTCCCCTACCTCTAGGTTCTTTGAGTCTACCAACCTTTTCATCCTATCTTGGGATATGTGACCTAGCCTAGCGTGCCACAGTCGTGCGTTCCCGTTATTATCTAATTTATGTTTGTGTTGAGCGTTAAGAACGAAGTTCGTTTGTTGCAAGATATAGAGCTCGTTATTTAATATACCAAGCAGATGAGCAATTCCACACCTCATCAAATAAAAGCAATTTTTATTGATTCTAAACTCATAACCACTATTGTCCAACAGTGGAATGAAAATGATGTTTTTAATCATACTGGGTACAAAATAAACTTGCTCTAATTCTATGCTAATACTATCACTAATTACTAGAGTAGCGGATCCTATTGCTTCTGCCGAGATGGCCTTGCCATTCCCAAGCTTCAGGATCATGTCCCCGCTACCCAGTTTTCTACTTCTTTTGAACACCTGCAAGTTATTGCAAATGTGAGCTCCACAGCCGGTATCTAATACCCAAGAGGCAGAGTTAGTGACCATGTTAACCTCAATCACAAAAATACCTTGGTTCGAGAAGAGTTTGGGGCACTCTCTCTTCCAATGCCCTTTCTCACGGCAGTTGATACATATATCATATGCCTTTGACTGTTGCTTGGAGACAACCTTTCCCTTTCCTTTGCCTTTCCCCTTTTTGGCAATGGGAACACTCTTAGTGTTCGTAGCTGCTTTGACGGCCTTTCCCTTCCCTTTCTTCTTTTTCCAACGTCCGGCATCTTTGCCTTTCGTCTTGGAAGTTGAAGCACCTCCAAACAATACCGAAGGCGCGGACTTCTTAGTCGTTGCCTCGTATTGCACCAACATATTAATCAACTCATGAATGCCCTTCTCAAGTGCATTCATGTTGTAGTTGACGATAAATTGGTCAAAGGAGGGTGGGAGTGACTGAAGGATCACATCTATGTACGTTTCATTATCGAGACCTGCCTTTAGGTCCTCGAGCTTTTCCACCAGGGTAAGCATTTTAACCCCGTGCTCTTGTATAGAGGATCCTTCTGTCATTTTAGTTCCAAGGAACGCCTTGGTCGCGACATACCTAGTATGCCGGTCCGGGACTGCATAGCAATCCTTAAGGCGAGCTATTATGGAAGGGACGTCGTCTAGCCTTTCATATTGCTTCTGAATCTCATTGGTCATCGAAGCAAGTATGACGCTACGGACCTTCCGGTTATCCTTATGCCAAGTCTCGAACGTCTCACGTTCTTCTGGTGTGGATCCTTCCGGCAAGGTCCTAGGGAGAGGCTCGTCCATGACGTAGCCTTGGTTCTCGTAATCTAGGACTATCCTGAGATTGCGCAACCAGTCGTTGTAATTTGTTCCATTGAATTTGTTTGTCTCAAGAATGGTTGAAAGTGGGTTCTTAGACATTTTAAATTCTACATTTTAAAAATAGTACGCGATCAGCAGAAAATAAAGACGGTGGTTTGACAAAAATAATTAAATTCTTGGTCTTTAGTTATTTAATCCTCCCACTATTTATACGAAAACACGGTACTCTCAAACGTGATTTTCGGGAAACCCTTTCCTAGTGGGCTTGGGATCCACAGCGATTTTTCTCATACCCTGCTTTTACGATTCGCATGGAAAAGATCCTGTGGGAGGTATTGCATACCATTCTCGTTCCACGAGATTCCCAAGATTGCTGCCTCACCCTTTCACATGATCCCGAGGACTCCAAGCGAATCATGCTAATTGGATGTTAGACCCAACCCAATCGACCGAGCCACAGACCCACTGGTACCCCCACGACTCGTGAGACAGGTAACAGCAGCCCAATTTTCGTTCATGACATAGTGCAGCTTCTTTTAAGCACAATAACGTGCCACGACTCGTGAGACCATGCTATTGACCTAAAACAGCTTCCTCACTGTGTCATGGATTGGAAGGCATGGACAAACTCCTAGAGTTCATGTCCATTTTGTCTAGGGTCTAATATTTCAACATTGGTCCAACCAATGTGAGAGTAGTAAATAACCGAGATCTCATAATAAATAAACATTCACACATTCATCCATCATGCGTAAATTAAACCATCCATAGCAGTTATATGATAAATAAAAAACCCATTCATCCATCATAATAACCACATGCAAAATTAAAGCCTAGCACGCCCCTGTTGGATGATCACGAGCCCGAATCCTATGCGACCCACTGAGCCCGCAGTGGATCTATGGTCAATCTATCATAATTCCGATGGGTCTTGGTCTCTTTTCTCTTTCTTCACTTCATGGAAAACTCCAAGGGACCTCCCGTCTGGGATCTCCATGTGGTCCTTCCTTTTTCTCCACCAATTACAAAAAAATAGAAACCTCACTCCTAATCTACTCTCATTATATATGAAAAAATAGAAACCCCAGCGAAAACCCGGGGGGAGTACATAAGGAGGGAGGTAGAATGCCTTATTATTCCAAGGCAACTAGAAAGGGAGAAGGAGAAAGCAATAAAAGAGGCACACAGGCCCAACAGAAAATTAAACCATACATTCGGTCTAGGGCTCGTGATCATCCATTTCCATCCAACACACATAATCACATGATCTCATCACATAATTACAATATACCAACAATTCATGATTTTCAATCATAATCATTCAAGATAAGAAATAAATGAACATGTGCGTAACGTGTGAAAAATAAAACACAAATATTGGTAACAATATTTTCTCGTTTTAGGAAAACCTTTCCTCATTATTTTAGGTAAAATAACCCCGGGATTCCAAATACCATATATTTTACTCCTAAAATAATGTCTTTAGAAAATTAGGCAAAATTGAACCCAAAAATGAATTTTTCATAATTAATTCAAAAATTAAAACTGAAAATAAATTAAAAAATAAAAAGAAAACAATACTAGGGTTTAAAAGCCTAGCAGCAGCACCGGCCGCCGCCGCCGGCAGGCCACACAAGGTAGCAAGCTCAGTCTGCCGCCCCTGCCTTCGTGCATGCGCGCCTGGCCGGCAGCGTGCTGCGCGGCCTGGTGTTCCGGCAGGCCGTCGCACGCGCAGGCTCCCCTGCCTCGCGCGCGCGCTGGCCTACTGGTTGTCAGCCGCGCACCTAATTTTGCGCAGTGCGTGCGCAGACGCGCACTAGGCGCGCCTGCCGGGCGCGGGCGCAGACACCTCCGTCTGCGTGCGCGCGCGCCTGGTGGCGCCGCCTGGTGCTCGTCCGCGCGCGGACTCCTTGCCCCGCAACCGCGCGCGCCGACACCCTCGTCTGCGTGCGCACGCGCCTGGAGGCGCCGCCCTGCGTGCGCTCCTGCGTGCGGCCATCCTGGCCGCGCGACCGAGCGCGCAGACTGCCTGCGCGCTGGCCCTAGCGTGCGCGCGCGGGCTCCCCTGCACGTTTGCACGCGCGCCAGGCTGGCGGCCTGTCTGAGGCCTCGGCCGCGCTGCTTGCCTGGATGGCAGCGCGCGGCCCTGCGCGTCCGGCTAGGCGGCCACGCGCAGGCTTCCCTTGCCTGCGCGCATCTGCCCTGTCGGCAGCGCACGGCTGCGCGCGGCCAGCGCTCCCGGCTTGTCGGCTGCGGCTGTTTCCCATTTTCCGTTCAATTTTTCCACCCCGTTTTCCAAGAAAAATAGAAAAATACCAATTTGCAGAGATTCACACGAATTGAAAGTAATAAAACGACATGCTTTTAAAGTCAAAAAAATCAAGATTTAATCAAAAACATGCCAAGATCACGTTTCATGCTTAAAACGCACATAAACCTTAGGCCTATACACCGAACCGGGCTCTGGTACCACTAAAAGAATATGTGGATCGTCCCGGGAAAATTGCGCGAATGCGGAAGCGCGGTATAAAATAAAATAGCGGAATTTAAAACATGCTTTTAAATTAAAGAACACGTTTCAAGGGGTGTGCCCATACAATAATCATGGAGGCCATAGGGTTGAAAATTAAAAGGGACGAAATCATAAAACAAGACCTACCCGTTGTCGTTTTCGTCTTCAACGGCTACACGCGTTGTTCCCCATTTTGCACCAAGATTTCGTTCTTGAGACCCTCCAAATCGTGACACACGATCCACCCACGTACCTTGCACGTCGTGCTAGCAACGAACAAGTATGTAACTTTATTGGAGAGGATGAATCAACAACACGTTATGAATTAACGGTATTGATTCATCAATGTTCTAATGTTCCAAGAACAAAGAACAAGAAAAACGACTTTCTTGCTAAGAAAGAGAGGGGGCGGACGAGAGGGGAGAGGGAGAGAGACGAGTTGGTGTGTGTGTGTGTGTTGAAATTTCATCATCCTTCAAAAGGTGCAAGGCTAGGGGTTTATATAGAGGAGGAGTTTAATCCTCTTTAAACTCCATCTCTTTAGAAGCTTAATTTGACTAGGATTTTGACCTAGTCAAAGTCCTAGTCAAAGTAGAATTTGACCTTGTCAAATTCAATCCTGGCCTTTCATCTCTCCCATTAAATCTCAACCATTAATTTAATTTAATGGAATATTTAAATCCTATTAAATATTCCAAAAGGCCAAATAAATATAATAAATAAATATTAATATTTTATTCTAGGCCCATTAAATTAATTCCCTTAATAAATCCAATTTATTAATTTTAATTTCCTTTATCAAATAGAAGGAATTAATTCTCCAAGAAAATATAGGACCCGATTAAATCCAATTTAATCATTCCTTTACTCCAACATTTAATTCCAAATTAAATACTAAGTGTGTGTGGATAGTGTGTGACTCTTTAGGTTCACCTTTCAGCTAGACTTGGTCGGATTCCTAGAATCCGTCCGTTACCATGGGTGGCCATCTAGCAACGGTCCATGGCACTAGAGACTAGATGAAATATTAGGGGATGAACATTTAGGCTCTAACAGTACACTTGTCCTTCTGTCTTCGGTCTCATCAGATAGGGTCTAGGGCACGGAAAATGCAGGTACCCATTTTGGACCTAAGTGTCGGTCTGTCCTTACTAAACGCCGCAAGGGAAACCTTCCCTTCTGTTCAGTTACTGTGGCCACAGATTTTAGGGACAAGACACAGAGCATACATGAGACTCAACTGTCAATGCCTTTTGACAGGAGACAGATCCTTTCTTGGAAACTACTGTCACTCTGTACACCAGAGCTGCACTAGACATGGCTTATGACTACTCAAGAGTATTTTGGCAATCTCTCACCATATCTATGATACAGACCTGATGTACAGGTAAACTCAGCAGTTCCTCAAGTCAAAGGACTTGACCTGTACCGTTGGAACCGGGAATACACGTCATACCTTGCTGACCATACTCAAGGTCCTCCGTAAGACGGTTCCCGCGAGTCACCTCAGTCAGTTGCTTCCTAGTATGCTAACCCACTAACACTGCTTAGACGACCTTCGTCACCCGTCGATGAAATACGACAGCAGATGCTTAGTGCAAGTCTCAAGGGGAATCTCGGTACCCATTTTCGAGATTCCTTGACTTGGAGATTTCCGGACTGATTCGGCAAGACTGATTTCATGGACCTACCTCCAAGCGTAGTCCCAGTCCCCGAAATCGATTCTCAGTCCGTGGGCTTTGTTTGCGTAGTGAACAGATATGTAATAGCAGATATAAGTGAACGTAAACGAAGTGTTGCCATATAAATTTCACTTCTTTATTCATAAACGTTTTATCAAATACCTAAAATTGTCTAGACATAGGTTACATATTCCCGCCAAAATTGGCTTACATGGTCACCTATTCTAACAAAAGCCATTGACTAACCTATTGTTGAGAAGTATAAGTAATATTGAAAAGGAAGCAGACATCCAATGAAATTATGAGGCTTAGAATGTTTTCTTTGTTAGAAAAAGAAATAAACACGAATCTAATCTTAGTACTTTTTTCGAAACCAAACTATATTTTCCGGAACGAAGAGTATAAAAAAATAGTCATGGAAGTGCATGTAGAAATTCTACATGGAGAAATCGGTTTATTTATGTGGCATGCGTGAACTCCTTCTGAAGGTACCAGTTTCTTTGAGTGACAAAAGTCACTTACTCCTTTACATGTCTCGAAACTAACCCATTGTTGAGAAGTAACAGTAGTATTGAAAAGGAAGTAGGCATCTAATGAAATTATAAAGCTTACAATATTTTCTTTATTAGAAAAAATAAACACGAATCTAATCTTAGTACTTTTTCTGAAATCAAACAATTTTTTTTCAGAAGGAAGAGTATAAAAAAATAGTCAAGGAAGTGCATGTAGAAATTCTACATGGAGAAACCGGTTTCTTTATGGGGCATTTGTAAACTCCTTCTGAAGATACCGGTTTTTTTGAGTGACAAAAGCCATTTACTCTCTTACATTTCTCGAAACTATCCTATTGTTGAGAAGTAACAGTAATATTGGAAAGGAAGCATGCATGTAATGAAATTACGAGGCTTAGAATGTTTTCTTTGTTAGAAAAAAATAAACACGAATCTAATCTTAATATTTTATTCGAAATCAGACTATTTTTTTCAGAAGGAAGAGTATAAAAATATAGTCAAGGAATTGCATGAAGAAATTCTACATGGAGAAATCGGTTTCTTTATGTGGCATGTGTAAACTCCTTCTGAAGATACCGGTTTCTTTGAGTGACAAAAGCCATTTACTCCTTTACTTGTATCGAAACTAACCTATTGTTAAGAAGTAATAGTAATATGAAGCAAGCATAGCATGTTTTCTTTATTAGAAAAAATAAAGACAAATCTAATCTTAGTACTTTTTCCGAAACCAAACTATTTTTTTCAGAAGGAAGAGTATAAAAAAATTATTAAGGAAATGCATGTAGAAATTCTACATGGAGAAACCGGTTTATGTATGTGGCATGTGTGAACTCCTTCTGGCAATACTGGTTTCTTTGAGTGACAAAAGCCATTTACTCCTTTACTTGTCTCGAAACTAACCTATAGCTGAGAAGTAACAGTAATACTGAAAAGGAAGCAGACATCTATTGAAATTATGAGGCTTAGAATGTTTTCGTTATTAGAAAAAATAAACACAAATCTAATCTTAGTACCCTTTTCGAAACCAAACTTTTTTTTTTCAAGGAGGAAGAGTATAAAAAAATAGTCAAGGAAGTGCATGTAGAAATTCTACATGGAGAAACCGATTTATTTATGTGGCATGTGTGAACTCCTTCTGAAGATACTGGTTTCTTTGAGTGACAAAAGCCATTTACTCCTTTACTTGTCTCGAAACTAACCTACTGTTGAGAACTAACAGTAATTTGGTTAGGAAGCAGGCATCTAATGAAATTATGAGGGTTAGAATGTTTTGTTATTAGAAAAAAATAAACACGAAGCTAGTCTTAGTACTTTTTTCGAAACCAAACTATTTTTTTTAGAAGGAGGTGTATAAAGAAATAGTCAAGGAACTGCACGTAGAAATTGCACATGGAGAAACTAGTTTATTTATGTGGCATGTGTGAACTCCTTCTGACAATATCGGTTTCTTTGAGTGACAAAAGCCATTTACTCCTTTACTTGTTTCGAAACTAACCTGTAGTTGAGAAATAACAGTAATACTGAAAAGGAAGCAGGCGTCTATTGAAATTATGAGTCTTAGAATATTTTCGTTATTAGAAAAAAATAAAAACGAATCTAATCTTAGTAATTTTTTCAAAACCAACTTATCTTTTTCAGGAGGAAGAGTATAAAAAAATAGTCAAGGAAGCATGTAGAAATCTACATGATGAAACCGATTTATTTATGTCGCATGTGTGAACTCCTTCTGACGATACCGGTTTCTTTGAGTGACAAAAGACATTTACTCCTTTACTTGTCTCGAAACTAACCTATTGTTAAGTAGTAATAGTAATATGAAGCAAGCATAGCATGTTTTCTTTATTAGAAAAAATAAAGACGAATCTAATCTTAGTACTTTTTCCGAAACCAAACTATTTTTTCAGAAGGAAGAGTATAAAAAAATCATTAAGGAAGTGCATGTAGAAATTCTACATGGAGAAACCGGTTTATGTATGTGGCATGTGTGAACTCCTTCTGGCAATACTGGTTTCTTTGAGTGACAAAAGCCATTTACTCCTTTACTTGTCTCGAAACTAACCTGTAGCTGAGAAGTAACAGTAATACTGAAAAGGAAGCAGGCATGTAATAAAATTATGAGGCTTAGAATGTTTTTGTTATTAGAAAAAATAAACACAAATCTAATCTTAGTACCTTTTTCGAAACCAAACAATTTTTTTTAGGAGGAAGAGTATAAAAAAATAGTCAAGGAAGTGCATATAGAAATTCTACATGGAGAAACCGATTTATTTATGTGGCATGTGTGAACTCCTTCTGAAGATACCGGTTTCTTTGAGTGACAAAAGCCATTTACTCCTTTACTTGTCTCGAAACTAACCTATTGTTGAGAAATAACAGTAATTTGGACAGGAAGCAGGCATCTAATGAAATTATGAGGCTTAGAATGTTTCGTTATTAGAAAAGATAAACACGAATCTAGTCTTAGTACTTTTTTCGAAACCAAACTATTTTTTTTAGAAGGAGGTGTATAAAGAAATAGTCAAGGAACTGCATGTAGAAATTGCACATGGAGAAACCAGTTTATTTATGTGGCATGTGTGAACTCCTTCTGACAATATCGGTTTCTTTGAGTGACAAAAGCCATTTACTCCTTTACTTGTCTCGAAACTAATCTGTAGTGGAGAAATAACAGTAATACTGAAAAGGAAGCAGGTGTCTAATGAAATTATGAGGCTCAAAATATTTTCGTTATTAGAAAAAAATAAAAACGAATCTAATCTTAGTAATTTTTTCAAAACCAACTTATCTTTTTCAGGAGGAAGAGTATAAAAAAATAGTCAAGGAAGTCCATGTAGAAATTCTACATGATGAAACCGATTTATTTATGTCGCATGTGTGAACTCCTTCTGACGATACCGGTTTCTTTGAGTGACAAAAGACATTTACTCCTTTACTTGTCTCGAAACTAACCTATTGTTGAGAAGTAACAGTAATATTGAAAAGGAAGCAGGCATCTAATGAAATTATGAGGCTTAGAATGTTTTTTTTATTAGAAAAAAATAAACACGAATCTAATCGTAGTACTTTTTTTAAAACCAAACTATTTTTTCAAGAAGGCAGAGAATAAACAAATAGTTAAGGAAGTGCATGTAGAAATTCTACGTGGAGAAACCGGTTTCTTCATGGGGCATTTGTAAACTCCTTCTGAAGATACCGGTTTCTTTGAGTGACAAAAGCCATTTACTCATTTACTTGTCTCAAAACTAACCTATTGTTGAGAACTAACAGTAATATTGGAAAGGAAGCAGGCATCTAATGAAATTATGAGGCTTAGAATGTTTTCTTTATTAGAAAAAACCAAACGCGAATCTAATCTTAGTATTTTTTTTGAAATCAAACTATTTTGTTTAGAAGGAAGAGTATAAAAATATAGTCAAGGAAGTGCATGAAGAAATTCTACATGGAGAAAACAGTTTATTTATGTGGCATGTGTAAACTCCTTCTGTCGATACCGATATCTTTGAGTGACAAAAGCCATTTACTCCTTTACTTGTCTCGAAACTAACTTATTGTTGAGAAGTAACAATAATAATGAAAATGAAGCAGGCATCTAAAGAAATTATGAGGCTTATAAGGTTTTCTTTATTAGAAAAAAAAAAAAACACGAATCTAATCTAAGTACTTTTTTCAAAACCAAACTATTTTTTTCAGAAGGAAGAGTATAAAGAAATAGTGAAGGTAGTGCATGTAGAAATTCTACATGGAGAAACCGGTTGATTTATGTGGCATGTGTACAGTCCTTCTGAAGATACTGATTTCTTTGAGTGAAAAAAGTCATTTACTCCTTCACTTGTCTTGAAACTAACCTATTGTTGAGAAGTAAAAGTAATAGCAAAAAGGAAGCAGACATCTAATGAAATTATGAGGATTAGAATGTTTTCTTTATTAGAAAAAAATAAACACGAATCCATCTTAGTACTTTTTTCGAAACCAAACTATTCTTTGAGAAGGAGAAGTATAAAGAAATAGTCAAGGAAGTGCATGTACAAATTCCACATGGAGAAATCAGTTTATTTATGTGGCATGTGTAAACTCCTTCCGAAGATACCGGTTTGTTTGAGTGCAAGAGCCATTTACTCCTTTACTTGTCTTGAAACTAACCTATTGTTGAGAAGTAACAGTAATATTGAAAAGGAAGCAGGCATCTAATGAAATTATGCGGCTTAGAAGATTTTCTTTATTAGAAAAAAATAAATACGGATCTAATCATAGTAGTTTTTTCGAAACCAAACTATTTGTTTTCAGAAGAAAGAGTATAAAAAAATGTCAAGAAAGTGCATGTACCAATTCTACGTGGATAAACCGGTTTCTTTATGTGGCATGTGTAAACTCCTTCTGATGATACCGGTTTCTTTGAGTGACAAAAGCCATTTACTCCTTTATTTATCTCTAAATAATGGATAGTTAAAACAATAGTTAAATGAAAAACTATGGAGAAAATGGATAGTTGAATAAAAAAAGAATTGTTGATTATTTTTCAGACGGATGTGTATAAAAAATAAATATCAAAGAAGGGCATGTAGATATTCTACATGGATAAACAGGGTTTTCTTAGAGTGACAAAAAGCCATTTACTCCTTTATTTGTCTCGAAACTAGCCTATTGTTGTGAAGTTAAGTAATATTGAAAATGAAGCAGACATCTAATGAAATTAGGAGGCTTAGAATGTTTTTTTTTATTAGAAAAAAATAAACACGAATCTAATCTTAGTACTTTTTTTGAAACCAAACTATTTTTTTCAGAAGGAAGAGTATAAATAAATAGTCAAGGAAGTGCATGTTGAAATTCTACATGGATAAACCGGTTTCTTTGAGTGACAACAGCCATTTACTACTTTACTTGTATCGAACTAACCTATTGTTCAGAAGTAATAGTAATATTGAAAAGGAAGCAGGCATCTAATGAAATTATGAGGTTTAGAATGTTTTCTTTATTAGGAAAAAATAAACACGAATCTAATGTTACTACTTTTTTCAAAACCAAACGGATCAAGAAATAAACACGAAGAGTATAAAAAAATAGTCAAGGAAGTGCTTTAAGGGCAAGAGGATCCGCCCGGGAGTGCCAGCGGAAGCGAGAGATGAAAAAGGGCAATAATTTAAAATGGCATAAATTATCACATAATCACAAAATCCCAAGAGGTGTTCCCTTGGACGCTCAACCAGGCGTTCGATGTAGGATGTATCAATATTAAAACGCATATATTGTACATAGGGCATAGAAATAAAAGATAAACTACAATAGCGTAAAATCGAGATTACCTTTATAGTTTAAATACTTGCACGGCTACTAGCATTGTTCATCTCTGGAAATACTCACCAAGTTCAAATGTATGAACTCTCTAGAGGTAATCCACACCACACTGGAAGATATACACGTTTTCCTATCTAGAAGAAAACGGATCTTGGAGGATTCGGTTCAAGAAAATAGAACACTATTAATAACTGTTTTTCTTGAACTTGCTTTGTTCTTCCAAATGATCCAAGATCAAATGAAGAACAAAGGGATTTGTTAGAGAGAGAGAGAGAGAGGGTAGAAAATTAGAGAGAGGTGTGTAGAGTATTTTTCTTCTTTTTCCTAGAAAAAGATGAATAATAAATTCTCTTGCTTTGATGAATGTATATACTCATATATATACAAAATTAATGTGATTATTGGAATGTGTCTAGGTTCATCCAAGGGATGTCTAGATACATTCCAATCAATCCCACTAATTCATCAATCAAGCCTACCATCTCTTAAGGTATGATTTAATTATATCAAAAGACAGAGGCTTGATTGGAATTGATTTGTCCCTTACCAAAAGAGACAAGTCAACTACATCAAGGCCATGTATGGCCAATTTTTACCCCTCCAAGAGTGGTAATTTTCGGCCATACCACTTATGGGAAGAAATCCAACTTCTTCCTATTCCAGAAATGGAATTAACACACCACTTGGGCCAAAATTTAACGGACTGGGTTTCACTGTAATCACATTCCAATGAACACAAAATTAAATCCCTTTTAATTTAAGGTCCACTTAAATAATCCTCATTAATCTTTTAATCCAATTAGAAGATCCAATCTTTCGACTCTCTCCATTAATCGATAAATTCCATTTACCAATTAAATGAGGGCCCGATATAATATCGACCTGTCCATCCAATGGACAATCCCTTAAGTAATCCAATTACTTAATTATCCTCCGAAATTGACTCCAAGTCAATTTCTCCACCTTCTTGGTGATTTGTGTGTGACCCTTTAGGTTCACCCTTAGCTACACTTGGGCCCGTGTCCAATAGGGGCCCGTTACCATAGGTGGCCGTCTAGCAACAATCCATGGCACTACAGACTAGGTGAATGCTGGTGTGAACATTTAGGTGTCTATTTTGTATGGGTACGGTCCTTCCGTCTACTGTCTCCTGCCCTTAGTCTAGGGTATGGAATTGGGCGTCGGTTCCCATCCTCGACTAGGCACTATGCTTAATACTCGAGACTACGCATGCCTCATTGCATCGACACAGGAGACCATTTCCTGTTCGACCAACCTTTGTGGCCACAGGTTTAAGCAGCATAAACGTGTCTCCGAGTACATAGGAGATACCTCTGTCACATACTGACAGAGGACGTATCCTCTTCTTGGAATCCACCATCCTCGCCACACATTCTGATGCACTGGACAAGGCTTATAATGCTCATCTTATAGAATAATCACCTCTCGCCAGATCCAAGATACAACCATCCTGTGTATGTGATTGCCATGGTTCCTCAAGTCTGAGGACTATTCCCGTACTATCGAAATCGGGGAACTCCAATCATACCGATCAAGCCTCCAAGGCTTCCATATGATAATCCCCGCGGGTCAGTTCAGTCGGCTCGACCCTAGTCGACTAACCCACCAAGATCGTGTAGGCGTCCCCTGTCATCGATGAAACACGGCACTAATCGAATGAACACGACTCTTGGTGCAAGTCTCTATAGGACTCTCAATGCCCTGTCTCGAGGTCTTCCACTTGGAATGTTTCAGACCCAACTCTTTATCAGTTGGTTTCATGACCACCATCCAATGCGTGGCCCAACTACATGAGTTGTTAATCGTGGTCTGTGGGCTTTGTTGTGATATATGTAAAACACCATTTTAACATACGGAAAATGAGCACAACAAAGAACGTACCAATGGTAACAAATACTCATTTTATTCATTACATAATATTACATTACATCAAGTTGTCAAATAGGTTACAAAACCCCAAACCTATTGGCTTTTTGGTCACCTATTCTAACAATCTCCCGCTTGACCTAAAGCCAATCACCCATTGACCTCAAACCCATCTTATCTAGATGATGAGTATGGGCAACTTGTGATAGGGGCTTAGTAAGTGGATCTGCTATATTTTCTGCGGAGCTGATTCGGTCCATTCGAACGTCACCCCTGCTAACCATCTCTTTGAGAAAATGGTAGCGTCTAAGAATATGCTTGGATTGGTGATGAGATCTCGATTCCTTTTCTTGAGCTATCTCCTCGTTTTTATTGCAGAAGATAACCACTGGCTCAGCGATGCTAGGTATTACACCCAACTCTTGGATGTAGCTTTTCATCCAAACCGCCTCCTTCGCAGCTTCCGAAGCTGCTATGTATTCAGACTCTATGGTGGACTCCGCTGTGGTTGCCTGCTTGGAACTCTTCCAAGCAACCACGCCACCATTTGGTCTGTATACAAAAACCAGACTGAGACTTGGCATCATCGTCATCCGACTAAAAGATAGCGTCGGTACAACCTTCCAGTATCAATTCTCCTCCACCGTAGATCAAGAACATGTCCTTAGTCCTTTTTAGATACTTGAGGATAGTTTTGACCGCACTGCAGCGTGCCTCCCCGGCATACGACTGATATTGACTAGTCACGCTCAAAGCGAAAGCCACATCAGGTCTAGTGCACTGGACAATATATTGAATGCTGCCTACTGCTGAAGCATAGAGGATGTCCAACATCTGTTTAAGCTCCTCATCAGTCTTAGGAGACTGCTTCTTGGACAACTTAATTCCATGCCTCATAGGAAGGAATCCTCGTTTTGAATTCTCCATCTTGAATCTCTTCAAGACCTTCTCTTCAAGACCTTCTCAATGTACGAGGACTGGGCCATTCCTAACATCCTTCTAGATCTATCCTTGTAGATCTTGATGCCAAGGATGTACGATGCCTCACTCATATCCTTCATAGAAAATTGTGTTGACAACCAAGCTTTAGTGGTTCCCAACATCTTAGCATTATTCCTAATGAGCAAGATGTCATCTACGTAAAGCACTAGGAACGCAATAGAGATCCCATTAATATTCTTGTATACACAAGAATCGGACTCATTCTTGATCAAATAATATCCCCGTATGACTTCATCAAAATGTATGTTCTAGCTTCGGAAGACTTGTTTGTGTTAGAATAGGTGACCAGAAAGCCAATTGGATTGGCGGTTTTGAAAACCATTTGTCAATCTTTATTAATACAATATTATCTTGATGAATAGAGTAAGTATTCATCACTAGCATTGTGTTTGTTATGCTTACTACTAACGTTAAACTTCGTTTCGACATCACAACAAATGCCCACAGACCAATTCGATAACCCATATAGTTGGGCTGCGCATTGGATGGCGGCTATGAAACCAACTTCTAAGGGTTGGTCTGAAATGTTCCAAGTCAAGGACCTCGAGACTGGGCATCGAGTGTCCTACTGAGACTTGCACTAAGTATTGCATTCACTGGGTGAGTGCCGAGTTTCATCGGCGACAGACGAAGGTCGTCTATGCAATTTTAGTGGGTTAGTTGACAAGGTGGTCAACTGACTGAATTGACTCGCGGGAATCGTCATATGAAAGCCTTGGGGCTTGGTCGGTATGACTGAAATTCCCGGTTCCGATAGTACGGGATTAGTCCTCGGACTTGAGAAATCATGGCAGTCGCGTGCATACAAAGACTGTATCTTAGATCTGGCGAGAGATGATCATTCTGTAAGATGGTCATTATAAGCCTAGTCTAGTGCAGTTGGAGTATGTAGCGAGGATGGTGGATTCCAAGATAGGATCCGTTCCCTGGCAGTATATGACGGTGATGTCTCCTATGCGCTCTGAGATGGTTTAGACTCTGAAAGTCTATGGCCATAGCAATTGATTGAGTAGGAAAGGATTTCCTAAGTTGATCGATAGAGTAAACGCATCTCGGGTATCAAGAATAGTTGCCTAGTCAAGGATAGGAACAGACACCCAATTCCATACCCTAGACTAAGGCCGGGAGACGGTCGACAGTAGGACTGTACCCGTACGGAATCGGCGCCTAAATGTTCACGCCAACATTCACCTAGTCTCTAGTGCCATGGACCATTGCTAGAAGGCTATCCATGGTGGTGAGCTCCTATTGGACACGAGCCCAAGTCTAGCTGAGGGTGAACCTAAAGGGTCACACACAAATCACCGAGGAGGTGAACGAATTGAACTGGAGTCAATTTCAGAGGATGATGAATAATTGGATTACTTATGGGATTGACGGTTGGATGGACGGGACGATATTGTATCGGGCCCTTATTTTATCGGTAAATGAGATTTATCGATTAAGTAGAGAATCGAAGCTTGCATCATTTAATTGGATTAAAAGATCAACGGGAATTATTTAATTTGACCATGAATTAAATATGATTTAGTTCTTCTATTTATTGTAATTGGATGATAATAAAATCCAGTCCGTTAAATCTTGGCCCAAGAGAGGTGTTAATTCCACTTTTGGAATTAGAAGAAGTTGGACTTCTTCTAAAAGGGGATGGCTGAAAATTACTTCTTTTCGAAGTACTAAAATTGGCCATGAAGACGTTTGATGACAAGTTGACTTGTCTCTTTTGGAAAGAGACAAATCAATTCCAATCAAGCCTCTTTCACTTGGTATGATTAAATCATACCTTATGAAATGGTATGCTTGATTCATGATTAATGGGGATTGATTGGAATGTATCTAGACACCCTTGGATGAACCTAGACACATTCTAATAATCACATTAATAAAGTATATATATGTGTATATACTATCATCAAAAGACATGAATTTTAATATTCATCTTTTTCTAAGAAAAAGATGAACACACTCTACACCCTCTCTCTCTATTCTCTAAACCCTCTTTGTTGCTTCATTGATCTAGGATCAATTGAAGAACAAAGTAAGATCAAGAAGGAACACTAATTTGATAGTGTAATCCCTTCTTCGATTTCATCCTCTAGATCCATTTTTCTCTAGTAAGAAAAATGAGGTCTCTCCCGGTGTGGTGTGGATGACTTTAGAGGGTCTCCACATCAGGACCTCGCGTGGATGAATGTCGGGAGAAATCAACGCGTGTAGTCAATCGAAATACAAAATCGAGAAAGGTATTCCGATTTACATTTATGCTCTCAGTTTCTTCTTTATTCTATAGCCACAAACGTTTGTTTATTTTATATATGTTTATATTTTGCCTTTCTACACTGATAGCCAGCGAACGTTCAAGGCCACACCCCTTGAACGCGATTTAAATTCTTTTATTCTGCACGTTTTTGTCCATCGCACTTCCGCCACGTTCCCGGGTCGATTCGCTTTCCTAACAAGTGCTATCAGAGCCCGGATTGGTGCATATGGCTATGGATCACATGTTTTTACGTGTGCAAGCATGTTCAATGTGCTTAGATCGGTTTTAAATGAAAGCCTAGCAAAGGCGTGTGGATCGTCCCGGGAGTAACGCGAATGCGGAAGCGCGGTATAATAAAATTGCCAATAATTTAAAACATGCCATAAACAAGAATTAAATAAAGACGTTCAAGGGGTGTTCCCTTGAATCTCCCGGGCATTCGGTGTATCTCATGAAATAAAATAAACAAAGAAATTCATGGAGGCCATAAGGTTGAAAAGGGACGAAAACAACAAAAATGAAAACCTACCCGGTTATCGTTTTGCCTTCAAACCGCTACTCGCGTTGTTCCCGGTTTTACTCCAAGATCTCGAGTTGAGACCCTCTAATTTGTACACGCAATCTGCCACGTATCTTGATCCTCGTGCTAGCAAAAGAACAAGTGTATATTTATTTGGAGAGGACGGATTGATCAAACGCTATCAATTAACGAGATCAATCCTCCTTTAAGTTTAATTGTATAGCACAAAAGAACAAAAGAGAGTATCTTGGGAAAGGGGAGAAGAGAGGCAGAGAGAGAGAGAGGAGCGGTGATGGTGTGTGTGTGTGTGTTTTTGAGTTTCATCATCCCTTCCAAAGTGAAGAGTTAGGCATATATATAGAGGAGGAATCCTATTCCTCTTCTAGTTCCCACTCTTTGGAAGACTCCTCTTGGAATAGGATTTGACCTAGTCAAATCCTAGTCAATCCTAGCTTCTTGGTCAAACCAATCCTAGCTATTGATTTCCCTCTTCAATCTCAACCATTCATCAATTTAATGGAGTATTTAAATCTAATTAAATAATCCAAAAGGCAATAAATAAATATAATAAATATTAATATTTATTTTAGGCCCATTACATTAGATTTCCAATAAATCTAATTTATTAGATAAATGTCTTTCATTTAATCGTTCCATCTCTATCCAAATATTTAATTCTAAATTAAATACGTTATGTGTGCGGATTGTGTGTAACTCTTTAGGTTCACCTGCAGCTAGACTTGGTCGGATTCCTAAAATCCATCCGTGACCATGGGTGGCCATCTAGCAACGGTCCATGGCACTAGAGACTAGGTGAATATGCGTGGGGATGAACATTTAGGCTCTACAGTACATCTATCCTTCCATCTACGGTCTCACCACTTAGGGTCTAGGGCACGGATACATAGGTACCCATCTTGGACCTAAGTGTCAGTCTGTCCTATACTAAACGCCGCAGGGAATCCTTCCCTTCTGTTCAGTTACTGTGGCCACAGATTTTAGGGACAAGGCACAGAGTATAGTGAGACGCTACTGTCAATGCTCTTGATAGGAGACAGATCCTTTCTTGGAAACTACTGTCACGTTGCACATCATAGCTGCACTAGATATGGCTTATGACTACTCAACAACTATGTTTTGGCAATCTCTCACCATACCTAAGATACAGACACGGTGTACAGGTAAACTCAGCAATTCCTCAAGTCAAAGGATTGACCTGTACCGTTGGAACCGGGAACTCACGTCATACCTATCCGACCCTACTCAAGGTCCTCCTTAAGACGGTTCCTACGAGTCACCTCAGTCAGCCGCTCCCCAACAAGCAGACCCACTAACACTGCATAGACGACCCTCGTCACCCGTGGATGAAACACGACAGCAGATGCTTAGTGCAAGTCTGAAGTGGATTCTCGATACCCATTTCCCGAGATTCCTTGACTTGGAGATTTTCAAACTGATTCGACGGAACTGATTTCATGAACCTACCTCCAAGTGCAGTCCCAGTCCCCGAAATGTGATCTCAGTCTGTGGGCTTTGTTTGTGTTGTGAACAGTTATAAAGTAGTAAAAGTTAACACAGACAAAGTATGAGCCAAATGAATTTCACTTTCTTATTCATCAAGGTTTATTACAACTTTGAAATTGTTCAGACATAGGTTACAATTCACCTACCAAGATTGGCTACATGGTCACTTGTTCTAACAATCTCCCAGTTGACCTTAATGCCAATCGCCCATATGCCTAATCCCCATCTTCTCAAGATGTTGCGTATGAGCACTCTGCGACATAGGCTTCGTCAGCGGATCTGCTATGTTGTCTGCTGAGTTAACTCAGTCCATCCGAACGTCACCTCTTCCTATCATTTCTCTCATAAGGTGGTAGCGTCTACGAATGTGCTTGGATCGGTGATGAGATCTCGGTTCCTTTGCTTGTGCTATAGCTCCGTTGTTATCACAAAAGATAACTACGGGCTCCGTAATGCTAGGCTCTACACCCAACTCTTGGATGTAGTTTCTCATCCAAACTGCTTCTTTGGCAGCTTCTGAAGCTGCTATGTATTCGGCCTCAGTGGTGGAACCAGCAGTGGTTGCTTGCTTGGAACTTTTGCATGCTACCACTCCTCCATTAAGCCTGAATACATAAGCTGACTGAGACTTGGCATCATCGTCATCTGCCTGGAAGCTAGCATTGCTAAAGCCTTCCAGGATCAGTTCTCCATTGCCATAGACCAAGAACATTTCCTTAGTCCTCCTCAATTACTTAAGGATGCTCTTGACTGCATTCCAATGTGCCTCTCCTACACAAGACTGATATCTACTCATTACACTTAAGGCACAAGCGATGTCAGGTCTCGTGCAGTGGACGGCATATTGGATGCTCCCTACGACAGAAGCATAGGGCACGATTTTCATCCTCTCAAGTTCCTCATCAGTCTGTAGAGACTGTTTCTTGGACAACTTGATGCCATGCCCCATAGGAAGGAAGCCTCGTTTGGAGTTGTCCATGTGAAATCTTTTCAGGACTTTCTCCATATACGAGTTTTGGGTCAGTCCTAACATTCTTCTAGATCTGTCCCTTACAATCTGGATGCCAAGAATGTAGGAGGTTTCACCTAAATCCTTCATGGAAAACTGAGTTGATAACCATGATTTTGTGTTACCTAACATTCTAACGTCATTACCTATAAGTAGAATGTCATCCACATAAAACACTAGGAACACTATATAGCTCCCACTGACCTTCTTGTATACACAAGGGTCGGATTCGTTTTTGATGAAATCATAGACCCGTATGACTTCATTGAAGCGAATGTTCCGGCTTCGGGATACTTGTTTGAGGCCATAGATGGACTTCTGGAGACGACAAACTTTCTACTCTTCTCCAGCGACTGTGAATCCCTCCGGCTGATCCATGTAGATCTCTTCCTCAACGAAACCATTTAGGAAAGTCATTTTCACATCCATCTGCCATATCTCATAGTCATACCATGCTGCTATGGCAAGCAAGATCTGAATGGATTTTGCCATGGCTACCGGCGAATAGGTATCCTCGAAGTCGACCCCGGGTCGTTGAGTGTACCCTTTTATTACTAGCCTAGCCTTGAAGGTTGTGACTTCTCCATTAATACCAAGTTTGCGCTTATAGACCCATTTATAGCCAACTGGCTTAACCCCTTTGGGTGGGTCTACAAGTGACCAGACTTGGTTCTCACTCATGGAGTCCATTTCGATTTTCATGGCCTCAAGCTATCGCCCGGAGTCGATGTCAGACATCGCTTCCCCGTATGTCTTAGGATCCTTATCCAATTGACTGGTCGCGTGTAGAAAGCCATACCTCATGGGAGGGCGAGACTCTCTGGCTGACCTACGGAGAACGGGAACGTCAGTGGTGACTGTGGGCGTTGACTGAGCTGGCGGTTTAGGTACCGGGGCTGGCTCTTCCTGAGGTCGTTCGTCATGCTTGGCATGCTGAACTTCTCGAGGTTGATCAACCTTCTGGGTATTTATCATGAATGCTCTTAGTGAGGTATCCGCGGCTTCTACTGATGACTGGTTTGCATCACTTAACTCCTCAAGGATAAGTTCATCAGGCTGGACACCCTCTGGAAATACTTGCTCCAAGAATACTGCGTTCCTTGAAACAAATACCTTCTGTTCCAAGGGGCCATAGAAATAATAACCTGCAGTTTCTTTGGGGTATCCAACGAACCTGCACAAACTAGACTTTGATTCTAGCTTGTCTCCCATTAGCTTCTTGATGTATGCAGGGCTACCCCACACTTTCAAGTAGTTGTATGACGCATGCTTGCTGTGCCATATCTTATATGGGGTTTGGGTCAATACACTGGTTGGCGCCAAGTTTATAATTTGGCCGCAGTCTCCAATGCGTAACCCAAAAAGGACAAGGGCAAAAACTCATCATGGATCGGACCATGTCTAATAGGGTTCGATTCCTCCTTTTAGAGACCCCATTTAACTGTGGTGTCCCGAGAGGTGTCCATTCAGAGATTATACCGTTTTCTTTAAGATAATTAAGGAACTCAGTACTAAGGTATTCTCCGCCTCGGGCTGATCGTAGGACTTTAATTTTGCAGCCGGTTTCGTTCTCAACTTCAAGTTTGAATTCTTTAAACCTCTCAAGAGCTTCAGACTTGTACCTCATCAGGTATACATACCATACTGTGAATGATCATCGGTGAAGGTTATGAAGTAGGAGAACCCACCTCGGGCTTGTATCCTTAGTGGTCTACATACGTCTGTATGGACTAAGTCCAACAGACCTGTGGCAAGCCTGCTTTGTCCTACACAGGGCTTTTTGGTCATTTTCTCTCTAAGACAGGATTCACAAGTTGGTAGTTTACTCAAGTTTCCAACCTCTAGGTTCTTTGAGAGTCTACTAATTTCTTCATCCTATCTTGGGAAATGTGACCTAGCCTTGCATGCCACAGTTGTGCGTTCGCGTTACGATCTATTTTACATTTGTGTTGAGTATTTAGAACGAAATTCGCTTGTTGTAAGATATAGAGGCCGTTATTAAGCGTACCAAGCAGATGAGCCACCCTTCATCAAATAAAATCAATTTTTTTTTATTGATTATAAACTCATATCCACTATTGTCTAACAATGGAATGGAAATGATGTTTCTAATCATGCTAGGTACATAAAAAAACTTACTCTAATTCTATACTAATACGATCACTAACTACTAGCGTGGCGGATCCTATTGCTTCTGCCGAGATGGCCTTGCCATTTCCAAGCTTTAGGACCATATCTTCGCTACTCAGTTTTCTGCTTCTTTTCAGCACCTGCAAAACATTGCAAATGTGAGCTCCGCAGCTAGTATCTAATACCCAAGAGGCAGTGTTGCTAGAATAGGTGACCATGTAGCCAATCTTGGTAGGCGCATTGTCACCTATGTCTGAACAATTTCGAGGTTTTAATAAATCATTAATGAATAAGAAGTGAAATTCATTTGGCACTTACTTTATTTGTGTTCACTTTATCTACTTTATATATCTGTTCAATACGCAAACAAAGCCCTCGGACTGAAAATGCATTTCGGGGACTGGGACTACGCTTGGAGGTAGGTCCATGAAATCAGTTTCAACGAATCAGTCCGAAAATCTCCAAGTCAAGGAATCTCGAAAGTGGGTAATGAGATTCCCCTTGAAACTTGCACTAAGCATTTGCTGTCGTATTTCATCGACGGGTGACGAGGGTCGTCTGAGCAGTGTTAGTAGGTTAGCCTGCTAGGGAGCAGCTGACTGAGGTGACTCGCGGAAACTGTCTTACGGAGGACCTTGAGTAGGGTCGGTTAGGTATGACGTGTATTCCCGGTTCCAACAGTACAAGTCAAGTCCTTTGACTTGAGGAACTGTTGAGTTTACCTGTATATCAGGGCTGTATCTTAGATATGGTGAGAGATTGTCAAGAAGTACTTGAGTAGTCATAAGCCATATCTAGTGCAGCTCCGGTGTACAGAGTAACAGTAGTTTCCAAGAAAGGATCTGTCTCCTGTCAAAAGGTATTGACAGTTAAGTCTCACAAATGCTCTGAGTTTTGTCCCTAAAATCTGTGGCCACAGTAACTGAACAAAAGGGAAGGTTTCCCTTGCGGCGTTTAGTAAAGGACAGACCGACACTTAGGTCTAAAATGGGTACCTGCATTTTCCGTGCCCTAGACCCTAAGTGGTGAGACCGTAGACTGTAGGATAGATGTACTGTAGAGCCTAAATGTTCATCCCCGTACATTCACCTAGTCTCTAGTGCCATGGACCGTTGCTAGATGGCCACCCATAGTAACGGGCAGATTCTTGGAATCCAACCAAGTCTAGCTGAAGGTCAACCTAAAGAGTCACACACAATCCGCACATATTAAAGTATTTAATTTGGAATTAAATATTTGGAGAAGTGGAGCGATTAAATTGGATTTAATCGGGTCCTTATTTTCTTGGGAAGAATTAATTCCTTTTATTAGATAAAAGAGATTTATCTAATAAATTAGATTTATTAGAAAATTAATTTAATGGGTTTAGAATAAATATTTATATTTAATATATTTATTTATTGTCCTTGGAATATTTAAATAGGATTTTAATATTCCATCAAATTAAATTAATGGTTGAGATTAAAAGGGAGAGATCTATGGCTAATATTGGTTTGACCAAAAAGAAGCTAGTGTTGACTAGGATTTGACTAGGTCAAATCCTAGTTGTGGAAGAGTCTTCAAAGTGTAGGAGATTGAAGAGGAAAAGGATTCTGCTTCTATAAATACTCCTTAGCACACACATTGAAGGTGATGATGAATCTTGAAACACACACACACGCTCATGTACTCCTCTCCCTCCTCTCGGCGGCGCCTCTCTCTCCAAGAAAAATAGTTTTCTTGTTCTTTTGTTCTTCAACAATTAAACATAGGAGGATTGATCTCGTTAAACTAATAACGTTTGATCGATCCATCCTCTCCCAAAATAATACTTGTTCTTTCGCTAGCACGAAGTTCAAGATACGTGAGCGGATTGCGTGTCACGAATTAGAGGGTCTCCCATACGAGATCTTTGAGCAAGTCGGAGAACAACGCGAGTACCGGTTAGAAGAGGAAAACGACGAATCGGTAGGTTTCCGTTTACGTTTTTTGTCCTCTTTCTTTTAGAATCCTATGGCCTCCAAGATTGCTATGTATGCCTTTTATTATTCATGAGATACACTGAACACCTGAGAGTTTCAAGGGCACACCCCTTGAACGAGTTTATTTTAATATATGTTATGCATGTTTAAATTTTCGTAATTTAAATTATACCGCGCTTCCGCATTCGCGCTACTCCCGGGACGATCCACATGCCTACCCAAGGCTTTCAAGTGTTAGTAACCATATTAACCTCAATCACAAAGATACCTTGCTTTGAGAGGAATTTGGGGCAATCCCTCTTCCAATGCCCTTTCTCACGGCAATGAATACAGAGGACCCTTCGGTCATTTTAGTTCCAAAGAACGCCTTCTGAAGGACAAGCGGATCCGCCCGGGAGCGCGAGCGGAAGCGAGAAAGGCGAGGAAAGTGCGTAAATTTAAATCAAATTCAAAATACGCGAATCCCAAGGGGTGTACCCTTGGGTGCTCAACCGGGCGTTCGATGTAGGATGTGTAACTATTAAAACATATATTTAAACACATAGGGCATAGATATACAAATGAAATCAATCAAAGCGTAATAAACCGTTACCTTTGATTGTTTAGCGTATGCTCCCGGCTACTAGCGTTGTTCCTTCTCCGGAATGCTCACGAAATCCAAACGTATGGATTCTCCAAAGGTGATCCACACCACACCGGAAGAAACACACGTTCTTCTTGCTAGAAAATAACGGGTTTAGGAAGGAATCGGTTTAAGAGAAGAACACTATGAATTAGTGTTCTCTTAAACTTACTTTGTACTTCTTCTTGATTCAAAATCAAGTGAAGAACACAAGTGTAAGAGAGGGAGGGAGCACGAAATTTTGAGAGAGAGGAGAGGATTTTTGTCTTCTCTTTTTCCTAGAAAAAGATGAATAATGAATCACTTATGCTAGGTGTTGTATATTCTAATATATATACATAATTAATGTGATTATTGGAATGTGTCTAGGTTCATCCAAGGATGTCTAGATTCATTCCAATCAATCACCATCAATTCTTCAATCAAGCCTACCAAAATTTATGGTATGATCAAATCATACCAAAAGAGAAGAGCTTGATTGGAGTTGATTTGTCTCTTTCCAAAAGAGACAAGTCAACATACCACCTAGCATGCAACATGGCTGATTTTGCTTCCTCCAAGGGAGCATGTCAGCCATGTTTAATTAAGGGAAGAAGTCCAACTTCTTCCTATCCCAAATTAGGAATTATTTCTCCTCTCGGGTATAATTTAACGGACCGGGTTTTATTGTAATCCAATTACGACGAACCCAATATTAAATCCAATTTAATGTCCACTTAAATTATTCCCGTTGATCTTTTAATCCAATTAAAAGATCCAACGTCTCAACATCTCAACTTTCCATATTTAATCGAAAATCCAATTTACCGATTAAATGAAAGCCCGATACAATATCGGCCCGTCCATCCAATGGACTTTCCCTTAAGTAATCCAATTACTTATTTTATCCTCTGAGATTGACTCCAAGTCGATCTCTCAACCTCCTCGGTGATTTGTGTGTGACCCTTTAGGTTCACCCTCAGCTAGACTTGGGCCCGTGTCCCACAAGGGCTCGTTACCATGGGTAGCCGTCTAGCAATGGTCCATGGCACTAGAGACTAGGTGAATTGGCGTGAACATTTAGGCGCCGATTCCGTACGGGTACGATCCTTCCGTCTACCGTCTCCCGGCCTCAGTCTAGGGTATGGAATTGGGCGTCGGTTCCCATCCTTGACTAGGCATTTATGCTTAATACTCGAGACTACGTATGCTTCATTGCATCGACACAGGAAACCATTCCCTGTTCGACCAACCACTGTGGCCACAGCTTCAAACAGCATGTACGTGTCTCCGAGTGCATAGGAGATACCTCTGTCATATACTGACAGGGGACGGATCCTCTTCTTGGAATCCACCGTCCTCGCTACACATTCTGACTGCACTGGACAAGGTTTATAATGATCATCTTACAGAATGATCACCTCTCGCCAGATCCAAGATACAGCCGTCCTGTGCACGTGACTGCCATGATTTCTCAAGTCTGAGGATTACTCCCGTACTATCGGAACCGGGGAATCCAATCATACCGACCAAGCCTCCAAGGCTTCCATATGATGATCCCCGCGAGTCAGTCCAGTCGGCTCGACCCCAGTCGACCAACCCATCAAGATTGTGTAGGCGTCCCACGCCTGTCGCCGATGAAACACGACACTCATCCAATGAACACGACTCTTGACGCAAGTCTCAATAGGACTCTCGATGCCCTGTCTCAAGGTCCTCGACTTGGAACGTTTCAGACCCAACTCTTAATCAGTTGGTTTCATGACCACCATCCAATGCGTGGCCCAACTGCACGCGTTGTTATCCATAGTCTGTGGGCTTTGTTGCGATATAAGTTAAACACCATTTTAACAAATGTAAGATGAGCGCAACAAAGAAGGTACCATTGGTGACGAACAGTCATCTTATTCATCACATAATAATATTACATTCACATCAAGTTGTCGGATAGGTTACAAATTGCCAAACCTATTGGTTTTCTGGTCACCTATTCCAACACCTTCGTTGCGACATACCTAGTATGCCGGTCCGGGACCGCATAGCAATCCTTCAGGCAAGCCATAATGGAAGACACATCATCTAGCCTTTCATACTGCTTCTGAATCTCATCTGTCATAGAGGCAAGTATGATGCTACGGACTCGACGATTATCCTTATGCCAAGTCTCGAACGTCTCACGTTCTTCTGGCGTGGATCCTTCCGGCGAGGTCCTAGGAAACGGCTCATCCACGGCATACCCTTGGTTCTCATAATCGAGGATTATCCTCATATTGCGCAACCAGTTGTTGCAATTGGTTTCAATAAACTTGTTGGTCTCAAGTGTGGTTGATAATGAGTTCTTAGACATTTTAAATCTACATTTAAAGAACAAAACTACTATCAACAGAATTAAAAACGAATGTTTTAATAAAATTAAATGCTTGGACTTTAGTCATTTAATGCTCCCACTATTTATACGAAAACACGACACTCTCAAACGTTGTTTTTGGGAAAAATCCTTTCCTAGTGGGCTTGGGATCCACAGCGATTTTCCCCATACCCCGCTTTTACAATTCGCATGGGAAGAATCCTGTGGGAGGTATGTCATACCATTCTCGTTCCACGAGATTCTCAAGATAATTGCCTCACCCTTTTACGTGATCCCGAGGACTCCAAGCGAATCACGTTATTTGGGCGTTAGACCCGGCCCAATCAACCGATTCATAGACTCACTGCTACCTCCACAACTCGTGAGACAGGTAACAGCAGTCTACACCTCGTTCATGACAAAGTGCAGCTTCTTTTAAGCACGATAGTCGTGCCACGACTCGTGAGACCATGCTATCGACCTAAATTAGCTTCCTCACTTTGCCATATATAGAAGGCATGGACGAACTCCTAGAGTCCAAGTCCATTTATGCAGGGTCTAATATTTTGAACTTTGGTCCAACCAAGTGAGAGTTAAAAATGACCGAGATACCATAAATACATACATACATACATAATGCATAATTAAAAGTTTGCATACCATAGCAATAATATGATAAATAAACCATTAATTCAGCATAAGAGCCATATGCAAAATTAAAGTCTAGCACGCCCATGCTGGATGATCACAAGCCCGAATCCTATGCGACCCACAGAGCCCGCAGTGGATCTGTGGTTAATCTAGGGTTGGTCCTACTCTATTATATTTCATAGCAACCCAACCAACATGCTGATGGGCCTTGGTCTCTTTCTCCTTCAAGTCTCCATGGAACGCCTTGGATTCTTCATTCTGGGCTCTCCATTTGGGCATTCTTCATCTCCACCAATAACATAAAATAATTCCTCACTCCTATACTACTCTCATTACATATATAAAAAGAAACCCTAGCGAAAACCCGGGGGGAGTACAATAGGAGGGAAATAGAATGCCTTATTATTCCAAGGCAACTAGAAAAGGAGGAGGAGAAAATAAAAGAGGCACACAGGCCCCACATAAATTTAAACCATACATTCGGTCTAGGGCTTGTGATCATCCGTTCTCAATTAATGCACATAATTACATGATATCCAATCACATAAACGCATGTACATAATCCATGATATCCAATCACATCATCCATAATAAAACGAGAGAACGAGTTATGTATTTAAACTTGGCATAACATTGGCAATTTTCTTTCTTGTTTAGGAAAACCTTTCCTCTTTATTTGAAAGTGAATAAAGTCTCGGAATTCTAAATCCAATACAACAACTTTCCAAATAATGTCCTTAAGAAAACAAGCAAAATAAATAAAACCAATTTTTCAGAAATTATCCAAAAAATTAAAGAACAAGAAAAGCATAAACCAATAACCGGCCGCCGCCTACGGCGGCGCCTGCCGGCGCACGCAGGCCAGTAGGCCTGGCCCGCTGCGCCCACACGCGCAGAGCACGCCCGGCCGGGTGCGCGCGCACGCAGGCCTATGCCTGCTCCCGCGCGCGCCTGGTTGTGCTGTGTCGCGTGCGCTGGCGGGGCAGCCGTGCGCAGGCTCCTCTGCCTACACGCGCCGTCCTACCGTGCGCATCCTGCGCGCGGTCTGCATGGCCGCACACCGGCCGCGCGAGCGCCCTTGACGCATTGGCCTGGCGCGTGCATGCGGGCTCCCCTGCCCTCGTGCGCGCGCTCAGCCATGCGTCGGCCTACGCGTCCGGCAGCGCGCACAGCGACAATAAACCCGCGCGTGCTGTGCGCGCCTGGCAAGGCTGCCATGTGCAGGCTCCCTTGCCTGTGCGTGCCTCGTTGTGCGCACTGCGCGCGCGGTCAGCCGCCGGTTGCCGCGTGATACATTTTTCTTTCGTTTTATTTTTGCCCCCTGTTTTCCAAGAAAACCAAGAACACCAACAATACCAATAACTCATACACGATTAAAAGACAAGAAAACGACAGGCTTGATAATTTAAAAGATCAAGAAACATATAAATCATGCCATACATGTTTTCATGCTTTAAACACACGTAAAACCCTAGGCGTATTCACCGAACCGGGCTCTGATAGCACCGAAAGCCTAGCAAAGGCGTGTGGGTCGTCCCAGGAGTAACGCGAATGCGGAAGCGCGGTATAATAAAATTGCAATAATTTAAAACATGTCGTTTGCAAGAATTAAATAAAGACGTGCAAGGGTTGTTCCCTTGAATCTCCCGGGCATTGGGTGTATCTCATGAATAAAATAAACAAAGACATTCATGGAGGCCATGTTGAGAAGGGACGAAAAAAACAAAAACGAAAACCTACCCAATTGTCGTTTTGTCTTCAAACCGCTACTCGCGTTGTTCCTTGTTTTGCTCCAAGATCTCGAGTTGAGACCCTCTAATTCGTACACGCAATCCGCCCACGTATCTTGATCCTCATGCTAGCGGAAGAATAAGTGTATATTTATTTGGAGAGGACGGATTGATCAAACCATCAATTAACGAGATTAATCCTCCTTTAAGTTCAATTGTATAGCACAAAAGAACAAAAGCGAGTATCTTGGGAAATGGGAGAAGAGAGGCCGACAGAGAGAGAGGAGCGGTGATGGGGTGTGTGTGTGTGTGTGTGTTTTGAGTTTCATCATCCCTTCCGAAGTGAGGAAGTTAGGCATATATATAGAGGAGGAATGCTATTCATCTTCTAGTTCCCACTCTTTGGAAGACTCCTCTTAGAATAGGATTTGACCTAGTCAATCCTAACTTCTTGGTCAAACCAATCCTAGCCATTGATTTCCCTCTTCAATCTCAACAATTCATCAATTTAATGGAGTATTTAAATCTAACTAAATAATCCAAAAGATAATAAATAAATATAATAAATATTAATATTTATTTTAAGCCCATTAAATTAGATTATCAATAAATCTAATTTATGAGATAAATTCCTTTCATCTAATAAATGGAATTACATTTCCCAAGATAAGAAAGATTTGATTAAATCTAATTTAATCGTTCCATCTCTCTCAAAATATTTAATTCTAAATTAAATACGTTACGTGTGCGGATTGTGTGTGACTCTTTAGGTTCACCTTCAGCTAGACTTGGTCAGATTCCTAGAATCCGTCCGTTACCATGGGTGGCCGTCTAGCAACGGTCCTTGGCACTAGAGACTAGGTGAATATACATGGGGATGAACATTTAGGCTCTACAGTACATCTATCCTTTCGTCAACCATTTCACCACTTAGGGTCTAGGGCTTGGATATATAGGTACCCATCTTGGACCTAAGTATCGGACTGTCCTAAACCAAACGCCGCAGGGAATCCTTCCCTTCTGTTCACTTACTGTGGCCACAGATTTCAAGGACAAGACACAGAGTATGGTGAGACGCTACTGTCAATGCTCTTGATAGGAGACTGATCCTTTTTTCGAAACTACTGTCTCGTTGGACATCATGGCTGCACTAGATATAGCTTATGACTACTCAACAATTATGTTTTGGCAATCTCTCACCATACCTAAGATACAGACATGGAGTACAGGTAAACTCAGCAATTCCTCAAGTCAAAGGATTGGCCTGCACCGTTGGAACCGGGAACTCACGTCATACCTATCCGACCCTACTCAAGGTCCTCCGTAAGACGGTTCGTACGAGTCACCTCAGTCAACCGCTCCCCAGCAAGCTGACTCACTAACACTGCATAGACAACCCTCGTCACCTGTGGATGAAACACGACAGCAGATGCGTAGTGCAAGTCTCAAGTGGATTCTCAATACCCATTTCCCGAAATTCCTTGACTTGGAGATTTTTAGATTGATTTGGCGGAACAGATTTCATGAACCTACCTCCAAGCGCAGTCCCAGTCCCCGAAATGTGATCTCAGTCTGTGGGCTTTGTTTGTGTAGTGAACAGTTATAAAGTAGTACAAGTGAACACAGACAAAGTATGAGCCATATGAATTTCACTTTCTTATTCATCAAGGTTTATTAAAACTTTGAAATTGTCCAGACATAGGTTACAATTCGCCTAACAAGATTGGCTTCATGGTCACCTATTCTAACAATAAAAACATGTGTTTATTGCTTTTAATTTTCATAATTATTTTTTGAAATTTGTATGTTTAATTATGTTGATTAATCATGGATATTTGGGTGATTTCAGAAAATTAGATTCTCGTAATCTGGGTATTTATTTTAGTTTTTTATGTGCAGAATTAAAAAAAAAAAATTTACAGCAGTCGCTGCCGGTGCCTGCTGCTGCGTGCAGGCAGGGCGCCCGCGCGCCTAGGCGTGTGGGCAGGGCACGCGCGCGAATGAGACTGCCGCGCGCACTGGGCGCGCAGGGCGCTATCGACTGCGCGCACGCATGCATGTGCACGGGTAGTCCCCGTGCGCGGGCACTACCGTCCGCGCACGCTTGGAGCGCTCGCGCGGCTGGCCTGCACGGCCGAATGGCTGGGCAAACTTTTTTGCCGTTTTTCCAAAAAATTTAATTTTCTGGTATTCTGCATATTTTTTCTGAAATGTTTAATTTATGGTTGATTTAATTTTAGCTGAGAATGATTTATTCTAAAATTAAATTTTCTAAGATTATTTTGGAAATGGTTTAAAAAAAAAAAGAAATTTACATGGGTTTACGAGGTTTCTAATATCCATTTTTAATTGTAGTTCTAATATGTATTTTTCTGCATTTAATTATGTTATGGAATGAAACTGGATATCATTTATTTAATACATGATTTGTATTATTTGGAGCATGATTATATTGGATATGTAATTATGTTCTGTTTTGTTAATTGGATTAACAAGGGATGATCACGAAGCCCATTGACCCGTGCATGGTTTTAAATTCCTTTTGGGTGGGGACTGCATGCCTCTTGTTTTGGGACTATTATCTCCCACTTTCGCCTCATGATGTTAAGGCTTGTCTTTTTCTTTTTATTTTCAATGTATTCTATTTCTCTTGTAATTAGAGTAGTTAGAATTTTTCGGTGAGGTTTCACATTTTATGTATAATAAAGCAAGCCCACGGAGAAAAAGGAAGCCTATGTTGGACGAAGGCCCAAGGTGAGACATCAAGGTTAAACAAGTAGAGTACAAGGCCCATTGGCATGACATTCGGTTAATTTGTTGTAATAGTGTAGGACCGCCCTAGACAGACCACAAACTTACTACAGGCTCAGTGGGTCACATAGGTTGGGCTCGTGATCATCCAACAGGGTTATGCTAGATTTACTTGCATGCGATGCATTTATTTAAATGCTTTGTAATATTGAATATTTATGCATGCAAAATATTAATGTGACGAGGTGTCGGTCAATAATTTCGAACTCTCACTTGGTTGGACCAAGTTGAAAATTTGGGCCCATGATGGACTTGGATCAAAATGGTTTTGATCTTTCCAAGTCTTCCATCCATAGCAATATCGTGAGGAAGCTACCGCTACCCAAATGTGGTCTCACGAGTCGTGGCACATTTGGAATAGAGGAAAGTTGCACCGTTGTTGTGAACAAAGAGTATTTGTTTCCCTATCTCTGGAGTCGTGGGGGGCGATAGTTGAGATATGATTTGGTTGATGGGTTAGGCCTAACATCGAGTAGCATGATTCGCTTGGAGTCCTCGGGATCATGTGAAGAGGTGAGGCAGAATATCTTGAGAATCTCATCGGTTGAGAATGATATTGGATACCTCCCATGAGGCTTTTTCCATGTGAATCGTAAAAGTGGGGCATGGAGAATTGCGCTTGTGGATCCCAAGCCCACTAGAAAATTGTTTCCTGAAACCCCATTTGAGAGTGATGGGCTTTCATAGAAATAGTGGGATGGGTCAATGACTAAAGGACCAAGTCTTAACTTGAATATAATATTGTTATAATCTACTGAATGTTTTTCTATTTAATGGTTGATGTCTAAGAATCCACTAACCCTCATACTTTAGACTAATATGTCTAATGGAACGAATTACCACGTCTGACTGTGAAATCTTAAAATGGTCCTAGATTATAAAGAACCAGACTTATATTCAGGATAAGGTTTTTCCTCAAACCTTGCTGGAAGGGTCATCGCCAAAAGAACATTTGACGTTCAAGAAAAGGCTTGATGACAACTGGAAGTTCCGCAGCCTCATACTAGCATCCATGGATGATGAGATCTAGAAGCAATATGATAGGCTGGAGGATGTTGGATCGATGATGCTTCGATTGTAGCAAGTCTATGCGGTCCCAGACCGACATGTTAGATATGTTGCAATAAAGGCATTCTTCAGAGCGAAGATGATAGAAGGATCGTCGGTACAAGAGCATGGAGTGATGATGCTATCCATTGTGGAAAAAGCTCAAAGACCTCCAAGCTGATCTCTAAAGAGTGATGTACATCAACGTGATTCTTCAGTCTCTTCTCCCCTCACTTGACCCATTTATAGTCAACTACCACATGAATGGGCTTGAGAAAGACCTTCATGAGTTGATAAAAATGTTGGTCCAGTATGAGGTAACAATTGAAAAATCTGCGCCGACGGTGCTAGTGAGGAGACTTTGACCTCTGAAGCGAAAGGAATGGGTCCCAAACGCTGGAAGAGGAAGAAGGCTCAAACAACATCAGTCGCTGCCAACACTTTGAGTGCTCCTATTACACCGCTGGACGGGGGTAAAGGAAAGAGGAAAAGGGTACGGCAGTCAGAGGTTCTGAATGATGCTTGCATTAACTGCCAGAAAAGACACATCGGAAGAGGGAGTTTCCTAAAGCCCCTCTCCAATGAACGTGACATTTGAATTGAGTATCAATAGGATCACTGTTTTGTTCTTTGGTATAGGATACCAGTCGTTCATAACCTGTGAATGGTTCTCAGGTGATGATAAAGAATGGAAAGCTAAGACAGACGATCCTATGGTCTTGCAATGGCGAAACTGTTGCTGCAAAGACTAGGGACTAGTTAGGCTTAGCAGTGATCATGTCAGGATTGTATATGTGAGGATTATGTAACCTAGCATGATCAAAATGTGTTCCATTTATTGTTGGACAATTTTGGATAACATAATTTGATCAATAAAATTTCTTTTATTTGACAAAGAATGGTGATTCTTGTCTGCTAGGTTTGGTGCATAAACACTTCACACTGTCCCATAATTAGATTATGACTACTCAAAACAAATGACTAAAATGGATAAAATCAAGATAAACTTACGGATTTGGCATCCATGACTAGGTTAGTTTCCTTTAGTTAAGGATGAGGAAGTTGGAAGATCCAAAGAGTCTAGCAATAGATGATTTGGGTCTGCTAGCTTGCAAATCTTCTCTGAGAAGGAAAACACTAAAGAGACATTTTGTTAGACAAAGTGGCTTGCCGATAGTCTATTGGATTGTATCCAAAATGACTTATATAGATTATTGATTACACAGGACCTGAAGAGGGTTCACAAGTCTAAGAACCTTTGGTAGGTTTGGGGAATTAGCCTTGGAGTGGTGAACTAAACTGGTCATCTTTCGATTAGATCGAGAGGGTGTGTATTTAGTGGGAGTGCCAATAGACTATTAGATTGGATCCAAAAAGGATATCTGTAAGGTTGCAGAATACACAAGACTAAAAGAGGATTCACAAGTCTAAAAACCTTTGTAGGTTCGGGGTATTAGACTTGGAGTGGTGAATCAAATTGGTTACCTTTTGATTAGATCGGAAGGATGTGTATTCGGTGGGAGTTCTCGAATATCCGAATAAGAATGGAATTCTCAATCAGTGAAATTTTTCTTGAAGCGACCATGGTTGAATGGTCTCTGATAAGCGAGAAAACGATCCTTGTTGGACTTGGTTCACTCGGTATTTCACTGAAATTACGTTAGCCCATCTAGACATGAACTTGAAAGTTGCTAGGTTGACAAACATGCACTTTCTTAAAGTCATGATCTAGTTACCATATTTGATATGGTTTTGAAAGCTTGTATCCTACAAAGTTCTTGAGTATGTGGGATGGTCCTGCATACGTCAAGGGACTAGTAGGAAGACAGACTAGACTCGGTGTCTGGTTTGTGTAGGTCCAGTGCAAAATAATGCAAACATCATGTTATTTCCCACTAACTATATTCCAGTCCTCCTAGAGACGATCAGAATACCTTAGATACCTGATGGCTACAAGTTTCTGGGTCCGATCCATCAATTGGATCATAATCCAAAGGACATATGGAGAAGCGATGTTGGAAATCGGGATTGGATCAATGGCTTGGAGCCGCGAGATCTCTCTTGAAATTCAAATTGGGTTTGAGATTTCATGTAATTGTAATATTCATTTTGACGAACCCATACGATGTATGACTCAGTCAATAACGAGCATTAGGGTCAGTGGGAATTGAAGGACAAGCGGATCCGCCCGGGAGCGCGAGCGGAAGCGAGAAAGCGAGGAAAGTGCGTAAATTAAATCAAATCTAATTTAAAATACGAATCCCAAGGGGTGTACCCTTGGGTGCTCAACCGGGCGTTCGATGTAGGATGTGTAAATATTAGAAATATATATTTAAACACATAGGGCGTAGATGTATATTAAATCAATCAAAGCGTAGTAAAACCGTTACCTTTGATTGTTTGGCGTATGCTCCCGGCTACTAGCGTTGTTCCTTCTCGGAATGCTCACGAAATCCAAACGTATGGATTCTCCAAAGGTGATCCACACCACACCGGAAGAAACACATGTTCTTCTTGCTAGAAAAGAACGGGTTTAAGAAGGAATCGGTTTAAGAGAAGAACACTATGAATTAGTGCTCTCTTAAACTTACTTTGTTCTTCTTCTTGATTCAAAATCAAGTGAAGAACACAAGTGTAGGAGAGGGAGAGAGGGCCGAGAGTTGAGAGAGAGGAGAGGGATTTTGTCTTCTCTTTTTCCTAGAAAAAGATGAATAATGAATCACTTATGCTTGGTGTTGTATATTCTAATATATATACATAATTAATGTGATTATTGGAATGTGTCTAGGTTCATCCAAGGATGTCTAGATTCATTCCAATCAATCACCATCAATTCTTCAATCAAGCCTACCAAAATTTATGGTATGATCAAATCATACCAAAACGGAAGAGTTTGATTGGAGTTGATTTGTCTCTTTCCGAAAGAGATAAGTCAACATACCACCTAGCATGAAACATGGTTGATTTTGCTTCCCCAAGGGAGCATGTCGGCCATGTTTACTTAAGGGAAGAAGTCCAACTTCTTCCTATTCTAAAATAGGAATTATTTCTCCTCTCGGGTATAATTTAACGGACCGGGTTTTATCGTAATCCAATTACGACGAATCCAACATTAAATCCAATTTAATGTCCATTTAAATTATTCCCATTGATCTTTTAATCCAATTAAAAGATCCAACGTCTCAACTTTTCATATTTAATCGAAAATCCAATTTACCGATTAAACGAAAGCCCGATACAATATCGGCCCGTCCATCCAGTGGACTTTCCCTTAAGTAATCCAATTACTTAATTTATCCTTCGAGATTGACTCCAAGTCGATCTCTCAACCTCCTCGGTAATTTGTGTGTGACCCTTTAGGTTCACCCTCAGCTAGACTTGGACCCGTGTCCCACAAGGGCCCGTTACCATGGGTGGTCGTCTAGCAACGGTCCATGGCACTACAGACTAGGTGAATTGGCGTGAACATTTAGGCGCCGATTCCATATGGGTACGATCCTTTCGTCTACCGTCTCCCGGCCTTAGTCTAGGGTATGGAATTGGGCGTCGGTTCCCATCCTTGACTAGGCATCTATGCTTAATACTCGAGACCACGTATGCTTCATTGCGTCGACACAGGAAACCATTCCCTGTTCGACCAACCACTGTGGCCACAGCTTCAAACAGCATGAACGTGTCTCCGAGTGCATAGGAGATACCTCTGTCACATACTGACAGGGGACGGATCCTCTTCTTGGAATCCACCGTCCTCGCTACACATTCCGACTGCACTGGACAAGGCTTATGATAATCATCTTATAGAATGATTACCTCTCGCCAGATCCAAGATACAGCCATTATGTGCACGCGACTGCCATGATTCCTCAAGTCTGAGGATTACTCCCATACTATCGGAACCAGGGAAAACCAATCATACCGACCAAGCCTCCAAGGCTTCCATATGATGATCCCCGCGAGTCAGTCCAGTCGGCTCGACCCCAGTCGACCAACCCATCAAGATCGTGTAGGCGTCCCACGCCTGTCGCCGATGAAACACGACACTCATCTAATGAACACGACTCTTGACGCAAGTCTTAATAGGACTCTCGATGCCCTGTCTCGAGGTCCTCAACTTGGAACGTTTCAGACCCAACTCTTAATCAGTTGGTTTCATGACCACCATCCAATGCGTGGCCCAACTGCACGAGTTGTTATCCATGGTCTGTGGGCTTTGTTGCGATATAAGTTAAACACCATTTTAACAAATGTGAAATGAGCGCAACAAAGTAAGCACCAGAAGTGACGAATACTCATTTTATTCATCACATAATAATATCACATTTACATCAAGTTGTCAGATAGGTTACAAATCGCCAAACCTATTGGCTTTCTGGTCACCTATTCTAACAGGAGTGTGGTAGTGTTCCGACTGTTAAGTGTGTAACGTCTTATTCGTTTGGAATGAAATTAAGATGTTAGGAAACACTAGAACACGAGCATTATTCACGCAATTCTCCACAAAAGGAATTGGATTCCTATTCATATGGCCAAGCTGTCCAAAACTTAGTCACGATTGACTAATGAGGAGTTCAGATGTTTTACATCCCCTACGTCTTTGCCGTACGCAACATGGGTATGTTGTTCGGTGCACAGGGCCTAATGTTGTTTATGTATCGTACATAACAACGAATATCGAGTGTGTACCGATGAGGCAATAGACAACAGTTGAGAGCAGTCTTTAAGACCTGAATAAGGATTAGAGAAGTGTTCTCAATGCACGATTTATGGAGAGTTGATTCCGGAAGGCTATAGCGATACTAGCTTCTAGAATCATGTGAATAATGTTTAGTCTCAATACTTATGTATGTTCGGACTTAATGGTGAGTGTGGTAGCTTGGAAAGGTTCCAAGCAGGTTACCACGACGTTTCATCATGAAAGTCGAATATATTCCAACTTTGGAAGTTGTTTCTGGAAAGTGGTTTGGATGAAATTAGCATCCATTGGATGGATGTAGAGCCTAGCACGACCGAGCCAGTAGTTGCCTTGGAGGTTGACAACTGGGCTATGCTAAAAGCCTTTTAGGCTTGTGATCTCACAAGATCCATGGAAAATTCTTAGACAGCCTCCATCGGTAGGTAGCGATGGTAGGAAGAGGCGAGATACGGTTGGACCGTATTACCTTGGCAGAAAAATATAGTAGACCTGCGAGATTGAGCCGGTATCGCAGATTACTCATTCTCAGAAGGTTCTGAGAGACATGGGTAATTGGCTTTGAGGTCAAGGGGGAGATTGTTAGAATAGGTGACCAGAAAGCTAATTGGATTGACGGTTTTGGGAACTATTCGTTAATCTTTATTAATATAATAATATCTTGATGAATAGAGTAAGTATTCATCACTGGCATTGTGTTTGTTGTGCTTAGTACTCACGTTGAACGGCGTTACAACGTCACAACAGTTGCCCACAGACCAATTCGATAACATGCAGTTGGGCTGCGCATTCGATGGCGGCTATGAAACCAAGTTCAGAGGGTTGGTCTGAAACGTTCCAAGTCGAGGACCTCGAGACTGGCATCGATTTTCCTATTGAGACTTGCACTAAGTATTGCATTCACTAGGTGAGTGCCGAGTTTCATCGGCGACAGACGAAGGACGTTTATGCAATTTTAGTGGGTTAGTTGACAAGGTGGTCAACTGACTAAACTGACTCGGGGGAATCATCATATGGAAGCCATAGAGGCTTGGTCGGTATGACTAGAATTCCCGGTTCCTATAGTATGAGATTACTCCTCGGACTTGAGGAATCATGGTAGTCACGTGCATACAAAGACTGTATCTTGGATCTGGCAAGAGGTGATCATTTTGTAAGATGGTCATTATAAGCCTTGTCCAGTGTAGTTGGAATATGTAGCGAGGACGGTGGATTGCAAGATAGGATCTGTCCCCTGTCAGTATATGACGGTAATGTCTCCTATGCGCTCTGAGATATTTTAGACTCTGAAAGTCTATGGCCATAGAAATTGATTGAGTAGAAAGGATTTTACACGTCGATCGATAGAGTAAACGCATCTCGGGTATGAAGCATAGTTTGCTAGTCAAGGATGGGAACAGACGCCCAATTCCATATCCTAAACTAAGGCCGGGAGACGGTCGATAGTAGGACTGTACCCCTACGGAATCGGCACCTAAATGTTCACCCCAACATTCACCTAGTCTCTAGTGCCATGGACCGTTGGTAGACGGCCACCCATGGTGACGGGCTCCTGTTGGACACGAGCCCAAGTCTAGCTGAGGGTGAACCTAAAGGGTCACACACAAATCACCGAGGAGGTGAAGGAATTGACTTGGAGTCAATTTCAAAGGATGATAAGTAATTGGATTACTTATGGGATTATCCATTGGATGGACGGGCCGATATTGTATCGGGTCCTCTTTTTATCGGTAAATGGGATTTATTGATTAAGTAGAGAATCGAAGCTTGGATCATTTAATTGAATTAAAAGATCAACAGGAATTATTTAATTGGACCATGAATTAAAAGGATTTAATTCTTGAGTTTATTATAATTAGTCCGGTCCGTTAAATCTTGGCCCAAGAGAGGTGTTAATTCCACTTTTGGAATTAGAAGAAGTTGGACTTCTTCTAAAAGGGATTGGTTGAAAATTACTTCTTTTGGAAGTACTAAAATTGGCCATGAAGACCTTTGATGACAAGGTGACTTGTCTCTTTTGTAAAGAGACAAATCAATTTCAATCAAGCCTCTTTCACTTGGTATGATTAAATCATACCTTATGAAATGGTAGGCTTGATTCATGATTAATAGGGATTGATTGAAATGTATCTAGACATTCTTGGATGAACCTAGACACATTTCAATAATCACCATCAAAGACAAGAATTTTATTATTCATCTTTTTTTAGGAAAAAAAAGAACACTCTCTACACCCTCTCTCTCTACTCCCTAAATCCTCTTTGTTGCTCCATTGATCTAGGATCAATTGAAGAACAAAGTAAGATCAAGAAGGAACACTAATTTGATAGTGTAATCCCTTCTTCGGTTTCATCCTCTAGATCCATTTTTCTCTAGCAAGAAAAACGAGATCTCTCCCAGTGTGCTGTGGACGACTTTAGATGGTCTCTACGTTGGGACCTCGCGTGGATGAACATCGGGAGGAATCAACGCGTGTAGCCGATCGAAATATAAAATCGAGAAAGATATTCTAATTTACATTTATGCTCTCGGTTTCTTCTTTATACAATAGCCACAAACACTTGTTTATTTTATATATGTTTATATTCCGCATTGCTACACCGATAGCCTGGGAACGTTCAAGGGCACACCCCTTGAACACGAGTTAAATTATTTTATTATGCACGTTTTTATCTCCACCACGCTTCTGTCGCATTCCTGGGCCAATCCGCTTTCCTAATGAAAGATTGTGCATCGTCCCGGGAAATAGCGCGAATGCGCAAACGCGGTATAAAAATAAATAACAAAAATTTAAACATGCTTTACGTAAATTAAAGAACACGTTCAAGGGGTGTTCCCTTGAAGTTCCCGGGTGTTCGGTGTATCTCATGAATTAAAAGCATAGAAAAGAATCATGGAGGCCATAGGATTAAAAATAAAAGAGGGACGAAAATTAAATTGGAACCTACCGATTGTCATTTTCGTATTCTAACCAGTACTCGCGTTGTTTCCCGATTTGCACCAAATCCCGTATGTGAGGTTCTCCAAATTGTAACACGCAATCCACCCACGTATCTTGCACGTCGTGCTAGCGAATCAATAAGTGTTTTGGAGAAAATGGATCAATCACACGTTATTAGGTTAACGGGATTAATCCTCCTATGTTCGATTGTTCCAAGAACCAAAGAACAAGAAACAAAATTCTTGTGAGAAGAGAGAGGGCGGACGAGAGGGAGAGAGGAGAGAGCCGAGTTGTAGTGTGTGTGTGTGTGTGTGTGTGTTGGAGTTTCATCATCTCTCTAATGATGAAGGGCTAGGACTATTTATAGAGGAAGAGTTTAATTCTCTTCAAACTCCAACTCTAGAAGACTAATTTGACTAGGATTTTGATCTAGTCAAAGTCCTAGTAAAAGTAGTATTTGACCTAGTCAAATTAATCCTAGCCATCCATCTCTCCTTTTAATCTCAACCATTAATTTAATTTAATGGAATATTTAAAAACTATTTAAATATTCCAAAGGGCAATAAATAAATATAAGAAATATAAATATTTATTCTAGGCCCATTAAGTTAATTTTCAAATAAATCTAATTTATTAGATTAATCCCTTTTATCTAATAAAAGGAATTAATTCTCTCCAAGAAAATTAAGGACCCGATTAAATCCAATTTAATCATTCCATTTCTCCAATATTTAATTCTAAATTAAATACTTAATGTGTGTGGATTGTGTGTGACTCTTTAGGTTCACCTTTTAGCTAGACTTGGTCGGATTCCTAGAATCCGTCCGTTACCATGGGTGGCCATCTAGCAACGGTCCATGGCACTAGAGACTAGGTGAATATTCGGGGATGAATATTTAGGCTCTAACAGTACACTTGTCCTTCTGTCTACGGTCTCACCACTTAGGGTCTGGGGCACGGAAAATGCAGGTACCCATTTTGGACCTAAGTGTCGGTCTGTCCTTACTAAACGCCACAAGGGAAACCTTCCCTTCTGTTCAGTTACTGTGGCCACAGATTTTAGGGACAAGACACAGAGCATATGTGAGACTCAACTGTCAATACCTTTTGACAGAAGACAGATTCTTTCTTAGAAACTACTGTCACTCTGTACACTAGAGTTGCACTAGACATGGCTTATGACTACTCAAGTGCTTCTTGGCAATCTCTGACCATATCTAAGATACAGACCTGATATACAGCTCTGTCAAAGGACTTGACCTGTACCGTTGGAACCGGGAATACACGTCACATCTCGCCGATCCTACTCAAGGTCCTCCGTAAGACGGTTCCCGCGAGTCACCTCAGTCAGCTGCTCCCTAGCAGGCTAACCCACTAACACTGCTCAGACGATTTTCGTCACCCGTCGATGAAATACGACAGTAGATGCTTAATGCAAGTCTCAAGGGGAATCTCGGTGCCCATTTTCGAGATTCCTTGACTTGGAGATTTTCGGACTGATTCGGCGAGACTGATTTCATGGACCTACCTCCAAGCGTAGTCCTAGTCCCCGAAATACGTTTTCAGTCCGTGGGCTTTGTTTGCGTAGTGAACAGATACGTAATGCAGATAAAGTAAACACAAACAAAGTAATGCCAAATGAATTTCACTTCTTTATTCATTAATAATATATTAAATCCTTGAAATTGTCTAGACATAGGTTAGATTTCGCCTGCCAAGATTGGCTACATGGTCACCTATTCTAACAATCTCCCACTTGACCTTAAAGCCAATCGGCCATATGTCTAATCCCCATCTTCTCAAGATGTTGCATATGAGCGCTCTGCGACATAGGCTTTGTCAGCGGATCTTCTGTGTTGTCTGCTGAGTTGACTCGGTCCATCCGAACGTCACATCTTCCTACCATTTCTCTTAGAAGATGGTTGCGTCTAAGAATGTGTTTGGAACGGTGATGAGATCTCGGTTCCTTTGCTTGCGCTATTGCACCGTTGTTATCACCAAAGATGACAACGCGCTCGGCAATGCTAGGCACCACACCCAACTCTTGGATGTAGTTTCTCATCCAAACCGCTTCCTTGGCAGCTTCTGAAGCTGCTATGTATTCGGCCTCTATGGTGGAATCAGCAGTGGTTGCTTGCTTGGAACTCTTCCAAGCCACTGCTCCTCCATTGTGCTTGAATACATAACCCGATTGAGACTTGGCATCATCGTCATCAGACTGGAAGCTAGCGTCGCTAAAGCCTTCCAGGATCAGTTCTCCATTGCCATAGACTAAGAATATTTCCTTAGTCCTCCTCAGGTACTTAAGGATGCCCTTAACAGCATTCCAATGGGCCTCTCCTGCACAAGACTAATATTTGCTAGTCACACTCAAAGCGTAAGCAATGCCAGGCCTGGTGTAGTGGACCGCATATTGGATGCTACCTACAGCAGAAGCATAGGGGATGACGTTCATCCTTTCAAGTTCCTCATCAGTCTGCGGGAACTGTTTCTTGGATAACGTGACCCCATGCCTCATGGAAAGGAATCCTCGTTTGGAGTTGTCCATTCGATATCTCTTTAGGACTTTCTCCATATACGAGTTTTGGGTGAGCCCCAACATCCTTTTAGATCTGTCCCTGATAATCTGGATGCCTAGGATGTAGAAGGCTTCACCCAAGTCTTTCATGGAAAACTGGGTTGACATCCATGCTTTTGTGTCACCCAACATTCTAACATCAGTACCTATGAGTAGAATGCCATGCACATAAAGCACTAGGAACACTATAGAGCTCCCACTGACCTTCTTGTATACACAAGGGTCGTATTCGTTTTTGATGAAGTCATAGCCCCGTATCACTTCATCAAAGTGAATGTTCCAGCTTCGGGATGCTTGTTTGAGGCCATAGATGGACTTCTGGAGGCGCCAGACCTTCTGTTCTTCTCCAGCGACTGTGAAACCTTCCGGCTGATCCATGTAGATCTCTTTCTCAATGAAATCATTGAGGAAGGCCGTTTTCACGTCCATCTGCCATATCTCGTAGTCATACCATGCTGCTATGGCGGGCAGGATCCGAATGGATTTAGCCATGGCTATCGGCGAGTAGGTATCCTCAAAATTGACCCCGGGTCGTTGAGTGTACCCTTTAGCTACAAGCTTAGCCTTAAAAGTCGTGACTTCTCCATCAATGCCAAGTTTGCGCTTGTAGACCCACTTACAGCCAACTGGCTTAACACCTTTCGGTGGATCTACAAGTCTCCAGACTTGGTTCTCGCTCATGGAGTCCATTTCGGTTTTCATGGCCTCAAGCCATTTCCCGGAGTCGATGTCAGACATCGCTTCTCCATATGTCTTAGGATCGTTATCCAGCAGACCGGTCGTATTTATAAAGCCATATCTCACTGGAGGTCTGGACTCTCTAGTAGACCTACGGAGAACGGGAACGTCAGTGGTAACTGTGGGCGCTGACTGTATAAGGGCTGGCGGTTCAGGTACTGGGGCTGGCTGTTCCCGAGGTTGTCCTTCATGCCTAACATGCTGGACTTCTCGAGGTCGGTCAGCGCTTTGGGTATCTATCCTGAATCCTCTAAGTGAGGAATCCGCGGCTACCTCTGATGACTGGTTTCCATCACTTGATTCCTCAAGGATTAGTTCATCAGGTTCGATATCCTCTGGAAGCCTTGTTCCAAGAACCACTGCATTCCTTTAAACAAATACGTTTTGTTCCAAGGGGTCATAAAAGTAATAACCCTAAGTTTCTTTTGGGTATCCAACGAACCTGCATAAGCTGGACCTGGATTCTAGCTTATCTCCCACTAACCTCTTGACGTACGCGGGGCTACCCCACACTTTCAAGTAGTTGTAGGATGCCGGCTTGCCGTGCCATATCTCATATGGCGTTTGGGTCAATACACTGGTTGGCGCCAAATTTAGCAACTTGGCCGCCGTTTCCAATGCGTATCCCCGAAAGGACGAGGGCAATTTGGTAAAACTCATCATGGATTGAACCATGTCCAACAGGGTTCCATTCCTCCTTTAAGAGACACCATTTAATTGTGGTGTCCCGGGAGGTGTCCATTCAGATATTATACCATATTCTTGTAGATAATCTAGGAACTCGGTACTAAGGTATTCTCCGCCTCGGTCTGACCGTAAGACTTTAAATTTGCAGTTGGTTTGGTTCTCCACTTCAAGTCTGAATTCTTTAAACCTCTCAAGAGCTTCAAACTTGTACCTCATCAGGTAAACATAACCATACCGTGAATGATCATCGGTAAAGGTAATAAAGTAGGAGAACCCACCTCGGGCCTGCGTCCTTAGTGGTCCACATAGGTCTATATGGACCAAGTCCAACAGACCTGTGGCAAGTCTGCTTTGTCCTACAAAGGGCTTCTTGGTCATTTTCCCTCTTAGACAGGATTCACAGGTCGATAGCTCACTCAAGTCCCCTACCTCTAGATTATATTAGTCTACCAGTCTTTTCATCCTATCTTGGGATATGTGACCTAGCCTAGCGTGCCACAGTCGTGCGTTCCCGTTATTATCTAATTTACGTTTGTATTGAGCATTTAGAACAAAGTTCATTTGTTGCAAGATATAGAGCCCATTGTTAAGTGTACCAAGTAGAAGAGCAATTCCACACCTCATCAAATAAAAGCAATTTTTATTGATCATAAACTCATAACTACTATTGTCTAACAGTGGAATGGAAATGATGTTTTTAATCATACTGGGTACATAATAAACTTTCTCTAATTCTATGCTAATACGATACTAACTACTAGAGTGGCGGATCCTACTGCTTCTGCCGAGATGGCCTTGCCATTCCCAAGCTTCAGGATCATATCCCCGCTACCCAGTTTTCTGCTTCTTTTCAGCACCTGCAAATCATTGCAAATGTGAGCTCCACAGCCAGTATCTAATACCCAAGAGGCAGAATTAGTGACCATATTGACCTCAATCACAAATATACCTTGGTTCGAGAAGAGTTTGGGGCACTCCCTCTTCCAATGCCCTTTCTCACGGCAATTGATACATATGTCATATGCCCTCGACTGTTGCTTGGTGACAACCTTTCCCTTTCCTTTGCCTTTTCCCTCTTTGGCAATGGAACACTCTTAGTGTTCGTAGCTGTTTTGACGACCTTTCCCTTCCCTTTCTTCCTTTTCCAACGTCCGGTACCCTTGCCTTTCGTTTTAGAAGTTGAACCACCTCCAAACAATACCGAAGGCGTGGACTTTTTGGTCATTGCCTCGTATTGCACCAACATATTTATCAACTCATGAATGCCCTTCTCAAGTGCGTTCATGTTGTAGTTGACAATAAATTTGTCAAAGGACGGTGGGAGTGACTGAAGGATCACATCTATGTACGTTTCATTATCGAGGCCTGCCTTTAGGTCCTCGAGCTTTTCCACCAGGGTAAGCATTTTAACCCCGTGCTCTTGTACAGAGGATCCTTCTATGATTTTAGTTCCAAAGAACGCCTTAGTCGCGACATACCTAGTATGCCGGTCCAATTCTTAAGGCGAGCCATAATGGAAGGGACATCGTCTAGCCTTTCATATTGCTTCTGAATCTCATTCGTAATCGAAGCAAGTATGACGCTACGGGCCTTTCAGTTATCCTTATGCCAAGTCTCGAACATCACACGTTCTTCTGGCGTGGATCCTTCTGGTAAGGTCCTAGGGAGAGGCTCGTCCATGACGTAGCCTTGGTTCTCGTAATCCAGGACTATCCTGAAATTGCGCAACCAGTCGTTGTAATTGGTTCTATTGAATTTGTTGGTCTCAAGAATGGTTGATAAAGGGTTCTTAGACATTTTTAAATCTACATTTAAAAGACAGAGTTCGCGATCAGCAGAATTTAAAAGACAGAGGTTTGATATATATAATTAAATGCTTGGTCTTTAGTCATTTAATGCTCCCACTATTTATACGAAAACATGGTACTCTCAAGCGTTGTTTTCGGGAAACCCTTTCCTAGTGGCCTTGGGATCCACAACAAATTTCCCCATACCCCGCTTTTACAATTTGCATTGGAAGAATCCTGTAGGAGGCATGCCATACCATTCTTGTTCCACGAGATTCCCAAGATTATTGCCTCACCTTTTCACATGATCCCGAGGACTCCAAGCGAATCGTGCTAATCGGGCGTTAGACCCGACCCAATCTACCGAGCCATAGACCCACTGCTACCTCCACGACTCGTGAGACAGGTAACAGCGGTCTACTTTTCGTTCATGACATGGTGCAGCTTTTTTTAAGTACGATAGACGTGCCACGACTCGTAAGACCACGCTATCGACCTAAATCAGCTTCCTCACTATGCCATGGATTGGAAGGCATGGACGAACTCGTAGAGTCCATGTCCACTTTGTCTAGGGTCTAATATTTGGACATTGGTCCAACCAATGTGAGAGTAGTAAATGACCGAGATCTCATAAATAGATATTAACACATTCATCCATAATGCGTAATAAATAAATTGCATCCACAGCAGTTATATGATAAATAAAACGCCATTCATCCATCATAATAACCACATGCAAAATTAAAGCCTAGCACGCCCCTGTTGGATGATCACGAGCCTGAATCCTATGCGATCCTAACAAACATGATTACCAATCATAATAATCCAAGATAAAAATAAATGCGTAACGTATGAAAATATGGTACAACCGTTGGTAATAATATTTTCTCGTTTTAGGAAGACCTTTCCTCATTATTTCTAGGTAAATTATCCCCGGGATTCCAAATCCAATATAATTTTACCTCCTAAAATAATGTCTTAGAAAATTAGGCAAAAATTGAACAAAAATGAATTTTCATAATTAATTAAAATTAAAACTGCAAAATAGAATAAAAGAAAAAAGGGGAGAAACCCTAATAGACGGCAGCCGGCTGTCGCCACCGGCAGCCAGCCAGCCCCTGATCGGCAGCAGGCTGTACGGCTGCGCGCGCCGGCAGGCTGTCGCGCGCGCAGGCTCCCTTGCCCCCGCGCGCTAGCCTGCTGGCCGCTGGTCGTGCGCCTGCCCCTGCGTAGTGTGCGCGCGAGCGGCCCCTTCAACACGCCATCGCACGGCCTCTCTGGCTGCACGTCCGGGCGCACAGGCTTCCAGCGTGCTGGACTGGTGCGCGGGCGCGGGCTTCCCTGCCCGTTTGCGCGCGCGCCCGGCCAACTGCCTGTCTGACGCCCGGCAGGCTGTCTGCGCGCAACCATGCGCGCCTGGCGCAGGCGGCCGCGCGCAGGCTCCCTTGCCTGCACGTGTCTGCCCGTGCGCACGGCTGCGCGCGGCCAGCCTCCGGCTAGCCGGCGTGCTGCGGCATTTCTCTGTTTTTTGCTCGATATTCAATCCCCCTTTCCCAAGAAAAACAGAAAATCCAACAGTACCAAAATTCATACGAATTAAAAGCAAGAAAATGACATGCTTTAATAATAATATAATCAAGAAGTAATTAAAACATGCCAAGAACACGTTTCGTGCTTAAAACGCACGTAAAACCCTAGGCCTATATACTGAACCGGGCTCTGATACCACTGAAAGATTGTGGATCGTCCCGGAAAACAGCGCGAATACGGAAGCGCGGTAAACAAAAATTTAAACATGCCTTACGTAGATTAAAGAACACGTTCAATGGGTGTTCCCTTGAAGTTCCCGGGTGTTTGGTGTATCTCATGAATTAAAAGCATAGAAAAGAATCATGGAGGCCATAGGATTAAAAATAAAAGAGGTACGAAAATTAAATCGAAACCTACCAATTGTCGTTTTCGTCTTTTAACCGGTACTCGCGTTGTTCCCGGATTTGCACCAAATCCCGTATGTGAGATTCTCCAAATTGTAACACGCAATCCACCCACGTATCTTGCACGTCGTGCTAGCGAACAAACAAGTGTGTTTGGGGAAAATGGATCAATCACACGTTATTAGGTTAATGGGATTAATCCTCCTATGTTCGATTGTTCCAAGAACAAAAGAACAAGAAACAATATTCTTGTGAGAGAGAGAGGGCGGACGAGAGGGAGAGGGGAGAGAGCCGAGTTGTAGTGTGTGTTGGAGTTTCATCATCTCTCTAATGATGAAGGGCTAGGACTACTTATAGAGGAAGAGTTTAATCCTCTTCAAACTCCAACTCTAGAAGACTAATTTGACTAGGATTTTGACCTAGTCAAAGTCCTAGTCAAAGTGGTATTTGACTTAGTCAAATTAATCCTAGCCATCCATCTCTCCTTTTAATCTCAACCATTAATTTAATTTAATGGAATATTTAAAACCTATTTAAATATTCCAACGGGCAATAAATAAAAATAAATATAAATATTTATTTTAGGCCCATTAAATTAATTTTCTAATAAGTTTAATTTATTAGATTAATCCCTTTTATCTAATAAAAGGAATTAATTGTCTCCAAGAAAATTAAGGACCTGATTAAATCCAATTTAATCATTCCATTTCTCCAATATTTAATTCTAAATTAAATACTTAATATGTGTGGATTGTGTGTGACTCTTTAGATTCACCTTTCAGCTAGACTTGGTCGGATTCCTAGAATCCGCCCGTTACCATGAGTGGCCATCTAGCAACGGTCCATGGCACTAGAGACTAGGTGAATATTCGGGGATGAACATTTAAGCTCTAACAGTACACTCGTCCTTCTGTCTTCGGTCTCACCACTTAGGGTCTAGGGCACGGAAGATGCAGGTACCCATTTTGGACCTATGTGTCGGTCTGTCCTTATCAAACCCCGCAAGGAAAACCTTCCCTTCTGTTCAGATCCTGCATCTGCTGTCGTATTCTTGGAAACTACTGTCACTCTGTACACCAGAGCTGCACTAGACATGGCTTATGACTACTCAAAAGCTTCTTGACAATCTCTCACCATATCTAAGATACAGACCTGATATACAGGTACACTCAGCAGTTCCTCAAGTCAAAGGACTTGACCTGTACCGTTGGAACCGGGAATACACGTCATACCTCGCCGACCCTACTCAAGGTCCTCCGTAAGACGGTTCCCGCGAGTCACCTCAGTCAGCTGCTCCCTAGCAGGCTAACCTACTAACACTGCTTAGACGACCTTCGTCACCCGTCGATGGAATACGACAGCAGATGCTTAGTGCAAGTCTCAAGGGGAATCTCGGTACCCATTTTTCGAGATTCCTTGACTTGGAGATTTACGGACTGATTTCATGGACCTACCTCCAAACGTAGTCCCAGTCCCCGAAATACGTTTTCAGTCCGTGGCCTTTGTTTGCATAGTGAACAGATACGTAATGCAGATAAAGTGAACACAAACAAAGTAATGCCAAATGAATTTCAATTCTCTATTCATTAATAATAATATATCAAACCCTTGAAATTGTCTAGACATAGGTTACATTTCGCCTGCCAAGATTGGCTACATGGTCACCTATTCTAACAATCTCCCACTTGACCTTAAAGCCAATCGCCCATATGTCTAATCCCCATCTTCTCAAGATGTTGCGTATGAGCGCTCTGCGACACAGGCTTTGTCAGCGGATCTTCTGTGTTGTCTGCTGAGTTGACTCGGTCCATCCGAACGTCACCTCTTCCTACCATTTCTCTTAGAAGATGGTAATGTCTAAGAATGTGTTTGGAACGGTGATGAGATCTCGGTTCCTTTGCTTGCGCTATTGCACTGTTGTTATCACAACAAATAACAACGGGCTCGGCGATGCTAGGCACCACACCCAACTCTTGGATGTAGTTTCTCATCCAAACCGCTTCCTTGGCAGCTTCTGAAGCTGCTACGTATTCGGCCTCATTGGTGGAGTCAGCAGTGGTTGCTTGCTTGGAACTTTTCCAAGCCACTACTCCTCCATTGAGCTTGAATACATAACCTGATTGAGACTTGGCATCATCGTCATCAGACTGGAAGCTAGAGTCGCTAAAGCCTTCCAAGATCAGTTCTCCATTGCCATAGACTAAGAACATTTCCTTAGTCGTCCTTAGGTACTTAAGGATGCCCTTAACTGCATTCCAATGTGCCTCTCCTGCACAAGACTGATATCTGCTTGTCACGCATAAAGCGTAAGCAATGTCAGGCCTGGTGCAGTGGACCGCATATTGGATGCTGCCTACGGCAGAAGCATAGGGGATGATTTTCATCCTTTCAAGTTCCTCATCAGTCTGCGGGGACTGTTTCTTGGATTAACTTGATCACATGCCTCATGGGAAGGAATCCTCGTTTGGAGTTGTCCATTCGATATCTCTTTAGGACTTTCTCCATATACGAGTTTTGGGTGAGCCCCAACATCCTTTTAGATCTGTCCCTAACAATCTGGATGCCTAGGATGTAGGAGGCTTCACCCAAGTCCTTCATGGAAAACTGGGTTGACATCCATGCTTTTGTGTCACCCAACATTCTAACATCATTACCTATGAGTAGAATGTCATCCACATAAAGCACTAGGAACTCTATAGAGCTCCCACTGACCTTCTTGTATCCACAAGGGTCGGATTCATTTTTGATGAAATCATAGGCCCGTATCACTTCATCAAAGCGAATGTTGCAGCTTCGCGATGCTTGTTTGAGGCCATAGATGGACTTCTGAAGACGACAGACCTTCTGTTCTTTTCCAGCGACTGTGAAACCTTCCGGCTGATCCATGTAGATCTCTTCCTCAACGAAACCATCGAGGAAGGCCGTTTTCACGTCCATCTACCATATCTCATAGTCATACCATGTTGGTATGGCGAGCAGGATCCGAATGGATTTAGCCATGGTTACCGGCGAGTAGGTATCCTCAAAATCAACCCCGGGTCGTTGAGTGTACCCTTTAGCTACAAGCCTAGCCTTAAAAGTCGTGACTTCTCCATCAACGCCAAGTTTGCGCTTGTAGACCCACTTACAGCCAACTGGCTTAACACCTTTCGGTGGATCTACAAGTCTCCAGACTTGGTTCTCGCTCATGGAGTCCATTTCGGTTTTCATGGCCTCAAGCCATTTCCCGGAGTCGATGTCAAGCATCGCTTCTCCGTATGTCTTAGGATCGTTATCCAACAGACCGGTCGTATTTAGAAAGCCATATCTCACTGGAGGTCTGGACTCTCTAGTAGACCTACGGAGAACGGAAACGTCAGTGGTGACTGTGGGCGCTGACTGTATAGGGGCTGGCGGTTCAGGCACCGGGGCTGGCTGTTCCCGAGGCTGCCATTCATGCCTAACATGCTGGACTTCTCGAGGTCGGTTAGCCCTTCGGGTATCTATCCTGAATCCTCTAAGTGAGGAATCCGCGGCTACCTCTGATGACTGGTTTCCATCACTTGATTCTTCAAGAATCAGTTCATCAGGTTGGATATCCTTTGGGAAGCCTTGTTCCAAGAACACTGCATTCCTTGAAACAAATACCTTTTGTTCCAAGGGGTCATAAAAGTAATAACCCGCAGTTTCTTTAGGGTATCCAACGAACCTGCATAAGCTGGACCTAGATTCTAGCTTATCTCCCACTAACCTCTTGACGTACGCGAGGCTACCCCACACTTTCAAGTAGTTGTAGGATGCAGGCTTGCCGTGCCATATCTCATATGGCGTTTGGGTCAATACACTAGTTGGCGCCAAATTTAGCAACTTGGCCGCCGTTTCCAATGCGTAGCCCCAAAAGGACACAAGGGCAATTTGGTAAAACTCATCATGGATCGAACCATGTCCAACAAGGTTCAAGTCCTTCTTTCAAAGACACCATTTAATTGTGTTGTCCTGGGAGGTGTCCATTCAGATATTATACCATTTTCTTTTAGATAATTAAGGAACTCGGTACTAAGGTATTCTCCGCCTCGGTCTGACCGTAGGACTCTAATTTTGCAGTTGGTTTGGTTCTCCACTTCAAGTCTGAATTTTTTAAACCTCTCAAGAGCTTCAGACTTGTACCTCATCAGGTAAACATAACCATACCGTGAATGATCATCGGTAATGGTTATGAAATAGGAGAACCCACCACGGGCCTGCGTCCTTAGTGGTCCACATACGTCTGTATGGACCAAGTCCAACAGACCTGTGGTAAGTCTGCTTTGTCCTACAAAGGGCTTCTTGGTTATTTTCCCTCTTAGACAGGATTCACAGGTTGGTAACTCACTCAAGTCCCCTACCTCTAGGTTCTTTGAGTCTATCAATCTTTTCATCCTATCTTGGGATATGTAACCTAGCTTAGCGTGCCACAGTCGTGCGTTTTCGTTATTATCTATTTTACGTTTGTGTTGAGCGTTTAGAACAAAGTTCGTTTGTTGCAAGATATAGAGCCCATTGTTATGTGTACCAAGTAGATGAGCAATTCCACCCCTCATCAAATAAAAGCAATTTTTATTGATCATAAACTCATAACCACTATTGTCTAACAACGAAATGAAAATGATGTTTATAATCATACTGGGTACATAATAAACTTTAAATTTTTTAAAAATCTAGAAATTTGAATTTTTAAAAATCTGGAAATTTGAATTTTTTTAAAAATCTGGAAATTTTAATTTTTTAATAAATATGATATTTAAAAATATGATAATTTGAAGGATTTAGTGCAATTTTAGGGTAAAATTATGGTATTTAGTATAAATATATACAGTTTTAAAATTTAGTTTGCATATATATTAGAATAAATTAGAAAAATTTTCATTATTGAAATAAATTGATACTTACATGTATTTTTAGAAAATGTCTGGTCGGGATTTTCAACCTCAAGGAGGTGGACGTGGTCGTGGTCGTGGTCGTGGTCGTGGCTACGGTCGCGGCGAACCGGCTGTACCGCCGGCCGGTGTTGCTTCCCAGGATGGGGAAGCAGTGTTCCGACCACCACCACCACCACCCCCAGCAGAGCAAGCACCCGCACCACCTGCGCCGGATCAGCAGCCCAGACCATCCACTACTGCACCGGCGGTCGATCAGGCCCGTCAATGGGCTGCCCCACCAACACCACCCCCATCGGCCCCACCACTCCCACCACCATCCGCGCGCCAGTACATCACACTCGCTGATGCGAGGTATATTTATAATTTTAAATTTTTTTGTAATTTAAATTAATATTTTTATGTCATACTAATTATTTTATAATTTCAGTCTTGATCGGAAGATCCACGAGCGTATGTACGCGGTCGTGCGAGGACACTATCCCCATCCTTGGGGCATTTTGCGCAAGGTGCCGCCAGAGCACCAACATTTCTAGTTTGAGAATTTGAAGGTAACGGCTATTAATTTTTTTTTTTAAATATTTTAACAATCTAAGTTAATATATATTTATATATTTTTTTTAATACAGATGACGTACTGGTGGGACGCTGACGACAAGTCGATGTTCAAGATCTTCCATGTTTGGGTGGGGAAGTTCCTGAGGAAGAAGTTCATCCTCGCCAGACAGTCCCTGCAGAAGCCTCTATGGCTGGCGAACAAGGTTTGGCGGCAACTCCTCCTGTACTGGGATTCCCTGGAGTTCAAGCAAGAGTGCGAGAAGAACAAGGCGAACCGGAACGCCAACCCAGCCGCATCCACTACTGTGTACCGCGGGGGATCTGTCTCCGTCGGTATGCACAAGCGGAAAATGGTAAGATATCTAATGTTATTTCAATTATTTATTACTATTAAATTAAAATTGTAATAATTGTTTCCCATTTCTTTTTACAGGAGGAGCAGCTCGGTCGGCCAGTGAAGCAGATGGAGTTATTCTCCAGATGCTACAAGAAGAAGGCCGACGACGACTGGAGCGGGTCGAGGGCAGCGGAGGTGGCGGTAAGTTGTAATTAATACATTCTACTTTAGTTTTTTTAAATATTTTAAAATTTTTTAATTTATTGTAATTATTTTTGCAGGAGATGTTCCAGAAGATGATGGAGGATCATCAGTCTCAGGCCCCTGAGGATCCTGCTTCCGAATCAGAGGGCTCGGTGGCGCAGACTGAGCAGCAGATGTGGCTCACTTGCGTCGTGGGCAAGAACAAGGGCCAGGTATCTTGTCTTGGTTCTGAGGTCCTGGGTCTCAGCCAGACCATTACCTCGCCATCACCACCGCCACCGCCGGCGCCAGAGCCAGCGCCTTCGTCCAACATGGAGGGTCGGTTGCGCCGCCTCGAGGATATGATGGCGGACCTGATGGGCATGGTGAAGGACATGCAGACCAGTCGCTCCGACGTCGGCCCGTCACGGCCTCCTAGAGACCCCACCCGTCCAAACATTGACGAGATGGACGAGGCCGATGGGGACGAGGAGTAAATTATGTATTTTTTTATTTTATTTTTTGTAATCAAATCGGATAATATTCGTATTTAATATAATTTTATTTCTAAATTATGCATTTTTCATATTTAAATATTAATTATATAATCAAAATATTGTTATTAATTTAATTTATATTTAAATGATAAAAACTATTAATATAAAAAAATAAATAATTCATTATTTAGGAACGCTACTTTAGATGGTTAATCAGCGCAATGTACCGTTCCTATATTTGACTTTTTCAAAGACTTACCGTTCCCAAAGCCGATGAAATAACCATTCCAACTATACACGTCAACCGTTCCTAAAGACGGAACCTACCGTGCCTAATTGTATTCCAAAATCAATCCTTTCGTGGTTAGGCTTTCGTTCTAAAGACAATACCAAAAAATCGGTCCAAATTGTATTCAAAAGTTAGAGTGCAAAAACCGTTCCTAAGCATCGAGACAAAATATATTTCAGTTACCGGTCCTAATCTCTACAAATAACCGTTCCTATATGTATTCCAGACACCATGCTAAATTTTATCTACAACATAAGCGGACTATTTCTCCAAAATAGTAAAATGATACTTCATCTCTCAAGCTTTCAAAATTATAATTGCTTCCCTTTTGAAAATACTTAATTTGTTAACTAGTGAAAGCGATGAGTTCTCATTTTTTAAAAATAAAAATTAAATAATTAAATAATAATTACATTAAACAATTATAAAGGCGTGAACTAAAAATACAAAGATGAAAAATGTGTATTTGTTTCAATAAGGTGGGAAAGCCTAGCCAGCGATCTTCCTCAAGTAACTACACTTCTGAAGCTAAGGGAAAAAATGAAAGCTTGGCTACTAATTCTCTACAAGTTGTAAGCCCAAGTTGGGACCCCAGATGTAAGCCCAACTTGGAAAGTAGATAGGAGAAAGCAGGAGGTGAGAGGGCCTTGGTGAATAAATCAGCGAGTTGCTCCTTGCCCTAGATGTCTTAAGGAGCAATAAACTCTTGCTTGAAGTGTTACGAGTCAAGTGATAATCGATATCAAGATGCTTGGTCCACTCACGGAAATTGGGTTTTTGGCAATGTGGATTGCAGCCCTGTTATCACACCAAAACGACCATACAATGTCTGGCTGAGCTGTTGCACAGCGAAGGAAAACCCAAGTATAATAAGCGACCAACCAACCTTCTGTAATAGTGTGCAGAAGGAATAATGGCACTTGTATTGTTGTCAAACTTGTTTCCATGTGGAAGAGGCGTGGTTGTTGGCATACATCCAACATGTAGCAATCGATGAGAATATCACGAAGATATTTGGAGTGATTAACGAAAGTTCCATGAGTGGATCTGGCCAATTCTAACCCCAGGAAAAACTTTGCAAAACCAAGATCTTCAATATAAACATCCAATCAAGATAGCCCTTGACATCTGGGATGCAATCCAAAGAAGTCCCTATGATTAGAACGTCATCAACATATACAAGCAGAGCTAGAAATAAGGAGGTTGAGCATTTAGTCAAGAGACTGTCGAAAATCATAATATTCAAGCTTGGAGGTGAACTCGATGTTCCATTGGCAAGCTACTTGTTTCGGGCCGTAAAGAGAGCGTTTAGGCCGGCATATCTGACCAGGCTGAGCATGGAGGTACCTTTCAAGAGGTGTCATATAAACCTCCTCATCCAAATGTCCGTGTAAGAAAGTGTTGTTCACATCCAATTGTGAGATAGGCCAAGAATGAGAAGAAGCAATAGCCAAAAACAACCTTACTATCACTGTTGTGGCAACCGGTGAAAAAATATTGAAGTAGTCCCCCCTTCAATTTGTGTGTAGCCCTTGGCTACAAGTCGAGCCTTGTATCGATCCATCATTCCATCCAGCAGTAATTTGACCTTGTACACCCAATGTGAGCCAATGGCTTTCTTACCCTCAAGCAAAGAGGTTAAATCTTAAGTCTGGTTTTGTTCCAAAGCATGCAATTCATGTTGCATGGTTATGCTCCAGTTTTCATGTTGAGATGCCTAAGAAAATGACCTGGGCTCATGCATTGCTGCCATATTTTCCAAGAAAGATCTGTGTGCAAGAGTAAACATGCTAGGAATGTCAGAATAGGTGACCAGAAACTCAATTGGATTGGCGGTTTTGGGTACTATTTAGCAATCTTTATTAGAGTAATATTGACTTGATGAAAATAGTAAGTATTCATCCGTGGCACTATGTGTTTGTTGTGCTTACTAATTACGTTAAACAGCGTTTTAACGTCACAATAAATGCCCACAGACCAATTGGATAACCCATATAGTTGGGCTACGCATTTGATGGCAGCTATGAAACCAACTTCTGAGGGTTGGTCTGAAATGTTCCAAGTCGAGGACCTCGAGATAGGGCATCGAGGGTTCTATAAAGACTTGCACTAAGGATTGCATTCATTGGATGAGTGTCGTGTTTCATCAGCGACATACGTTGACGTCTATGCAATATTAGTGGGTTAGTTGACAAAGGTGCTAGCTGACTGAACTGACTCGCGGGAATCGTCATATGGAAGCCTTGGAGGCTTGGTCGGTATGACTGGAATTCCCGGCTCCGATAGTACGAGATCAGTCCTCGGACTTGAGGAATCATGACAGTCGCATGCATATGATGGTTGTATCTAGGATCTGGCAAGAGATGTCCATATCTAGGATATGTTCATTATAAGCTTTATCCAGTGCAGTCGTAATATGTATTGAGGACGGTGGATTCCAAGATAGGATCCGTCACCTCTCAGTATATGATAGTCGAGTCTCCTATGCGCTCTGAGACGGTTTAAGCTCTTTAAGTCTGTGGCCACAATGATTGGTCAAGTAGGGAATTTCCTACGTCGATCAATAGAGCAAATGTGTCTCGAGTTATTGAGCATAGTTGTCTAGTCCAGGATGGGAACCGACACGCAATTCCATGCCCTAGACTTAGACCAGGAGACGGATGATGGAAGGACTGTACTCGTATGGAACTAGGGAGCCTAAATGTTCACGCCAACATTCACCTAGTTTCTAGTGCCATGGACCGTTGCTAGACGGCCACCCATTGTGACGGGCGTTTTCCGATTAATGATTTGGATAACAGTTAATTAAATTGGATTCAATTGACCAATTGTGTTAGATACAAGCCCAAGTCTAGCTAAGGGTGAACCTAAAGAGTCACACACAAATCACTATGGAATAGGTAGAACTAATTTGGAATTAATTCTAGAAGAAGCAAATTAATTTAATTGGATTAAATTAATTCAAAGAGAAAAATAAATGATTGGATCAATTATTTGAAAATCCGTTTAATGGATGGTCTAAGAATTAATTAATTGGATTTGTTAATTTTTGGACTTAGAACCTATAAATTAATTGGATTAATTTATCGAGTTTGGATTAATAATTGATTGGATCAATTAATTATAGTTTGGACTTATGTTTATTTAATTGGATTAAATAAACTTATGGGCTTCAATTGGATTGAGATTAATTGAATTAATCAATGCCCAATGGACTTTGTTTGGACTTAATTTAATTAGATTAAATAAAAGTTCAAGACTAATAGTCCTAGTCCATGGAAAAATTCAATTTATAGCAAGTGAAGGAAGAATTAAATCTTCCACATGTGAGGCACATGTGACCAGCCTTTATATGGTTTGGTGGTTGGTTTTATTTGCTATAATGGTGCATGGTTATATAGATAGTGGTGTGTGTATGTAGGTTGCTTTGGAAATTGACAAGAAAAGTTGAAATTTGAATTCAACAACTCTACATACATAAAACCATTCACATAACTTGTATGGCCTTGATCTTGCACGAATTTCAAATAAAAAAAAACTATTCAAAATCTCTGAAAATTTTCTCCTTTTTGTGTTCATACCTTTTGGAAAGGTTTGAACTAAGACATTCCAAAAGTACTAATCAATAGTGTTCATTTGGAATTGTTTGTTTCTTCTTCTTCTTCTTCTTCTCTACTACTATCTAGCAATAGTTTAGAGAACTCTTCCATGGTGTGGTGTGGACAAAATAGAGGAGTTCTACTTTGAGCTCTCATGTGGACATACAAAGAAGAAAAGAAGGAACAACGATAGAAGTCGTTCTACGTAAAAACGAACAAAGGTTGGTTTCTATTTACATTTTATGTATCTTTTGTTATTAATCCTTTAGCCACATGTCCAACATCTTATCCTCTTTTATTCATGCTCTTGACATGCACCAAACGTTCGGGAACTTCAAAGGGAATACCCCTTTAAACCCGTTTAAATTACGTCAATAAATTCATGTTTTTTATGCTTCCGTTGCGTTCCCGGGCCGTACCCGATTCTTTCAGTGGTATCAGAGCCCGGTTCGGTGTTTGTGACTATAGGATTTAGATATTATTATGTGTTAAGCATAAAGAACATATTTAAATTGCTTTTGGAAAGCATGATTTATGGCTTTAAAGCATGATAATATGTGTAGAAAATATGTTAATTTTGTTTTTGAACTTATGGATATCCATGCATTTTTGAGAATTGAATTTTCTGTAAATGCATGATTATGGTTCAGTTTTTCATAGCAGAATTTTTTTTAAGAAAATGTGAAAAACAGTGCCGGCCACCTGGTAGGGCAGCGGTGGGCGCCCGCGCCAGTTGCTGCGCGCGCGCTGTGCCTGTGCAAGCGCGCGTGTGGCCGCCAGACCGGTTGGGCCGTTTTGCACCATTTTTCGTGAAAAATTCAATTTTCTGATTTATGTTGTTTTCTGAATGTGGGTAATTTTGGCATATTTTAATTATAGTTAAATTGAATTTTTCTAAAATATTTTTGATGCCTTAGATTATTTTTGAAATGATTTCCAAACAAAAAAGAAAATATTTGTACATTGGATGTATAGTTGATATCCATATTTTTTAATTGTATTATTAATATGATATTGTTTTAGATATGGGATGTCTATTTATAAATGCATGGGATGTATTTATATGCTTGGCATGTTTATATTTGATATAATTGTGTAATTGTTGTTTATTGGATAAACAATATGGATGATCACAAAGCCCATTGACGTATGTATGGTTTATTTTATGTTGGGTAAGGCTTGCATGCCTCTTTGTTTTTTTATTCCTTCTATCGTTTTTAGCCTTGGAATAATAAGGCTTGCTTTCTCTCTTTAAATGTACTCCCCCAACTTCTGATTGGGGTTTTTTTTTTGTTGTAATGAGAGTAGATTAGTTGTGAGGTTTTACTTTAATAAATGTAAGCTTCCATGGAGATGAAGGCCAATAAGAGGTTCATTGGACGGAGCCCACGACGGAATGCCCAAGGAGAACAAAGAATGATTTACAAGGCCCCATTAGAATGATAATGGGATGTAAAACTTGTAATAGTGTAGGCCTACCTTAGATTGACCATAGATGCACTGCGGGCTCAGTGGATCACTTGGGAACGGGCTTGTGATCATCCTAACAGGGGCGTGCTAGGCTTGTTTTGCATGTGCTTATATTTTTAATGCTTTGATGTATGGTGTGTTTGGAATGTATCGATTTACATTAAATGTATGAAACTTGAGCATGCAAAAATACTAATAATGATGAGGTCTCGGTCTTACTAAACAATAAACTCTCACTTGGATGGTCCAAGTCAATATTAGGCCCAAAATGGAATTAAAATCAAATAGTTTGATTATTCCAAGCCTTCCATCCATACCAATGTAGTGAGGAAGCTACTTTCACCCATTCGTGGTCTCACGAGTCGTGGCACGTTTGGAATGGAAGAAAGATGTGCTATTGTTGTGAACGAATGAAATATACTCCTATTTCCCTGTCTCATGAGTCGTGGGGGGCGATAGTTGAGATATTCATTTGGTTGATGGGTCGGGCCTAACCTTAAGTAACATGATTCGCTTGGAGTCCTTGGGATCATGTGAATAGGCGAGGCAAAATATCTTGAGGGATCTCATTGGATGAGAATGATTATGGATACCTCCCACAAAGCCTTTCCCATGTGAATCGTAAAAGCGGGGCATGGAGAATTGCGTTTGTGGACTCCAAGCCCACTAGGAAATGGTTTCTCGAAAATCCCATTTGAGAGTGGTGGGCTTTTTGAAGAAATAGTGGGAGGGGTTAATGACTAAAGACCAAGTCTTAACTTGAATTCAATATTATAATAATCTACTAAATTCTGCTTTACATTTTGAATGCAGATGTCCAAGAATCCACTCGTTGTAATTCTTGAGACTAAAATATTTGACGGAACAAACGATAATGATTAGCTGCGAAATCTGAGGATTGTCCTCGATTTCAAAAATCAGGCTTACGTTCTGGATAAGCCTCTTCCTCGAGTCTTGCCGGAGGGGTCCTCGTCAAAAGAGTGTTCGACGTTCAATGACTGGCAAGAGGACAACCGCAAGGTCCGCGGCATCATACTGGCATCCATGACTAATGAGATCCAGAAACAGTATGATCAACTAGATGATGTCAACTCGATAATGCTCCGCATGAAAGACGTTTATGCTGTACCGGACCAGCATATTAGATATGCTGCGACGAAGGCATTTTTTCAGAGCTAAGATGACAGAAGGGTCGTCTGTACACCAGCGCGGATTGATGATGCTATCCCTAGTGGAGAAGCTCATAGACCTCCAAGCTGATCTTGGAAAAGAGACGTATATCGACGTGATCCTTCAGTCTCTTCCTCCCTCTTTTGACCCGTTTATCGTTAACTATAATATGAATGGACTTGAAAAAGACCTTCTGTTAGAATAGATGACCATGTAGTCAATCTTGTTAGGCGAATTGTAACCTATGTCTGAACAATTTCGAAGTTTTAATAAAACCTTGATGAATAAGAAAGTGAAATTCATTTGGCGCATTACTTTGTCTGTGTTCACTTTAACTGCTTTATAACTGTTCGCTTCACAAACAAAGCCCACAGACTGAAATCACATTTCGGGGACTGGGACTACGCTTGGAGGTAGGTTCATGAAATCAGTTCCCCCGAATCAGTCTGAAAATCTCCAAGTCAAGGAATCTCGAAAATGGGTACCAAGATTCTACTTGAGACTTGCGCTAAGCATCTGCTGTCATGTTTCATCAACGGGTGGCGAGGGTTGTTTAAGCAGTGTTAGTGGGTTGGCCTGCTGAGGAGCGGCTGACTGAGGTGACTCGCGGGAATCGTCTTACGGAGGACCTTGAGTAGGGTCGGCTAGGTATGACGTGAGTCCCCGGTTCCAACGGTACAGGTGAAATCCTTTAACTTGAGGAATTGCTGAGTTTACCTGTACATCGAGATTGTATCTTAGGTATGGCGAGAGATTGCCAAAATGCAGTTGAGTAGTCATAAGCCATGTCTAGTGCAGCCACGGTGTACAACGTGATAGTAGTTTCCAAGAAAGGATCTGTCTCCTGTGAAATAACTTGTATGGCCTTGGTCTTGCACGAATTTTCCATCAAAAAACTCTCCAAAATCTCTGCAAATTTTCTCCTTTTTGTGTTCATACCTTTTGGAAACGTTTGATCTAAAACATTCCAAAAGCACTAATCAATAGTGTTCATATGTAGTTGTTTGTTTCTTCTTCTTCTTCTCTACTACTATCTAGCAATAGTTTGGAGAACTCTTCCATGGTGTGGTATGGACAAACTAGAGGAGTTCTACTTTGAGCTCTCAAGTGGACATACAACGCTAGAAGCCGTTCTACATAAAAACGAACAAAGGTTGGTTTCTATTTACATTTTATGTATCTTTTGTTTTTTAATCCTTTAGCCACGTGTCCAACATCTTCTCCTCTTTTATTCATGCTCTTGACATGCACCAAACGCCCGGGAACTTCAAAGGAAACACCCCCTTTGAATCCGTTTAAATTACGCCTTTAAATTCAAGTTTTTTACGCTTCCGTTGCGTTTCCGCTAAGGTCAGTAGAATGAACATAATGAATGCAAATCTAATCCTACAACCAAACAGGTGGAGTAATGTCTCTTTGTGTTCTTGGAGGAATAGGTGGGGAAGGAACATGGATATCATGCTTCAGAGCAGGAGGTGCAGGAGTAGAAGGTGGTGGAGTGGATGTTTGTGGAGGATCAGGAGGGAAAGTTGTAGATATGATATTATCTAGAATGAGAATTGGAAACCGACTATGATAGGTGGTAGGAGATTTATTCTTGTATGGGAATATATTTTCATGAAACACAACATCTCGGGATGTTAGAAGGGAATGAGAAGTCGGGTCATATAAACGATAAGTCTTTTGTGATTGAGAATAACCCAAGAAAACACATTTAATGGCACTCTGACCGAATTTTTCCTTATGGGGCTGAACTTTAGTTGCAAAGCAAAAGCAACCATAGACTCGTAAATGGTCAAAGGAAGGTGGTTTTTTATTCAATATTTAGAAAGGGGATTTCCATTGAAGAAGGGAAGAAGGTAGGTGTGACATTCCTTACGAAACTATACTAAATTATCATTAATATATCAAAATTATTGTCAATTCTGAATAAAATTATTAATTAATATTTAAATTTTATTGAAATTCAAACCTTCGTTTCTTTTTCGTCTAAATATTGGACACTATAAACTTTCTCGGTATATATATCTAATTTATCTATTCACTCATAAGTGCTTATTCTATCAAACCCCTCATGTTTTTATAATTATTATCCTCTATATCAACCCTAAATGAAATTACTACAAATATCCCATATTTCTTTTTAATAAATATAATATTTTCAAATACAATTCCCTAATATTTTTCAAATATAATTTTGTACTATTCTTATTAATTTCTGTCAATTCTTCACTATAGTAATAATGATTTAAACACTAGTACATACAATTATGTATTAGTTAATAAACCCGATCAATTTGAGTAAATTCATTTTAATAATGGCTAAATCTAATAGATTCAATAAATTCTATTTTATTGGCTATAATGTCACCAGTCCAATTAACTATTTATCCGATCGCTAATTTGTATAAATGCTCAAATTAATAAATTTTCTGGTTAAATAATAAATCGAATAGTATAAAATATATTTAATAAATATACTAATTAAATAATATTAATATAACAGTTAATTTATAATTTATAATAAATATACTAACCTGTTTCGTGTCCGAAATTAACACATTTAAATGTGTGTGCAATGTGTGTTTAACTTGGTAATGTAATGTTTGTTTTTTTCATCCATAAGTTAGTAATATAATATATTTATATATATGAGTAGAGATATTAGGCAGCCACGTGCTGCTAACATATATATCATCCTTTTTTTTAATAATTTTATTAAAATTGCAATTTAGTCCCTAACTTTTATATATCTATGTATTGACCATAAATATTTAATAAAGCTCCAATTTAATCCCCTCAAGTTTTAATATATTTATAATTTCAACCTATAACTTATACTTAAATTATATTTTCTTAATAATTACTAATTAGTCTCTCAATTAAGTATAAAAATTTATGGACATCATAGTAGGCAATTTATAAAATATGTGGTCGTAAGTATGAACTCACCCCAAAACCTCCTAGGAAGTGGACTTTCAAATAGGAGGACTGTAGCAACAGCAAGTGAGTGCTTGTGCTTACGCTCGACTACCCCATTTGTTGAGGGCTGTATGGATAGGTACACTGATGAACAATGCCAAGATTCTGAAAAAGATTCTGACAAGAAGAATTGACAAAGTCAGAGCCATTATCCATTCTAACAATCTTCATGATGGAATTATATTGAGTTCTGATGTTATTGAAAAACTGTTCGAGTTTAGAGTATACTTGGGACTTATGTCGTAGAAGGGATGTCCAAGTCTCTCTACTAGAATCATCTACCATAGTTAGAAAGTATGAGCAACGAGTTACAGAGGATAACTTATAAGGATCCCATAGATCCAAGTGGAGTAATTCAACACATGTGCTACTTTGAATCTGGCATGGAGAGAATGGTAAACGTTGCTATTTTGCAAAAGGACACACATCACATTGTTCAAGAGAATCAAAAAAATTTATTGGGAATACATGTTTCGAAATAGTATGGGACGGATGCCAAAATATTCGATACCATAAGGTGGCATTTTCATAAGTAGACAGATTATTTACAAGATGCCTAGGAACCTTATTTACAAGATACTGTTGAACAAATGCTGGACTGGAGGAAGTTTTATCTATGATGTGAAGACTACCTCACTGCCTTCCCACACCAATGGTTTCATTACTCTTCAGGTCCTGCATCAAACCGTGAGAGACAAGAAAATGAAGCTAACATGAGAGGTATGGCAAAGCTTTTGAACATATCGAAGATTATACTTGAAATTTATGTATATAGAGCACATTGGTTAGAGTTAACTTGTCATGAAACTTTGCATTTCCAACTAATTTAACCGGCAGAGAAGATCTATCACGTAGATGAACCACAGTTTTCTGTGAGGGAGAGTAGTGATTAGATAGCACGTCTAAACTTGCACGCATGTGACTCGTGGCACCTGTGTCGACAATCTAAAAACTTGAATCATTAGCATCATGAAAATCAAGAGCACACCCTGTACCTGCAAAGTCATCGAAGGTGTGAGAAAATGTCACTTGCAAAGGGTCCTGTGGCATTTTCCTCTTGATAAGTTTAAGCAGCTCTTGCCTCATTGCTTCAAATAATGCTGGTGAATTGTTGCTGCTAGGATCAGTCTGACTGTCAACGAAATTTTTTGTGTCATGTGAGCATTGAAATTCCTTCCGTTTTTCTCTGCTCCATCATTGATTTGTACCAGTCACGGAAACCATGCAATTTGAAGCACGTCTCCTTTATATGCCCTGGTTTGTTGCAATAACTACATATTTTGTGATTTCTTATCAACTGTATCTTTCTTCCTAAAATTACTGTTGGTCATTGACTCTTCTCTCTAATCATGTCCTCGAGGTCCTAACCACTTTGCATTCAAGGCAACTCCTTCACCAGCTTCATTAGTCACTAAGTTCACTTGTCGCTGCTTTTCAACCCGTAACACCATGGAATATGCCCTATTAACTGAAGGCAAAGGTTCCATGACCAAAATTTGGTTGTGTAGATGATCATACACCTCATTCAATCCCATCAGAAGTTGCATAAGTTGATTCAGTGTGTTGGCCTCTGCTGCTATCTTCCCATAACCGCATGTACAAACGTCACAATTGCAATCTTGGATAGGTATCAAGCAAGCTAGTTCATCACATAACATCTTCAACTTAGTGAAATAAGCAACAACAGATAATGAACCTTGCGAAATGGAAGCAATTTCTCACTGTAATTGATACACCAAAGGTCTATTAAATTCACCATAACATTCTTCTAGATCAATCTATAACTCCCTAGACTTCTTAATTTAAAGGAAATCTCCAATATCCTTCGAAATATACTTTAACCCAAGTTTGTGCCATGCTATCAAGACGTAACCACTTATCATAATTCTCATGTTCTCTATGGTTTTCTGAGGTTCCATCTATGAAGACCAGGTTCATGCTACGCTCTACTCCATGCCATGTAATTTGTATCGTCTATATGTGTCCATGCGCATCCTTTCATCTACTATGTTACGAACCATTTCATCCACAGCACTTCGGATCCTTTCATCTGCAGCATCACCAGCACCTCCTTCTTCCGCCATTGTGAATCACCAAGAAATAAAAACAAATCAAATGAAAAGTATTCAAAACCTTCAACCGAAGGCTCTGATACCATGTAACAAACTGAAACTAAGAACAACATAAAACTTCAAAGCGTATGAGGAAGCCATGGAAAAATAATTGTGTGGAATCTCTCTCATTGAATGAACGGAGAAGCCCAACTTATATACAAGGAAGAAGAAGGAACCAGACCTACTAACTAACTATAACCAACTGCCACACAAGCTAACAACTAAGCATCAGCTGAAACTGACTAGGAAAAATGTGAAAACACATAACCACTTATCAAGGCGTGAACCAAAAATACAAAGAAGAAAAACACGTAATTGTTTAAATAAGGCAGGAAAGGCTAAAGCCAATCATCTTCCTCAAGTCACCGCACTTCTGAAGCCAAGGAAAAAATGGATGCTGGCTTACTGATTCTCTATAGATTTCATTAGAGATATATCTCTATACTTGTTAGTAATTATTAATTGAAATAAGAAGCAAAACTATTTTACAAAGAGTAACAGGGTCCTGACTTAAGCCTTGGCTAAACCTTAAAGATGTTAAAATCGTAATGCATTTCAAATCCTCCTAGTCATTATTCTACTGTGATGGTGTTTGCTAAAAGGAACATTGATGTTTTGCCAATGCTATCTATTTAAGGTAATGAGTTAATCTTTTTTTTTTCTTTTTGGGAGGAAAGTGGAATTCATTCATAGATAATAGAAGTAGGTATTTGAGTTTGTGCATAAGAGGGGAGATTAGAAAGGACTTCAGCAAAACCACAAGTAGACCTAAACAACAAATGAGCAGTATTATTACATAATCTACGAATAAAAGAGACAGTGCAAGATGAGAAGGACAAAGACAAAAACATAATGTCTTGAATAATCAGACTAGCCTCCGAGAGGTCTGACTTAGAAAAATTCAATTGTTGATCAGATTGAAGCAATTACCTTCCAAAATGATCGATCTCCATCCATGATCCAGTGCTAGTTGCACACCTTCAAGAGTAGCAGTGGTTTCGGTCAGTTCAGCAGAGAAGTTTCGGGGGAAAGTTGTATGATCTCTAGGCAATGCAGCTACCATAAGAGCCCCTCGCAATAATACCAGTACCAATTCCTCCTTGGTTGGAAAAGGGAGAACCATCAAAATTCACTTTGATTGTACCTGGGAGTGGAGGACACCACTCGCTCGATAATTGAGTTGTCGGGAGAACAATTGACTTTGTACCATGCTGTGGGAATCCGGAATGAAGACCCCTCGCTGAATGTAACATCTGATCCGTTGTCTAACATAAACCTTTCATCAGGAGGCGGTTTTTATTGCTCCAAAGTGATCAACATATCCAGAAAAGACCAAAATTGTCCCTAGAGCACGAGTGAAAGACATGACAGAAGCAAAGCTCAACACTATCACTGGAATGAGACATGACCAACCAAGGTAAAAGAGATAATCCCCGAATGTATCGAGCAAAGGTACAAAGAAAGATGGCGTGTCAATATTCCTCAACGGGCGAAAGACAGAGAGGACATGCAGAATCAAAACTATGTGTTTGTCGACGAACGTTGGCCGAGGTGGAAATAGAATTCTTACACGCGAGCTAGGCAAACATCTTAACCTTGTTAGGGACCTTTGTAGACAACAAGAAATTCTAGCTGAGACAAGCAGCAATGGAGGAAGGGTTGTTAGTAGCTCTTTCCTCAATGCTAAGAGTAACATGGTAGGCACTCCGAATCGAAAACCTACCATTTTTGGAGTAGTGCTAGACAAGAAAATTGGGGCAATCAGTACGGCTTGTGGGAATTGAAATAATTCGATCCACCGTGCAAAGCTAGCATATTGAATCTAGCAATTCTTTGTTCCGAGTCTTGGTGTCGGGGCCAATCAACGCATCCACTATCGACTTAGGTTCAAGAGTATGGCTAGGAGAATTAATACGAAATTTGTGCGGCTATGGAATCAACGAATTATTCCAGATGTTAATCGAGTGCTAGTCACGTACCTGCAAACGTACGCCACATGACAGTACCTCAAGCGAAAACACAATGCTATGCCACGTATCTGAGGGGTTATACCTAACCTTTGCTTTTACAGAACATCGCACAGGGGGAAGTATCGGACCTTTAAAATCTGGCTAAAAATACGATCCGGTACACTAAGCAATCTCCAAGCTTCTTTTGCTAATAGTGCAGTATTAAAAGCTTGAAGATTTCGAAAGTGAAGTCCTCCCTCCAATTTGCAGTCACACGGTTTACTCCACACAAGCAAAATACATCTTATTGTGAGTTTGTAGAATTCCAAAAAAAAATTGAAATCATAGACTGGATCTCTTTAGTTATGGAAGCAGGGATATAGAAACAAACCATAGCATACGTAGGTATAGCTTGAAGAACCGACTTGACCATTACTTCTTTACCTGCTTGAGAAAAGTAGCTATCATTCCAGCCTTGTATTCTCTTTCAAATTCTATCCCAAAGTGAGTCGAAGACCGCTCTCTTTTTGATCGACCGTCCACTAAAGGGAGACCTAGTTGTTTATCATGATTGTCCACCCTTCGAACCCCCAAGCTCGTTCGGGGTGAAGGTCTGCAACTGTTGTGAAGTGTTTGAACTAAAAACCATCATGGATTTGTGAAGATTAATCTCCTATCATGAGGCACAACCATAAACTGCAAGGATTTGTTAGATAGATCGTAATAACTCAGGAGAGCTTGGCAATAGAGCAACATGTCATCATCGAACAATAAGTGGGAAAACCTAGGAGCCCGTCTGCTAATAGAAACACCCCTGATATGTCCATCCTCATCATCTTTCTGTAAAACACCACTAAAGGCTTATGTACATAATAAAAACAAGTAAGCAGACAATGGGTCCCCTTGACGGAGTCCACGTTGTGGAGTAACAATACCAAGCTTACGACCGCTCAACGCGAATGAATAAGACACATAAGATACGCACATCATAATAAGGTTAATGAACTGATAAGGAAAACCATTTTTTTCAATACCGCACAAAGAAAAAACCACTCCACTTTATCATAAGCCTTACTAATATATAATTCCAAAGCCATGTGACCTTTACGACCCGTCCGTCTATGTTCAATGAAATGATTTATCTCAAAACCAACTCTTTAGGGTTCGTTCAAAACGTCCCGAGTCGGGGACCTCGAGACATGGCATCGAGTGTCCTATAGAGATTTGCATCAAGTATTGCATTCACTGGGTGAGTTCTGTGTTTTATCAGCAGTAGACAACCCGTCGGCAGTAGACGTGGGTCGTCAATGCAATTTTGATAGGTTGGTTGGCAAGGTAGTCGACTAACTGAACTGACTTGTGGGAATCGTTATACGGAAGCCTAGGAGGCTTGGTCGGTAGGACTAGAATTTCAGGCTCCAATAGTGCAAGATTAGTCCTCGGACTTGAGGAACCGTGGCAATCACATGTATATGATCACTGTGTCTTGAATCTAGAAAACAATGATTGTACCGTAAGGTACCAATGTTATAAGCCTTACTCAGTGCAGTCCGAATATGTATTGAGGACAGTGGGTTCCAAGATAGAATCTGTCCCCTATCAATATTGTCATAGCAGTATCTTCTACATGCTCTAGGACTCGTTTAAGCTCTTAGAATCTGTCCCCTATCAATACTGTCCCCTTTTTGTACTTGTTTAAATCTATATATTATACACCGAACACCCAGAAAAAATCAAAAGAACACCCCTTCATACGAATTTATTTGTATGTTTGTTTTACAATTTCCAATTTTTACGCATCTACCTCGTTTTTCGTGCCAATCCATAGGTTTTCAGCTTCTACGAACAAAGCTGATTGATTGGAGAAAATAATATTATCAAGTAAGGGCTTCAATCGATTAGCAATTATTTCATATACAACCTTATAGATAACATTGCATAAGCTTATGAGCCGGAATTGTGAAAGAGATTTCGGATTTGAACAATTTGGTATAAGAGCTATGTGGGTTCTGTTAAGTTTAGGCATTAACATGAAAGTATTAAGAATATGAGACAAACAAGAAATAACATCAATTTTCGCTATATGCCGAACTTTTAGTAAAAGTTTGAGGTATACCATCCGACCTTAGAGATTTCAACGGGTTCATTTGGAAAAGGGCTCGACTGATTTCCTCTTCGAAGTAAGATTTGAGAAGCTCTCAAACCATACCATGGTAAGGCGAGTTCTCAATCCAGCTAGCAATCAACAATCTCTCCGTCCGATGGATTTCAAGACTGGAAGACCTCACAAAAATAGTTTTCAATGTGCAGCCTGGTATCGTTCTCCTCTGTCAACTATTGGCCATTCAAGTCCTTTTTAAGGTATCTGAGATAGTAGGAATTGGGGTCTGCCTCTTGGAAATGAAGGATAGAAAACAAGTCTCTCAAATGTGGAAAATTGTGAATCTGAAAAATTATTATGTATAGAACAATTTCTATTTTTTGAATTTTTTGACTTAAGGAATAAAGCTTTTTCTTATCTTTTCTTGTACTTTTATTGTTTGATCCCCTTTCAGAAAATATAAGGATGCACATCTCTAGAAAATAAAGATTCCATAGATAATAAATAAAGAGTGAAAGAAAAGGAATTGGCTCCCAAGAAATTTGTTAACCAAGAGGCAGCTTATGTTGTGCTCCTAAGAGTTTGCATTTACACAATCAAGACATTGTTGAACTCCCAAGAGGGGACCTATGGTAGGCCTTGGACAATTAGTATCTAAATAACCAAGAAATCCGGAGTAGTTTACAAAAAGTTGCATCCACAAGGTAACAAGCTAGAAAATAAAAAAGATGTGATAAATCAAAGCTTCAATATTATAACAAAAGCATAGAAAAAATAAAGCAAAATTCTAGAAAGAAAACAAGGCAAAATGCAAGTCTTCAATTAGGCATAAATATAAATTCAAATTTTCTATAATTATCCTTATGGACCATCCTAAAAGCAACTCAGCCTCATGGGGTTCCATGATTCCCTCTATAGCGCTATTTAGGGGCTTATCAATCTTTTCTACGTGACCTCTTCAATGTCGTCAACGACATCAAAAACTTTGGAACATGAAGTTCTCACGTTCAAAGCGACCAGAACTTCTTAACTTGGAGCGACACTCTCTAGATCGTAATGCCATTGGCCTTGACCACCACTGCTTGATTGATCTTGTCTGAAGCTTCATATATCTCCTTGAAATCCAAATGCATTCAAGACAAACCTTTAGAACACCATGCTTCAAAAATATTTGCCTTGAGCAATCTCACCATTGTAATCATCTTTCCATTTGTTCTTTCTGACGATGACATTCTTGAGATCCTCCTAACAACAAGATAACTCTTTCTTTGATTCCTCCAAGGCATCATTCAAGCATTCTACATTTTTCTTGTAATGGGTAAAGAATTGATCAACAAGCTTGGATACAGTACCACCCTGAAAAAAGTTAGAAATGAGGATGAAAAGAAACAAATTTGAACCAATAAAGTATTAAAATAAATAACAAAGCTTATTCTTGAAGATTCATACAAAAGAGATGAGTAACCGTACAGTTGCCAAAAAGTTTTTAGATGAGTGACATCATAGTTACAATACTAAAAGCCCTCTCGTAGGAGAGTCAAAATCAACAGTATCCCAAAAAGAAGAACCCCCTCCTGATGGTTGGTAGCATACAATAATAGGGAATGAATTGAAACTTGTCTAGGAAAAGCAATAGATTCTGAGGATACATATAGAGATTTAATGGATTATTCAGGAATATTTCTTATTGCCTCAACAGTTTCAAAAAAAACATCCTGTAAACCTGATGAGATGGGTCATTTTTCCTATTGGACAAACTAATAGGAGTTGGACATGAAGGACAAGCGGATTCGTCCGGGAGCGCGAGCGGAAGCGAGAAAGTGTGGAAAGTGCGTAAATTTAAATCAAATTCAAAATACGCGAATCCCAAGGGGTGTACCCTTGGGTGCTCAACCAGGCGTTCGATGTAGGATGTGTAAATATTAAAACATATATTTAAATACATAGGGCATAGATATATAAATGAAATCAATGAAAGCGTAATAAACCGTTACCTTTGATTGTTTAGCGTATGCTCCCGGCTACTAGCGTTGTTCCTTCTCCGGAATGCTCACGAAATCCAAACGTATGGATTCTCCAAAGGTGATCCACACCATACCGGAAGAAACACACGTTCTTCTTGCTAGAAAAGAACGGGTTTAGGAAGGAATCGGTTTAAGAGAAGAACACTATGAATTAGTGTTCTCTTAAACTTACTTTGTTCTTCTTCTTGATTCAAAATCAAGTGAAGAACACAAGTGTAAGAGAGGGAGGGAGCACAAAAATTGAGAGAGAGAAGAGGATTTTTGTCTTCTCTTTTTCCTAGAAAAAGATGAATAATGAATCACTTATGCTTGGTGTTGCATATTCTAATATATATACATAATTAATGTGATTATTGGAATGTGTCTAGGTTCATCCAAGGATGTCTAGATTCATTCCAATCAATCACCATCAATTCTTCAATCAAGCCTACCAAAATTTATGGTATGATCAGATCATACCAAAAGGGAAGAGCTTGATTGGAGTTGATTTGTCTCTTTCCAAAAGAGACAAGTCAACATACCACCTAGCATGCAACATGGCTGATTTTGCTTCCTCCAAGGGAGCATGTCGGCCATGTTTAATTAAGGGAAGAAGTCCAACTTCTTCCTATTCCAAATTAGGAATTATTTCTCCTCTCGCGTATAATTTAACGAACCGGGTTTTATCATAATTCAATTACAACGAACCCAATATTAAATCCAATTTAATGTCCACTTAAATTATTCACGTTGATCTTTTAATCCAATTAAAAGATCCAACGTCTCAACATCTCAACTTTCCATATTTAATCGAAAATCCAATTTACCGATTAAATGAAAGCCCGATACAATATCGGTCCGTCCATCCAATGGACTTTCCCTTAAGTAATCCAATTACTTATTTTATCCTTCGAGATTGACTCCAAGTCGATCTCTCAACCTCTTCGGTGATTTGTGTGTGACCCTTTAGGTTCACCCTCAGCTAGACTTGGGCCCGTGTCCCACAAGGGCCCGTTACCATGGGTGGCCGTCTAGCAACGGTCCATGGCACTAGAGACTAGGTGAATTGGCGTGAACATTTAGGCACCGATTCTGTACGGGTACGATCCTTCCGTCTACCGTCTCCCGGCCTTAGTCTAGGGTATGGAATTGGGCGTCGGTTCCCATCCTTGACTAGGCATCTATGCTTAATACTCGAGACCACATATGCTTCATTGCGTCGATACAGGAAACCATTCCCTGGCGACTAACCACTGTGGCCACAGCTTCAAACAGCATGAACGTGTCTCTGAGTGCATAGGAGATACCTCTGTCACATACTGACAGGGGACGGATCCTCTTCTTGGAATCCACCGTCCTCGCTACACATTCTGACTGCACTGGACAAAGCTTATGATAATCATCTTACAGAATGATTACCTCTCGCCAGATCCAAGATACAGCCGTCCTGTGCACGCGACTACCATGATCCCTCAAGTCTGAGGATTACTCCCATACTATCGGAACCGGGAAAAACCAATCATACCGACCAAGCCTCCAAGGCTTCCATCTGATGATCCCCGCGAGTCAGTCCAGTCGGCTCGACCCCAGTCGACCAACCCATCAAGATCGTGTAGGCGTCCCACACTTGTCGCCGATGAAACACGGCACTCATCCAATGAACACGACTCTTGACGCAAGTCTCAATAGGACTCTCGATGCCCTGTCTCGAGGTCCTCGACTTGGAACGTTTCAGACCCAACTCTTAATCAGTTGGTTTCATGACCACCATCCAATGCGTGGCCCAACTGCACGAGTTGTTATCCATGGTCTGTGGGCTTTGTTGCGATATAAGTTAAACACCATTTTAACAAATGTAAGATGAGCGCAACAAAGAAGGTACCATTGGTGACGAACACTCATCTTATTCATCACATAATAATATTACATTCACATCAAGTTGTCGGATAGGTTACAAATTGCCAAACCTATTGGCTTTCTGGTCACCTATTCCAACAATCTCCCACTTGACCTAAAGCCAATCACCCATTGACCTCGAACCTCTTATTCAGATGGTGAGTATGGGCAACTTGCGACATGGGCTTAGCAAGTGGATCTGCTACGTTTTCTGCGGAGCTGACTCGGTCCAACTGAACGTCAGTCCTGTTATCCATCTCTCTAAGTAGATGGTAGCGTCTAACAATATGCTTGGATCATGATGAGATCTCAGTTCCTTTGCTAGCGCTATCGCCCCGTTGTTATCATAAAAGATAGTTACAGGCCTAGCAATGCTAGGTACTACATCCAACCCATGGATGTAGCTCATCAACCAAACCACTCCTTAGCAACTTTCAAAGCCGCTATGTATTCAAAACTCTATGGTGGAGTCCGCCCGTGGTAGTTTGCTTGGAACCCTTCCAAGTAACCACGCCACCATTTAGTCTAAATACAAAAACCATACTGAGACTTGGCATTATCGTCATCCGACTGGAAGCTAGCGTCGCTATAGCCTTCCAGTATCAACTCTCCACCGCCGTAGTTCAAGAACATGTCCTTAGTCCTTTTCAGGTACTTTAGGATAGTCTTGACTGCACTCCAGTGTGCCTCCCCGTCACACCACTGATATCGGCTAGTTACGCTCAAAGCGAAAGCCACATCATGTCTAGTAGACTGAACAACATACTGTATGCTGCCTACGGCTGAAGCATAGGGGATGTCCAACATCCATTTAAGCTCCTCATCAGTCTTAGGAGACTGCTTCTTGGATAACTTAATTCTATGCCTCATAGGAAGGAATCCTCGTTTTGAGTTCTCCATCTTGAATCTCTTCAAGACTTTCTCAATGTACGAGGACTGGGCCATTCCTAACATCCTTTTAGACCTATCACTGTAGATCTTGATGCCAAGGATGTAGGATGCCTCGCCCATATCCTTCATGGAGAATTGCGTTGACAACCAAGCTTTAGTGGTACCCAACATTTTAGCGTCATTCCCAATGAGCAAGATGTCATCCACGTAAAGCACCAGAAACGCAACTGAGCTCCCACTGATCTTCTTGTATACACAAGGATCGGACTCATTCTTGGTGAAATCATATCCCCGTATGACTTCATCAAAATGTATGTTCCAGCTTGGGGAAGCTTGTTTGAGGCCATAGATGGACCTTTGGAGACGGCAGACCTTCTGCTCTTCTCCAACAGTTGTGAAACCTTCCGGTTGATCCATATAGATCTCTTCCTCTACGAAACCGTTGAGGAAAGCCGTTTTCACGTCCATCTGCCATATTTCATAGTCATACCATGCTGCTATGGCAAGCAGTATCCGAATGGACTTGGCCATTGCTATGGGCGAGTAGGTTTCCTCAAAATCGACCCCGGGTCGTTGAGTATAACCTTTCGCCACAAGCCTGGCTTTGAAGGTTGTAACCTCCCCGTCAGCTCCAAGCTTACGTTTGTAGACCCATTTACACCCTACAGGTTTAAGCCCTTTGGGTGGATCTACTAGGGTCCAAACCTTGTTTGTACCCATCGAGTCCATTTCAGATTTCATGGCCTCAAGTCACTTGTCCGAATCGATGTCCGACATCGCTTCTCCGTATATCTTTGGATCATTATTCAACTGACCGGTCAGGCCCAGAAATCCATACCTATCAGGTGCATGGGATACTCTGGTCGACCTACGGAGGACTAGAACAATATCAGTGGGAACCACTGGCTCAGATGTCACTGCCGCCTCATGGGGTACCTCACTTGATTCCTCAAGGAGTACCTCATCGCGTCGACTATCCGATGGAAAACCTTTTTCCAAGAACACTGCGTTTCGCGAGACAAAAAACCTTTTGCCCGGAGGGATCACAAAAATAATACCCCGCAGTTTCTTTCGGATAGCCGATGAACCTGCATAAACTAGACCTCGAGTCCAGTTTATCTCCCACTAATCTCTTGACATATGCGGGGCAACCCCACACTTTCAAGTATTTGTAGGAGGCAGGCTTGCCATGCCATATCTCATATGGCGTCTGGGATACCTTTTTAGATGGCGCCAAGTTCAAAACTTTGGCCGCAGTCTCAAGAGCGTATTCCCAGAAGGAAAGGGGTAGTTCGGTAAAACTCATCATGGATCGGACCATGTCCAACAAGGTCCGATTCCTCCTTTCAGACATACCATTAAGCTGCAGTGTTCCAAGAGGGGTCCACTGAGAGAGAATCCCATTCTCTTTTAGATAATCAGTGAACTCACCACTCAAATACTCTCCACCTCGGTCCGACCGAAGGGCTTTGATCTTTCGACCGGTTTGGTTCTCTACTTCAAGTCTGTATTCCTTAAACCTTCCAAAGGCTTCAGACTTATACCTCATCAGGTAAACATAACCATACCATGAGTGATCATCGGTAAAGGTTATGAAATACGAGTACCCACCTCTAGCCTGAGTATTTAGTGGACCACAGACATCTGTATGGATCAAATCCAACAGACCACTGGCTAGCGTACTTTGTCCAACAAAGGGTTTCTTGGTCATCTTTCCCTTTAGACAGGATTCGCAGGTCGGTAGGTTGTCCAAATCGTCTATTTCTAGACTCTTTGAGTCCACTAACCTTCTTATCCTATCTTTAGAGATATGACCTAACCTCGCATGCCATATCTGTGCGTTATTATGATCATCACATTTTCGTTTGTGTTCTGCAGTCATAATCCAATTAGACTGTTGAAGTATGTACAGACCGTTGACTAATGTACCAAGCAGATGAGAAATACCATCTTTGATAATGAAAAAACCGTTTTTATTGATGGTAAATTCATATCCCTCCTTATCAAGGACCGGGATGGAAACAATATTTTTAATCATGCTAGGTACATAGAAACAATCGTTCAGTACAATCCTAACATGACTACTAATGGCTAACTCTAGTGATCCTACGGCCTGCGCAGCAACGGCCTTGCCATCGCCTAGCCTCAGGATCATCTCATCCTTGGTTAGCCTTCTGCTTCTTTGCAGTGCCTGCAAATCATTGCAGATGTGAGCACCACACCCGGTATCCAATACCTATGAAGCATAATTACTAATCATATTAACTTCAACCACAAACACACCTGGGTTGGAGAAGAGTTGTGGGCACTCCCTCTTCCAATGCCCTTTCCCTTGGCAATGCATGCAGACATCATTTTCCTTGGACCGCTGAGAACCATGGGCCTTCCCTTTCCCTTTGCTCGGTCCAACCGGAGCAACAGGGACGCCCGGAGCGCGAGCAGGGGCCGCAACCGTCTTCCTTTTGCCCTTCTTCCTCTTTCAGCGTCCGGCCCTCTTGCCATTCGCCTTGGAGGTTGAAGCCTCTCCTATCAATACCGCCGGCGCCGACTTGTGGGTCGTTGCCTCGTATTGGACCAGCATGTTGATCAACTCATGAATAGACTTCTCAAGTCTGTTCATGTTGTAGTTTACAACAAACGGGTCATAGGATGGAGGAAGCGACTGGAGGATCACGTCAATGTACGTGTCATTGTTAAGCCCAGCTTTAAGGTCCTCGAGTTTCTCTACTAGGGAGAGCATCTTGACCCCATGACTTTGTACAGACGCTCCTTCAGCAAGCTTGGTGCCAAAGAATGCTTTTGTGGCGGCATATCTAATATGCCTATCCGGAACCGCATAAACCTCGTTCATATGGAGCATTATGGCGGAGACATTGTCCAGCCTCTCATACTGCTTCTGGATGTCGTTAGACATCGAAGCCAGTATGATACTGCGTACTTTCCGGTTGTCCTCATGCCATTTCTCGAACGTCAAACGTTCTTCAGGCGTGGACCTCTCCGGTAAGTCGCTCGGTGGCGGCTCGTCCAAGACGTAGCCTTGGTTCTCGAAACTGAGGACAATCCTCAGGTTTCTCAGCCAGTCCGAGTAGTTCGTTTCGTTGAATTTGTTAGTCTCAAGAATCATAGTTAACGGGTTCTTAGACATATCTACATTAATGAAAATGTAAAGCAGAAATTAGCAGATGATGGTAATATTATTGTTCAAGTTGAAGACTTGGTCTTTTAATCTTTAACCCTCCCACTATTTATACGAAAGTCCCCCACTCTCAAGCGGAGTTTCGGGAAACCATTTCCTAGTGGGCTTGGGATCCACAAGCGTAATCTCCATGCCCCGCTTTTACGATTCACATGAAGAAGACCTCGTGGGAGATATCCAATATCATTCTCATCTAATGAGATTCCCAAGATATTTTGCCTCACCTATTCACATGGTCCCGAGGACTCCAAGCAAACCATGTTACTCAGTGTTGGGCCCGACCCATCAACCAAATCATGCCTCAAACTGTCGCCCCCCACGACTCGTGAGACAGGGAAACAGCGAGCGCAGTCTTTTTGTTCACAACAATAGTGCAGCTTTCCCCTATTCCAAGTGTGCCACGACTCGTGAGACCACACTTGGGTAGTGGTAGCTTCCTCACCACATTGCTGTGGATGGAAGACTCGGACAGACCAAAATACCATTTTGATCCAAGTCCGTTCTGGGCCTAATATTTAATTTGGTCCAACCAAATGAGAGTTTAAGTGTGACCGAGACCTCATCACATTATGGTGTTTTAGCATGCATAAATATCCAATATTTAAAGCGATAAATAAAAAACGCCGCATGCATAAAACATAGCATACCCCTGTTAGGATGATCATAAGCCCAACCTATGCGACCCACTGAGCCCGCAGTGAGTCTATGGTCTGTCTAGGGTGGTCCTAAATTATTACAATAGTAATATACCCATTGTCATTCCAATGGGCCTTGTAGTGCTCTTGTTTCACACCTTGATGCTCCTCGTTGGGGTCTCCGACTCTAATTGCTTGTTAAAATTGAAACCTCACCAATCCTATCTATTCTCATTACAACTGAAAGTAATACATCGGCAATAAAGAAACAAGCCTTAACATCATGAGGCTGAAAATACGGGAGATGATAGTCCCAAAAACAAGAGGCACGCAGGCCCCACCCAACAGAAAATAAATGATCATACATTCATCCATACATAAGGTCTAGAGCTCTTGTGATCATCCCATGTTGATTCCATCAACACACATAACATAATTATTCCAAATAATCATGCATAAATTCCAATGGATATTCCAAATACCCAAGTGATGTCCAACATCACAAAAGCATAAATATACAAATAATATGCAAAATTCAAATTTTAAATTTAATAGACATTTTAAACAATGCATCCAATGCATGTATTAGTCACAATTAATTAAGCAAATTTAATCCAAGGAATAATCCAATTATTCCAAAATCAAAAATGCAAAATAAATATATATTTTCAGAATATTGTGCAGAAAATACAGAAAATCGAATTTTCCGAAAAAAAGTCGAAAAACGGCACAAACGGCCCAGCAGTTGTGCTGGCCGGCCGCCCGCGCGCACAGGGCAGCGTGCGCGCGCGCGCAGGCAGCAAGCCTGCGCGCGCTCTGTGCCGCACGCGCGCGCGCCTTACATCCAAATTTTTTTTTTTTGTTTTTCAAAACTGTTTCAGCACAATAACATTAATAGTATTCTGAAAATAAGCATGCAATTTTAGATCCAATCTAACAAAATAAAGCATGCCAAAAGTCCATTAAATCCAAACAATTGAATCATCATATTATTTATATATTTATGTAATCTAACATGCCAATAAAGCCATTTAAAAGCATGTAGATCATGCCAAACACATAGATCTATGCCCCTTACATCGAACCGGGCTCTGATACAACTTGAAGGACAAGCGGATCCGCCCGGGAGCGCGAGCGGAAGCGAGAAAGAGTGGAAAGTGCGTAAATTTAAATCAAATTCAAAATACGCGAATCCCAAGGGGTGTACCCTTGGGTGCTCAACCGGGCGTTCGATGTAGGATGTGTAAATATTAGAACATATATTTAAACACATAGGGCATAGATATATAAATGAAATCAATCAAAGCGTAATAAACCGTTACCTTTGATTGTTTAGCGTATGCTCTCGGCTACTAGCGTTGTTCCTTCTCCAGAATGCTCACGAAATCCAAACGTATGGATTCGCCAAAGGTGATCCACACCACACCAGAAGAAAACACACGTTCTTCTTGCTAGAAAAGAACGGGTTTAGGAAGGAATCGGTTTAAGAGAAGAACACTATGAATTAGTGTTCTCTTAAACTTACTTTGTTCTTCTTCTTGATTCAAAATCAAGTGAAGAACACAAGTGTAAGAGAGGGAGGGAGCACGAAAATTGAGAGAGAGGAGAGGATTTTTGTCTTCTCTTTTTTCTAGAAAAAGATGAATAATGAATCACGTATGCTTGGTGTTGTATATTCTAATATATATACATAATTAATGTGATTATTGGAATGTGTCTAGGTTCATCCAAGGATGTCTAGATTCATTCCAATCAATCACCATCAATTCTTCAATCAAGCCTACCAAAATTTATGGTAATGATCAAATCATACCAAAAGGGAAGAGCTTGATTGGAGTTGATTTGTCTCTTTCCAAAAGAGACAAGTCAACATACCACCTAGCATGCAACATGGCTGATTTTGCTTCCTCCAAGGGAGCATGTCGGCCATGTTTAATTAAGGGAAGAAGTCCAACTTCTTCCTATTCCAAATTAGGAATTATTTCTCCTCTCAGGTATAATTTAACGGATCGGGTTTTATCGTAATCCAATTACGACGAACCCAATATTAAATCCAATTTAATGTCCACTTAAATTATTCCCGTTGATCTTTTAATCCAATTAAAAGATCCAACGTCTCAACATCTCAACTTTTCATATTTAATCGAAAATCCAATTTACCGATTAAATGAAAGCCCGATACAATATTGGCCCGTCCATCCAATGGACTTTCCCTTAAGTAATCCAATTACTTATTTTATCCTTCGAGATTGACTCCAAGTCGATCTCTCAACCTCCTCGATGATTTGTGTGTGACCCTTTAGGTTCACCCTCAGCTAGACTTGGGCCCGTGTCCCACAAGGGCCCGTTACCATGGGTGGCCGTCTAGCAACGGTCCATGGCACTAGAGACTAGGTGAATTTACGTGAACATTTAGGCGCCCATTCCGTACGGGTACGATCCTTCCGTCTACCGTCTCTTGGCCTTAGTCTAGGGTATGGAATTAGGCGTCGGTTCCCATCCTTGACTAGGCATCTATGCTTAATACTCGAGACCACGTATGCTTCATTGTGTCGACACAGGAAACCATTCCCTGTTCGACCAACCACTGTGGCCACAGCTTCAAACAGCATGAACGGGTCTCCGAGTGCATAGGAGATACCTCTGTCACATACTGACAGGGGACGGATCCTCTTCTTGGAATCCACCGTCCTTGCTACACATTCTGACTGCACTGGACAAGGCTTATGATAATCATCTTACAGAATGATTACCTCTCGCCAGATCCAAGATACAGCCGTCCTGTGCACGCGACTGCCATGATCCCTCAAGTCTGAGGATTACTCCCGTACTATCGGAACCGGGGAAAACCAATCATACCGACCAAGCCTCCAAGGCTTCCATATGATGATCCCCGCGAGTCAGTCCAGTCGGCTCGACCCCAGTTGACCAACCCATCAAGATCGTGTAGGCGTCCCACACCTGTCGCCGATGAAACACGACACTCATCCAATGAACACGACTCTTGACGCAAGTCTCAATAGGACTCTTGATGCCCTGTCTCGAGGTCCTCGACTTGGAACGTTTCAGACCCAACTCTTAATCAGTTGGTTTCATGACCACCATCCAATGCGTGGCCCAACTGCACGAGTTGTTATCCATGGTCTGTGGGCTTTGTTGCGATATAAGTTAAACACCATTTTAACAAATGTAATATGAGCGCAACAAAGAAGGTACCATTGGTGACGAACACTCATCTTATTCATCACATAATAATATTACATTCACATCAAGTTGTCGGATAGGTTACAAATTGCCAAACCTATTGTCTTTCTGGTCACCTATTCCAACAGGACACACAAAAACATCTTGACTAGGAGGAGAATTAATGACGTTCATGGAGGCACACACCTCGACCAATAGCTAGTTGAGGCATGACCTCGATCCCTTTGATGGATGAGGCCACACCTTAAATCTCAATTATTTCCCTCCAATACTTTGATGTAACTAGTTGTCATTAAATAAAAAATAATATATGAATTAATTAAATAAACTTTTTGTGGTCTTTTAAAAAATTTAATTTTCTTTTTCAAAATTAAATAAAAGATGCAAGCACGCCTTCAGCCGACTAGAAGAAAGTAGTCTCTCTCTCTCTCTCTCTCTTCCCTATCATCGTAAAACCTTCCCAAAACCCTCTTTCTCCTTTCTCATGGGCCGGTTCCTATCATTTCGGTTTCGTCTCATCACATTGGAAAATCTGTAGCTTTTCTCTCCAAAGGTATGGTAAATTAGGTGACATATTTTGCCTATGTTATTGAGATTGATGTTGATGGTGGGACTTTGTTTAATTCAAAATTAATTTTTAGCCGAAGTTACTCTGTTGCTCTATATATGATTGCTCCTAAAGATGCTTCTAAAATTATGATGCTTGAAATATTTCTTATTAGATTTAGCAACAAAGCTTAGGAAACAAAGTAGAGAGATGTGATAGAGAAAGTAGATTATGTCGTGGGGTTATTGTTCAGCAAGCTAAATGATTTCTTTGTGCATTGAAATTTGAGGTTTATCAATAGGGGCATGCTTCAAATGTATGTGGTGGTAGAGTTGTATTGGTCACATTTACCACTACTTCCTTCTCCTTTACTCCGCCATCTTTCCTCTGCTCCTCTAAATTTTACATACGAAAACAACACCTCACACAAACATGAATATGAACATGCTATAAGAGTACCGACTAAACCTGTGATCTCTTATTTCTACAGGAACTTCAGTCTTTCAAAGAGATCATATCATTATTCATGGAATATTTAGACTGGAACTGGATGAAGATATGTTTATCAGTGGTCTAGTTAGTGTTGATAAATCTCTTCTATACTTGAAGCCTTCTACAACCTACAAAGATTCTCGATGATCCATCTAATTATCTTTTCTACAGTGCACACACTTCCTATAGTTTAGTTTAATGCTTGCTTGTTGAATAGAAACAAACTACTCCGTGACACTAACTTTTTCCTTGATGATTATAAGATAAACCTTAGTAGAAACATATATAGTTTTTCTTAAGGCAACAGAAATATTTGTTCGATTAAATCTAGGTTGTATGTTATGATGAGTATGATTCACTCCTATTTTTACTCTAAAACACGACATGCCTAAATTACCAAAGCAGACGCATAGTGACAATCTTCCTAATCATACTGTACTACTTTCATTTACAGCTCCTGATCACATGCCCGTTCGCTTTTTTATTTTGTTCCAGGCTTGCAGCGAAGTGAAGATGAACAGACTCCCCAAACTCCCAAGTCCATGGAATTTAGACTGCTCCCCTTCTTCTTTTATTTTCGACCTGCTACTAGTCCTTTTTTATGCTTGATTTCCTTGAAGTGGTTGTTTGTTTTCTTAATTTTCTTTGTTTGTTAAAATGTTATCATTTGGCAAATACAATATGTTGAACTGTCAAGAATTATTTGTCTCTTAAAAGGTTATCATTTCTCCAATTCATTATATAGAATTTTTCAAGAAATAAATAGCTTTTAGTGAAAGAAGGCCCACGAAAAAGTTATATAAGATGGATAATGTGAGGGCAAGATACCCTTTTCTTTGTTAATTCATCCTTTTACTTTATTAGAGGAACGAGGATGAAGCAAGAAGTTTGGATTAGTCATATTCAGGAAAATCATGACAATGTGATAGATCACATGGGCAATTATGTTGGATTAGTCATGTTTACACAAAATATTGTTGACTTTAAACAAAAAATCAGACATCCATGCTAACATAGGTTTTCCTAGTCTGAGGGTTATAGCACTTGTTTCCTTTTTTGGTAGGAGCATAACTTATGAAAATAGTTTTTTCATCCCTGGGGTCAAGTGTGCTAGGTATATGAACAAACATAATGTAACAAAAACCTTAACAACAAATTTAAATGTGATTTGGATGTAGGGAACGTGTTCTTAAAACATTCTAAAGGTGTTACGTACTTCAAGACTCGTCTTGGCATCCTATTAGTCAAATGTGGTGTTATCAAAATGGCTTCTCCCTATAAATACTTGTGGAACATGCATACAGAACATCATTGTACGAGCTTCTTCAAAAAGATGCTTGTCTTCCTTTTTGCAATTCCTTTTTGTTAAGAGATATCGCTACATGTAATTGACGGTGGACGCCTTTTTCCTTTTAAAAACTTTCCAGGCACGTACCAAAATATTTTGTTCCATTGTCCAAGCATAATATACTAATTTTTGTTTGACATTGATTTTCAACCATGTTGTAAAATCTTTGAACAATTTTTCCACTTCAAATTTTTCATTCATCAAATACGCCCAACACCACTGTGTGTGATCATCTCTAAAACTTGTGTGACTTTCATATTAGCACAATCACAGGAAAAAATTGGTTTGTGACCTTCATAGATGATCACACACACAGTGGTGTTGGGTATATTTGATGAATAAAAACTTTGATGTGAAAAAATTATTCAAAGCATTTTACAACATGATTGAAAATCAATTTCAAACAAAAATCAGCATACTACGCTGTAACAATGAGACCAAATATTTTAATACGTGTCTGGAAAAATTTTTAAAGGAAAAAAGCATACACCATCATTCCACATGTAGTGATATCCCTGTACGAAAAGGAAAACAAGCATCTTCTTTAAGAAGCTCATACAATAATGTTCTCTATCATGTTCCAAAGTTTTTGTGGGGAGAAACCATTTTGACAACACCACATATGATTAATAGGAGGAAAACACAAGTCGTGAAGTACGCAACATCTTTAGAATGTTTTAAGAACATTTTTCCTACATTTACCGTTAAAGGTTTTTGTTACACTATGTTTGTTCACATACCTAGCACACTTGACCCTCAGACTAGAAAAACCTATGTCAACATGGATGTCTCATTTTTTAAAGTCAACCCTATTTTGTGTAAACATGGCTAATCCAAAACAATGGCCATGTGATTCATCATATTGTCATGTTTTCCCTGAATATGACTAATTCAAACTTCTTATTTAATCCTCGTTGCTTTTACAAAATAAAAGGATTAACTAATAAAGAAAAGGGCGTCTTGCCATCACACTAGCTGTCTTATGTAGTTTCTGTGGGGGCCTTTTTTCACTAAAAACTCTTTATTTCTTGCAAAACTCAATATAATGTATTGGCGAAAGGATAACCGTTTAGGAGAAATAATTTTTGTTAGTTCAACATAATGTATTTGCCAAATTATAAAATTTTAACTAACAAAGAAAATTAGGAAACCAAATAACCACTTCAATGGGATCAAGCATATGAAAGGACTAGTAGCAGGTTCAAAATTAATAAAGAAGAAGGCAACGCATAAAAAAATCCATGGACTTGGGATTCTGGGGAGTCTGTTCATTTTGATTCGCTGCAAGACTGCAATAAAATAAAAAAGCGAATGGGCATTTATTACGAGCTGGAAATGAAACTAGTAAGGTACGGATTAAGGAAGATTGTCAGAGAGTATCTGCTTTGGTAATTTAGATGTGTCATGTTTTAGAGTAAAAATAGGATTTAATCATGCTCGTCAAAACACACAGCCTATGATTCAACCAAACAAATGCTTCTGTTGCCTTAGGAAAAACTATATATCTTTCTGCTAAGGCTTATCTTGTCATCATCAAGGAAAAAGTTAGTGTTGCGGAGTAGTTTGTTTCTACCCAGCAAGCAAACATTAAACTAAACTATAGGAAGTGTGCACTGTAGAAAATATCATTAAGATTATGCAGGCAAGAACAATAAATGAAGCGGGGTGTTACGCGCGCGCGAATGGATCCCGCAGGAAATTTATCGCTAGTACTTTAACTCGCTCTTGCTCTGTCTCTCCCTTTCCGTATTCCCAATCATGATTTTTATAGTGAAAGAGAGCCTTTGGTCTTCCCGTATGGAGCTATCTTTTTCACCCCGGCGCACTGAGTTTCGTTTTATCTATCTGTAGTGTTTAGTGACTTTTAGTTCATAGTGGATTCCTAACAACCATAGCCCTCTCGTCTTTGGTCAGCTTGTTTACTGTAGTGTTTTGCATTAAGGAGAAGCCACACTAACCCGTACAATATCTTCTACAGCTGCCTTCCAAAGTTTCTATGGTCACATACGGAAATAGATAACTTTGTTAGAAGCCTTGTTTTTCGCTTTTTAAACTTCTTTTCCGAGCCCTTTAAGGTAGCTTCCCTTAGGCTCTACCTTAAATCTAGTTTTATGATCCAACTGGGAATTAAAACAATAAGAAGTTCGATTGTGTAAAAAAAAAAAAGGATTGATCATCGAGAATATTTGAAGGATGTAGAAGGTTTCAAGCATAAAAGAGATTTATCAACACTAACTAGATCATTGATAAACATATCTTCATCCAATTCCCGTCTAATTATTCCATGAATAATGATATGATCTCTTCAAAAGACTGAAGCTCTAGTAGAAATCAGAGATCACAGGTTTAGTCAGTACTCTTTTTCATATTTATCTTTAGGTTTGTGTGAGCTGTTGTTTTTGTATGTAAAAGTTGGAGGAGTAGAGAAAAGGTGGTAGAGAAAAGGAGAAGGAAATAGTGGTAAATATGATCAGTAAAACCTTATCACCATATACATTTGAAGTCTGCCCCTAATGGTAAATCTCAACTTTCAGTGCACAAAGAAATCATTTCTCTTGTTCAACAATAACCCCACTACATAATCTACTCTCTCTATCACATCTCTCTACTCTTTTCATATGCTATACTAAATCTAATCCAAAATACCCAAGCTTCATGATTTTAAAAGCATCTTTGGGACCAATCATATATAGAGCAACAGAGTAACTTAACAAAAAGTTAATTTTGAATCAAACAAAGTCCACCACCATCAACATCAATTTCAATTACAGAGGCAAAATATGTCACCCAATTTACCATAACTTTGGAGAGAAAAGCTATAGATTTTTCAATGTGATGAGACAAAACCGAGATGACATGAAGCTGCCGATGAGAAGGAAGAAAGAGGGTTTTGGGGAGGTTTTTTGGTGATACAGAAGAGATGAGAGGGACTACTTTCTTCTAGTAAGATGAAGGTGTGCTTGCGCTTTCTTATTTAATTTCCATAAAAGAAAATTAAATTTTTAAAAAAATCACAAAAAGTTTATTTAATTAATTTATATATTTTATTTTTTTATTAAAAGAAAATTATTCACATCAAGAGTATTAGAGGAAAATAAATGAGATTTCACTCCAAAAAAATAATTTATATGCTGCAATATTCATGGACTGAAAAACTCCATCACAATTTGGTATGGACTTCGCTACGTATTGTGTAAGGTGCACAAAATATCGCAAATTTCATCACAAAAAATTGATGAATATTTGCAACGGCACACTTGTCACAAAATCAGTTGCAAATTTGTCCCAGAAATGGCTAGACACCAATTCGTTACAAGTCATCGCAAATTTAATTTGTACAATATTTGAGATGATTTTTCCAACATATCTGTATTGTCACAAAGTTGTAACAACGTCGAGATGGAATTGTGAAGCATTTAGGATGAAAATATTGGTGGGGTGGATTCCGTAGAAAAGTCATTGCAAATTTTGTCCCAATTCGCGACAGATTTGTGGCTATTGTGAGTGTGTCACAAGCTTTTTCAAATTTTAGGACAGAATTGTGATGTATTTGAGATTAAAAAAAAAAAAAAAACGGGTTGGATTCAATGGGTGTCACGCCCCAAAAGTGGGACCCCAACTTTAGGCCCTATTCTCGGAACGCTACCTAACCGAAATTGTAACAACAATATGTTCACCTAACTAATAACCTGATAACTAGAACAATTATAAATTCTAACCATTCGACCTCCTTCCTCAATCACCTTGATCGCTTTCTTAAGTCAGCTAGCTTGACTTGTCACGTATCTCTTGTATCTGGAGGAAGAAATTTGAAGTACATAAGCATAAGCTTAGTGAGGCCATGAGTGGTGCACGTTGAAGAAAATAATCATATTAGAATACTAAATCAAAATACTTAAATCACATCATATTGAATGGCACCAACAATTGATTAAGCTTGTGAAGACCATATCAGGCGAAGACCGAATCACATGATTACCACCTTGTGTCTCCTGAGAAACCATTTACTATCTTATCCTCCATGTAGGGAGCGACCCCACGACCGCATTGAACTGGCCATGCCTAGGTACATGGCAGTGCCAATCAACACAGACAAACTCTAGCCTGCCCATGAAAGGACACTCAAGTGGGAACTGAACGATGAAGCCTCAACTGGCGACCCCCAGCGTGCCCCGCAAATCGTCCAGCCCCGGGCCCATTGACTGCTTAGCAAGAACCACATGAACAAATCCAAAAACTCAGTTGAACAAATAAATAAAAAATAGACCATTTAAAGACCGGATGCATATCAAATTTTTACGACGAACTGAACAATACCAAGATAAATGGGCCTCGTGGATACTCATATAGACTCTAGAGGTCGCTCCCAACGTAGTTCATAATGAATACTAGAATACCACATGACCAGAGCAATAATCACGTTGTAGCACTTAGCTCTATAGAGTCCCAAAGGCCCGATGAATCCATATAGATAACCACATATTATATTTATTTCATTTATCAATAAACAATTTCAAGAAACGTTTTACTCAAGTTCGTTGCAAGAAAAAGACCACTTTTTGTTATTTATAAATATATATAGCCATGCACGATAATATATATTATTCCTCCAGTTTTGCAAATACGAATATACTTTTAAATGACATTCACCGTAAAGTCCACATGATCAGTGTGGTTAACCGTGGGCTTATCCGAAAGAGATTGAGTTGATAGTTCATCTAAATCCCATCCTATTATTTCAATATATCTAAAAATATGAGCATGATATTAACTTGTCATGTGTACTTTAATGTAGCTACATTATATCTATATTCATATATTAAATAGCAAAATTAGCTAAAAGATGAGGACATTACCCAACAAGGTTAACCTAATTCACTTAATCCAAATAATAAAAATTAGCTAAACTTAATATATTGATAATTAGTACGTATATAATTGACACCTTCAACGAGTAGGGAATATTATTAAACTTCTCTTCTCAAAATAATATTAGTAGTAACTATTTTTATATTTATTAGTGGATGCCTAATACTTTTAAGTGAGTAATTGAGAAAATATTATTTACCAATGAAGAAAATACAGTTATTAAATCTTATATTATAATAATTGACTAATTTTCAATTATATGTTAAATGTCAAAAAACAAAGTTAAGTGTAAGTAATTATTCTCAACTAATAGATATAAACATATTCTGAACAATTAAACAATTATTTTCTTAAAAAATGATATTTCCACATAAACAGAAATACTTCCATAGTTATCTTAATACAGAAATAAGGTAGGTTAAAGAGAAAATTGACAATAGTGCCCAAAAGAAACCAAGGTTTGTAATTGCATCCTCATTGTATTTTCACTTTATTTCTATGTATATATATTTATTTAATTTGATTTATTTATTTATTTTATCAATAATAATCTTTTTGATTATTCAGTTAATTTAATAGCTTAACTAATTAACATTAATTATAATTTATTAATCAGATAATTCAAAGCTAATACATATTTCAATTTTTATAAAAGGTAAAACAGATTATATAATTGACTTTAATTAATATTTATAATCAAATAGATTGAAAATATATATAAGTATTTCAATACATATAATTATATGGGTTAAAGGTATTAATAAATTTATTTAATGTCCAAAACTAAATTGAATTAAGTTAATTCAATTAATTAGCTACAAAACAACTAATTAATTGCATTTAAATATATATCAATATTCATAATAACTGTAATTAATTAATTTTTTTTAGTTAATATGATTACACTCAACAATCAAATATTCATTAACTTAACATAAAATTAATAAATTGACTAAACTACTACGGATTAATCCTTTAACTAAAATTTAAATAACTGAATAAATAATTATCATAAGTAGAGAAGAGAAGTACATATATGCTTTGTTGCCGTGTTGTGTAAGAAGAGAGAGACGGAAAGTTAAAAGGGTACTGTGTGAAAGTTTGTATGATTATATGCATATATAATTTGCAAAATATGTGTGGCCAAAGCATGTGGTGCAGCATGCACCACTTGCCATCATTGGGAGCAAGGTGGTGGCACCCACGTATTGCCCCACCAATTTTTATTCTTTCTTTTATTCTTTTTATTTTATATTTTATAAATTTACAGTTTAACCCCTTAATTTCTAAACTTATATAATTTAATCGTAAAAAAATTATAAATTTAATTTAATCTCTTAAAATTTTAATATATTTAATTATACTCTAGAATTTATATTCTAATCAGTTTTTGACTTTCTAACTCTTACAAATTAAATAGTCAAGTTTTATATAATCTATCCTTTATCCTAGATAACTCAAATAATTTTTTTATAAATAATTCTCAAATAAAAAATATAAAAAAAAAGAATATATCTTGTAGGTGATAATAAATTAATTCGTTAAGAATGATATATAATATTTAGTATAGTAGATATGGATTGGAAAGTCGTCGCAAATTCCATCCCAATTCGCGACGGATTTGGGATTATTGTGAGTGTGTCCCAAACGTTTTCATAGCTTTGGATAGAATTATGATATATTTGAGATGAAAATATTGATGGGTTGGATTTCGTGGAAAAGTCGTCCCAAACTCCATCCCAATTTGCGATGGATTCAGGACGAGTGTTCATGTGTCTTAAGTTTTGGCATATTTTGGGACAACTTTTGTGACAATGTTGGGATGAATATCATGGAGGGGTGGATTTCGTGCCAAAATTCATTGCAAAATTCTTCCCAATTGTTAGAATAGGTGACCAGAAAGCCAATTGGATTAGCAGTTTTGGGTACTATTTGGCAATCTTTATTAGAATAATATTGACTTGATGAATATAGTAAGTATCATCCGTGCTTACTGATTACGTTAAACGGTGTTTTAACATCACAACAAATGCCCACAGACCAATTGGATAACCCATGTAGTTGGGCTGCGCATTGGATGGCAGCTATGAAACCAACTTCTGAGGTTTGTCTGAAACGTTCCAAGTCGAGGACCTCGAGATAGGGCATCGAGGGTCCTATAGACACCTTGAACTAGAGATTGCATTCATTGGATGAGTGTCGTGTTTCATCGGCGACAGACGTTGGACGTCTATGCAATATTAATGGCTTAGTTGACAGAGGTGTTAGCTGACTGAACTGACTCGCGGGAATCATCATATGGAAGCCTTGGAAGCTTGGTCGGTATGACTGAAATTCCCGACTTCGATAGTACGAGATTAGTCCTCGGACTTGAGGAATCATGGCAGTCACATGCATATGAAGGTTGAATCTAGGGTCTGGCAAGAGATGTCCGTATCTGGGATACGTTCATCATAAGCCTTATTCAGTGCAGTCGAAATATGTATTGAGGACGGTGGATTTCAAGATAGGATCCAGCACCTGTCTTATATGACAGTCAAGTCTCCTATGCACTCTGAGATGGTTTAAGCTCTTTATGTCTGTGGCCACAACAATTGGTCGAGTGGGGAATGGTTTCCTACGTCGATCAATAGAGCAAACGTGTCTCGAGTTATTGAGCATATTTGTCTAGTCCAGGATTGGAACCGAACCCAATTCCATGCCCTAGACTTAGACCAGGAGACGGATGATGGAAGAACCGTACTCGTATTGTACTTGAGATCCTAAATGTTCACGCCAACATTTACCTAGTCTCTAGTGCCATGGACTATTGCTAGACGGCCGCCCAAGTCTAGTTGAGGGTGAACCTAAAGAGTCCCACACAAATCATTATGGAATTGGTAGAATTAATTTGGAATTAATTCTAGACGAAGCGAATTAATTTAATTGGATTGTATTAATTCAAGGAGAAAAATAAATGATTGGATCATTGATGGATGGTCCAAGAATTAATTAATTGGATGAGTAAATTTTTGCACTTAGAACTTATAAATTAATTGGATTAATTTATCGAGTTTGGATTAATTAATTGATTTGATCAATTAATTAGAGTTTTGACTTATGTTTATTTAATTGGATTACATAAACTTATGGGCTTCTATTGGATTGAGATTAATTGAATTAATTAATGCCCAATGAACTTTGTTTGGACTTAATTTAATTAGATTAAATAAAAGTCCAAGGCTAGTAGTCCTAGTCCATGGAAAAATTCAATTTATAGCAAGTGAAGAAAGAATTAAAATCTTCCACATGTGAGCCACATGTGACCAGCCTTTATATGGTTTGGTGGGTAGTTTAATATGCTATGATGGTGCATGGTTATGTAGATAGTGGTGTGTGTATGCAGGTTGCTTTGGAAGTTGACAAGAGAAGTTGAATTTTGAATTCAACAACTCTACATACACAAAATCATTCACATGTTAGAATAGGTGACCATGTAGCCAATCTTGGCAGGCAAAATGTAACCTATGTTTAGACAATTTCAGGGATTTGATAAATTATTAATGAATAAAGAAGTGAAATTCATTTGGCATTACTTTGTTTGTGTTCACTTTATCTGCATTACATATCTGTTCACTACGCAAACAAAGCCCACGGACTGAAAACGTATTTCGGGGACTGGGACTACGCTTGGAGGTAGGTCCATGAAATCAGTCCCGCCGAATCAGTCTGAAAATCTCCAAGTCAAGGAATCTCAAAAATGGGTACCGAGATTCCCCTTGAGACCTGCACTAAGCATCTGCTATTGTATTTCATCAACGGGTGACGAAGGTCGTCTAAGCAGTGTTAGTGGGTTAGCCTGCTAGGGAGTAGCTGACTGAGGTGACTCGCGGGAACCGTCTTACGGAGGACCTTGAGTAGGGTCGGTTAGGTATGACATGTGTTCCCGGTTCCAACAATATAGGTCAAGTCCTTAGACTTGAGGAACTGCTGAGTTTACCAGTACATCACGGCTATATCTTAGATATGGTGAGATTTTGCCAAGAACAAACACTTTAGTAGTCATAAGCCATGTCTAGTGCAGCTCCGGTGTATAAGAGTGACAGTAGTTTTCAAGAAAGGATCTGTCTCCTGTCAAAAGCCATTGATAGTTGAGTCTCACATATGCTCTGTGTCTTGTCCCTAAAATCTGTGGCCATAGTAACTGAACAGAAGGGAAGGTTTTCCTAGCAGCGTTTGGTAAAAGACAGACTGACAGTTAGGTCCAAAATGGGTACCTGCATTTTCCGTGCCCTAGACCCTAAGTGGTGAGACCGAAGGCGGAAGGACAAGTGTACTGTTAGAGCCTAAATGTTCATCCTCGAATATTCACCTAGTCTCTAGTGCCATGGATCGTTGCTAGATGGCCACCCATGGTAACGGGCGGATTCTAGGAATCCGACCAAGTCTAGCTGAAAGGTGAACCTAAAGAGTCACACACAATCTGCACATATTAAGTATTTAATTTACAATTAAATATTTGGAGAAATGGAATGATTAAATTGGATTTAAACGGATCCTTAATTTTGTTGGAGAGAATTAATTCTTTTTATTAGATAAAAGGGATTAATCTAATAATTTAGATTTATTAAAAAATTAATTTAATGGGCCTAGAATAAATATTTATACTTATTATATTTATTTATTTATTTATTTATTGCCCTTTGGAATATTTAAATAGGTTTTAAATATTCCATTAAATTAATGGTTGATATTAAAAGGAGAGATGAATGGCTAGGATTAATTTGACTAGGTCAAATTACTACTTTGACTAAGACTTTGACTAGGTCAAAATCCTAGTTAAATTAGTCTTCTTTAGAGCTGGAGTTTGAAGAGGATTAAACTCCTCTATAAATACTCCTAGTCCTTCACCTTTAGAGAGATGATGAAACTCCAACACACACACAACACACTCTCTCTCTCTCTCTCCAAGTTTGTTCTTTTGTGTTAACAATTGAACAAAAAGGAGGATTAATCCCGTTAAGTAATAACGTGTGATTGATCCGTCCTCTCCAAATAAATACTTGTTCGTTCGCTAGCACGACGTGCAAGATACGTGGGCGGATTGCGTGTCACAATTTGGAAAATCTCACATACGAGATTTGGTGCATATCGGGGCACAATACGAGTACCGGTTAGAAGAGGAAAATGACAAACCGGTAATTCTCTTTTTACGTTTTCGTCTCTTCTTCTAATTTCAAATCCTATGGCCTCCATGATTACTTGCATGTGTTTTAATTCATGAGATACACCGAACACCATAGAACTTCAAAGGCACACCCCTTGAACGTTATCTTTATTTTTACATATAAAGCATGTTTAAATTTCGTTATTTTAAATTTACACCGCGCTTCTGCTTTCGCGGTATTTCCCGGGACGATCCACAATCTTTCAGTGGTATTTAGAGCCCGATTCAGTGTATAGGCCTCGGGTTTTATGTGCGTTTTAAGCATGAAAACGTATTCTGGCATGTTTTAATTAATTCTTGACTTTATTATTATTAAAGCATGTCGTAAGATTTTAAATTCGTATGATTTCTGGTATCTTGGGAAACGGGGGGTAAAAGTCGAACAAAACGAAGAAACGCAGCACGCGGACTGCCGGAGGCTGGCTGAGGAGCCTGCGTGCGGCCGCCTGCGCCAGGCGCGCATGGCTGCGCGCAGTTCAAGCTGCCGGGTGGCGCAGCCGGGCGATTGGCCACGCGCGCGCGCACGTGGGCAGGGAAGCCCGCACGTAAGGCCAGCGCGCTAGGGTTCCTGCACGCCCGGACGCGCGGCCAGAGAGGCCGCGCGCGAGCGCGGGCAAGAGGTGGTGCCTCCAGGCGCGCGTGCACGCAGACAGAGGTGTCTGCATGCACGCGCGCGACCGTGTGCTGGAAGAGCTGCTCGCGAGCGCGCACACAGAAAATGGTGTCTGCGCGCGCGCGCGCGCCTGCACAAGGCAGGCGCAGGGTTGGCGGCCGACAGGCTGGCGCGCGTGGGCAGAGGAGCCTACGTGCGCGGCAGCCTGCCGGCGCACGCCCGGTCAGGCAGCGCCTGCGCGCGCCGGCTGGCTGCTGCCGGTGGTGGCAGCCGATTGCCGTCGTTGTGTTTTCTCGTTATTTTTAGATTTTAATTTTTAATTAATTCTGAAAATTCATTTTTGCCTATTTTCTAAGACATTATTTTTGGAGGTTAAGTTATGTTGGATTTGAAATTCCAAAGATAATTTACCTAGAAATAATGAAGAAGGGTCTTCCTAAAACGGGAAAAATATTATTGCCAACGGTTGTACCATGTTTTTCATACGTTACGCATTTATTTTATCTTGGATAATTGTGATTGGTAATCATGTGATATTAGCATGTATTTTATGTGATTGGATCATGTAATTATGTGCGTTTGATGGAAATGGATGATCACGAGCCCTAGACCGAATGAAGTGTTTAATTTTATGTTGGGCCTGTGTGCCTCTTTTCTGTTTTCTCCTTCTCCCTTTCTAGTTGCCTTGGAATAATAATGCATTCTTTCTCCCTCCTTATGTACTCCCCCCGAGTTTTCGCTGGGGTTTCTATTTTGTAATATGTAATGAGAGTAGAATAGGAGTGAGGTTTTATTTTATGTTATTGGTGGAGAAGAAGGAAGGTCCACATGGAGAGCCCAGACTGGAGGTTCGAAGGCGTTTCCATGAAGAGAAGAAAGAGAAAAGAGACCAAGGCCCATCAGAATGATGATTGGGTTACTATTAATGTAATAGTGTAGGACCAACCCTAAATTAACCATAGATCCACTGATCCACTGCGGGCTCAGTGGATCGCATAGGATTCGGGCTCGTGATCATCCAACAAGGGCGTGCTGGGCTTTAATTTTGCATGTGGTTATTATGATGGATGAATGGTGTTTTAATTTATCATATAACTGCTATGGGATGCAATTTATTTACGCATTGTAGATGAATGTGTTTAATATTTATATATATGAGATCTCGGTCATTTACTACTCTCACATTGGTTGGACCAATGTCCAAATATTAGACCCTAGAAAAAGTGGACATGGACTCTAGGAGTTTGTCTATGCCTTCCAGTCCATGGCATAGTAAGGAAGCTGATTCAGGTCGATAGCGTGGTCTCACGAGTCATGGCACGACTATCGTACTTAAAAGAAGCTTGCACTATGTCATGAACGAAAAGTAGACCACTGTTACCTGTCTCACGAGTCGTGGAGGTAGCAGTGGGTCTATGACTCGGTCGATTGGGTCGGGTCTAACGGCCGATTAGCACGATTCGCTTGGAGTCCTCGGGATCATGTGAAAAGGTGAGGCAATAATCTTGGGAATCTCGTGGAACGAGAATGGTATGGTATACCTCCCACAGGATTTTTTCCACGCAAATCGTAAAAGCAGGGTATGGGAAAATTCGCTGTGGATCCCAAGCCCACTAGGAAAAGGTTTTCCCGAAAATAACATTTGAGAGTATCGTGTTTTCGTATAAATAGTGGGAGCATTAAATGACTAAAGACGAAGCATTTAATTATTTATCAAACCATCGTCTTTTAAATTCTGCTGATCGCGAACTCTGTTTTTAAATGTAGATTTAAAATGTCTAAGAACCCTTTATCAACCATTCTTGAGACCAACAAATTCAATGGAACTAATTACAACGATTGGTTGCGCAATCTTAGGATAGTCCTAGATTACGAGAACCAAGGCTACGTCATAGACAAAGCTTCTCCCTAGGACCTTACCGGAAGGATCCACGCCAAAAGAACGTGAGACGTTCGAGACTTGGCATAAGGATAACCGAAAGGTCCATAGCGTCATACTTGCTTCAATGACGAATGAGATTCAGAAGTAATATGAAAGGCTAGACGATGTCCCTTCCATTATGGCTCGCCTTAAGGATTGCTATGCAGTCCCGGACCAGCATACCAGGTATGTCGCGACTAAGGCGTTCTTTGGAACTAAAATGACAGAAGGATCCTCTGTACAAGAGCACGGGGTTAAAATGCTTACCCTGGTGGAAAAGCTCGAGGACCTAAATGCAGGCCTCGATAATAAGACGTACATAGATGTGATCCTTCAGTCTCTCCCACCCTCCTTCGACCAATTTATTGTCAACTACAACATGAACGCACTTGAGAAGGGCATTCATGAGTTGATCAATATGTTGGTGCAATATGAGGCAACGATCAAAAAGTCCACGCCTTCAGTATTGTTTGGAGATGCTTCAACTTCTAAAACGAAAGGCAAGGGTGCCAGACGTTGGAAAAGAAAGAAGGGGAAAGGAAAAACCGTCAAAGCAGCTACAAACACTAAGAGTGTTCCCATTGCCAAAGAGGGGAAAGGCAAAGGAAAGGGAAAGGTTGTCTCCAAGCAACAATCGAGGGCATATGACATATGTATCAATTGCCATGAGAAAGGGCATTGGAAGAGGGAGTGCCCCAAGCTCCTCTCGAACCAAGGTATATTTGTGATTAAGGTCAATATGGTCACTAATTCTGCCTCTTGGGTATTAGATACCGGCTGTGGAGCTCACATTTGCAATGATTTGCAGGTGCTGAAAAGAAGTAGAAAACTGGGTAGCGGGGATATGATCCTAAAGTTTGGGAATGGCAAGGCCATCTCGGCAGAAGCAGTAGGATCCACCACTCTAGTAGTTAGTGATAATATTAGCATAGAATTAGAGCAAGTTTATTATGTACCTAGTATGATTAAAAACATCATTTCCATTCCATTGTTGGACAATAGTGGTTATGAGTTTATGATCAATAAAAATTGCTTTTATTTGATGAGGTGTGGAATTGCTCATCTACTTGGTACACTTAATAATGGGCTCTATATCTTGCAACAAACGAACTTCGTTCTTAACACTCAACACAAACGTAAAATAGATAATAACAAGAACGCACGACTGTGGCACGCTAGGCTAGGTCACATATCCCAAGACAGGATGAAAAGATTGGTAGACTCAAAGAACCTAGAGGTAGGGGACTTGAGTGAGCTACCAACTTGTGAATCCTGTCTAAGAGGGAAAATGATCAAGAAGCCCTTTGTAGGATAAAGCAGGCTTGCCACAGGTCTGTTGGACTTGGTCCATACAGACGTATGTGGACTACTAAGGACGCAGGCCCGAGGTGGATTTTCCTACTTCATAACCTTTACCGATGATCATTCACGGTATGGTCATATTTACCTAATGAGGTACAAGTCTGAAGCTCTTGAGAGGTTTAAAGAATTCAGACTTGAAGTGGAGAACCAAACCAACTGTAAAATTAAAGTCCTACGGTCAGACCGAGGCGGAGAATACCTTAGTACCGAGTTGCTTAATTATCTAAAAGAAAATGGTATAATATCTGAATGGACACCTCCCGGGACACCACAATTGAATGGTGTCTCTGAAAGGAGGAATCGAACCCTGTTAGACATGGTTCGATTCATGATGAGTTTTACCAAATTGCCCTTGTCGTTTTGGGGCTACGCATTGGAAACGGCGGCCAAGTTGTTAAATCTGGCACCAACCAGTGTATTGACCCAAACGCCATATGAAATATGGCACGGCAAGCCTGCATCTTACAACTACTTGAAAGTGTGGGGTAGCCCTGCATACGTCAAGACGTTAGTGGGAGATAAGCTAGAATCCAGGTCTAGCTTATGCAGGTTTGTTGGATACCCTAAAGAAACTGCAGGTTATTACTTTTATGACCCCTTGGAACAAAATATATTTGTTTCAAGGAACGCAGTGTTCTTGGAACAAGGCTTCCCAGAGGATATCCAACCTGATGAACTGATCCTTGAGGAATCAAGTGATGGAAGCCAGTCATCAGAGGTAGCCGTGGATTCCTCACTTAGAGGATTCAGGATAGATACCCCAAAAGCTGACCAACCTTGAGAAGTCCAGCATGCTAGGCATGAAGGACGACCTCAGGAACAGCCAGCCCCGGCACCTGAACCGCCAGCTCCTATACAGTCAGTGCCCACAGTCACCACTGACGTTCCCGTTCTCCGTAGGTCTACTAGAGAGTCCAGACCTCCAGTGAGATATGGCTTTCTAAATACGACCGGTCTACTGGATAACGATCCTAAGACATACGGAGAAGCGATATTTGACATCGACTCCGGGAAATGGCTTGAGGCCATGAAAACCGAAATGGACTCCATAAGCGAGAACCAAGTCTGGAAACTTGTAGACCCACCGAAAGGTGTTAAGCCAGTTGGCTGTAAGTGGGTCTACAAGCGCAAACTTGGCGTTGATGGAGAAGTCACAACTTTTAAGGCTAGGCTAGTAGCTAAAGGGTACACTCAACGACCGGGGGTCGATTTTGAGGACACCTACTCGCCGGTAGCCATGGCTAAATTCATTTGGATCCTGCTCGCCATAGCAGCATGGTATGGCTATGAGATATGGCAGATGGACGTGAAAACAGTTTTCCTTAATGGTTTCATTGAGGAAGAGATCTACATGGATCAGTCGGAGGGTTTCACAGTTACTGGAGAAAAACAGAAGGTCTGTCGTCTCCAGAAGTCCATCTATGGCCTGAAACAAGCATCCCGAAGTTGGAACATTCGCTTTGATGAAGTGATACGGGGCTATGACTTCATCAAAAATGAATCCGACCTTTGTGTATACAAGAAGGTCAGTGGGAGCTCAATAGTGTTCCTAGTGCTTTATGTGGATGACATTCTACTCATAGGTAATGATGTTAGAATGTTGGGTGAAACAAAAGCATGGTTATCAAACCCAGGGATTTGAGTGAAGCCTCCTACATCCTAGGCATCCAGATTGTTAGGGACAGATCTTAAAGGATGTTAGGGCTCACCCATAACTCGTATATGAAGAAAGTCCTGAAAAGGTTTCGAATGGACAACTCCAAACGAGGATTCCTTCCCATGAGGCATGGGATCAAGTTATCCAAGAAACAGTCCCAGCAGACTGATGAGGAACTTGAAAGGATGAAAGTCATCCCCTATGCTTCTGCCGTAGGTAGCATCCAATATGCGGTCCACTGCACCAGGCCTGACATTGCTTACGCTTTGAGCGTAACAAGCAGATATCTGTCCAATATGAGGAATGTTGTTAAAGGCATCCTTAAGTACCTGAGGAGGACTAAGGAAATGTTCTTAGTCTATAGCAATGGAGAACTGATCCTGGAAGGCTTTAGCGACGCTAGCTTCCAGTCTGATGACGATGATGCCAAGTCTCAATCGGGTTATGTATTCAAGCACAATGGAGGAGCAGTGGCTTGGAAGAGTTCCAAGCAAGCAACCACTGCTGATTCCACAACTGAGGCCGAATACATAGCAGCTTCAGAAGCTGCCAAGGAAGCGGTCTGGATGAGAAACTACATCCAAGAGTTGGGTGTAGTGCCTAGCATCACCGAGCCCGTTGTCATCTTTTGTGATAACAACAGTGCAATAGCGCAAGCAAAGGAACCGAGATCTCATCACCATTCCAAACACATTCTTAGACGCTACCATCTTCTAAGAGAAATGGTAGGAAGAGGTGACGTTTGGATGGACCGAGTCAACTCAGCAGACAACACAGCAGATCCGCTGACAAAGCTTATGTCGCAGAGCGCTCATACGCAACATCTTGAGAAGATGGGGATTAGACATATGGACGATTGGCTTTAAGGTCAAGTGGGAGATTGTTAGAATAGGTGACCAGGTAGCCTATCTTGGCAGGCAAAATGTAACCTATGTCTAGACAATTTTAGGGATTTGATAAATTATTAATGAATAAAGAAGTGAAATTCATTTGGCATTACTTTGTTTGTGTTCACTTTATCTGCATTACATATCTGTTCACTATGCAAACAAAGCCCACGGACTGAAAATGTATTTCGGGGACTAGGACTATACTTGGAGGTAGGTCCATGAAATCAGTCCCGCCGAATCAGTCCGAAAATCTCCAAGTCAAGGAATCTCGAAAATGGGTACCGAGATTCCCCTTGAGACTTGCACTAAGCATCTGCTGTCGTATTTCATCAATAGGTGACGAAGGTCATCTAAGCAGTGTTAGTGGGTTAGCCTGCTAGGGAGCAGCTGACTGAGGTGAATCGCGGGAACCGTCTTACGGAGGACCTTGAGTAGGGTCGGCTAGGTATGACATGTGTTCCCGGTTCCAACAGTACAGGTCAAGTCCTTTGACTTGAGGAACTGCTGAGTTTACCTGTACATCACGGCTGTATCTTAGATATGGTGAGAGATTGCCAAGAAAAAACACTTTAGTAGTCATAAGCCATGTCTAGTGCAGCTCCGATGTACAAGAGTGACAGTAGTTTCCAAGAAAGGATCTGTCTCCTGTCAAAAGGCATTGACAGTTGAGTCTCACATATGCTCTGTGTCTTGTCCCTAAAATCTGTGGCCACAGTAACTGAACAGAATGGAAGGTTTCCCTAGCGGCGTTTGGTAAAGGACAGACCGACACTTAGGTCCAAAATGGGTACCTGCATTTTCCGTGCCCTAGACCCTAAGTGGTGAGATCGAAGACGGAAGGACAAGTGTACTGTTAGAGCCTAAATGTTCATCCCCGAATATGAAAGAAATCGGTGGATCGTCCCGGGAATTGCGCGAATGCGGAAACGCGATAAAAATAAACATACAAAAAATAAAGCATGCTTTTAATTTAAAAGAACACGCTCAAGGGGTGTGCCCTTGAGGTTCCCGGGCATTCGGTGTATCTCATGATCATAAAGCATGTAAAGAAGTCATGGAGGCCATATAGTTGAAAATTAAAGAGGGACGAAAAAGTAAAACGAGACCTACCCGTTGTCATTTTCGTCTTCAACGGCTACTCGCGTTGTTCCCCGTTTTGCACCAAGATCTCGTTCTTGAGACCCTCCAAATCGTGACACACGATCCACCCACGTATCTTGCACGTCGTGCTAGCAACGAACAAGTGTATATTTTTTTTGGAGTGGATGAATCAACAACACGTTATCAATTAACGGTATTGATTCATCTAAGTTCTAATGTTCCAAGAACAAAAGAACTAAGAAATATTTTCTTGTAGAGAGAGAGGGGGCGGACGAGAGGTGAGGAGGGGAGAGATGAGTGTGTGTTGTATGTGTGATTTCAAGAATCATCATCCTACAATTGTTGGAAGCTAGAGGTTTATATAGAGGAGGAGTTTAATCCTCTTTAAACTCCAACTCTAAGAACTCTAATTTGACTAGGATTTTGACCTAGTCAAAGTCCTAGTCAAACTAGTGTTTGACCTAGTCAAACGAATCCTAGCCTTCCATCTCCCCTTTCCATCTCAACCGTTGATTTTAATTTAATGGAATATTTAAATCCCATTAAATATTTCAAAAGGCTAAAAGAATAAATATAATATAATAAATAAATATTATTATTTATTCTAAGCCCATTAAATCAACCCTTTAATAAATCCTATTTATTAATTTAATTCCCTTTATCAAATAGAAGGAATTAATTTCTCCAAGAAAATATAGGACCCGATTAAATCTAATTTAATCATTCCTTTACTTCAATATTTAATTCCAAATTAAATACTAAGTATGTGTGGATAGTGTGTGACTCTTTAGGTTCACCATTCAGCTAGACTTAGTCGGATTCCTAGAATCCGCCCGTTACCATAGGTGGCCATCTAGCAACGGTCCATGGCACTAGAGACTAGGTGAAATATTCGGGGATGAACATTTAGGCTCTAACAGTACACTTGTCCTTCTATCTTCAGTCTCATCACTTAGGGTCTAGGGTACGGAAAATGCAGGTACCCATTTTGGACCTAAGTGTCGGTCTGTCCTTACTAAACGCCGCAAGGGAAACCTTTCCCTTCTGTTCAGTTACTGTGGCCACAGATTTCAGGGACAAGACATAGAGCATACATGAGACTCAACTGTCAATACCTTTTTGACAGGAGACAGATCCTTTCTTGGAAACTACTGTCACTTTGTACACCCGAGCTGCACTAGACATGGCTTATGACTACTCAAGAGTATTTTGGCAATCTCTCACCATATCTAAGATACAGACCTGATGCACAGGTAAACTCAGCAGTTCCTCAAGTCAAAGGACTTGGCCTGTACCGTTGGAACCGGGAATACACGTCATACCTTGCTGACCATACTCAAGGTCCTTCGTAAGACGGTTCCCGCAAGTCACCTCAGTCAGCTGCTTCCTAGCATGCTGACCCACTAATACTGCTTAGACGACCTTCGTCACCCGTCGATGAAATACGACAGCAGATGCTTAGTGCAAATCTCAAAGGGAATCCCAGTACCCATTTTCAGGATTCCTTGACTTGGAGATTTCCGGACTGATTCGGTAAGACTGATTTCATGGACCTACCTCCAAGCGTAGTCCCAGTCCCCGAAATCGTTTCTCAGTCCGTGGGCTTTGTTTGCGTAGTGAACAGAAATGTAAATGCAGATAAGTGAACGTAAACAAAGTATTGCCATATGAATTTTCACTTCTTTATTCATAAATGTTTTATCAAATACCAAAGAATTGTCTAGACATAGGTTACATATTCCTGCCAAAATTGGCTTACATGGTCACCTATTCTAACAGAATATTCACCTATTCTCTAGTGCCATGGATCGTTGCTAAATGGCCACCCATGGTAACGGGCGGATTCTAGGAATCCGACCAAATCTAACTGAAAGGTGAACCTAAAGAGTCACACACAATCCGCACACATTAAGTATTTAATTTACAATTAAATATTTGGACAAATGGAATGATTCAATTGGATTTAATCTGGTCCTTAATTTTCTTGGAGAGAATTAATTCCTTTTATTAGATAAAGGGGATTAATCTAATAAATTAGATTTATTAGAAAATTAATTTAATGGGCCTAGAATAAATATTTATACTTATTATATTTATTTATTTATTTATTTATTGCCCTTTGGAATATTTAAATAGGTTTTAAATATTCCATTAAATTAAATTAATGGTTGAGATTAAAAGGAGAGATGGATGGCTAGGATTAATTTGACTAGGTCAAATTACTACTTTGACTAGGATTTTGAAGAGGATTAAACTCCTCCTCTATAAATACTCCTAGTCCTTCACCTTTAGAGAGATGATGAAACTCCAACACACACACAACTCTCTCTCTCTCTCTCTCTCTCTCTCTCTCTCGGTTTTCCTCTCTCATCCGCCTCTCTCTCTCTCTCTCCAAGTTTGTTCTTTTGTGTTAACAATTGAACAAAAAGGAGGATTAATCCCGTTAAGTAATAACGTGTGATTGATCCGTCCTCTCCAAAATAAATACTTGTTTGTTCGCTAGCACGACGTGCAAGATACGTGGGCGGATTGCGTGTCACAATTTGGAGAATCTCACATACGAGATTTGGTGCAAATTGGGGAACAATGCGAGTACCGGTTAGAAGAGGAAAACGACGAACCGGTAATTCTCTTTTTACGTTTTTGTCTCTTCTTCTAATTTCAAATCCTATGGCCTCCATGATAACTTGCATGTGTTTTAATTCATGAGATACACCGAACACCCGGGAATTCAAGGGCACACCCCTTGAACGTGTTCTTTATTTTTACGTATAAAGCATGTTTAAATTTCGTTATTTAAATTTACACCGCGCTTCCGCATTCGCGCTATTTCCCGGGACGATCCACAATCTTTCATCACATAACTTGTATGGCCTTGGTCGTGCATGAATTTTCCATCAAAAAACTCTCCAAAATCTCTGCAAATTTTCTCCTTTTTTGTGTTCATACTTTTTGGAAAGGTTTGAACTAAAAACATTCCAAAAGCACTAATCAATAGTGTTCATTTAGAGTTGTTTGTTTCTTCTTCTTCTTCTGTACTACTATCTAGCAATAGTACAGAGAACTCTTCCATGGTGTGGTGTGGATAAATTAGAAGAGTTCTACTTTGAGCTCAGAAGTGGACATACAAGGAAGAAAAGAAGGAACAACGCTAGAAGCCGTTCTACGTAAAAACGAACAAAGGTTGGTTTCTATTTACATTTTATTTATCTTTTGATTTTAATCCTTTAGCCTCATGTCCAACATCTTCTCCTCTTTTATTCATGCTCTTGACATGCACCGAACGCCCGGAAACTTCAAAGGGAACACCCCTTTGAACCCGTTTTAATTTATGCCTTAAATTCCCTTTTTTTACCCTTCCATTGCGTTCCCGGGCCATACCCGATTCTTTTAGTGGTATCAGAGCCCGATTCGGTGTTGTGGCTTAAGGATTTACATGTTATTATGTGTTAAGCATGAAGAACATGTTTAAATTGCTTTTGAAAAGCATGATTTATGGCTATAAAGCATGATAATATGTGTAGAAAATATCTGTTAATTTTGCTTTTGAAATTATGGATATCCATGCATTTTTTAGAATTAGATTTTCTGTAAATGCATGTTTATGTTTCAGTTTTTATAGCAGAAAAGAAATGGTGAAAAAATGGTGCCAGCCAGCCGGCAGGGGCAACAGGTGCGAGCGCCTGTGCACGCGCGCGCTCGTGCGACCGGCCGTTTGCTGGCCTGAACGGTTGGGCCGTTTTGCACCATTTTTCATGAAATTTCAATTTTCTGATTTCTGTTGTTTTCTGAATGTGAGTCATTTTGGCATATTTCATTTTTAGTTAAATTGGATTTTTAAAAAATTATTTTATGCCTTAAATTATTTTGAAAATGGTTTTCAAACAAAAAAAAAATATTTGTACAATGGATGTATAGTTGATATCCATATTTTTAATTGCATTATTAATATGATATTTTCTGCATTTTATTATGTTTATTATTTTAGATATTGGATATCTATTTATAAATGAATGGGATGTAGTTATATGCTTGGCATGTTTATATTTGATATATATGTATTTTCTTGTTGTTTATTTGATAAACAATAAGGATGGTCACTAGCCCATTGACATATGTATGGTTTATTTTATATTGGGTGAGGCCTGCATGCCTCTTTGTTTTTATTTTTTTTCCTTCTATCGTTTTTAGCCTTGGAATAATAAGGTTTGCTTTCTCTCTTTAAATGTACTCCCCCCAACTTCTGATTGGGGTTTCATTTCAGTTGTAATGAGTGTAGATTAGGATGTGAGGTTTTATTTATTTTTTGAAAATAAATGTAAGCTTCTATGGAGATGAAGGCCCAAAAGATATCCGTTTGACGGAGCCCACGACGGAAGGCCCAAGAAGAACAAAGAAGGATTTACAAGGCCCCATTAGAATGATAATGGGATGTAAAAATTGTAATAGTGTAGACCTACCCTAGTTTGACCATTGATCCGCTGCGGGTTCAGTGGATCACTTAGGATTGAGCTTGTGATCATCCTAATAGGGGCGTGCTAGGCTTATTTTGTATGTGTTTATGTTTTATTCTTTGATGTATAGTGTGTTTGGAATGCATCGTATTATGTTTGATATATGAAACTTGAACATGCAAAATACTAATAATGCTGTTGTCTCGGTCTTAATAAAAAATAAACTCTCACTTGGATGGTCCAAGTAAATATTAGGCCCAAAATGGAATTAAAATCAAATGGTGATTATTCCAAGCCTTCAATCCATAACAATGTAGTGAGGAAGCTACTTTCACCCATTCGTGGTCTCACGAGTCGTGGCACGTTTGGCATGGAAGAAAGCTGTGCTATTGTTATGAACAAAGGAATATGCTCCCGTTTTCCTATCTCACGAGTCGTGGGGGGCGAGATATGATATGGTTGATGGGTCGGGCCTAACGCTGAGTAACATGATTTGCTTGGAGTCCTCGGGATCATGGGAAGAAGCGAGGCATAAAATCTTTGGGATCTCATTCATGAGAATGGTATTGGATACCTCCCACAAAGCCTTTCCCATGTGAATCGTAAAAGCAACGCAGGGAGAATTGCGTTTGTGGACTCCAAGCCCACTAGGAAATGGTTTTCCGAAAATCCCACTTGAGAGTGGTGGGCTTTTTGAAGAAATAGTGGGAGGGGGTTAATGACTAAAGACCAAGTCTTAACTTGAATTCAATATTATAATAATCTACTAAATTTCTCCTTTACATTTTGAATGTAGATGTCTAAGAATCCACTCGTTGTAATTCTTGAGACTAATAAATTTAACCGAACAAACTATAATGATTGGCTGCGAAATTTGAGGATTGTCCTCGATTTCGAAAATCAGGCTTACGTTCTGGATAAGCCTCTTCCTCGGGTCTTGCCGGAGGGGTCCTCGTCATAAGAGCGTTTGATGTTCCATGAATGGCAGGAGGACAACCGCAAGGTCCGCAGCATCATAGTGGCATCCATAACTAATGAGATCCAGAAACAGTATGATTGGCTGGATGATGTCAGCTCGATAATGCTCCGCATGAAAGACGTTTATGTGGTACCGGACCGGCATATTAGATATGCTGCGACGAAGGCATTTTTCGGAGCTAAGATGACAGAAGGGTCGTCTGTACAGCAACATGGAGTGATGATGCTATCCCTAGTGGAGAAGCTCAAAGACCTCCGAGCTGATCTTGGAAAAGAGACGTGTACATCGACATGATCCTTCAGTCTCTTCCTCCCTCTTTTGACCCGTTTATCGTTAACTATAACATGAATGGGCTTGAAAAAGACCTTCATGAGTTGATAAACATGTTGGTCCAGTACGAGGCAACGATTGAAAAGTCTGCGCTGTCTGTATTGGTTGGGGAGGCTTCGACATCAAGAGCGAAAGGCAAAGGGGCCAGACGCTGGAGGAGAAAGAAGGGTAAGATAGAATCAGCCGCTGCAAGCACTAAGAGCGCTCCTGTTGTCGTGCTGGGCATGGGCAAAGGAAAGAGGAAGGCGGTTCGGCGGTCAAGGATTGCGAAAGATGTTTGCATATATTGCCGTTAAAAGGGGCATTGGAAGAGGGAGTGTCCTAAACTCCTCTCCAACAAGGTATATTTGATTTGAGTTTAATATGATTACTATTCTACTTCTTGAGTATTGGATACTAGCTATAGAACTCATACCTGCAAATGGTTTGCAGGAAATGGGAAGGAGTAGAAGGCTAAGACGGAGATGATTCTAAAGCTAGGCAATGGTTGGGTTGTTGCTGCAAAAGCTATAGGAGCAATTAGGCTTAGCCAGTGATCATGTTAGGATAGAGTTGATAGGTCACAATTATGTAACCTAGCATGATCAAATCATGTTTTTCTATTGTTGGACAATTAGGATTACATGTTTTTGATCAATGAAAGTTTCTTTTTATTTGACAATGAATGGTTATTCTTGTCTGCTAGGTTGTTTGCATAATTGTTTCAATACTATCCCATAATTAGATTATGAATGCTCAAAACAAATGATAAAATAGATAATCAAGATAAACTCAGAGATTTGGCATGCAAAGCTACGTCACACTCCTCTAGATAGAATAAGGAGGTTTGTAGATTCAAGGAGTCTAGAAATAGACAATTTGAGCCTGCTAGCTTGCAAGTCCTTCCTGAGCAAGAAGATGGCCAAGAAGCTCTTTGTAGGACAAAGTATGCTTGCGAGTGGTCTGTTGGATTGGATCTAGTCAGACATCTGTGGGTCACTGAATACACAAGACCAGTAGAGGGTTCACAAGTCTAAGGACCTTTAGAAGGTTCAGGGAATTAGATTTGAAGTGGAAACCGAATTGGTTGAAAAATTAACCTTCGATTAGATCAAGTGATGTGTATTTAGTGGGAGTTTTTGATGTATCCAAATGGGAATGGAATTCTCACTCAGTGGAATTCTACCTGGAATGCCACAATTGAACGATGTCTTTGATAAGGGAGAATCAAACCTTGTTGGACATGGTTTGGTCGGTATTTCACAAAACTACCTTGGCTCATCTGGGCGTGTTCTTAAGACACTAGCCAAGTTGTAAAACATGGTACTTTCTAAAGATCGTGGCCCAGACGCCATATTGGATATGGCTAGGCAAGCCTGTATCCTACAAAGTACTTGAGTATGTAGGATGGTCTTGCATACGTCAAAGGACTAGTGGGAGGCAAACTAAGTTTGCACAGGTTCATGTGTTGTCCTAAGGAAAATTGGATTTCAGAAGATAACCGGTTGTGAGGAGTAGCTCCTTGAGAAATCAAGTAGAGCGACACCTCAGTACGATATAGCAAACATCATTTGAAATCACGTTTGTTCACTGACTATATTCCAGTCCTCCTAAGGAATGCCAGGATATCTTACATACTTGAGAGGTACCGATTTCTGGTTCAGTTCGATCAATTGGATTGTAATCAAAAGACAAATGGAGAAGCAATGTTGGACATGTGATCGAATCAATGGCTTGGAGCCGTGTGATTCGTCATGGAATTTAAACTGGGTTTGAAACTTCATGTGACTAGAATATTCATTTTTGATGAGTTCATAGGGGGTATGACTCGATCAGTAACGAGCTTGAGGGTCAGTGGGAGTTTAGTTGTGTTCCTAGTATTGAAAGTATGTAACGTCTTATTCATTTGATGAAGTTAGGATGTTAAGAAACACTGAAACACGAACGTTGTTCACTCAATTCTCCATAAAAGGAATTGGATTCCTATATATAGGGTTAAGTTGCCCAAGACTCAGTCAAGGTTGACTGATGAGGAAGCTTAGATGTTTGACATCCCCTACGTTTTTGCCGTAGGCAGCATGAGTATGTTGTTTGGTGCATTAGACTTGATGTTGTGTATGCTTTGGGCATAACGACGGAAATCGGGTGTGTACCAAAGAGGCAGTAGACTGTTGTTGAGAACAGTCTTTAATACCGGAATAAGGATTAAAGAAGTGTTCTTGATGCACGTTGAATGGGGAGTTGATTCTGGAAGGCTATAGCGAACTAGCTTCCAGGATCATGTGAATAATATCTAGTTCAGTATGAATATATATTCAGGCTTAATGGTAAGGTGGTGACTTGGAAAGGTTTCAAACGGGATACCACGACGGACCATGAAAGTTGAATGTATGGCAACTTTAGAAGTTGCTTTGTAAAGTGGTTTGGATGAAAAACCACATCCAATGGTTGGGTGTGGTGCCTAGCACGGCAACGCCAGTAGTTACCTTGGAGGATAACAACATGGCTGTAGCGCAAGCTAAAAGACTGAGATCTCATCACGTCGTTTCCCAAGTTCAATTTTGAATATGGGATAGATTAGAGACGGTATTTGGAACGCATTAGCTTGGTCATCTCAAACTCCATCACAAATTCCATAACAAAATTACTCGGAGCTAATACCCGTACTATTTTGTAATGCCATAACTCTAGATCCGTTAATTCGGTGCATGTAAAACTTTAACATAATAACATCAATGTCAGCGTCATATGTAACAGTCGAAATTTCGACCAAGCGTTGAGATCGATCACTTGGAATATGATAGATGATAATCCACACAATTATATAATTATAAACTTTCAAGTGATGTACATGTTGTTTAATTGATAATACATGACCTATGTATAGTGTTATATACAATTGCACCAACAACAATGATGAGATGTTTTATTAATTATTTGGTGAAGTATTTTAATTATTTGGTAACTGGATACTATTTTCTAAAATTTGTAGTACTCGTACATTAATTATCAAACAAATGCAACCGTATTTGCAATCATTATTGATCAAAGATTACATAACATCATTAAATGCATGTATTATTGATTAAAGATTACATAACATCATTAAATGCATGTATTATATTTTACTATTGTAACAATTATTTTAATCATCAAAAATAATTTTTGGATTACAAATTTCAAAATTTGGGGCGGAAGTAGAGAAGGAAAAATCCCATGCAAATAGAAATGATGTCGTTTCATAAGTTGAACTTTGAATCTGTGATGGATTGGAAACAATATTTGGGACGCATTTACTTGGCCGTATCAAACTCCATCACAAAATTCCGTAACAGAATTACTCGCAGCTAATACTCGTACTATTTTGCAAGCGATAACAATAGATTCGTAACTCTGATGCATGCCAAACTTCACTGTATTAACATTTGTGTCAACGTCATTATATCTAACAGTCGCATTTGTGATCTGTTGAGATCGAAAACTTGAAATATGATAGATGTTAATCTACACAATTATATAAGTATAAACTTTCCAGTAGCGTATATGTTACATTTAAATGATAATACATAACCTACATTCGTAATCATTGTTGATCAAAGACAAGTAATAATACTAAATGCATGTGGTAATTTTATATTTTATTTCAATTGCAATAATTATTTTTAATCCCTTGACCACAATTTTGGATTAAAAATTTTAAATTTAGAGGCGAAATTAGGATAGATTCCCCCCCCCCCCAAATAGTTAGTGAATATGTAATAATCGTTTTATATAAGACTTATGTAATTATATTAAATTAAAAATTTCAAGGTTTGAGATGAAATTTGAAAATTTCAAGATTTGAGATAAATTTTGAAAAATGCATAACAAAATTCATAGCGAATCCATCCCAAAATAAGTAAAAATTTTGACGAATTTGCAGTCATAAAAAATAGTCATCGCAAGTTTGTCTTAGAATTTGGTAAGCTTTTGTGTCCAATTTGAGATAGATTTGAATTGTCGCAATGTAGGCATCACAAATTCGTCCCAAACATTTGTGACTACAGTGCAACGATGCGTGTACGTCACAAAATCCGTCCCATAATTGAATCCAAAATTTTTACAATTATTCGTCGAAAAATGACCATCGCCAAATGATTTCTTGGTTTTGTCACACAAATGGATTTTATGATAGATTTTGGGACAAAACTCAGAGGTCATTACAAATATTGCGACGGGTGTACTTTTTCATCACAAAAATTTTCCGACTGGATTTATTGCTCCGAATTTATGGTCATCACAAAATCTGCCACAATTATTTTTGCTGGGACGAATTTTATTGAGATTCCATCCCCAAAATTCCATCACAAAAAAATCTATTTTTTGTAGTGTCGATCAAGCACAATTGCGCTCCTACCTCATTCTATGGCGATTGGAATGTTCGATCCTACGAACCACGCCTAAAAGAAGCCCAATAGTCCTCAAGTGCTTTGGTTATCGTTACGAGAATCAAGACCACTCATGTTTAAGTAGGGGTGGCAATTGGACCCGTACCTGGCAGAAACCATCCCTGACCTAGTCTTAATGGGGCGGGTTTGGATCCAAAAAATTGAAGGCAGGGCGGGTAACAGGTTCTAAAAATTAGGACAAACCCAGGTCCGAGGCGGGTCTTGGGTCCTTAAGGACCCACCCCGAAACTCGCCCCGGTGAAATATATATATATATATATATATAAGTTTTTTTTTACCTTTCTTCAAGTTACATCAGCCTTCTTCCCTTCCTTCCCCCAAATTAGAATGCCTTAAATTTAAACCCTCTTCTCTCTCAAACACTTAACGACGACTCTGACTCTCTTTATTCTCTTCTCTCTTAGAACAAGCTCAAGCGAAGCGAGTGTAGCCGTAGGGACCATACAGAAATCGGGGACTGAGATAAGGAAAGAAGAAAAAAGGGATTTTACACTCAATAGTACCCCTACCCCCACCCCACACACACACTAGTAAGAGTTGCCATGTTTCAAATTATTTGACCGTGTCGGTGCTACTAGACTTGTCTTATTTTCATTTTATGAAAAGTGGAAGTGCGTTCTGTGTAGGATAAAGTGGAAAACATCCCATGTTAAAAGATGGAACATTCAGTAGCATTACCTCTTGCTTTACCTCTAATTTTGATAACTAAAAATTTGTCTTTGATTCTCAACCCAAATTGCATTACCTTTTTTCGAACCAGTTAAAATAATTATAAATTTTACCTCTACACTTATCCGACATGAAAATCCAAGAGATATACTGCTGAATAAATATCAAAACCAATGCATTATTTGGGAAAATTTGAATCCATTACTAAGTGAGTTCATTCTTTCAGTGGAGGTCACTGCAATAGACTTTTTTTTAAGGGGGCTGTTGATAAATTTGAATATGAAACTATTACTAAGAGAGTTCATTCTTGTTGTAGATAATTTGTATATTGAAGAGAAAACTTAAACTGGTCTACTGTTATCCTCCCCAGTAATGTTCATACTGAGTTGCTTTTTTTTTTTGAGTATATTATAGGATAAATTACATTGACATTCCCTGAGGTTAGGCCCAATTACACAAACACCCATGTCCAGCTACACCCCCTGAGGGGTGTTAGTGTAATGTTTTTCACGGACTATTAGTGTAAGGTTTGTCTTTGAATAGGGGATGTAGTTGTAATACAATTACAACCTAAGAGGGTGTAGCTGTAATTTTGCAAAAGACAGGGAGTGTTTGTTTAATTGGGCCAAATCTCAGGGGGTGTCATTGTAATTTACCCTATATTATATGGAATCTCAAGGAGGAGATAATGCTCAATCCCAACCTTTTGTAGATATTCAAGAAAGTAATAATGTAATTGAGACGACTCCGGACGAAAATGAGAATGATATGCGTGATAGCATTGATATTGAGGATGTTTCTCAAGAAAGTGGAAAGAGGAATGAACATATGAAGCTTGGAACTACCTTAAAGTATTGAATATTAGCGACATTCAATACGCAAAATGTAATTATTCACAGCCTGTTTGAAAGTTCCAAGTGATTATGGAACAACATATCTGATGAAGCATTATAGTAGGGCTTGTGGAAGGCGACAAAAAAAAAAATGGATGTTCAAAAAACCTTTATCATGGTAAATAAGAAACTTAGTGGAACATGTTTTCAAGCAAGTCGAGTCAAGGCGTGAGCCTGCTACAATGGTTATACTTAATGATTATCCTCTTTTAATTGTAGAGCCCATTGGTTTTAGGAGATTTGTTGCTGGCGCCAACCTTGTATTAAGATGGTATCAAGAAACACTTCGAAGTCTAATATCATGAAGATTTATAATAATGAGAAGGTGAAATTATAAGTTATTGGACAAGCTTAAGTGTCATGTTGCTATATGAATACTGATATATGGACATCTAGCAACAATAATAAAGGCTTCATGCCAGTCACTGCACATTTTGTTGATGACTCTTGGATTTGACGGAGTTGCATTTTGAGGGAAGTTAATATGTTATATTATTTAATATAAATGTAAAAGAATATTTTGATCATTTCATTTGTTTTGCAGGTTTGTATATGTTCTAGCTCCACATACAGCTGAAGTACTACTTGAGATGCTTGTTGAAACCTTGATGGATCGGACATCAATCGAAAATTGTCAATAATTACTGTTTATAATTCTACAACAAACGATGCCATGTTTCATCATCTTTTGGACAAGTTGCCAACAAAAGATATGCGGTTAGATGGGAAGGTACTTCATATGTAATGTTGTGCTCATATTTTGAATTTGATAGTTAAAGATTGCTTAGAAATTATTGGTGGTGCAATTGAGAAAATTCGTGATAGTGTTATATATTGGACCGCCTCACCTGCTAGAGTTGAAAATTTTGCGGAAGTTGCTCGTCAGTTGAAATTCCTTGTGACAAAAAATTATCTCTAGATTGTAAAACATGTTGGAACTCAACCTATTTGATGCCCGAAACTGCCATAATTTATAAAGATGTGTTCCCACCCGTTGAAGTTCCAGAGAGAAATTACAAAGTTTACCAACTAATGATGATTGGGAAAATGCCATCGATATATGTGGGAAGTTGAAACAATTGTACCAAGTAACTGAGAATTTTTTTTTTTTTTTTGTACTCTTTATCCTACATCCAATTGTTATTTTTGGAAGATTTGTTGTATAATATTGAAGCTACACGAGTGGCTGAAGAATTCAAATGCAGTGATTCAAAATATGGGCAAGAAGATATTTGAGAAATATGAAAAGTATTAGGATACATTTCATATTATGATGGCAGTTGCTGCAGTTTTAGATCCTCGTTATAAAATAAAGTTGGTAGAATTTTACTTTCGATTAATTTATGACAATAGATAACAAATTAAGATAGATGAAATTCAGAAATATTGCTATGACTTGTTGCGTGACTACCAATCTAGATCTACCGGGTCAAAGGAGAGTAGTTCTATTAGTGGTGGTTTGAGAAGTATAATATCATCTGTGTTTCTAGTGGAGTGATGCATATGATGATGTGGACATGCATTATCAATATGTGGCCTCGAGCTCAATTTCTACTACTACTACTACTACTATGACATCGAAGTTGGATATGTATTTGGACAAAAGTGTTTTGCCAAGAACTCCCGGATTTTGATGTCTTCAGTTGGTGGAAAATAAATTGCGTCAAATATCCTAATTTACAAAGGATGGCACTCCAGTTTCTACAGTTGTGTTAGAATCTGCATTTAGTACAAGTGGTAGATTGATCAGCACTAATCGTATAAAACTCCTCGAAATATGTTGGAGGCATTTATGCGTTCTCGTTGTTGGTTGTGGAATGAGGTGAATGATAAATAAAATTTTAATTATATTTTCCCCGTAGTTTACCTTGGTAGAATAAACATTAACAAAAATATTATTTTATTTTATTTTTTTTATTGTTAGGTACTTGTTCAACGGTTGCTGAATTGAAAAAATTGTCCCACAGTACTTGACGGAGAGGAAGATGAAGAAGTTGTTACTAATGTACAATTGCTATGAATTGTTTGGGTTGTTTTGTTATAAATAATTTTATTTATACTTGAGATATATTTTTTGGACTTGAATATTTGATGCGCAATTTTATTTGTAATTGATATGTTGAATTTTTCTCTTTTTATATTTGTAGAACCAATAGGAAAAAAAAATAGCCGGGTGTACCGAGTTACACCTACCTTATTGCCACCCCTATGTTTATGTAAGATTTTGATACGCGAAAAAAGAAAAGGAAAAAAGGAAGAGATGAGTAGAGAATTTTATGCAAATAAAGTATCTCTTTAACCACAAGGAAGCTATGAATAACAAATGATCCAAATGAAAGATAATGTAAAAACATTTTGACTAATAAAATTCAGGCAAAAGACTTATATATATGAGTCAATGTCGGATTGTGGTTGAATAAAAACCTAATTTAACTCATAAATTCCTTGAATAAGTCTAGAAAGGAAACTTGGGAGTTAGTGGTTGTATAATATGGCAAAAATATCATAATCAAGAATTGATACACTTTGTGGAAGACTAAAAAATGGCAAATAAAATATCATGTGGAGGCATTACTAAGGAGTTAACGGAAGATCAAAAAATGGCTAGAGGCATGAAAGAACACGCCCAAAAAAAGGAAAAGTGAGCAGCTTGATAGGACTAGAGTGAGAGGGGCACAAATGTAATAATATGAGCTTTGTCATTATATATTTCAAAAATTGTGGAGAGTAAGCAAAAATGGATGAGAGAAAAGGTTTGCATTCCAACGCCCTAATTGAGTATAATATTTTGCTTTTCGAAAGTTTGACTTTTGTCCATATTAAAGGGTATTTTGCTTACTTACTAAATTATGAGGACCTTTTAATGGAGGGTAAAATAAATAGTATATATCATGAATAATTTTTTTTTCAAGAAAAAGATATTTCTGAAAAAATAAAATCTTAATTTGTGGTACCTAAAAAATTTAAAAGAAACAAATATGACATAAAATTCAAAAGCGACTGTGAATTAAAAGACATATATCGATTGTATCATTTATTTATTTATTTGACTGATGTAAATTTTTTTTGTTTAAATTTTAATGGAAGGGGGTCAGGTATAAACGAATTTTTTTGGAAGGAGTGTAAATGTAATTTTAAAATATCTTCATGGGAAAATATAATTTTGTATTTTTAGTGACGGTTTAAGTGTAATTAACCCTTAAAAGAACAGGCAACTAACATTAATTTGTCTCACCAGACAACTAATGAAAGACATATACTAAAGTAGGTAAACTGTATTAAAAGCACATATATACTTTAGCATACGACAACGTCAACTCAAACTTTATGAGCACTAACAATAATTGACGATTGAGATATTTATGCCTTTTCAACTGATCAATTGAGCAGGAAAAAATTTGATCTTGTAAACTTGGGGTGCCAATTTTAAGACATTCAAATATCGACATGGCAAATTATTCTATTATATTTTTATCTTTGTGATATTTTATGAAGGACAAGCGGATTCGTCCGAGAGTGCGAGCGGAAGCGTGAGAATGCGGATATTAAAATAATTAATAGCATAATCGTAAAATCTCAAGGGGTGTACCATTGGGTACTCAACCGAGCATTCAATGTAGGATGTATCAATATTAAAATATACATATTGAACATAGGGCATACACAAAATGATAAACTACAAAAGCTTAATTAAACCATTACCTTTGTAGCTTATCTCTCAATCGGCTACTTGCATTGCTAGTCTGGAAACGTTCACCAAGTCCAAAATTATGAACTCTCCAAAGGTTATCCACACCACACCGAAAGAGATGCACGTTTTCCTTGATAGAGGAAAACGGATCTAAGGAGGTATTGGTTTAAGAAGATAAACAGTATCAATTAGTGTTCTTCTTATACTCACTTTATTCTTCTTTTTGATCCAAGATCAAACGAAGAACACAAGTAAAAGGGAGAGAAAGTGGCCGAAAGTTAGAGTTGAGGGAGAGGTGATTTTTCTTCTCCTTTTCCTAGAAAAAATGAATAGTGAATCTTCTTACATAGGTTTTAGTATATACTCATATATATACATAAGTAATGTGATTATTAGAATGAGTCTAGGTTCATCCAAGAATGTCTAGATACACCCCAATCAATCACCATCAAATCTTCAATCAAGCCTACCATCCTTTAAGGTATGATCAAATCATACCATAAGGGAAAGACTTGATTGGAGTTGATTTGTCTCTTACCAAAAGAGACAAGTCAACTAACACCTAGCATCCAACATGGCCGATTTTTGCTTCCTCCAAGGTGCCAATTTTCGGCCATGCTTATTTAGGAAAGAAGTCCAACTTCTTCCTATTCCAAAAATGGAATTAACACACCTCTCGGATCAAAGTTTAACGGACCGAATTCTACCGTAATCCAATTACGACGAACCCAAAAATTAAATCCAATTTAATTCTATATGCACTTAAATAATTCCCATTGATCTTTTAATCCAATTAAAAGATCCAACATCTCAACTTTCCATATTAATCGATAAATCTCATTTACTGATTAAACGAGGGCCCTATACAATATCAACCCGTCCATCCAATGGACAATCCCTTTAGTAATCCAATTACTTATTCATCCTCCAAAATTGACTCCAAGTCAATTTCTCTACCTTCTCGGTGATTTGTGTGTGACCCTTTAGGTTCACCCTCAGCTAGACTTGGGCCCGTGTCCCACAAGGGCCCATTACCATGGGTGGCCGTCTAGCAACGGTCTATGGCACTAGAGACTAGATGAATGTTGGCGTGAATATTTAGGCTCCGATTCCGTACGGGTACGGTCCTTCAGTCTACCGTCTCCCGGCCTTAGTCTAGGGCATGGAATCGGGCGTCAGTTCCCATCCTTGACGAGGCATCTATGCTTAATACTCGAGACTACACATGCCTCATTGCATCGACACATGAAACCATTCCCTGTTCGACCAACCACTGTGGCAACAGTTTTAAACAGCATGAACGTGTCTCCGAGTGTATAGGAGATACCTCTCTCACATACTGACAGGAGACGGATCCTCTTCTTGGAACCCACTGTCCTCGCTATACATTCTGACTGCACTGGACATGGTTTTATAATGGTCATCTTATAGAATGATCACCTCTCCCCAGATCCAAGATACAACCGTCCTTTGCACGTGACTGCCATGATTCTTCAAGTCTGAGGACTACTCCCGTACTATCAGAACTGGAGAAATCCAATCATACGGACCAAGCCTCCAAGACTTCCATATGATGATCCCTGCGAGTCAGTCTAGTCGGCTCGACCCCAGTCGACAAACCCATCAAGATCGTGTAGGCATCCCACGCTTGTCGCCGATGAAACACGACACTCATGCAATGAACACGACTCTTGATGCAAGTCTCTATAGCACTCTCGATGCCCTGTCTCAAGGTCCTCAACTTGGAATGTTTCAGACCCAACTCTTAATCAATTGATTTCATGACCACCATCCAATGTGTGGCCCAACTGCATGAGTTGTTAATCGTGGTCTGTGGGCTTTGTTGCGATATATGTAAAAACACTATTTTAGCATATAGAAAATGAGCGCAACAAAGAGAATAGCAAAGTAACGAATACTCATTTTATTCATTACATAATATTACATTACATCAAGTTGTCAAATAGGTTACAAAAAATGCCAAACCTATTGGCTTTCTGGTCATCTATTCTAACAATCTCCCCATTTGATCTAAAGCTAATCACCCATTGACCTCAAACCTCTTATCCAGATGGTGAGTATGGGCAACTTGCGACACGGGCGTAGCAAGTGGATCTGCTATGTTTTCTGCTGAGCTAACTTGGTCTAACTGAATGTCACTCCTGCTAACCATCTCTTTGAGCAGATGGTAGCGTCAAGAATATGCTTGGATATTGATGAGATCTCAGTTCCTTTGCTAGCGCTATCGCCCCATTGTTATCTTAGAAAATAACTACAGGTTTAGTAATGCTAGGCACTACACCCAACCCTTAGATGTAGCTCATCAACCAAACCGTCTCCTTAGCAGCTTCCAAAGCCGCTATGTATTCAGATTATATGGTGGAGTCCGCCGTGGTAGCTTGCTTGGAACTCTTCCAGGAAACCACGCCATAATTTAGTTTGAACACAAAACCAGACTGAGACTTGGCATCATTCTCATCCGACTGGAAGCTAGCGTCGCTATAGCCTTCTAGTATCAATTCTCCACCACCGTAGATCAAGAACATGTCCTTAGTCCTTTTCAGGTACTTCAGGATAGTCTTGACCGCACTCCAGTGTATCTCTCAGCACACGACTGATATCGAATAGTTACGCTCAAAGCGAAAGCCACACCAGGTCTAGTGCATTGGATAGCGTACTGAATGTTGCCTACAGATGAAGCATAAGGGATGTCCAACATCCGTTTAAGCTCCTCATCATTCTTAGGAGACTACATCTTGGATAACTTAATTCCATTCCTCATAGGAAGGAATTCTCGTTTTGAGTTCTCCATCTTGAATCTCTAGACTTTCTCAATGTACGAGGATTTGGCCATTCCTAACATCCTTCTTGATCTATTCCTGTAGATCTTGATGTCAAGGATGTAGGATGCCTCGCCCATATCCTTCATGGAAAATTGTATCGACAACCAAGCTTTAGTGGTTCCCAACATCTTAGCATCATTCCCAATGAGCAAGATGTCATCCACGTAAAGCACCAGAAATGCAACTGAGCTCCCACTGATCTTCTTGTATACACAAGGATCGGACTCATTCTTGATGAAATCATATCTCCGTACGACTTCATCAAAACGTATGTTCTAGCTTTAGGAAGCTTGTTTGAGGCCATAGATGGACCTTTGGCGATTGCAGACCTTCTGCTCTTCTCCAGCAGATGTGGAACCTTCCGGTTGACCATATAGATCTCTTCCTTTACGAAACCATTGAGGAAGGCAATTTTCACATTCATCTGCCATATTTCATAGTCATACCATGCTGTTATGGGAAGCAGTATCCAAATGGACTTAGCCATTGCTACAAGCGAGTAGGTTTCCTCAAAATCGACCCCAGGTCGCTGAGTGTAACCCTCCGCCACAAGCCTGGCTTTGAAGGTTATAACCTCCCCATCAGCTCCAAGCTTATGTTTGTAGACCCATTTACACCCTACGGGTATTACCCCTTTTAGTGGGTCCACTAGGGTCCAAACCTGGTTTGTACCCATCGAGTCCATCTCGGATTTCATGGCCTCAAGCCACTTATTTGAATCGATGTCCGACATTGCTTCTCCGTATATCTTTGGATCATTATCCAACTGACCGGTTAGACCCAGAAGTCCATACCTATCAGGTGCTTAGGATACTCTGGCCGACCTACGGAGGACTGGAACATTATCAGTGGGAACTACCGGCTCAGATGTCACTGCCGCCTCATGGGGTACCTCACTCGATTCCTCAAGGAGTACCTTATCGCGTCGACTATCCGATGGAAAACCGTTTTCCAAAATGCGATTCGCGAGACAAAAACCTTTTGCTCGGAGAGATCATAGAAATAATACCTCGTAGTTTCTTTAGGATACCCGATGAACCTGCATAAACTAGACCTCGAGTCCAATTTATCTCCCACTAATCTCTTGACATATGCGGGACAACCCCACACTTTCAAGTATTTGTAGGAAGTAGGCTTGCCATGCCATATCTCATATGGCGTCTGGGATATCTTCTTAAATGGCGCCAAGTTCAAAACTTTGACCGCTGTCTCAAAAGCGTATCTTAGAAGGATAAGGGAAGTTCGGTAAAACTCATCATCGATCGGACCATGTCCAACAAGGTCCGATTCGTCCTTTCAGATACACCATTAAGCTGTGGTGTTCTAGGAGAGGTCCAGTAAGAGACAATCCCATTCTCTTTTAGATAATCATAAACTCACCACTCAAATACCCCCCACCTCGGTCCGACCGAAGGGCTTTGATCTTTCGACCGGTTTGATTTTCTACTTCAAGTATGTATTCATTAAACCTTCCAAAGGCTTCAAAATTGCACCTCATCTGGTAAACATAACCATACCGTGAGTGATCATCGGTAAAGGTTATGAAGTACGAGTACCCACCTCTAGCCTGAGTATTTAGTGGGCCACAGACGTCCGTATGGATCAAATCCAACAGACCGTTGGCTAGCGTACTTTGTCCAACAAAGGGTTTCTTGGTCATTTTTCCCTTCAGACAGGATTCGCAGGTCGGTAGGTTGTCCAAATCGTCTATTTCTACACTCTTTGAGTCTACCAACCTTCTTATCTTATCTTTAGAAATATGACCTAACCTCGCATGCCATATCTGTGTGTTATCTTGATTATCATGTTTTCATTTATGTTTCTTAGTCATAATCTAATTAGACTGTTGAAGTATGTACAAACCATTCACTAATGTACCAAGCAAATGAGAAACACCATCATTTATAATATAAAAATTATTTTTACTGATGGTAAAGCAGTATCCCTCCTTATCAAGGATCGGGATAGATACAATATTTTTAATCATGCTAGGTACATAGAAATAGTCGTTCAGTACAATCCTAACAAGACTACTAATGGCTAACTACATTGATCCTATGACGTCTACAGCAAGGGCCTTGCATCGCCTAGCCTCAGGATCATCTCATCCTTGGTTAGCCTTCTGCTTCTTTGCAGTGCCTCCAAATCATTGCAGATGTGAGCACCACACCCGGTATCCAATACCCATGAAACAGAATTAGTTATCATGTTTACTTCAACCATAAACATACCTAGGTTGGAGAGGAGTTGTGGGCACTCCCTCTTCCAATACCCCTTTCCTTGGCAATGCATGCATACATCATTTGCCTTGGACCGCTGAGAACCACGGGCCTTTCTTTTCCCTTTGCCCATCCCCAACGGGGCAACAGGGGTGCCTGGAGCACGAGGAGGGGCTGCAACCGTCTTCCCTTTTTCCTTCTTCCTCTTTCCAGCGTCCGGCCCTCTTGCCATTTGTCTTGGAGGTCGAAGCCTCTCCTATCAATACCGTCGGTGCCCGACTTGTGGGTCGTGGCCTTGTATTGGACCAGCTTGTTGATCAACTCATGAATAGACTTCTCAAGTCCATTCATATTGTAGTTTACAACAAACGGGTCATAGGTCGGAGGAAGCGACTGGAGGATCACGTCAACGTACGTGTCATTGTTTAAGCCTAGCTTTAAGGTCCTCGAGTTTCTCCACTAGGGAGAGCATCTTAACCCCATGACTTTGTACAGATGATCCTTCAGCAAGCTTGGTGCCAAAGAATGCTTTTGTGGCGGCATATCTAATATACCTGTCCGGAACCGCATAAACCTCGTCCATGCGAAGCATTATGGCGGAGACGTTGTCCAGCCTCTCATATTGATTCTGGATGTCATTAGATATTGAAGCCAATATGATACTGCGCACTTTTCGGTTGTCCTTATGCCATTTCTCGAACGTCAAACATTCTTCTGGCGTGGACCCCTCCGGTAAGTCGCTCGGCGGTGGCACGTCCAAGACGTAGCCTTGGTTCTCGAAACTGAGGATAATCCTCAAGTTTCTCAGCCAGTCCGAGTAGTTTGTTCCATTAAACTTATTAGTATCAAGTATCATGGTCAACGGATTCTTAGACATATCTACATTTATAAAATGTAAAGTAGAAATTAGCATATGACGGTAATATTATGATTCAAGTTGAAGACATGGTCTTTTAGTCTTTAACCCTCCCACTATTTATACGAAAATCCACCACTCTCAAGCGGAGTTTTGGGAAACCATTTCTTAGTGGGCTTGGGATCCACAAGTGTAATCTCCATGCCTCGCTTTTACGATTCACATGTAGAAGACCTCGTGGGAGATATCCAATATCATTCTCATCCCATGAGATTTCCAAGATATTTTGCCTCACCTATTCGCATGGTTCCGAGGACTCGAAGCGAACCATGTTACTCAGTGTTGGGCCCGACCCATCAACCAAATCATGCCTCAAACTGTCGCCCGCCACGACTCGTGAGATAAGGAAAAAACGAGTGAAATCTCGTTGTTCACAACAGTCGTGAAGCTTTCCCCTAGTCCAAGTGTGCCACGACTCGTGAGACCACACTTGGGTAGTGGTAGCGTCCTCACCATATTGTTGTGGATGGAAGGCTCGGACAGATCAAATACCATTTTGATCCAAGTCCGTTTTGGGCCCAATATTTGATTTGGTCCAACCAAATGAGAGCTTAGTTAAACAACCGAGACCTCATCACATAAGTGTTTTAGCATGCATAAATATCCAATGTTTAAAGCGATTTAAATAAATATACCACATGTAAAAAATATACCATACCCCTGTTCGGATGATCCCAAGCCCAACCTATGCGGCCCACTGAGCCCGCATAGAGTCTATGGTCTGTCTAGGGTGGTCTTATATTATTAAAAAATGATATACCCATTGTCATTCCAATGGGCCTTGTGATTCTCTTGTTTCATGCCTTGATGTTCTCCGTCTCCATGGGCTTGTAAAAAAATTTAAATCCTCACTAAACCTATCTACTCTCATTACAAATGAAAGTGATAGATAGGAAATAAATTACAAGCCTTATCAAAACAAGAGGCACGCAGGCCCCACCCAACAGAAATGTAAATAACATACATTCATCCATACACAAGATCTAGGGCTCTTGTGATCATCCCATGTTGATTCCATCAACGCACATAACACAATTATTCCAAATAATCATGCTTAAACTATGGATATTCAATATATCCAAGTGATGTCCAACATCACAAGGTACAAATATATAAATAATATGCAAGGTTTAAATTTCAAATTTAATGGACATTACACACAATGTATCCAATGCATGTATTAATCTCAAATTAATTAAGTAAATTTGATCATAGGAAAAATCCAATAATTCCAAAATCAAATATGCAAAATTAATTCATTTTCAGAATAATGTGCAGAAAACCCTAAAAATCCAATTTTTCAGAAAACGTCGAAAAAAGGCACAAAACGGCCCATTCATTGTGCCAGCCGATCGCCGTACACACAAAGCCTTGCGCGCGCGCACCTTGTGCTGCACTGGCCTCGGCCAGCAGCCGCGTGCATGTGCACAGCGCGTGCGCCTGTGCGCAGCACACGCACACACGGCGCACGCGCAGGCGCCCGCCTATGCGCAGCGCAATGTGTGTTGCCGGCCTTGCCAGGAAAATGAGCGCAACAAAGGGAATACCAAAGTAATGAATACTCATTTTATTCATTACATAATATTACATTACATCAAGTTGTTAAATAGGTTACAAAAATGCTAAACCTATTGGCTTTCTAGTCACCTATTCTAACATTTTAGTCTATTGTTCATAAGAAAAGTCTTAATTTTGATGGAACTTGACCACAGAAGGCTCGCATGACTAAAAATTGAGAAATTTGTAATTTGGCGGAAAAATTGACATGTATTTGCATGTAATGACTAAAATTGTTATTCATCATACTAAGAACATCTTTACTACCCATGATTAGGCTTAATTTATATCCCAATCACTCCTAAAATTATATTTATTTAAAAAAGTATGGGTCAAGTTATAATTTGTGCATTGGTCCATATAACCCTTCTATTAAGTATTATATTTACTTTAATATCCTCAAGTGTTGATAAAATTAAAACTTTCCCCTAGAGTCGATTTATATTAGCCTACAATCCTACAACATATCATTGTAAGTAAATAAAATATTATATAAGCCTATAATTATTTATCTAAAATAATACCTATTCATTAATCTATCACATCATAATCACATCCAAAGTAGTAAACATGCCCTAATAGGATTGATGTGGTGAAAATCGGGAAGCGATTGGTCCAAGCACAATTACACAACTATAAGTCAAGAACTCAAGAACATGAGAATTCTTCTCAAGAGTATTATTTCCCAAATAGTAAAAAAGTAGAGAAGTCCCCCTTTACAATGGATTTGAGGCCCTATTGATAGTAAATGTGGAGGAGCATAAAAACAATTTTAACCTCCAACCGCCCCTCATCCAACGGTTACAATTTAATCACTAGGGGCTTCTTAGTAATTTGCTTCACCCCACTAACCTACCAAAATAACTACCTAATGGCAGTTCGGTAATTACATGCAAGCTTGGGGGTATTTCGGTAATTTGCCACTTGAATTTATTCTGACTCCATCAGCAGCCCCCCAACTCCTAAACACTAAGAATAGTATTTAGGAGTTGCCTCAAATTTATATGCTCAGTTGCGTGCAGGATTGAGCCCTTTAGATACTTGCTAGATCTTTGTTAGTCTTTTGTTAAACTTTAGCAGAGACCCCCACAACTGACTCATCTTCTTCTGAATTGTTTCCATCTTCTTTAGTTGAACAACCTGTGATGGTTGTTGTTCATATTCTTCCACAAAATATTATTAATAATAACAAAGTATAAAAAATCATGGAAGCACTAATTGAATATTCTGAAAAAATGTGACCATGTGCATGTGAATGCTTTTTGGCATCCAAAACTTCAACACATTGTTTCATGAAATGTAATTCTTAATCTTATATATATATATATATACCACAATTTTGGCCGAGCCTGTGGAGAATAGATTTAAATGGGCCGAGGCTTGTATGCCTCGGCCCACATCAGGTCGAGGCATGTTGCCTCGACCAGATTTTGGTCCGGGCGAATAGCCTCAGCCAAGGTGGGGCCGAGGTTTTTCGCCTCGACCAAATTTTGGTCAAAGCACGTTCAGAGCGTCTCGCCTTCGCATTTTTTCAGCTGTGATGGCTTGTCGTTGTATACGTATGTCGCTCTATGACTGCCTTGTGAGAAAACTTTTTAATTTTTCCTCACTCCACAATAGTGATTTTGATTTAGGGCATCAGGAATTCACCCGAGTGTTCATCTGATTTGCTAGATTTTTTCAAAAATTGAAGTCAGGAAAAAATTGAAAACTCCTCGATTTCCTCCAATGACGCAAGCCCCCGTTTTAGACCTCGATATCGCGTGTTAGGCACTCCACTCCTAATTCTTTTGCATACATTGAAGGGTTTCTTCTGACGTTTCGAGATCTTGGGGTAACTTCCTCTCTTGAGGCTTTCGATATTTTGCTTATCCTTAGAAAAGTTGTCAAGGGCTTGTACTTCTTACTTTTCCTCTCAGCGGTTGTAAAAATTTAGAGTGCCTCGCTTTTCCAACAATCCTTGGAGCGAGAAGTTCTGTTGGGGCTTAGTGTGATTGCAAGCATGATTTGCGAGTCTGTTCTCGTCTTTCGTCAAGTAAGGAGGACAAGGTTTGCTTGCTCCCTCATCCTCTGCAAGCTCACGAGTCGGCATGGGGGCGAGGGGGGGTCTAGAACATCCGATGGTTGTTGTACTTGTATCGCGTTGCGTCATGTCAAATTGCATCACGCCGCGATGCAACATGTTTGAATTTACTTGTGTCGAATCGTATTGCATTGTGTTGCCTCATGTTATATGACGTTGCGCCGCGTCATGTTTGAATCACCTCGCGTCGCGACGCGTCAATGTGTCGCGTCGAATTGCACCGCACTGCGACGCGTCATGTTGGATTCTTTGGAAGCTTTGTAGAAGTTCCTCTAGTTGAAACACTTTGGAACTTCATAGGAGTTCTTTGTCATTTGGGAAACTTCTTAGGAGTTCCTTTTCTCAAAATATTTTGGAACTTCGTAGGAGTTCCTTGTCGTATGGGAACTTTTTAGGATGTTTTATCTCTTTTTTCTTTTACTATGTTATCAAACTTTGTTTCTCTATTGCACCTTTAAACAGAATATCCATATGAGGCGCAATCGCCATCTTTCAAATAAAATATCAATGCGAAGGGCAGTCCCCCTCTTTGAAACAAGATATCAATGTGAGGGGCAGTCCACCTCTTTTAAACAAAATATCAATGCGAGGGGCAATCCCCCTCCTTTAAACAAAATATCAATGCGAGGGGCAGTCCCCCTCTTTTAAACAAGATATCAATGTTGGAAGCAATCCCCCTCTTTTAAACAAAATATCAATGCGAGGGGCAATCCCCCCTCTTTTATACAAAAATATCAATGTGAGGGGCAGTCCCCCTCTTTTAAACAAGATATCAATGCGAGGGGCAATCCCTCTCTTTTAAACGTTGCGAGGGGTAGTCCCCCTCTTTTAAACAAGATATCAATGTGAGGGGCAATCCCCCTCTTATTAACAAAATATCAATGCGAGGGGCAGTCCCCCTCTTTTAAACAAGATATCAATGTGAGGAGCAATCCCCCTCTTTTAAAAAAAAATATCAATGTGAGGGGCAATTCCCCTCTTTAAGTATCAATGTGAGGGGTCATCCCCCTTTGTTGCTAAATAAAGTATTAATGTGAGGGGCCATCCCTCTCTCTTGCTAAATAAAGTATTAATAATGAACCCACAACAAGTAGATAAAAGGTGGATATTTCATTACCATAATTTTGGGTTACAAGGTGTTTAAAAAGAGATACGAAGCATTAAGTAAAATATTTCTTGAGGTTAGCAATATTCCACATGTGTGGTACTTCCTTCCCGTTCATTGACTGCAAGCAATAAGTTCCACTTCCTGCTATCTCCCCGACTTGATACAATCTTATCAATTTGGCGTCCAGTTTGGCACTGTTTCTTGTCGCGTGAACTTTCCTTAATACCAGATCTCCGACTTGGAACTTGCGACGCCGTAATTTGTCATTACGAGCCTATGCTATTAATGCCTCGTAGGCTTCGTTCCTCACATTCACGCTAGTACTAAGCTCCTCCAGAAATCCAGGTCGGCTCGCCTTTCCTCGTCATTACCGGTTGGTTCCTATTATCGCGCCCTGAGTGTTTCTCCCCTATGTCCATCGGGACGACCGCTTCTGTCCCATTGATTAGATTGAACGGGGACTCTCTCGTGCCTCGTCGCGGGGTTGTTCGATATGCCCATAGGACTCTTGGGTATCCTTCCACCCAACTTCCTGTACCGTCCTCCAGCCTCGTCCTCAAATTTTGGAAGACTATCCTGCTGGTTACTTCCGCCTGCCCGTTAGAATGGGGTGTTGCGATGGTCCCATATTTGCCGCTGGGACGTGAGTGACGTTGGCTGCTCCTGGCACTCTCAGATTTCTTCACTAAGTTCAAGGCCAGATTTGTCCTCGCCGCGGGGCCTTGCATGCTAACACTCTGCCTCCGAAATGATTACGCAGCATCCCTCATGGATCTGTCGTAGAACATACTCTGCTTTCTCCCTGCCGATGTATTCGAGATGTGGTTTGTGAACCTCTCTTGTACAACTTACCATCAATTAGTGTGAACTTAGCTGACCTAGCTCGAATTACCCTTGCTCCTCGGTGTCTTGAGGCAAAATCTCAAATTTTCAGTGTTCCTCTAGACCTTCTTTCCAGCTTGGTGAAAGTCTCTTCACCATCAAGACTTCTCGCCCCACAACATCCACTTCGGGTCGCTCTCGTCTTAGTAGGGTTATTCTCCTACTCTCCAAAGGAGCCAATGAGCTGGCCAACTTAGCGAGTTAGTTTGCTTCTTCCTTATATGACCATGGAATTTGTTCTAGGGCGAACTCGTTGAACTTCCTTCTTAATGATTGGATGTTTGCTAAGTACTTGGTCATCTGCTCCTCCAGCTTCGTAATCTCCATTCTCTTCCTTGACCACAAGTTGCGAGTCGCTATCCGCCTTCACATACTTCGCTCACCGCGGCGAAAGCCAGCTTTCCACCCGCGCTTAGTACCTCATACTCCGACTCATTCTTGGATATGCTAGTGACGCTGCTGCGACCTCAATGAAAATGACGCGGTTGGCATTACGTCCCGCTGCTCAAACTGCAGCCTTTCCAGCTTGCCTCGAGTCTCCCCCTGCTGGGCCTCCCGAGATAAGCCCAACAACTCCAGCAGTTGGAAGGTTATCCTTGCTAGCTCGTTCCGCTTCCTGCTTTACTCTCACGTGCCATGTGCCTGCCTGCAAAGGCAGTTTCCTGGAGCTCTTGTTTCCTTTGCCCCACAAATTCTTTTAAGTAACCTTCCCGGACGATCTCGTTCTTCAAATGGTGGCATTCCTCGGTGCTGTGGCCTTGATCTCTGTGGAAATGACAATACTTGTCGGACTCCATTCTCTACGGGTTGTTCTTTATCGGGAAAGTCCACCTCACCAACCCTCGTTGATTGGCTACTGCGAGAACTTGAGTTCGGGGGGGCATTCAAAGAGGTGTAGTGAGCCAAATCCCCTGGTGGCAAATGTCTGCGTTCTCGCTTAGTCCCTTCTGTCCTAGGGGGAACCCCTTTTTCCTCCTTATTGGCCCTCCATTTTAGGAGATTTGTTGATCGCGAATCTGTTGACTCCTCAATTCTTATATACTTCTCAGCTCTTAACAACAAATCTTCTTGAGATGAGGGAGGCTTCCCAGCAATCAACTCCTTGAATCGACCTCTTCTTAAATTCTGTTGCATGATGCTTGCCAAAAGTTATGGTTTTATGCAGGGAACTTCCAAAACAACTTCTGAGAAGCGTTGCACGTACTCCCTCAAGCTCTCATTCTCTTGCTAGATTATCGTAAATGAATATGAGGCAGTCTTGGGATACCGCATATTTATCGCGAAATGGTGCAAGAAGCTGATGGGAGAGTTGCTCGAATGACTCAATGGTCCCTGGGGGTAACTGGTTAAACCATGCCATCGCCTTCCCCTGAGGATCACCCACTCCGTTATACTGGCTGAGGCTTGGGACCTTGACCCCCGGATGGATGGCTTCTACTAGAATATGGGGGGGAAATGGACTCCGTCGTAGGGGCGCCACTGCCAAAGGTCGTGCTGGGTACCCAAGGGGTCCCAAGGGATTCGGGAACCCCGATGGGGGAGGCATAGGGCCACCCATCTCTTGATATATTTCTTCCCGCACATGCGGTACCTCCTCTTGGCGTGGAGGGGGAACTAGTGTCTTCACGTCCTCCCTGAGGAGGAGGTGGGAAGTAGTCTTCACGTCCTCCCAGGGGAGGAGGTGGGAAGCAGTCTTCTTCGCCTATATGTCCTCGAGAAGGTGAAGGGAAATAGTTGTCCTCTGACTGCGTGGCCCTGCTCTTGACTTCCTCCTCATAGTTCAAACCTTCATAGGCGTCCCCGAGCCTCTACTCGCCACCCTTGGGGCCCAAGGGAGCGTCTTGGCCTCTGCGAGGATAGCGAGGGGGTTGTGGGGGTAACGCATGTCCTGCTATGTACTGGGCCACAACCCTCTCTGCCGCTTGAACAAACGCATCTTCCACTAATTGGCAAAGTGCCTCTGGAGTTATTTGAATGACTGGGAGCGGAGGCAGAGCCCCGGCGTCTTCCTGCCTCTCATCCTGAAGGCTACGTGCGGATAGGTTCTTCGGGACGTGATCTTGCACGAGATCCTCCCCTCCTCTTTCAAGTTCTTCTTGTCCCGCATTCCCGCTCCTGAATCTTGACCGGGTGTTCATCCTCAATGCTTAGATCAGGTTCCCACAGATGGCGCCCAACTGATGGGGTGAAAATCGAGAAGCGATTGATCTAAACATAATTAAACAACTACAAATCAAGAACTCAAGAACTTGAGAATTCTTCTCAAGAGTATTATTTTCCAAATAGTAAAAAAGTAGAGAAGTCCCTCTTTACAATCAATTTGAGGCCCTATTTATAGTAAATGTGGAGGAGCATAAAGACAATTTTAACCTCCAACCGCCCCTCATCCAACGAGTATAATTTAAATCACTAGGAGCTTCTTAGTAATTTGCTTCACCCCACTAACTTACCAAAATAACTACCTAATGGCAGTTCGATAATTACCTGCAAGCTTGGGGTATTTCGGTAATTCGCCACTCGAATTTATTCTAACTCCATCAAGGATGAGTGTTGTCACCATCCATCAATTTATAGGCCTAAAATTTAGAAAGCTACTATTTATGTGGTTGGTAAAGTTTTAAGTCCTATAACTTAAGAGGTAATGCTAAGTTTAGTCCTACAAGTTTGGTGAGTAGCAATTTAAATCATCACTTAAAGGGAAAAATGCAAGCAACCCTCCTGTGATATTGCAAATGAACAAATTACCTCCCTATGAAAAATAAATTAGTAATTTATCTTCCTGTGTTTTTTAAAATAAATCAATTTACCTGATAGGGAAGTAATTGCTCCATTTTAAAAATCACAGAGTGGTAAATTGCTATTCTTTTTTCATAGAGAGATAGTTTGCTCATTTGCAATATCACATTAAGGTAATTGCATTAAACCCCTTACAAAAAGCATTCGAGTTTTTCCTTCATAATTGAAAATCCCCAATTTTCGGTCACGTGAGAGCATGTGATCGAATCACAAGCAATGTACTGATCTAGTACTTAAATTGCACAAGTTTGAAAGTGAAAACGGCGGTATAACTTCAATATACCTCCATGTGTTTTCGCGAAATTGCAAAAAACCTCCTCTGTGTTTTGAAAATAGGCTAAATACCCCTCTTTGTTTTAGTAAATTCAACACAAAATCCCCCTTCCGTTAGAAATTAACGGGAGGTGGGGTGCACGCGCCTGAAGTGCGTTTGGGCTTGATTTTTTTGCGTGTTTTGACTTTTTGTTTGTCCGTAATTGACTAAAATACCCCTATACTGTATATAAAATTACCATGGTTCGAATAGACAATTTTTGAAGGATTCTTTTTTTTGCATTTCCATATATCCTAAAAATATAATTATTTTGTTTTTAATATATTTATATATACTAAATATTAAAATAGAAAAAATACATTAACAAGATTAATATACTAAATTTTAATTTTCAAATTTTAAATATCTACATGAATATAAATATTAAATAATTATAATAATTCAATGTATAAATGAATTTAAATTATTATTTAGTTTAAATATTTTTAGTAATTATAACAAATATATATCGTAGACCAAATTTATGTAAATATTTAATAATTATTATAATTATTTAAAATTATTCTTAATTAACTGAAATATATATTAATAAATATAATTAAGTTAATTAAAAAAAATTGAACTGGGGCGACGGCGACCGCCGCCATCCCACACAGGGGGGCGATGGCGAGGCCATCACCCTCTTTCTTTTGCTGCTGCACACAGGAGGGTGACGGCGCCCTTCTTTCTTTTACCTGGGTGATGTCGTCGTCACTAGATTTTTCTGGGGGGTGGGAGTGGCGAGGGGTGGGGAGGGCGGTCGGGGTGGGGAGAGGGGGAGTCTTTTTTAAGTTTTATATATATAAAATAATAATTAATTTTTATAATTCTGATTTTTTGTATATAATATAAATTAAATAATTTGTTGAATCCAAGCCCTTCATTTTTCTAAGGTTTGACATTAATTGATCAGATCTGACTGTTATTATATAAACAAAAAGATTCAACGATTATATATAATAAAAATAACATAACGCGGTCATATAACAAAAAAATTAATGTCGTTAAGTCAATTTAGTGGAGTAGGATGATTGGGCTACATTTAATAAAACAGAAGGGAGTTTTTAGCCTATTTTTAAAACACAAAGAGTTTTTAGCTAAATTTTTAAAACATAGGGGAGTTTTATGCAATTAGGCCCAAAACGGGACGTAAAATGCAATTTTTTCGATTAAGAAAGTATTTTCTATGCTTGCAATTCAAGCTGTTCAAAATTCATCTACACTATTTTATTAAGGTTGAAGAGTGTAGAGTAACTACTTTTGTGTAAATTACATGTACAAACTAAATTATCCCTATATTAATTAAAAAGTAAATTGACATTAAATGAAGGGTAAATTACATCTACCTCTCCTAAGGTTTGGCATAATTACAAATACCCCCTTATTGTTTGAAAAATTATAAATACCCCCCTGAAGTTTGTAACCATCTACCAAATGACCCATTTTCATCCATTTTTATGGGTGAACTGACCAAAATGCCCTTATGTATTTTATTTCATTTATAAATTTTTTTTTGAATTTTTTTGGATTATAATGCACAGGGAGAGGTTCTTAAAGTTTTTTTACACATAGGAGTTAATAATACAATTTGCCAAGGATGATTTTTATTCAATTTAACTAAAAAAAATCAAGGGCAAAATGGTCAATTTTAGGTATTTGGTTGAAAATTACAAACCTCAGGAGGGTATTTTTAATTTTTCAAACAACGAGGGGTATTTGTAATTTTGTCAAACCTTAGAGAAGGTAGATGTAATTTACCCTTAAATAAATTATTTCATTTTCCCCTTCTCTTTATGTTGTATTTTAGTATTTATCTCCTAAATTTTATAATACTCTTAATAAATACATTCATCGAATTCATGGTAATTACTACATTGATCTATTTATTCTGAAAAAAAATCACAAAAATAACATTTATAACCAAAATTTATTTTTTAGCATACCAAAAAGGGATTGGAGTGTGCACTTGTACACGTAGGTCTAGCAGCAGATTATGTACCAAAACAAATTCGCACGCAGTCGATCCCATGCTTCTATATTCCGCTTCTGCCGTGGAGCGGGAAATTGTAGTTCGTTTCTTCGTCCGCCAAGAAATCAAAGATGAACCGAGGAAGATGCAAAACCCTGTTAAAGATCTCCTTGTGTTTTGGCAGGAGGCCCAGTCCACGTCGCAGAAATCGGTCAAGTTTGTAGACTACCCCGAAGGAAAAAAAAGACCCTTTTCAGGAGTTCCCTTGAGGTACCTAAGCAAGTAGATTGCTGCGTCCCAATGTTGCTTGCAGGGGCTTTGCATGAACTGGCTCAGCTGCTGCGTGGCATGACAAATATCCAGTCATGTAAATCTGAGGTAGAGTAATCTTCCCCACCAATCTTCTGTAAGACTCAGGTTTGGTGAGTGCATGTCCAACATCTTCTGTAAATTTGAGGCGTGGTGGTAAAAGGGTGGTTACTGTTCTTGCATGCTGAATCCCAGCATCCAAGATCATATCTTTGATGTATTTCACCTGAGTGATGGCTAAGCCTTGCTGGGACCTTGCCACCTCCAGACCCAAGTAATACTTTGCTGCACCTAGATCTTTGATGGAAAATTTGGCATCCAAGTATTGTTCAACTTCTTGGATGTCATCTTCGGAGTCACCTGCAAGAAGTATATCATCAACGTACACGAGTAGTACGAGAAATCCTTTAGATGAATTTTTTGTAAAGAGATAGTGATCGTGGTGTGATTGTGTAAACCAAACTCCCCAATTCTGCCAGTGAACTCGGCATTCCACTACCGGGATGCCTGTTGGAGGCCGTACAATGAACGTTTGAGCTTACAAACATGTCCCTGTGGTACAATGTAGCATCTGGAGGCTGCATACATACGTCTTCCTCCAAGAAACCGTGCAAGAAAGCATTGTTGACATCAATGTGGTGCAAGTGCCAATGGTTGGCCGCCGTGGCTGCGAGAAGAGCCCTCAGTGTGACAGCTTTCGCCACATGGGAAAAACTATCCACATAATCTACTCCTTCTACCTGGTTATACCCTTTCGCCACGAGCCTTGCTTTGTGTTTGTTTACTAATCCGTCTGCCTTGAGTTTAAGTTTAAAAATCCACCTGCATCCAATTGCTTTCTTATTGGCTGGAAGTGGTGTAATGTCCTAAGTTGAATTCTCTTCCAAAGCTCGAATTTCTGCCTGCATTGCTTCCTTCCATTCTGGAATCTGATCCACCTGTTGGAAACTTCTAGGTTCCTGCAACTGATTTAGAGAGGCCAAAAAACAAGTATGTGCAGTACTAAAACTAGCAATTGGAGGCACAACATTATCTAAATCAACACAATCACAATGGAAGTCTTCCATCCAGCCTGGTAACTTATGGGTCCTGGTAGACCTTCGCAGGGGAACAAGAGGTTGTGTTTCAGTGCTTTGGTCAGCAGGTTGGCTAGGAGCCACTTCCTCTACAGACCCTGATCCTGGGACAGGGAGTGTAGTGTTTGTATCGTCCATAATGTTAGGAATGGGGCAAGTGACAGGATCTAAGACATGAGTAGCATAGGGGAAGACTGATTCATGGAAGACCACATCTCTAGATACCATAACAGTGTGGTGTTCCAAATCATAGATCCTATATCCTTTTTGTGCGTAGGAATAACCTAAAAACATCCCTTTGATAGCTCTACGCTCAAATTTAGACTTAGAAGGCCTAACATTAATGGCAAAGCAAAAGCTACCAAAAACTTCCATGTGATCATAGCTAGGGGTTTTCTCATGTAAATGTTCAAAGCGTGTTTTCCAATTTAATAAAGAAGTACGTAAACGATTTATGATGTACGTGGCTGTAAGGAGTGCTTCAGACCAAAACAAGCTTGGTACGTTGGCTTGAAATATAAGAGCCCTCGCCACTTGGAGTAAGTGTTTATGTTTTCTTTCTACAACCCCATTTTGTTGGGGGTGTAGGTGCATGTCTTTTGGTGTATTATTCCTTCTCCATTATAAAGTCTTGGCAATCTTTACTAAGAAATTTCGTCCCATTATCACTTCTTAAAATCTTGATGTGCTTTCCAAACTGTGTGGATATCATTTGGTGGAAAACCTTGAGTATATTTAAGGTTTGTGCCTTATGTTTCATAAGGAACGTCCATGTGCTTCTGCTGTGGTCATCAACCAATGTGAGCATACAAGTGCAATGTGATAATGAGGGCTGATTATAAGGGCCCCAAATATCTATATGGACAACATCAAAAAGCACTAGAATGCTCTAGTGTGGCTAATGGGAAAAGACAACCTTTGTTGTTTTGCAAGAGGACACACATCACAGAAATCCAGAGGCACATTTTTATTCAAGAACTTTAGATGTTTCAGTACAATATCAGAGGTGTGGCCAAGTCTCTTGTGCGACAAATTTATATCCGTAGTGCTAACAAATAAGCCCTTTTCAGGGATGTTTTTCAGCATATGCTCAATAGTTTAGCCGTGGAAAGAACTTTCATTTAACACATATAGTTTTCCTACGAGCCTTCCTACTGCCATTGGTTCGTTAGTCGTGAGGTCCTGCAAAACACAATACATAGGGTAGAATTTGAACCTAATGTTCGAGGCAGCACATAGTCTACTCACAGACAACAGATTAAATATTAAGGCTGGAGCATGTAGAACATTAGTCATCTTTAGACGTTCAGTAAGTTGCACATTCCCTATAGTTTTAACATATTGTTTTGAACCATCTGCAAGGTGAATATAGACATTGGTTTTCCTTTTCTCAGTACATTCAAATAAACTCAAATTATTGCACATATGTGTTGTGGCACCACTGTCCACCACCCATGAATTTGCAGTATCTAAAACTGAGTTTAGCTGATACTTACCTGCACAATCCTCCAGTTCATCCATCTTAGTGTTGTTCTCTATGATTCTTCGGACTTCTCCCTTAATGAATTCTGTGATAGCACCCTCCTCTACTGCGTTTTGTCTCAATTCCTTGCCTGTAGTGGGACCATCTGAGACGTTAAGTGCCTTCCCTGTATTGGCACCCATCTTCTTTCTTTGTTCTACTAGGGTGTTGTACCACTCGGGGTAGCCATGTATTTCGAAATAAGTCTCCTTAAGGTGGCTTGTTTTGCCGCACTGGGAGCACACTTGGCTTTTCTTCTCTTGCGTCGTTCTTCTTTTCCATTGTCCCTTTGTGTTAGCTTCCTTTCCTGGCTGTGCACTCTTCACCTGCATTGCCATGTTTTGTGCAGGGTTCGAGTAAGCAGAGCTTACTTCCTTCTGATTTTCTTCCTGCAGCATCATGGCATACGCCTTCCCCACGCTTGGAAATGGATCTAACATCAAAAGTTAGCTGTGAACATGATCAAAGGTATCGTTTAGTCCCATTAAAAATTGCATCAACTGGTCCCTCTGCCTTAATCTAGTTATTTCTTTCGCAGCTCCACAACTACATGCGGGCACAGACTCCAGCATCTCAATTCTTCCTATAGCTTCTTTAGGTATCCAAAATATCCTGAGACTGTGAGGTTGCCTTGTGATGCCGACACAATCTCCCTCTGTAATTTATCATGGGGCCATTACTGACCCCATACCTTTCTTCAAGCTCTAGACATAGTTCCCTCGATGTTTCTATAAACAGGAAGGATTCCACGATTTCCTTGGATATGGTGTTTAGTATCCAAGTAATGACTACACTATTTGCCCTAGCCCACTGTTTGTACTCCTCAGAATCTTCGTCGGGTTTTGGATTCTTCCCGATTATAAAACCCAACTTCATCTTGGCCTTGAGTGTGAATTTTATGGAGCGGCTCCATGAGAGGAAGTTTGCTCCTATCAGAACACTTGATACCAAGACCGTGCCTGGATTTTCTATGACCTGGGCTCTCAGTAGCTCTGGATCCATCTCAATTTTTTTGTTGTTTCCCTTCTTTCCTATTTCTTCCATGGCCAATTCAGCGCGCAAATTTCTTGGATGATTTCAGGGTTTCTATGGTTTGAAGGTGAGGGGTGATGTGAGAAGCAAAATGAGGACCAAATAAACGAGGCCAACAAAACAGGGCAAGAGTACACGAGGGCGAAAAGGGGAGATGACAAAGATTACCTAGAGGAAACGGCGAGGCCGTGGCTATGAGGACCAGGAGGTAAGATGACAAGGCTATAGGTAATTAGGCTCGAAGGGGAGAGACGACGAGGCCCTAGCTACGAGGAGCAGGAGGTAGGATGACGAGGCTCGAACGTACGAGGACCAGGAGGTAAGATGACGAGGCTAGAGGTAATGAGGCTCGAAGGGGAGAGACGACGAGGCCCTCGCTACGAGGAGCAAGAGGTAGGATGACGAGGCTCGAACATACGAGGACTACCAAAGAAAGACGACGAGGACGTGGCTACGAGGACCAAAAGGTAGGATGACGAGGCTCGAATATACGAGGGGTATTAGGAAGAAGATAACGAGCCTGGGAGAAAAGGAGGCCCTTGGGGTCCGAACCACTAGGGCCTGAGGAAGATAACAAAGAAGGACGGAAAGGGTAGGATTGCATAAGAGCGCTTCTTCATAAAAAACTACGAGGCCTCATGCTAAGAGAGCTCATAAAACAGAGTCTAGAAGGCCACGACCAAGAGCTCGTAGAGAGATAAAAGATCTCAAGATATTCGAATCTCAACCAACTTGGGCTGACACATGCAAGTGGATCAGGGGCAAGTACCATGAACCTGCTAAAAATGCTTTCTCAAAAACTTCTATAACTACCTTCCTGAGGGAGGCATTGAGGACCAGAACAAAAAAAAAAAAAAAGTAAAACAAAGAAGTTGTTTTATCCTTATTTGAGTTAAAAACAAAATCCACCCACATCAGATTGGCGCCGTCTGTGGGAACTCAAAGATTATAAGGAAAAAACAAGAGAGAGAAGAGGAGAGAAAACAAACCATGGTAAGATCACCAGAGGAGAATAGCTTGCCTAGAGAAAGAACCCCCTAATGGGAAAATAGGCAAGGAGACGAAGTATCGGAGGGAGCCTCAAACTCACAAAAAACCATCAAGGCAACCACACCAGACGATGGAGGAAATAAGGCTCCTATTAGAAGAAGTGGCGAAAAAGGGAGCTAGAGCAGCACTTAAAGTAATAGAAACCATGAAGGGAGAAAAATCTCGATCAGGAGAGCAGATTCCCTTTCCCCAAAAGAGACAAGAACCTGTAAACCCTCCGATGGAGCCCCTTATGAAACAACCTGAGCCTCCTTCCCTCAAAGACCCTCGTATAGCGGCATTGCGAAGGGAACTCGATAAGCTACGCCAGCAAATTGCCCCAACCATTCTCCAAACCAGGAAGGGAAGCCCATTTTCCCCCGAGATCCTGGAAGCTATTTTGCCAAATCATATGCGCCTTCCCAGCTTATCAGCTTTGGGGGATAAGGGAGACCCCCAGGATCATGTGGATCAATTCATGGTGGCCATGGACCTGCTAGGATCAGATGACCTACTACTGTGTCGAATCTTCCGTACCACGCTAGTGGGGAGAGCTCAAACATGGTTCGCCCAGCTACCGACGGGGTCCATCAAACACTTTGACTAATTAGCACAAAGTTTCGTGCACCATTTTGCTGGAAATAAGAAATATCCTAAACATCCCAGTCACCTCCTGGCTATAATACAGGAAGAAGGGGAGTCGCTCCGAAGTTATGTAAAGCGATTCGCCAATGAAGTACTCGACGTACCCACTGTAAGTCCGGAATTTTTGTCGGGAATCATGGCCCAAGGACTACACAATGGAGGACTAGCCAATTCACTCATAGGAAAACTAGCAGCTAATTGGGATGAGTTGTCAAAAAGAGCCGAAAGGTTTATCCTCATAGAGGAATCCAAGAAAGCAAAAAGTTTCTGTTTCCCTCAAAAAGAGCCACCAAGGGAAAGGCAGAGGAGAACGCTCGAGGGAAAACATGAGGACCACTCACGGCCATCACATGATTATACCCCCCCTAAAAACTACGAGAACACAAGCTCTCATGGTGGTTGAACAGAACAGGAACTTGCGATGGCCGGTGAGAATGAAAAATAGTTGGAGGCGAACTAGGTCGTCAAAATTCTGCAACTTCCATCAAGATAGAGGACATACCACTGAAGAGTGCATCCATCTCAAAGAAGAATTAGAAAGGCTGATCCAAATGGGGCTGGCAGAAGAAATAACCAACGGACCTCGGCCAGAATTTCCAAAAAACCAAGACAGGGATAGGGTGGCACGCGAAATACCCCCTAGAGCACAGGCGGAAGCGGCACATGAAAATTGGCCAAGAGGAAAGGTAGTGAACGTCATAGAGGGAGGAAGTTACGGAGGGGCTACCAGGACTGCTCGCAAGAGACACTTAAGGGAAATTAAGGGATCTGTTTTATAGGATGTTGCGCAAAGAACCGAGATTCAGCAAAAGATGTCCCTATCCAGTTCAATATTGTGGACGAGGAAGGAATCATTTTTCCATATGAGGAGGCATTGGTTATCTCGGTTGTAATCTCTAATGTTGAAATGAGAAGGATACTAATTGACAGTGGGAGCTCAGTGGATGTCTTGTTCCTGAGTGCCTTCTGAGAGATGGAACTGATCCAGCAAATTATCCAGCCCCATGAGACCACTTTGGTGGGATTTGAAGGAGTACTAGGGATAAACCCCGCCGGATAACCCATGTGTCGAAATTCTCTGTAGTAGACACAACGCAATCAGGGTACAATGTCATCTTGGGGAGACCAACCCTCAATGCTATCCGAGCAGTGATTTCCACTTCATGCCTTAAGGTGAAATTCCCAATGATAAAAGGAGTGGGTGAAGTGAGGGCGACCAGCAGAAAGCACGAGAATGCAGATGCGCATATGTGGCCAATATGGAAACCACCCATATATCAATCTTAAAGTTCAGTCCAGAGGGACAGAAGAAAGAAACCTATGCCGTGCAGAGATCAATGGACATATCCTGGATGGATGAGATCTGAGACTACCTAGAAAACGGAAAATTGCCAGGAGACTCCACCAACGCAACGAGAATCAAGAAAGTATCCGGAAGATTCTTCCTCGATCAAGGGTACCTATTCAAAAAGTCTATAGTTGGTTCTTCCCTTCAATGCTTAACTCCTAAGGAGGCATTAAAAGTACTAAATTCATGAAGGAAGTTGTGCAAATCACTCGGGGGGAAGGAGCTTAGCGCTAAAAGTCACTAGGAATGGATATTTCTGGCCTACTCTCCTGAGAGATAGTCTACAGTTGGTTAAAAAATGCCTACATTGTTAACTGCACGGGAATCTAGTACATGTGCCAGGAGCTAAAATCGATTTCGTGGCCCCTACCTGGCCTTTCGATCACTAGGGAATCGATATAGTGGGACCTTTCCCACTTGGAAAGGGGCAGAAGAAATTTCTAGTGGTTGCAGTAGATCATTTACAAAATGGATCGAGGCAGAACCCCTGGCCAAAATCACGGAGGCCAGCATGATAGGATTTGTATGGAAAGCAATCATATGCCGCTTCGGAATACCATGCAAGCTCACTTCAGATAATGGCACTCAATTCCGGGGAAAACGCTTCTCAAACTGGTGCCGTGAATGGGGAGTGAAACAAATCTTCACCTCCGTCGGCAATCCTAAGGCAAATGGACAAACGGAGGTAAGCAACCGCATCTTGCTTCAAAATCTGAAAACTAAGTTGGGAGCCTCCAAAAAAGGATGGGTAGATGAAATCCCAGTAGTCTTGTGGGCTTACCGAACTATCCCACGATCTAGCACCGAGAAAACCCCCTTCTTGTTGGTCTACGGCTCGGAAGCTCTCATCCCACCAGAAATTTGTGGACCCACGGTCAGATCTACCACATACGAAGAAGAAGCAAACAGAGAAGCACGAAGTCTAGACTTGGAGGTAATAGAGGAAAAAGGACTATCGCTAGAGTGAGGATGGAAAATTACAAACGGCGAGTGATACGCGCCTACAACTCCACGGTGAAAGAGCGGGTCCTACAGGTAGGGGATTTAGTCCTAAAAAAAATGGAGGCACAAAGGGCCACCGGAAGTTAGATCCTAAATGGGAGGGGCCTTACTGGATCAAAGCTATACTACGCGAGGGCACATACAAACTCGACACCTTGGATGGAAAACAGGTCCTCGAAGCTGGTGTGTCCAGGATTTAAGAAAATTCTATTGCTAAAGAGCCTATATATATATATATATATATATGAATAAAACATATGCATATGTGATCCAAAAAAACTGATGAGATACACGGACATACGTATGAACTAATGAACGCTTTTCTGAGCATCACATTCTTATTAAGATAGAAGACTCCCACTTGTTCAACAAAGCTCTACGAGACGAGCTGCTACAAAAAGGGGATAACTTGCACCCCAAGCTCTATGAGACGAGCTACTACAAAAAGGGAATAACTTGCACCACGAGCTCTACAAAACGAGCTACCACAAAAGGGGATAACTTGCACCCCGAAGCTCTACAAAAGCAAGCTACTACAAGTAAGGAGTTTTTTGAGATCTAAAAGCTCAATCGAGAACCTATTTACAAGCAGAAACTTATATTACAAGAAGGCATCACCAAACAGCTCGTGCCTTTTTTGTCGGGTTAGAACTAATCGCTAACATAATAGGGGAGCACTTGAAAATCCTCCAAAGATGTTACCCCAATAGGAGGGTACCCAAAACCTGTAGAACCCAAGGATACAACCTGGACCCCACTCCCTACACAAAATTCGAAAAATGTTTTCACATGTAGAAAGGAAGAACGATTAAAATACTTAAAAGAGGAACATAGTTCGTACAAAGAAGCAACGATAAATGAAAAAGATACATCTAATCTCCCAAGATCCCTCACCCCTAACATGGCCAAAACCATCAGCTCGAACGTTTACAAAGCTTCAGTCAAAATTCGGAGGAAGATTTCCTAGATTCTTAAATTGCTCCAAACAGGTAGCAAAGCCATCAATGTAAAAAGAAGAGCCGTGCCGACTCAGTTCACCGCATATTCATGAGAATTTTTTAAGGTAGCCACAGCAGAAGAAGCTCCCTCTTCACGACCCCGAGTGTAGGCTTGGACCGTCGAAGCACGAACCACCTCGTTCTCCAAAGTCAGCGCAGCAATCTGTCCATCTTTTTCCACCAACTGAACTCAGAGGGCCTCTAGCTCATCAAGTCTAGCCTCACGCTCTTGGGAACGAGCTCCGTCGTCCCTATATTGATTCTGCAAACACTCCAGTTTGGCTCGATTATCGGCCAACTCTTTGCGCAAGGATTCCCAATTCTTCATCAAAACCATGTATTTCTCTGTCATGGCCGTCACCGCAGCAGGAATCTAGAAGAAAGAAAGCGAGGTAATTGTGCAACAACACTTAAAACATAGATAGGGGAAGAAGAAAGAAAGAAAGAAAGGGGAGGGGGAGTAAAATGATGAACTTACAGTGGATGCCTGAGCAAGGATGAAACTGCCCAAACCCTGCATTGAACAAAGTGAAAGGGTCTCCACATCAGAATGATGAGTGGCTTGGCGCATGTTAAAAGAACCTGCTCTTGGATCCAAGTGGGGAGTAAGCACTGGAGCAGGAAAGATCAGCCCAGGAGCCTCTTCATATGAGCGAGGAATGCCCTCCGAAGGTGTCTCCTCCCTACGAGGACGGCTTCAACGACGAATAGAGGGCCTCGACAGGTGGTGGAAGTGGGGATATGGGAAGCAAGTCTGAAGGAGTCTGGGGCGTGGTGTTCTCTTCAGATGTCCCCGCTTCAATGATCGGGGTCCCCTGAGGAAATGGTGAAGGATTCACTTGAGAGACAGGGGAGGGGCTCGTACGAGGCTGAGCAGACGAGGAAGCACCAGCTAGGGGCGTGACTGAAGGACAAGCGGATCCGCCGGGAGCGCGAGCGGAAGCGAGAAAGCGTGAAAAGTGCGTAAATTTAAATCAAATTCAAAATACGCGAATTCCAAGGGGTGTACCCTTGGGTGCTCAACCGGGCGTTCGATGTAGGATGTGTAAGTATTGAGAACATATATTTAAACACATAGGGCATAGATATACAAATGAAATCAATCAAAGCGTAATAAAACCGTTACCTTTAATTATTTAGCGTATGCTCCCGGCTACTAGCGTTGTTCCTTCTCCGGAATGCTCACGAAATCCAAACGTATGGATTCTCCAAAGGTGATCCACACCACACCGGAAGAAACACACGTTCTTCTTGCTAGAAAAGAACGGGTTTAGGAAGGAATCGGTTTAAGAGAAGAACACTATGAATTAGTGTTCTCTTAAACTTACTTTGTTCTTCTTCTTGATTCAAAATCAAGTGAAGAACACAAGTGTAAGAGAGGGAGAGAGCACGAAAATTGAGAGAGAGGAGAGGATTTTCGTCTTCTCTTTTTCCTAGAAAAAGATGAATAATGAATCACTTATGCTTGGTGTTGTATATTCTAATATATATACATAATTAATGTGCTTATTGGAATGTGTCTAGGTTCATCCAAGGATGTCTAGATTCATTCTAATCAATCACCATCAATTCTTCAATCAAGCCTACCAAAATTTATGGTATGATCAAATCATACCAAAAGGGAAGAGCTTGATTGGAGTTGATTTGTCTCTTTCCAGAAAAGACAAGTCAACATACCACCTAGCATGCAACATGGCTGATTTTGCTTTCTCCAAGGGAGCATGTCGGCCATGTTTAATTAAGGGAAGAAGTCCAACTTCTTCCTATCCCAAATTAGGAATTATTTCTCCTCTCGGGTATAATTTAACGGACCGGGTTTTATCATAATCCAATTACGCCGATCCCAATATTAAATCCAATTGAATGTCCACTTAAATTATTCCCGGTGATCTTTTAATCCAATTAAAAGATCCAACGTCTCAACGTCTCAGCTTTCCATATTTAATCGAAAATCCAATTTACCGATTAAATGAAAGCCCGATACAATATCGGCCCATCCATCCAATGGACTTTCCCTTAAGTAATCCAATTACTTATTTTATCCTTCGAGATTGACTCCAAGTCGATCTGTCAACCTCCTCGGTGATTTGTGTGCGACCCTTTAGGTTCACCCTCAGCTAGACTTGGGCCCGTGTCCCACAAGGGCCCGTTACCATGGGTGGCCGTCTAGCAACGGTCCATGGCACTAGAGACTAGGTGAATTGGCGTGAACATTTAGGCGCCGATTCCGTACGGGTACGATCCTTCCGTCTACCGTCTCCCGGCCTTAGTCTAGGGTATGGAATTAGGCGTCGATTCCCATCCTTGACTAGGCATCTATGCTTAATACTCGAGACCACGTATGCTTCATTGCGTCGACACAGGAAACCATTCCCTGTTCGACCAACCACTGTGGCCACAGCTTCAAACAGCATGAACGCGTCTCCGAGTGCATAGGAGATACCTCTGTCACATACTGACAGGGGACGGATCCTCTTCTTGGAATCCACCGTCCTCGCTACACATTCCGACTGCACTGGACTAGGCTTATGATAATCATCTTACAGAATGATTACCTCTCGCCAGATCCAAGATACAGCCGTCCTGTGCACGCGACAGCCATGATTCCTCAAGTTTGAGGATTACTCCCGTACTATCGGAAACCGGGAAAAACCAATCATACCGACCATGCCTCCAATGCTTCCATATGATGATCCCCGCGAGTCAGTCCAGTCGGCTCGACCCCAGTCGACCAACCCATCAAGATCGTGTAGGCGTCCCACGCCTATCGCCGATGAAACATGGCACTCATCCAATGAACACGACTCTTGACGCAAGTCTCATTGGGACTCTCGATGCCCTGTCTTGAGGTCCTCGACTTGGAACGTTTTAGACCCAACTCTTAATCAGTTGGTTTCATGACCACCATCCAATGCGTGGCCCAACTGCACGAGTTGTTATCCATGGTCTGTGGGCTTTGTTGCGATATAAGTTAAACACCGTTTTAACAAATGTAAGATGAGCGCAACAAAGAAGGTACCATTGGTGACGAACACTCATCTTATTCATCACATAATAATATTACATTTTCATCAAGTTGTCAGATAGGTTACAAATCGCCAAACCTATTGGCCTTCTGGTCACCTATTCTAACAGTGACATCTGCCAGGAGGTTGTCTGGCAGGGCAGGTCGTAGAAACCTCGAAGACGAAGGAGTTACAGTAGGGGGTACAAGGTCCGCAGGGAGGTCGTCAGGAAGAACGGGTCGTGATCCCGAGCTCGTGGGAATAGCTGGGACATCTTCCGGGATAAATTTCCTCACAGCAGCACGGTTCATCATAATACCTACAAGCACAGCCAGGTTCAAACAAATTAAACATTGAGAAATATAGAAAAAGTGTACAGAAAAAAGACTTACGAAGCTTAGAAAAGCGGTCTAGAAGTCCATCATAGGTATCGGGAGCTGGGTGAAGACCAGCCACCACAAGAAGCTCATCCTCCAAAAGAGCTTTTGCACTAAACTCGTGGTCCACAAGCCCTGCCTCCTTCATTCTCCTCTTAACCTCGCCCAGATTCAGTGGGGGCAAGGGGTTTAGAGAGGAACCCCAAGATAAAGGAATCTGCCACCCCTCCTTTTCTCAGAAAGAAATACTTGGACTTCCAAGCACCGTGAGATGAGGGTTTCTCTCGGATAAAAGTAAGTCCGGGGCGAGGGGATAAGTAAAAGAAACACTCACCTGAAGTAATCTTTGGGGAAAAAAACGCCCAAGAAATTTTCAATCGAAGGATCAAACTCGTATAATTGAGCACAAAGGAGGAAACCTACGATAAGCCTATAGGAGTTGGGTAACAATTGACTAGGGAGAATACCCAAAACATTAAAGACTTGAATCACAAGATCAGTAAAGGAAAGCGCAAACCCGAAGTTAATTATGCCGAAGAAACTGTCAAATACCCAGGAGGTGGATTGTTCGCTGACTGGTTAGGAGAAGGAACCACCCAATCATATTCTCCTGGAAGGGCTATATCGGCCGCTAGCTTCCTAACAGCCTCTTCGGTCAAAGAGGACGCCATACCAGAGATCATCGCTAAAGCCTCACTACAGGCCATGGCTGGAGAAGGGGAAGTTGTCTCGCTGGAAGAGGAAATCTTGTTTTTTCTGGGCATCTTTCCTCTAATCTTCTGGGGTAGTTTTCAAGTAGTGTATGGAGGAGAAGAAGGCGCAGAGTAATCAGAGGAAGACCAATCTCCGACAGGTGGACCACCCATGCAAGAACCAAAGGCAAAACAGGAGTAAGAAAGGGGAGTTTTACCTAGTTAGGAAGGAACCCGAGTATGGAGGGAATGGGAAGGTGAAAGATGAGATAAGTTTTTGAAATAAATAAAGGGTAAAAAATGGGGAAAAGGAAGAGGTTGAAGGACAAGTGGCGGTCAAAGAAAGAAGGAGGGAGAGGCAGTGGAAAAGGGAGCGGACGGGTAGAGGGGCTAATGTCAGGGCTATGGGCGGCTAGAAGGTAGTTGCAATAATTACTGTGTGGTAATCATCTGAAAATAATAATAAAATTATAAAAAAGGGAAGAGAGGGACGGTCGCTTTGAATGAGTTTTTATCCCGCCTAAAACAAAGCGGCATAAAAACTGAGGGGCTAGTGATGTGGGAAGCAAAACGAGGACCAAATAAACGAGGCCAGGAAAACGAGGCAAGAGTACACGAGGGCGAAAAGGGGAGATGACGAAGATTACCTAGAGGAAACGACGAGGCCGTGGCTACGAGGACCAGGAGGTAAGATGACAAGGCTAGAGGTAATTAGGCTCGAAGGGGAGAGACGACGAGGCCCTGGCTACGAGGAGCAGAAGGTAGGATGACGAGGCTCGAACGAACGAGGACCAGGAGGTAAGATGACAAGGCTAGAGGTAATGAGGCTCGAAGGGGAGAGACGATGAGGCCCTGGCTACGAGGAGCAGGAGGTAGGATGACGAGGCTCGAAAGTACGAGGACTACCAAAGGAAGACGACGAGGACGTGGCTACGAGGACCAAGAGGTAGGATGACGAGGCTCGAATATACGAGGGGTATTAGGAAGAAGATAACGAGGCTTGGGAGAAAAGGAGGCCCTTGGGATCCGAGCCACTAGGGCCTGAGGAAGATAACAAAGGACGGAAAGGGGAGGAATGCATAAGAGTGCTTCTTCGTAAAAAACTACGAGGCCTCACGCTAAGAGAGCTCATAAAACAGAGTCTAGAAGGCCACGACCAAGAACTCGTACAGAGATAAAAGATCTCAAGATATTCGAATCTCAACCAACTTGGACTGACACATGCAAGTGGATCAGGGGCAGGTACCATGAAGCTGCTAAAAATGCTTTCTCAAAAAACTTCTATAAATACCTTTGTGAGGGAGGCATTGAGGACCAGGAAAAAAAAAAAAAAAAAAAAAGGAGTTGTGTTATCCTTATTTGAGTTAAAAACAAAATCCACCCACATCAAGGGGAAATCTGGGGGAAGTATCAGAGACCATCAATCGATGGCTCTGATACCATGAAAACTTTCTAGCGAAAAAGACATGGTGGATTTCATCAAGAACGAATCAAAGAAAAATTCTGTATTTCAAGAATAAGAAGGAGATTGAATTGGAAGAGGAGAGATACAGTGCAGCATCCCTAATGAACTTTATAAAGCTCTGTCAGCTAGCAGTTAATTAACTGCTAATAACCTCCTAACTACCAATCTAACAAACTTATTTTACTGGCTAACTAAAAACGTAGTTCTTACTTATAAAGGCGCATTCGCGCTTAAACAATGCCAAACAGAAAAAAAACGTAACAGCACTTCTTCAACCTGAATAGCACTTCTTCAGCCTTAGTTAGCACTTCTTCCTTCTACTGCCTATGTATACTTCTTTCAATAAGCGTACAACGTGACACAAATTATTAATTAGTGTATAATATAGTAATGGAAATAAATAAACTAAGGCTATATTGAATTGAAGGATTAGAATTTATGGATTTTAAATCCTTAGTTACAAATTTTTTCAATTTGTTTGAATACTTCTAAAGACAAAGAATTTTAAATCCTTTGCCTCTAACTTTAAATTATATTTGTTGAATATTGATAGATTTTAAATTTATTTAATATGCAATCATTTGATTTATATTTTTTTTCAAATTATTTTCTCAGATCCAACCTCATTAATCCAAATATAGCCTATTAAAATTTGTGATGCTTTGAGAGAGTATGAGAGAAGTGTAGTGGTTTAGATATCATCATTTCCAAGGTTTTAGTCAAGACCTTAATCTCTTTAATTTTGAGCCGTTCCAACTCTATATATACCTTCGTCCTATAAAGTTTTGGATATTTTAAAGATCAAATACCTTTGGATTATCTTCCATCAGTATTTTCAATGCTTGAGTATATGTACTTTATTTTCAGGGTAAATTCTATAAAATTAGATTAATTATACAAACATTTATCCTTTGTTAAATTATATGTATATTCTTGAGGGGGTGTTAATATAATTTATTTCAAAGGGTGTTTCCATAAGTTTTGACCATTGATGATGTGTTAATAAAAATTGCAGTTACAACATCAAAAACTCTACTTGTAATTTTTGCAAATTTTAAAGAATGTTTGTGTAACTATATATAACCTCATAGAATGTTGAGGTATTTTATTCTATTTTTAATATTATTTTATTTTAATTAACGATATTTGTAACTAATGGTTCATTAATATTTCTTTTCCACTTGACAAATCTAATTTTTACGGTGAAGTTTCATGCTATTTTGATAGTAATCACAGCGCACGTATGCCATTGTATGAGATTATATATTAGTTTTTTAATAAAATAAAATACTGGTATCAATGATTATGTATAGAACATAATAGAGATTTATTAATAACTGGCTCCCGCTAAAAGAACTTTGCTTTTTTTAAAAAAAAAAAAAAAAAAAACAAGGAAATAAACTATGATAAATCATATCACAGGGAAATCAGCTAGCAAAGCCGCCCTGCATAAACCCATTGAGAAACGAAATTGTGAAATGCCATTGAAAGTAATTGCAAGAAATCAGTGAGCTGAGAAATTCCTCTTGAATGTGTATTGCTTTCAGTGTGAAGTATAGCGAAGGAAAAACCCTATAAATAGAGTTAGGTCATTAGCAGTTAATTACTGCTTCTAACTAATTAACAACTAAAAAAAAAACTGCTTAACAACTAAATAACCACCTGACCTAACTTAGAGTTGTTATTCTAACTTATACAATCGCATTTTTGGATACAACATTTCTGCCAATTGCGACTTATGAAGATGCATTGCAGAATTCCCTTGGTAAGAAGCGCACTCGCGTTTTCTATAAAAATCATCCAGCATCTGCTTCTTCGAACGCTTTTCCTTGGTGAAGCTCATGGACCTGGACCTGCTTCCCTGCTGCACTAGACTCACTGGCTTTAACAAAACTGGTTGTGAAAATCTTTTTTACCACAGTATTTTAATAAATAGGGAGGGATCTATAGAACTCCTCATCTTAGCAAACGTGGTGTTTGAAAGAAAAAAAAAAATAAATAAAAGGTAATTGCATGGACACACTCTAAGTCTAGTCATAGGTAAAATTGCAAACTTAGTCTCATAGAGTAGATCCATTTAAAAAAAAATCATGCGCTTTACGAGTTTTTAAAAATTGGAGGACAAAATAATTGCACAATTGGTTCTTTTCATCTTTTGCCGTTAAAACATTATGACAAAAGACACGTGCCTATTAGTCTGTTGGAGGAGGGGAGAACACTCAAGCAAGATTACAAACTTAGTTACGTAGGATAAGCCCATTTAAAAAATAATCCTGCATTTTATGAGTTTTTAGAAAAAATTGGTAACACCTTCTGTTAAGATTGGTGCACCTTAATGTGTTAGGCAAAAAAGAAAAAGACTGGGAGTTATAGTTCAACACAAGTTGCATATGAACGAATTCCATCAGGCAATGAAAATATTCCTAATACTAATGTAAGAACATAGAAACTGCATTTTTGATTTCAATCTTTATGTTTGGTTGCATTTCAAACTGTGTGATTTTTCTTTGTTAAAGGATATGGACTAGTTATAGTTGTTCCACTCCTAGGTGACAATGCCACTCCACCACCTATTTCAATTTATACAGTCCAATCATGGATTTATATTATTGTCAAGGGTCAATACAACTTCCTCCATTTAGCTACACTCCTGCAAACACTTAGTCACACAAGTTGGCACACTCCAGACTTCAGTTCTAGTTTTAATAAAGGATGGGAAGAAATTTATACAAAGTCCAACTTGAGTGTTGTAGTTGCTGCTATTAGGGCAATTTATAAGAATAATCAGGATTCGAAAAAGAAGAAGCAAGCCTAGATCCCTTAAGGACTCTGGATTGAAGATTAAAGTAATCAAACACTTTCTATAAGCCATAATTTTGTTCTCACAGCTCCAATTTTAATCGAAGGTGTGACTACTTTTCAAAAACCTGTAAGTGTAGGACTATTTTTGAAATGGACTTCTCCTACGTGACTACAATTGCAAATTTGCCCTAGTGCCTTTCCCTCCATTCAACCGGCTAACTCCATGTGCTTCTCACGTGGCATTTGCTGTTATGTTTTAACGGCAGAAAGTGAAAATGACCAATTGAGAACAATTTTGTCTTTATTTCACTAATTTTAATGGAAGGTGAGACTATTTTTAGAAATCCTAAAAGCACGAAACTATTTTTGAAATAGGCTTATCCTACGAAACTAAGTTTATAATGTTGCCTCTAATTATACAAAAACTCCATATCATTTGTGAAATTACAAGTACACCCCATGAGAGGGTGTCGATGTAATTGACCTTAGCGGGTGTTGGTAGTAAAGTTTTGCCCCTGTGAGGGAGTAATGATATAAATTAAAAATACAACTTTAAGGATGTACCTGCAATTTTCCTATAAGCAAGAGATGTATGTCTAAACATGACCTAAAGAAGTGTCACTATAAATTATATGATATAAAAAAAATAAATCGAGTCTAAATGGGCTTTTCAAAATAAAATATAATTATTTTAAATAAAAATACTTTTTCTTCTTTACAAAACACTCACTTATAATGGCACTACCTTATTCAGTAGTTTATAAAGTAAAAACTTCCATTGTTAGAAAATCATTACCATTTTTAAAAGGGGGAGTATGAACCAAGTTATGTGGGATATGAATAGCTATATATAATTGAAGGGGTTGACTGCTAGATTTTAGAAAAACCCTTTCTTATTCATCTTATCAAGCAACAGGACAACAACTAAAGATATGAACTCCAATTTCAAACTCCAGCTATATATGTCTCATTATGATGAAATATTACTGTGATCTCCACAAATGTGGCCAAGTTTAAGAGGAGACACACACCACTCCTCTCAATCAAGGATTGTCAGCTGGGACTTGCGTTTAGCATACTATGTCAACTCGTAAAAGTGTTTTTAATAGTTGGGTCTTATTTGGTTGGTGTGATTATGTAATATACGATTCTCGCATAATTACTTATTTGATTGAATTGATTTGGAGCTCGATATAAACATTAGGCTTGGTCTTACTAAAAAAAAAATATGATTTTCCGCTATAGTTAATTATTATTGCAAAAAGAAATTATGATGAATATCAATTATCAATAGCTTTGCAACGATCATTAACTGTTCTTTTTACAAGCGAGATTAAAATATTAGCCATAACAAAAAATGTAGCAAATGTTTTGGCCTTAACTAAACAATGGCAAATATTAATTAGCTATGGTAAATGTTTAAGTTTTTGCTTTGGCTTTATTTCACCGAGTTTCATAATATTGATTTATTGTGATTTTTTAAATCGTGGTTATTTTTTTTAATAGAAATTATATATATATATATATATATATATATATATTACTGCAGATTCAATGTCATTATATAGATGGAGGAAGTGGTCCTTGTACAACCAAAAGAGAGATCAGAAACTAGCCACTTTTCAACAAAAGATGGCATATGCTAAGAAACTGCAAAGAAAAGTGCGATCCATTGGGAAACATTATTCGAGTGATAATATGACATTTGGCATAGTTTTTGTGAAGGACAAGCGGATCCGCCCAGGAGCGCGAGCGGAAGCGAGGAAAGCGAGAAAACGTGCACAAATTTAAATCAAATTTAAATATGCGAATCCCAAGGGGTGTACCCTTGGGTGCTCAACCGGGCGTTCGATGTAGGATGTGTAAATATTAAAACATATATTTAAACACATAGGGCATAGATATATAAATGGAATCAATCAAAGCGTAGTAAACCGTTACCTTTGATTGTTTAGCGTATGCTCCCGGCTACTAGCGTTGTTCCTTCTCCGAAATGCTCACGAAATCCAAACGTATGGATTCTCCAAAGGTGATCCACACCACACCGGAAGAAACACACGTTCTTCTTGCTAGAAAAGAACGGGTTTAGGAAGGAATCGGTTTAAGAGAAGAATACTATGAATTAATGTTCTCTTAAACTTACTTTGTTCTTCTTCTTGATTCAAAATCAAGTGAAGAACACAAGTGTAAGAGAGGGAGGGAGCACAAAAATTGAGAGAGAGGAGAGGATTTTTGTCTTCTCTTTTTCCTAGAAAAAGATGAATAATGAATCACATATGCTAGGTGTTGTATATTCTAATATATATACATAATTAATGTGATTATTGGAATGTGTCTAGGTTCATCCAAGGATGTCTAGATTCATTCCAATCAATCACCATCAATTCTTCAATCAAGCCTACCAAAATTTATGGTATGATCAAATCATACCAAAAGGGAAGAGCTTGATTGGAGTTGATTTGTCTCTTTCCAAAGGAGACAAGTCAACATACCACCTAGCATGAAACATGGCTGATTTTGCTTCCTCCAAGGGAGCATGTCGGCCATATTTAATTAAGGGAAGAAGTCCAACTTCTTCCTATTCCAAATTAGGAATCATTTCTCCTCTCGGGTATAATTTAACGGACCGGGTTTTATCGTAATCCAATTACGACGAACCCAACATTAAATCCAATTTAATGTCCACTTAAATTATTCCCGTTGATCTTTTAATTCAATTAAAAGATCCAACGTCTCAACATCTCAACTTTCCATATTTAATCGAAAATCCAATTTACCGATTAAATGAAAGCCCGATACAATATCGGCCCGTCCATCCAATGGACTTTCCCTTAAGTAATCCAATTACTTATTTTATCCTTCGAGATTGACTCCAAGTCGATCTCTCAACCTCCTCGGTGATTTGTGTGTGACCCTTTAGGTTCACCCTCAGCTAGACTTGGGCCCGTGTCCCACAAGGGCCCGTTACCATGGGTGGCCGTCTAGCAACGGTCCATGGCACTAGAGACTAGGTGAATTGGCGTGAATATTTAGGCGCTGATTCCGTACGGGTACGATCCTTCCATCTACCGTCTCCCGGCCTTAGTCTAGGGTATGGAATTGGGCGTCGGTTCCCATCCTTGACTAGGCATCTATGCTTAATACTCGAGACCACGTATGCTTCATTGCGTCGACACAGGAAACCATTCCCTGTTCGACCAACCACTGTGGCCACAGCTTCAAACAACATGAACGTGTCTCCGAGTGCATAGGAGATACCTCTGTCACATACTGACAGGGGACGGATCCTCTTCTTGGAATCCACTGTCCTCGCTACACATTCCGACTGCACTGGACAAGGCTTATAATGATCATCTTACAGAATGATCACCTCTCGCCAGATCCAAGATACAGCCGTCCTGTGCACGTGACGCCATGATTCCTCAAGTCTGAGGATTACTCCCGTACTATCGGAACCGGGGAATCCAATCATACCGACCAAGCCTCCAAGGCTTCCATATGATGATCCCCACGAGTCAGTCCAGTCGGCTCGACCCCAGTCGACCAACCCATCAAGATCGTGTAGGCGTCCCACGCCTGTCGCCGATGAAACACGGCACTCATCCAATGAACACAACTCTTGACGCAAGTCTCAATAGGACTCTCGATGCCCTGTCTCGAGGTCCTCGACTTGGAACGTTTCAGACCCAACTCTTAATCAGTTGGTTTCATGACCACCATCCAATGCGTGGCCCAACTGCACGAGTTGTTATCCATGGTCTGTGGGCTTTGTTGCGATATAAGTTAAACACCGTTTTAACAAATGTAAGATGAGCGCAACAAAGAAGGTACCATTGGTGACGAATACTCATCTTATTCATCACATAATAATATTACATTCACATCAAGTTGTCGGATAGGTTACAAATCGCCAAACCTATTGGCTTTCTGGTCACCTATTCCAACAATCTCCCACTTGACCTAAAGCCAATCACCCATTGACCTCGAACCTCTTATTCAGATGGTGAGTATGGGCAACTTGCGACATGGGCTTAGCAAGTGGATCTGCTATGTTTTCTGCGGAGCTGACTCGGTCCAACCGAACGTCAGTCCTGCTATCCATCTCTCTAAGAGATGGTAGCGTCTAAGAATATGCTTGGATCGTGATGAGATCTCGGTTCCTTTGCTAGCGCTATCGCCCCGTTGTTATCATGAAAGATAATTACAGGCTTAGCAATGCTAGGTACTACATCCAACCCTTGGATGTAGCTCATCAACCAAACCACTCCTTAGCAGCTTCCAAAGCCGCTATGTATTCAAAACTCTATGGTGGAGTCCGTCGTGGTAGCCTATTTGGAACTCTTCCAAGTAACCACGCCACCATTTAGTCTAAATACAAAACCATACTGAGACTTGGCATCATCGTCATCCGACTGGAAGCTAGCGTCGCTATAGCCTTCCAGTATCAACTCTCTACCGCCATAGATCAAGAACATGTCCTTAGTCCTTTTTCAGGTACTTCAGGATAGTCTTGACTGCACTCCAGTGATATCGGCTAGTTACGCTCAAAGCGAAAGCCACATCAGGTCTAGTGCACTGAACAGCATATGCTGCCTACGGCTGAAGCATAGGGATGTCCTACATCCGTTTAAGTTCCTCATCAGTCTTAGGAGACTGCTTCTTGGATAACTTAATTTCATGCCTCATATACGAGGACTGGGCCATTCCTAACATCCTTCTAGATCTATCCCTGTAGATCTTGATGCCAAGGATGTAGTATGCCTCGTCCATATCCTTCATAGAGAATTGCGTTGACAACCAAGCTTTAGTGGTACCTAACATCTTAGCATCATTCCCAATGAGCAAGATGTCATCCACGTAAAGCACCAGAAACGCAACTGAGCTCCCACTGATCTTCTTGTATACACAAGGATCGGACTCGTTCTTGATGAAATCATATCCCCGTATGACTTCATCAAAACGTATGTTCCAGCTTCGGGTTTAACCCCTTTTGGTGGATCTGCTAGGGTCCAAATCTTGTTTGTACCCATCGAGTCCATCTCGGATTTCATGGCCTCAAGCTACTTGTCCGAATCGATGTCCGACATCGCTTCTTCGTACATCTTTGGATCATTATCCAACTGACCGGTCAGGCCTAGAAATCCATACCTATCAGGTGCATGGGATACTCTGGCCGACCTACGGAGGACTGGAACAATATCAGTGGGAACTTCAGGCTCAGATGTTACTGCCGCCTCTTGGGGTTCCTCACTTGATTCCTCAAGGAGCACCTCATCGCGTCGACTATCCGATGGAAAACCTTTTTCCAAGAACACTGCGTTTCGCGAGACAAAAACCTTTTGCTCGGAGGGATCATAGAAATAATACCCCGCAGTTTCTTTCGGATAGCCGATAAACCTGCATAAACTAGACCTCGAGTCCAGTTTATCTCCCACTAATCTCTTGACATATGCGGGGCAACCCCACACTTTCAAGTATTTGTAGGAGGAAGGCTTGCCATGCCATATCTCATATGGCGTCTGGGATACCCTTTTAGATGGCGCCAAGTTCAAAACTTTGGCCGCCGTCTCAAGAGTGTATCCCCAGAAGGAAAGGGGTAGTTCGGTAAAACTCATCATGGATCGGACCATGTTCAACAAGGTCCGATTCCTCCTTTCAGACACACCGTTAAGCTGCGGTGTTCCAGGAGGGGTCCACTGAGAGAGAATCCCATTCTCTTTTAGATAATCAGTAAACTCACCACTCACATACTCTCCACCTCAGTCCGATCGAAGGGCTTTGATCTTTCGACCGGTTTGGTTCTCTACTTCAAGTCTGTATTCCTTAAACCTTCCAAAGGCTTCAGACTTGTACCTCATCAGGTAAACATAACCATACCGTGAGTGATCATCGGTAAAGGTTATGAAGTACGAGTACCCACCTCTAGCCTGAGTATTTAGTGGACCACAGACATCTGTATGGATCAAATCCAATAGACCACTGGCTAGCCTACTTTGTCCAACAAAGGGTTTCTTGGTCATCTTTCCCTTTAGACGGGATTCACAGGTCGGTAGGTTGTCCAAATCGTCTATTTCTAGACTCTTTGAGTCCACCAACCTTCTTATCCTATCTTTAGAGATATGACCTAATCTCGCATGCCATATCTGTACGTTATTATGATCATCACGTTTTCGTTTGTGTTCTGCAGTCATAATCCAATTAGACTGTTAAAGTATGTACAGACCGTTGACCAATGTACCAAGCAAATGAGAAATACCATCTTTGATAATGAAAAAATCGTTTTTATTGATGGTAAATTCATATCCCTCCTTATCAAGGACCGGGATGGAAACAATGTTTTTAATCATGCTAGGTACATAGAAACAGTCGTTCAGTACAATCCTAACATGACTACTAATGGCTAACTCTAGTGATCCTACGGCCTCCGCAGCAACGGCCTTGCCATCGCCTAGCCTCAGGATCATCTCATCCTTGGTTAGCCTTCTGCTTCTTTGCAGTGCCTGCAGATCATTGCAGATGTGAGCACCACACCCGATATCCAATACCCATGAAGCAGAATTAGTAATCATATTAACTTCAACCACAAACACACCTGGGTTGGAGAGGAGTTGTGGGCACTCCCTCTTCCAATGCCCTTTCCCTTGGCAATGTATGCAGACATCATTTGCCTTGGACCGCTGAGAACCACGGGTCTTCCCTTTCCCTTTACTCGGTCCAACCGGAGCAACAGGGACCCCCAGAGCGCGAGCAGGGGCCGCAACCATCTTCCCTTTGCCCTTCTTCCTCTTCCAGCGTCTGGCCCTCTTGCCATTCGCCTTGGAGGTCGAAGCCTCTCCTATCAATATCGCCGGCGCCGACTTGTGGGTCGTTGCCTCGTATTGGACCAGCATGTTGATCAACTCATGAATAGACTTCTCAAGTCCGTTCATGTTGTAGTTTACAACAAACGGGTCATAGGATGGAGGAAGCGACTGGAGGATCACGTCAATGTACGTGTCATTGTTAAGCCCAACTTTAACGTCCTCGAGTTTCTCCACTAGGGAGAGCATCTTGACCCCATGACTCTGTACAGACGCTCCTTCAGCGAGCTTGGTGCCAAAGAATGCTTTTGTGGCGGCATATCTAATATGCCTATCCGGAACCGCATAAACCTCGTTCATGCGGAGCATTATGGCGGAGACGTTGTCCAGCCTCTCATACTGCTTCTGGATGTCGTTAGACATCGAAGCCAGTATGATACTACGTACTTTCCGGTTGTCCTCATGCCATTTCTCGAACGTCAAACGTTCTTCAGGCATGGACCCCTCCGGTAAGTCGCTCGGTGGCGGCTCGTCCAAGACGTAGCCTTGGTTCTCGAAACCGAGGACAATCCTCAGGTTTCTCAGCCAGTCCGAGTAGTTCGTTCCGTTGAATTTGTTAGTCTCAAGAATCATGGTTAACGGGTTCTTAGACATATCTACATTAATGAAAATGTAAATCAGAAATTAGCAGATGATGGTAATATTATTGTTCAAGTTGAAGACTTGGTCTTTTAGTCTTTAACCCTCCCACTATTTATACGAAAGTCCGCCACTCTCAAGCGGAGTTTCGGGAAACCATTTCCTAGTGGGCTTGGGATCCACAAGCGTAATCTCCATGCCCTTGAACCTTGACTGCTTGAACCTTTTGCTCTTTCCTTTACCTCCACCTTGTGTTGTAAAGGAACAACACTTGAAGTGCTGCAATAGTTGATGTTACCTTACCCTTCTTCCTCTTTTAGCGTCTGGCACCCTTGCCTTTCGCTATGGAGGTTGAAGCCTCTCCTACTAGTACCAACGGCGCAGATTTTGCAATCGTTGCCTCGTACTAGACCGACATAATTACCAACCTATGAAGATCTTTTCTAAGCTCATTCATGTTGATAATTAATGGTTCGTAGGAGGAAGGAAGAGACTGAAGGATCATGTCAATGTACGTCTCTAAGACTGACGTGGAGGTCTTTTGAGCTTCTCCACTAGGGATTGCATCATCACTCCATGTTCTTTGTACCGACATCCCTTCCGTCATCTTAGCTCCAAACATGCCTTCGTTGCATTTTACCCCACATGCTGGTCCAAGACCATATAGACATGATGCAAACGAAGCATAGTTTGAGCCAACATCATTATATCCTACTTGTCGGTGGTCATCCTTCAACTTTTGAACGCCAAGCGTTGCCTTAGTTGTCGACCCCTCCGGCAAGGGCTGAGGAACGTCCTCATTCCGGTATGTGAGTTAAGGTTCTGGAAATCTAAGACCATCTTAAGATTTCGCAGTCAATTCGTCTAATTGGTTCCTTTTTAATGAGCCTCTTAGTGATGTGTTTGGTGGATTCTTAGACATTCACAACATATATGAAACAGAAAATAATAAGCAGAATGTAGTAATATTTTGGTTAAGTCTCGGTCTTTAGTCCTTAACCTCTCCCACTATTTCTACGAAAACACGGCACTCTCAAACGTTGTTTTCGGGAAATCCTTTCCTAGTGGGCTCGGGATCCACAGCGATCTCCCCCATACCCCGCTTTTACGATTCGCATGGGAAAAGAACCCGTGGGAGGTATTCCATACCATTCTCGTTCCACGAGATTCCCAAGATAATTGCCTCACCCTTTCACGTGATCCCGAGGACTCCAAGCGAATCACGTTATTCGGGCGTTAGACCCGACCCAATCAACCGATTCATAAACTCACTGCTACCTCCACGACTCGTGAGACAGGTAACAGTAGTCTACTCATCGTTCATGACAAAGTGCAGCTTCTTTTAAGCACGATAGTCGTGCCACGACTCGTGAGACCACGCTATCGACCTAAAAGATCTTCCTCACTTTTGCCATGGATGGAAGGCTTGGACAGACTCCCAGAGTCCTAGTCCATTTATTAAGGGTCTATATTTAACTTGGTTTAACCAAGTGAGAGTTTTTGATAGAACGAGACCTCATCACATATTAAGTATTGCATTGCGTGCGTTATGGCAGAAATATTCTAAGCGTGAATGTAACCATACATAAAGCATATAGAATAATCATAAGCAATTAATACGCATCGCATGCAAAATAAAGCCTAGCACGCCCCTGTAGGATGATCACAAGCCCAAACTTATGCGACCCACTGAGCCCGCAGTGGATCTATGGTCAATCTAAGGGTAGGTCCTATGCTATTACAAGTTTTAATAACCCATTACATGCAATGGGCCTTGTAAGTCCTCTTTATCTTCTTGGGCTCTCCATCTTGGGCCTACACCGGGCTCCTTCTCCATGGATCCTCCGTGGGCCATCTGATGGCTACCTCCATGGGCCCTCCAACACCTTGGGCTTGTCTTCTCTTGCAGCTTTATTTACAAAAAGAAATAAAACCTCACCACTAATTCTACTCTCATTACATCATAAAATAAGAAACCCCAATTAAACATTTGGGGGGAGTACATTGGGAGGGAGAGAGAAAGCCTTATTATTCCAAGGCACTAGAAGAGAGACAGAGAGGAAAATAAAGAGGCACACAGGCCACAACCCAACAAATAACTGTAAATAAACCATACATGCGGTCTAGGGGCTTTGTGATCATCCTTTATCAAATCAATTAACACAAATAGCACAAATACATATCCCACGTAAAATATGCTATACCAACATCCATGATAATCCATACCATAAAATAAATGTAGAAATTACATGTAAAATATTCACACCAAATATTGGATAATAGCGCAACCTATGCACAACGATTTTTGTTGGAAAAACCTTTTCCATAATTAACAAGGCAATATTAATTCTATGAAATATAAAATCTCAACCAAAATTAAAATGCCCCAAGTTAATTAATTCAGAAAAATTCCCAGAATTATACAGAAAAATCAAATTTTTCTGAAACACAAAAATCAACAATTCAAGAATATGCCCATTTATTCAAGAATTCCAAAATCCAACATTCGTGCAATATTAATACATGTTAAGATCTACTCATGCTCAAAACCATAAAATAAACATGATGTCCAACATCATAAAACGCAGAAATTATTGCGAAATTTCACATATGAATTTTGATCATTGGTGCAACCATTGCAAAAATTAAATCTTGTTAGGAAACCCTTTCCTCATCAACCAAGCAATATTTATTTTAGAAAATTCCAAATCTCAAAAAATAAATATTCTAAGTCAACGGGTTCAGAATAATGCAGAAAATATCATAAAAATAATACAGTAAAAACAGTTTTGAAAAACGAGCCAAAAACGGGAGAGAAACGGAAAACGGCACAGCCGGCCGGCCAGGCGCGCGCGCGCGCGCGCAGGCTCCTCTGCCTGCGCGCACAGCGCGCGCGCCCAGCGCATGCCGTGCGCGCGCCCAGCGCGCGCCTGCGCCTAGCGCTTGCGCGCGCGCGCACGCGCGCAGGCGCCCATGCCTGCGCGCGCGGCCGGCACAGCGCGCGCGCTGTCCGCGCACGCTGGGCGCGCTGGCCGGGCGCGCGCAGGCCCCTGCCTGCACGCGCGGCCAGCGTGCTGCTGCTGCCGGTTCGCCGTTTTTCACTTCTTTTCGATTTTTCATGCAATTTTTCTGAACCACAAGATAAATAAAACCTTAGAACATGTATAAACACATTCAAGAAAACCAAGATCCAAAATCCCATGCAAAATTAAACGCCAATAAATATCTACGATAAACATGCTATAAACGTAAATTAAAACACGTTTATCATGCTTAAACGCACATAGCACATAGAATTCTAGGCCTATACACCGAACCGGGCTCTGATACCACTGAAAGAAATCGGTGGATCGTCCCGGGAGATTAACGCGAATAGCGGAAGCGCGAAATAGTGCGTAATAAAAATTACAAAGCATAATTAAATGGAATTTAAACTATGCATAATATACATAAACGAATCAAGGGGTGTGCCCTTGATTCTCCCGGGCGTTCGGTGTATCTCATGTTCAATAAAACACAACATGGAGGCCATAGAATTAGAAACGAAAACCATAATTAAAGAACCTACCCGGTTGTAGTTTTGTCTTCGTTCGGCTACATGCATTGTTCCCCGTTTTGCACCAAGATCTCAAGAAGAGACCCTCTAAATCATCTCACTCGCTGCACCGGAAAGCAACGAACCCTTGTGCTAGCAAGAAAATCATTGGGGAGAAGAGACATCGGTACACGCTATCAATTAACGCAACCGGCGTCTCTTACGTTCTTAACTTGAATAAAATCAAGAAGAACAAAGTATATTTCTTGGAGAGAAGAAAGAGGGTGGACGAATTTGAGAGAGATGAGAGATGAGAGTTGTAGAGAATACTAGGTGTAAGTGTGTGTTTTTTTTAAGTATTTATAGAAGATGGAATTCCTATTCCTTCTCAAACTCTTCCAAAGAGACACACTTTGACTAGGATTTTGACCTAGTCAAATCCTAGTCAAATTAGGCTTTGATTAAGTCAAATTAATCATGGCCCTTCATCTCATCATTCTCTAGATCAAATCTTGTCCATCCATTTTGATGGGCTTTATGGAATGGCCTATTTAATTCTAAATTAAATATTCCCATGGACTTTATATTAAAATCCTATTTAATATACTAAGCCCATTAATTAATGGAATGGACTTTATTTAATTCCAAATTAAATAGTCCATGGACTTTATATTAAATCCTATTTAATACCAAGCCCATTAATTAATTCCATAGAATGGGATTATTTAATTCTAAATTAAATAGTCCCATGGACTTTATATTAAATCCTATTTAATATACTAAGCCCATTAATTAATTAATGGAATGGACTTTATTTAATTCCAAATTAAATAGTCCATGGACTTTATATTAAATCCTATTTAATACCAAGCCCATTAATTAATTAATTCACCCTTTTAATCTAATTAAAAGGAAAGCCCATGCTTTGTAAAATTCATAAATCTAATTTATGAACTCAAGCCCGATTATTCCAAATAATACATCGAGGCTTGTATCTCCAAGAAGTATAATTTAATTCCATTAAATTAAACCTTCTCCCGGAATTAATTCCAAATTAATTCCCTTTCATTTGGTGTAGCGGGTGTGACTCTTTAGGTTCACCTTTCAGCTAGACTTGGACCTACTTTTCATTATTTCATAACTAAAGTAGTCCGTTACCATGGGTGGCCATCTAGCAACGGTCCATGGCACTAGAGACTAGGTGAATTTATGGTGTGAACATTTAGGCTCCGAGTTATACGCAGGTGCGGTCCTACCGACGCTCGATACGTACGGGTACGGTCCTACTGTCGCCTGTCTCCCGGCCTTTAGTCTAGGGGTCGGTTCCCATCGTTGACTAGGCAACTATGCATAATGCTCGAGATAGGTTTAACTCGACGTAGGAAATCCTTCCCACTACATCAAGTGCTATGGCCATAGACTTTGTGAGTCTAAACCATCTCCGAGCGCATAGGAGATCTTGCTGTCATATCCTTTGACAGGGGACAGATCCTATCTTGGAATTCACCGTTCTTACATACTCCGACTGCACTGGACGAGGCTTATGATGACCATGTGATATAATCGGTCAAATTTCACCAGATCCAAGATACAGCCTTAGTATGTAGGGGACTGCCGTGATCCTCAAGTCCGAGGACTAATCCCGTACTATCGGAACCGGGAATACGAGTCATACCGACCAAGCCCGAGTAGCTTCTATATGACGATTCCCGCGAGTCACCTCAGTCGGCCGCTCCCCAGCAGGCCGACCCACTAACACTGCTTAGACGATCCTCGTCACCCGTCGATGAAACACGACAGCAGATGCTTAGTGCAAGTCTCAAATGGATTCTCGATGCCCTGTCTCGAGATTCCTTTGACTTGGAGTATTTCAGACTAATTCGGCGAAACTGATTTCATGAACCTACCTCCAAGCGTAGTTCCAATTTCCCGAAATGTTATTTCAGTCTGTGGGCGTTTGTTGTGACATCGTATCGATGCAAGCAGTAAGTACAACAAACTCATGCCTATGAATCCTTACTACATTCATTAACATAATATTACTTGTTCACAGATTGACGAATGGTTCTCAGAACAGCCAATACCATTGACTTTCTGGTCACCTATTCTAACAAACATTTAGGCGCCGATTCCGTACGGGTACGATCCTTCCGTCTACCGTCTCCCGGCCTTAGTCTAGGGTATGGAATTGAGCGTCGGTTCCCATCCTTGACTAGGCATCTATGCTTAATACTCGAGACCACGTATGCTTCATTGCGTCGACACAGGAAACCATTCCCTGTTCGACCAACCACTGTGGCCACAGCTTCAAACAGCATGAACGTGTCTCCGAGTGCATAGGAGATACCTCTGTCACATACTGACAGGGGACGGATCCTCTTCTTGGAATCCACCGTCCTCGCTACACATTCCGACTGCACTGGACAAGGCTTATAATGATCATCTTACAGAATGATCACCTCTCGCCAGATCCAAGATACAGCCGTCCTGTGCACGTGACTGCCATGATTCCTCAAGTCTGAGGATTACTCCCGTACTATCGGAACCGGGGAATCCAATCATACCGACCAAGCCTCCAAGGCTTCCATATGATGATCCCCGCGAGTCAGTCCAGTCGGCTCGACCCCAGTCGACCAACCCATCAAGACCGTGTAGGCGTCCCACGCCTGTCGCCGATGAAACACGGCACTCATCCAATGAACACGACTCTTGGCGCAAGTCTCAATAGGACTCTCGATGCCCTGTCTCGAGGTCCTCGACTTGGAACGTTTCAGACCCAACTCTTAATCAGTTGGTTTCATGACCACCATCCAATGCGTGGCCCAACTGCACGAGTTGTTATCCATGTAAGATGAGTTAAACAAATGTAAGATGAGCGCAACAAATGTAAGATGAGCGCAACAAAGAAGGTACCATTGGTGACGAATACTCATCTTATTCATCACATAATAATATTACATTCACATCAAGTTGTCGGATAGGTTACAAATTGCCAAACCTATTGGCTTTCTGGTCACCTATTCCAACAATCTCCCACTTGACCTAAAGCCAATCACCCATTTGACCTCGAACCTCTTATTCAGATGGTGAGTATGGGCAACTTGCGACATGGGCTTAGCAAGTGGATCTGCTATGTTTTCTGCGGAGCTAACTCGGTCCAACCGAACGTCACTCCTGCTATCCATCTCTCTAAGAGATGGTAGCGTCTAAGAATATGCTTGGATCGTGATGAGATCTCGGTTCCTTTCCTAGCGCTATCGCCCCGTTGTTTATCATAAAAGATAATTACAGGCTTAGCAATGCTAGGTACTACATCCAACCCTTGGATGCAGCTCATCAACCAAACCACTCCTTAGCAGCTTCCAAAGCCGCTATGTATTCAAAACTCTATCGTGGATCCGCCGTGGTAGCCTACTTGGAACCCTTCCAAGTAACCACGCCACCATATAGTCTAAATACAAAAAACCGAATTGAGACTTGGCATCTTTCGTCATCCGACTGGAAGCTAGTGTCGCTATTAGCCTTCCAGTATCAAACTCTCCACCACCGTAGATTAAGAACATGTCCTTAGTCCTTTTCAGGTACTTCAGGATAGTCTTGACTGCACTCCAGTGTGCCTCCCCGGCACACGACTGATATCGACTTATTACGCTCAAAGCGAAAGCCACATCAGGCCTAGTGCACTGAACAACATACTGTATGCTGCCTACGGCTGAAGCATAGGGGATGTCCAACATCCGTTTAAGCTCCTCATCAGTCTTAGGAGACTGCTTCTTGGATAACTTAATTCCATGCCTCATAGGAAGGAATCCTCGTTTTGAGTTTTCCATCTTGAATCTCTTCAAGACTTTTCTCAATGTACGAGGACTGGGCCATTCCTAACATCCTTCTAGATCTATCCCTGTAGATCTTGATGCCAAGGATTTAGGATGCCTCGCCCATATCCTTCATGGAGAATTGCGTTGAAAACCAAGCTTTAGTGGTACCCAACATCTTAGCATCATTCCCAATGAGCAAGATGTCATCCACGTAAAGCACCAAAAACGCAACTGAGCTCCCACTGATCTTCTTGTGTACACAAGGATCGGACTCGTTCTTGATGAAATCATATCCCCGTATGACTTCATCAAAACGTATGTTCCAGCTTCGGGTTTAACCCCTTTTGGTGGATCTGCTAGGGTCCAAACCTTGTTTGTACCCATCGAGTCCATCTCGAATTTCATGGCCTCAAGCCACTTGTCCGAATCGATGTCCGACATCGCTTCTCCGTACGTCTTTGGATCATTATCCAACTGACCGGTCAGGCCCAGAAATCCATACCTATCAGGTGCATGGGATACTCTGGCCGACCTACAGAGGACTTGGAACAATATCAGTGGGAACCACTGGCTCAGATGTCACTGCCGCCTCATGGGGTACCTCACTTGATTCCTCAAGGAGTACCTCATCGCGTCGACTATACGATGGAAGACCTTTTTCGAAGAATACTGCGTTTTGCGAGACAAAAACCTTTTGCTCAGAGGGATTATAGAAATAATACCCCGCAGTTTCTTTCGGATAGCCGATAAACCTGCATAAACTAGACCTCAAGTCCAGTTTATCTCCCACTAATCTCTTGACATATGCGGGGCAACCCCACACTTTCAAGTATTTGTAGGAGGCAGGCTTGCCATGCCATATCTCATATGGCGTCTGGGATACCCTTTTAGATGGCGCCAAGTTCAAAACTTTGGCCGCCGTCTCAAGAGCGTATCCCCAGAAGGAAAGGGGTAGTTCGGTAAAACTCATCATGGATCAGACCATGTCCAACAAGGTCCGATTCCTCCTTTCAGACACACCGTTAAGCTGCGGTGTTCCAGGAGGGGTCCACTGAGAGAGAATCCCATTCTCTTTTAGATAATCAGTAAACTCACCACTCAAATACTCTCCACCTCGGTCCGACCGAAGGGCTTTGATCTTTCGACCGGTTTGGTTCTCTACTTCAAGTCTGTATTCCTTAAACCTTCCAAAGTCTTCAGACTTGTACCTCATCAGGTAAACATAACCATACCGTGAATGATCATCGGTAAAGGTTATGAAGTACGAGTACCCACCTCTAGCCTGAGTATTTAGTGGACCACAGACATCTGTATGGATCAAATCCAACAGACCACTGGCTAGCGTACTTTGTCCAACAAAGGGTTTCTTGGTCATCTTTCCCTTTAGACAGGATTCGCAGGTTGCTAGGTTGTCCAAATCGTCTATTTCTAGACTCTTTGAGTCCACCAACCTTCTTATCCTATCTTTAGAGATATGACCTAACCTTGCATGCCATATCTGATTGCGTTTATTATGATCATCAAGTTTTCGTTTGTGTTCTGCAGTCATAATCCAATTAGACTGTTGAAGTATGTACAAACCGTTGACCAATGTACCAAGCAAATGAAAAAATACCATCTTTGATAATGAAAAAACCGTTTTTATTGATGGTAAATTCATATCCCTCCTTATCAAGGACCGGGATGGAAACAATGTTTTTAATCATGCTAGGTACATAGAAACAGTCGTTCAGTACAATCCTAAACACGACTACTAATGGCTAACTCTAGTGATCCTACGGCCTCCGCAGCAACGGCCTTGCCATCGCCTAGCCTCAGGATCATCTCATCCTTGGTTAGCCTTCTGCTTCTTTGCAGTGCCTGCAAATCATTGCAGATGTGAGCACCACACCCGGTATCCAATACCCATGAAGCAGAATTAGTAATCATATTAACTTCAACCACAAACACACCTGGGTTGGAGAGGAGTTGTGGGCACTCCCTCTTCCAATGCCCTTTCCCTTGGCAATGCATGCAGACATCATTTGCCTTGGCGTGAACATTTAGGCGACGATTCCGTACGGGTACGATCCTTCCGTCTACCGTCTCCCAGCCTTAGTCTAGGGTATGGAATTGGGCGTCGGTTCCCATCCTTGACTAGGCATCTATGCTTAATACTCGAGACCACGTATGCTTCATTGCGTCGACACAGGAAACCATTCCCTGTTCGACCAACCACTGTGGCCACAGCTTCAAACAGCATGAACGTGTCTCCGAGTGCATAGGAGATACCTCTGTCACATACTGACAGGGGACGGATCCTCTTCTTGGAATCCACCGTCCTCGCTACACATTCCGACTGCACTGGACAAGGCTTATAATGATCATCTTACAGAATGATCACCTCTCGCCAGATCCAAGATACAGCCGTCCTGTGCACGTGACTGCCATGATTCCTCAAGTCTGAGGATTACTCCCGTACTATCGGAACCGGGAATCCAATCATACCGACCAAGCCTCCAAGGCTTCCATATGATGATCCCCGCGAGTCAGTCCAGTCGGCTCGACCCCAGTCGACCAACCCATCAAGACCGTGTAGGCGTCCCACGCCTGTCGCCGATGAAACACGGCACTCATCCAATGAACACGACTCTTGATGCAAGTCTCAATAGGACTCTCGATGCCCTGTCTCGAGGTCCTCGACTTGGAACGTTTCAGACCCAACTCTTAATCAGTTGGTTTCATGACCACCATCCAATGCGTGGCCCAACTGCACGAGTTGTTATCCATGGTCTGTGGGCTTTGTTGCGATATAAGTTAAACACCATTTTAACAAATGTAAGATGAGCGCAACAAAGAAGGTACCATTGGTGACGAATACTCATCTTATTCATCACATAATAATATTACATTCACATCAAGTTGTCGGATAGGTTACAAAATTGCCAAACCTATTGGCTTTCTGGTCACCTATTCCAACAGCGCGTGCAAGGGGGCGCCTCCAGGCGCGCGCGCGGGCAGACGAGGGTGTCTGCGCGCGCCGCGGCTTGTAGGCGCGCTCATGCGCGCGCGCGCGCGCAAGGCTGTCGGGCGGAGAGCCCGCGTGCGGACGGGCACCAGGCGCGCTGCCAGGCGCGCGCGCACGCAGACGGAGGCGTCTGCGCGCGCGCGCCCGGCGGGCGTGCCCAGTGCGCGTCTGCGCGCGCGCACTGCGCACAGCGCACGCGCGCGACGGCCTGCCGGAACACCAGGCCGCGCAGCGCGCTGCCGGCCAGGCGCGCGCGCGCGCAGGCAAGGGGCCTGCGCGCGCGCGCCGACCAGGCAGTGCCTGCGCGCGCGCAGGGGCGGCAGGCTGGGCCTGCTGCCCTGCGTGAACGGCCGGCCGGCGGCTGCAGGCGGCGGCGGCCGGCGGCTGCTGCAGCTAGGGTTTTTTGAAACCCTAGTATTATTTTTTTTTTATTTTTTTATTTATTTACTTTTCAGTTTAATTTTGAATTAATTCTGAAAATTCATTTTTGGGTTCAATTTTGCCTAAATTCCTAAAGACATTATTTTAGGAGTAAAATAAATTGGATTTGGAATCCCGGGGTTATTTTACTTAAAATAATGAGGAAAGGTTTTCCTAAAACGAGAAAAATATTATTACCAATATTTGTCTTTTATTTTTCACACGTTGCGCACATGTTCATTTATTTTCATCTTGGATTAATATGATTGGAAATCATGTGTTGTTGGAATATTATGATTATGTGATTGGATCATGTGATTATGTGTGTTGGATGGAAATGGATGATCACGAGCCCTAGACCGGATGTATGGTTTAATTTTCTGTTGGGCCTGTGTGCCTCTTTAACTGCTTTCTCCTTCTTTCTTTCTAGTGCCTTGGAATAATAAGGCTTTCTACCTCCCTCCTTATGTACTCCCCCCGGGTTTTCGCTGGGGTTTCTATTTTTTAATATGTAATGAGAGTAGACTAGGAGTGAGGTTTCTTTTTGTAATTGGTGGAGAAGAAGGAAGGACCACATGGAGAGCCCAGACCGGAGGTCCCTTGGAGTTTTCCATGAAGTGAAGAAAGAGAAAAGAGACCAAGGCCCATCAGCATGATGATTGGGTTACTATTATTGTAATAGTATAGGACCAACCCTAGATTGACCATAGATCCACTGCGGGCTCAGTGGATCGCATAGGATTCGGGCTCGTGACCATCCAACAGGGGTGTGCTAGGCTTTAATTTTGCATGTGGTTATTATGATGGATGAATGGCTTTTATTTATCATATAATTGCTATGGATGGATTTTATTTATGCATTATGGATGAATGTATGCATATATATTATGAGATCTCGGTCATTCACTACTCTCACATTGGTTGGACCAATGTTGAAATATTAGACCCTAGATAAAGTGGACATGAACTCTAGGAGTTCGTCCATGCCTTCCAATCCGTGGCATAGTGAGGAAGCTGTTTTAGGTCAATAGCGTGGTCTCACGAGTCGTGGCACGTTATTGTACTTAAAAGAAGCTGCACTGTGTCATGAACGAAAAATGGGCTGCTGTTACCTGTCTCACGAGTCGTGGGGTTACTAGTGGGTCTGTGGCTCGGTCGATTGGGTCGGGTCTAACGCCCAATTAGCATGATTCGCTTGGAGTCCTCGGGATCATGCAAAAGGGTGAGGCAATAATCTTGGGAATCTCGTGGAACGAGAATGGTATGGAATACCTCCCACAGGATCTTTCCATGCGAATCGTAAAAGCGGGGTATGGGAAAAATCGCTGTGGATCCCAAGCCCACTAGGAAAGGATTTCCCGAAAATCACGTTTGAGAGTACCGTGTTTTCGTATAAATAGTGGGAGGATTAAATGACTAAAGACCAAGCATTTAATTGTTTCATCAAACCACCGTCTTTATTTTCTACTGATCGCGCGTTGTTTTCTAAATGTAGATTTAAAATGTCTAAGAACCCACTATCAACCATTCTTGAGACAAACAAATTCAATGGAACAAATTACAACGACTGGTTGCGCAATCTCAGGATAGTCCTAGATTACGAGAACCAAGGCTACGTCATGGACGAGCCTCTCCCTAGGACCTTGCCGGAAGGATCCACGCCAGAAGAACGTGAGACGTTCGAGACTTGGCATAAGGATAACCGGAAGGTCCGTAGCGTCATACTTGCTTCGATGACCAATGAGATTCAGAAGCAATATGAAAGGCTAGACGATGTCCCTTCCATTATGGCTCGCCTTAAGGATTGCTATGCAGTCCCGGACCGGCATACTAGGTATGTCGCGACCAAGGCGTTCTTTGGAACTAAAATGACAGAAGGATCCTCTGTACAAGAGCATGGGGTTAAAATGCTTACCCTAGTGGAAAAGCTCGAGGACCTAAAGGCAGGTCTCGATGACGAAACGTACATAGATGTGATCCTTCAGTCACTCCCACCCTCCTTCGACCAATTTATCGTCAACTATAACATGAATGCACTTGAGAAGGGCATTCATGAGTTGATCAATATGTTGGTGCAATACGAGGCAACGACTAAGAAGTCCACGCCTTCGGTATTGTTTGGAGGTGCTTCAACTTCCAAGACGAAACGCAAGGGTGCCGGACGTTGGAAAAAGAAGAAGGGGAAGGGAAAAACCGTCATAGCAGCTACGAACACTCAGAGTGTTTCCATTGCCAAAGAGGGGAAAGGCAAAGGAAAGGGAAAGGTTGTCTCCAAGCAACAGTCAAAGGCTTATGACATATGTATCAATTGCCGTGAGAAAGGGCATTGGAAGAGAGAGTGCCCCAAACTCTTCTCAAACCAAGGTATATATGTGATTGAGGTTAATATGGTCACTAATTCTGCCTCTTGGGTATTGGATACCGGCTGTGGAGCTCACATTTGCAATGATTTGCAGGTGCTGAAAAGAAGCAGAAAACTAAGTAGCGGGGACATGATCCTGAAGCTTGGAAATGGCAAGGCCATCTCGGCAGAATCAGTAGGATCCGCCACTTTAGTGATTAGTGATACCATTAGCATAGAATTAGAGCAGGTTTATTTTGTACCTAGTATGATTAAGAACATCATTTCCATTCCATTGTTGGACAATAGTGGTTATGAGTTCAGAATCAATAAAAATTGCTTTTATTTGATGTGGTGTGGAATTGCTCATCTACTTGGTACATTGCACAACGGGCTCTATATCTTGCAACAAACGAATTTCGTTCTTAACACTCAACACAAACGGAAATTAGATAATAACGGAACGCACGTCTGTGGCATGCTAGGCTAGGTCACATATCCCAAGATAGGATGAAAAGGTTGGTAGACTCAAAGAACCTAGAGGTTGGGGACTTGAGTGATCTACCAACTTGTGAATCTTGTCTAAGAGGGAAAATGACCAAGAAGCCCTTTGTAGGTCAAAGCAGGCTTGCCACGGGTCTGTTGGACTTGGTCCATACAGACGTATGTGGACCACTAAGGACGCAGGCTCGAGGTGGGTTCTCCTACTTCATAACCTTCACCGATGATCATTCACGGTATGGTTATGTTTACCTAATGAGGTACAAGTCTGAAGCTCTTGAGAGGTTTAAAGAATTCAGACTTGAAGTGGAGAACCAGACCAACTGCAAAATTAAAGTCCTACGGTCAGACCGAGGCGGTGAATACCTTAGTGCCGAATTCCTAGATTATCTAAAAGAAAATGGTATAATATCGGAATGGACACCTCCCGGAACACCACAGTTAAATGGCGTCCCTGAAAGGAGGAACCGAACCCTGTTGAACATGGTTCGGTCCATGATGAGTTTTACCAAATTGCCCTTATCGTTTTGGGGTTATGCATTAGAAACGGCAGCCAAGTTGTTGAATTTAGCGCCTACTAATGCAGTAACCCAAACGCCATATGAGATATGGCACGGCAAGCCTGCATCCTACAACTACTTGAAAGTGTGGGGTAGCCCCGCATACATCAAGAGGTTAGTGGGAGATAAGCTAGAATCCAGGTCTAGCCTATGCAGGTTCGTTGGGTACCCTAAAGAAACTGCGGGTTATTACTTTTATGACCCTTTAGAACAAAAGGTATTTGTTTCAAGGAATGCAGTATTCTTGGAGCAAGGCTTCCCGGAGGATATCCAACCTGATGAGCTGATCCTTGAGGAATCAAGTGATGGAACCCAGCCATCAGAAAGAGCCGCGGAATCCTCACCTAAAGGATTCAGGATTAACGCCCGAAGGGCTGACCAACCTAGAGAAGTCCAACATGCTAAGCATGAAGGACAACCTCAAGAGAGGCCAGCCCTGGCCCCTGAACCGCCGGCTCCGATACAGTCAGCGCCCACAGTCACCACTGACGTTCCCGTCCTCCGTAGGTCCACTAGAGAATCCAGACCTCCAGTGAGATATGGGTTTCTAGCTTCTGGATAACGATCCTAAGACATACGGGGAAGCGATGTCTGACATCGACTCCGGGAAATGGCTTGAGGCCATGAAGACCGAAATGGACTCCATGAGCGAGAACCAAGTTTGGAGACTTGTAGATCCACCGAAAGGTGTTAAGCCAGTGGGCTGTAAGTGGGTCTACAAGCGCAAACTCGGCGTTGATGGAGAAGTCACACCCTTTAAGGCCAGGCTTGTAGCTAAGGGATACACTCAACGACCCGGGGTCGATTTTGAGGATACCTACTCGCCAGTAGCCATGGCTAAGTCCATTCGGATCCTGCTTGCCATAGCAGCATGGTATGACTATGAAATATGGCAGATGGACGTGAAAACGGCCTTCCTCAACGGTTTTCGTTGAAGAAGAGATCTATATGGATCAGCCGGAGGGTTTCACGGTCACTGGAGAAGAACAGAAGGTCTGTCGTCTCCAGAAGTCCATCTATGGCCTCAAACAAGCATCCCGAAGTTGGAACATTCGATTTGATGAAGTAATACGGGGATATGACTTCATCAAAAACGAATCCGACCCTTGTGTATACAAGAAGGTCAGTGGGAGCTCTATAGTGTTCCTAGTGCTTTACGTGGATGACATTCTGCTCATTGGTAATGACGTCAGAATGTTAGGAAACACGAAAGCATGCCTGTCAACCAAGTTTTCCATGAAGGACTTGGGTGAAGCGTCCTACATCCTAGGCATCCAGATTGTCAGGGACAGACCTAAAAGGATGTTAGGGCTCACCCAAAACTCGTATATGGAGAAAGTCCTAAAGAGGTATCGAATGGACAACTCCAAACGAGGATTCCTTCCAATGAGGCATGGGATCAAGTTGTCCAAGAAGCAGTCTCCGCAGACTGATGAGGAACTTGAAAAGATGAAAGTCATCCCCTATGCTTCTGCCGTAGGCAGCATCCAATATGCGGTCCATTGCACCAGGCCTGACATTGCATACGCTTTGAGCGTGACTAGCAGATATCAGTCCTGTGCAGGAGAGGCACATTGGAATGCCGTTAAGGGCATCCTTAAGTACCTAAGGAGGACTAAGGAAATGTTCCTAGTCTATGGCAATGGAGAACTAATTCTGGAAGGCTTTAGCGACGCTAGCTTCCAGTCTGATGACGATGATGCCAAGTCTCAATCGGGGTATGTATTCAAACTTAACGGAGGAGTAGTGGCTTGGAAAAGTTCCAAGCAAGCAACCACTGCTGACTCCACCACTGAGGCTGAATACATAGCAGCTTCAGAAGCTGCTAAGGAAGCGGTTTGGATGAGAAACTACATCCAAGAGTTGGGTGTGGTGCCCTAGCATCGCCGAGCCTGTTGTCATCTTCTGTGATAACAACGGTGCAATAGCGCAAGCAAAGGAACCGAGATCTCATCACCGTTCCAAACACATTCTTAGACGCTACCATCTTCTTAGAGAAATGGTAGGAAGAGGTGACGTTTCGGATGGACCGAGTCAACTCAGCAGACAACACAGCAGACCCGCTGACAAAGCCTATGTCGCAGAGTGCTCATACGCAACATCTTGAGAAGATGGGGATTAGGCATATGGGTAATTGGCTTTAAAGGTCAAGTGGGAGATTGTTAGAATAGGTGACCATGTAAGCCAATTTTGGCGGGTATATGTAACCTATGTCTAGACAATTTCAGGTGTTTGATAAATCATTAATGAATAAAGAAGTGAATTTCATTTGGCATCACTTTGTTTGTGTTCACTTATATTTGTTTTCCATATCTGTTCACTACGCAAACAAAGCCCACGGACTGAGAATCAATTTCGGGGACTGGGACTACGCTTGGAGGTAGGTCCATGAAATCAGTCTTCCCGAATCAGTCCGGAAATCTCCAAGTCAAGGAATCCCGAAAATGGGTACCGGGATTCCATTTGAGACTTGCACTAAGCACCTGCTGTCGTGTTTCATCGACGGGTGACGAGGGTCGTCTAAGCAGTGTTAGTGGGTTAGCATGCTAGGACGCAGCTGACTGAGGTGACTCGCGGGAACCGTCTTACGGAGGACCTTGAGTATGGTCAGCAAGGTATGACGTGTATTCCCGGTTCCAACGGTACAGGCCAAGTCCTTTGACTTGAGGAATTGCTCAGTTTACCTGTACGTTAGGGCTGTATCTTAGATATGGTGAGAGATTGCCAGAATTCTCTTTGGTAGTCATAAGCCATGTCTAGTACAGTTCTGGTGTGCAAAGTGACAGTAGTTTCCAAGAAAGGATCTGTCTCCTGTCAATAGGTTTTGGAAGTTGAGTCTCATGTATACTCTAGGTCTTGTCCCTAAAACTGTGGCCACAGTAACTGAACAGAAGGGAAGGATTCCCTTGCGGCGTTTATTGAGGACAGACCGACACTTAGGTCCAAAATGGGTACCTGCATTTTCCGTGCCCTAGACTCTAAGTGATGAGACCGAGGACAGAAGGACAAGTGTACTGTTAGAGCCTAAATGTTCATCCCTGAATATTTCACCTAGTCTCTAGTGCCATGGACCGTTGCTAGATGGCCACCCATGGTAACGGAAGGATTCTAGGAATCCGACCAAGTCTAGCTGAAAGGTGAACCTAAAGAGTCACACACTATCCACACACATTTAGATATTTAATTAGGAATTAAATATTAGAGTGAAGGAATGATTAAATTGGATTTAATCGGGTCCTTTATTTTTTTTTGGAGAAATAATTCCTTCTATTAGATATAAGGAATTAAATTGATAAATTAGATTTATCAAAGGGATTTATTTAATGGGCTTAAATAATATTTATATTTATTTTAGCCTCTTGGAAATATTTAAATAGGTTTTAAATATTCCATTAAATTAAATTAAATCAACGGTGAGATGAATGGGAGAGATGGATGGCTAGGATTGTTTTGACTAGGTCAAAACACTACTTTGACTAGGACTTTGACTAGGTCAAAATCCTAGTCAAAATAGAGTTCTTGAAAGAGGAGTTTAAAGAGGATTAGACTCCTCTTGTATATAAACCCCTAGCATCCTACAAGTTGAAGGATGATGAAATTCCAACACACACAACACACAGTACAACTCGGCTCTCTCTCCCCTCTATCTCGTCCGCCCTCTCTCTCTCACACACTCCAAGAAAATTATTTTCTCTTAGTTCTCTTGTTCTTGGAACATTAGAACTTGATGAATCAATACCATTAATTCATAATGTGTTGTTGATTCATCCACTCCAAAATATAAACTTGTTCGTTGCTAGCACGACGTGCAAGATACGTGGGTGGATCGTGTGTCACGATTTGGAGGGTCTCAAGAACGAGATCTTGGTGCAAAACGGGGAACAACGCGTGTAGCCGTTGAAGACGAAAACGACAACGGGTAGGTCTCGTTTATGATTTTCGTCCCTTTTAATTTTCTACCCTATGGCCTCCATGATTCTTTTATGTTTTATTATTCATGAGATACACCGAACACCCGGGAATTTCAAAGGCACACCCTTTGAAACGTGTTCTTTAATTTAAAAGCATGTTTAAATTCCATATTTAATTTTAATTATACCGCGCTTCCGCATTCGCGCTTTTCCCGGGACGATCCACAATTTCTTTCATGTGTGTGTTGGAATTTCATCATCCTTCAATGGCTGGAGGCTAGAGGTTTATATAGAGGAGGAGTTTAATCCTCTTTAAACTCCAACTCTAAGAACTCTAATTTGACTAGGATTTTGACCTAGTCAAAGTCCTAGTCAAACTAGTGTTTCACCTAGTCAAACCAATCCTAGCCTTCCATCTCCCCTTTCCATCTCAACCGTTGATTTTAATTTAATGGAATATTTAAATCCTATTAAATATTCCAAAAGGCCAAATAAATATAATAAATAAATATTAATATTTATTCTAGGGCCATTAAATTAATTCCCTTAATAAATCTAATTTATTAATTTAATTCCCTTTATCAAATAGAAGGAATTATTTTCTCCAAGAAAATATAGGACCCGATTAAGTCCAATTTAATCATTCCTTTACTCCAATATTTAATCCCAAATTAGATACAAAGTGTGTGTGGATAGTGTGTGACTCTTTAGGTTCACCTTTCAGCTAGACTTGGTCGGATTCCTAGAATCCGTCCGTTACCATGGGTGGCCATCTAGCAACGGTCCATGGCATAGAGACTAATAATCGGGGATGAACATTTAGGCCCTAACAGTACACTTGTGCTTCTGTCTTCGGTCTCATCACTTAGAGTCTAGGGCACGGAAAATGCAGGTACCCATTTTGGACCTAAGTGTCGGTCTGTCCTTACTAAACGCCGCAAGGGAAACCTTCCCTTCTGTTCAGTTACTGTGGCCACAGATTTTAGGGACAAGATACAGAGCATACATGAGACTCATCTGTCAATACCTTTTGACAGGAGACAGATCCTTTCTTGGAAACTACTGTCACTCTGTACACCCGAGCTGCACTAGACATGGCTTATGACTACTCAAGAGTATTTTGGCAATCTCTCACCATATCTAAGATACAGACCTGATGCACAGGTAAACTCAGCAGTTCCTCAAGTCAAAGGACTTGACCTGTACCGTTGGAACCGGGATTACGTCATACCTTGCACACCATACTTAAGGTCCTCCGTAAGACCGTTCCCGCGAGTCACCTCAGTCAGCTGCTTCCTAGCATGCTGGCCCACTAACACTGCTTAGACGATCTTCGTCACCCGTCGATGAAATACGACAGCAGATGCTTAGTGCAAGTCTCAAAGGGAATCCCGATACCCATTTTCGGGATTCCTTGACTTGGAGATTTCCGGACTGATTCGGTAAGACTGATTTCATGGACCTACCTCCAACCGTAGTCCCAATCCCCGAAATCGATTCTCAGTCCGTGGGCTTTGTTTGCGTAGTGAACAGATATGTATAAAACAGATATAAGCGAACGTAAACAAAGTATTGTCATATGAACTTTTCACTTCTTTATTCATATATGTTTTATCAAACACCTGAAATTGTCTAGACATAGGTTACATATTCCTGCCAAAATTGGCTTACATGGTCACTATTCTAACATGTAGCTCCTGGCGTTGATGACTGAAGTGTCTCACTAGATTCCTCAAGGAGAAGTTCATCATGTTGGGAATCCGATGGAAAATATTTTTCCAAGAACACTGCATTCCTCGAAATAAATACCTTTTGTTCAGAGGGGTCATAAGATTAATAACTTGCAGTTTCCTTCGGATAGCCAACGAACCTACACCAGCTAGATCTCGACCCTAGCTTGTCTCTCACTAACCTCTTGATGTATGCAGGGCTACCCCCGCACTCTCAAGTATTTGTAGGACACAGGGTTGCTGTGCCATATCTCATATGGTGTCTGGACCACAACACTAGATGGCGCCATGTTTAATAGCTTAGTTGTTGTCTCAAGTGCGTAGCCCCAGAAAGACAAGGGCAACTAGGTAAAGCTCATCATGCACTGAACCATGTCCAACAGGGTTCGATTCCGCCTTTCAGAGACTCTGTTTAATTGAGGTTTCCCGAGAGGTGTCCATTGAGAGATTATTCCATTTTCTTTTAGATAATCGAGAAATTCGCCACTTACGTATTCACCACCTCGGTCTGACCATAGGACTTTAATGTTGCAGCCTGTTTGGTTCTCAACTTCAAGTCTAAAGTCTTTAAACCTCACAAGAGCTTTAAACTTTTACCTCTTTAGGTAAACATAACAATATCGTGAGTGATCATCGGTGAAGGTTATGAAGTAAGAGAAACCACCTCCAACTTGACTACTTAGTTTCCCACACACGTTTATATGGACTAAGTCCAATAGACGGGTGGCAAGCGTGCTTTGTCCAACACAGGGCTTCTTGGTCATTTTTCCTTTTAGATAGGATTCGCAGGTTGGTAGATTGCTCAAATTGCCCACCTCCAGCCTCTTTGAGTCTACTAATCTTTTAATCCTGTCTTAAGAAATGTGACCTAGCCTTGCATGCCACAACTGTGCATTCTCAAGATCATCTATTCTACCTTTGTGTCGAGCTGTCATGATCAAATAGGATTTCTGAATAATATAAAGACCATTGTTAAGTATGCGTAGCGCATGAGAAGATCCATCTTTCATCAAATAAAAACAATTTTTATTGATAAAAAATTCAAAGCCACTATTGTCTAACACAGAATGGAAATGATATTCTTTATCATGCCAGGTACATAATAACAATCCTTTAATTCTAACCTAACATGATTACTAGCTACTAAGCTAACGATTCCTACAGCTTCAGTAGCAATGATCTGGTCGTTGCCAGGCCTTAGGACAATATCGTCTTTATTTAGTCTTCTGCTCCTTTTCAACACCTGCAACTCATTGCAAATGTGAGCTCCACATCCGGTATCTAATACCCAAGAAGCAGAGTTAGTGACCATATTAACCTTGACCACAAACATACTGCTCGGAGAGGAATTTTGGGCAATCCCTCTTCCAATTCCCGTTCTCACGGCAATGAACGCATATGTCATTTTGCCTCAACTTTTGCTTCGAACAAACCTTCCTTTTTCCCTTCTTTTTCCCCACTTTGGCGATGGGGACGCTCCTAGCGTTTGTAGCGCCTGCGACGGACTTACTTTTCCCGGCCTTCTTTTTCTAGCGTCTGGCACCCTTGCCTTTCGCTTTTGAAGTCGAAGCCTCTCCAACAAATACTAACGGTGCAAACTTTTTGGTCGTTGCCTCGTATTTGCCAACATACTTATTGACTCATGTATGCCCTTCTCAAGTGCATTTATGTTGTAGTTAACAATAAATTGGTCGAAGGACGGTGGGAGTGACTGAAGGATCACAACAATGTACATCTCGTTATCGCGCCCTGCTTTCAGGTCCTCGAGCTTTTGCAGAAAGGTAAGCATCTTGACCCCATGCTCATGTACAGAGGATTCTTTGGTCATCTTTGTTCCAAAGAATGCCTTCGTAGCGACATACCTAGTATGTCGGTCCGGTACTGCATAGCAATCCTTCAAATGAGCCATTATAGAACGAACATCGTCTAGCCTCTCATACTATTTTTGCATCTCATTAGTCATAGATGAAAGTATGACGCTACGGACTTTCCGGTTATCCTGATGCCATAGCTCGAACGTCTCACGTTCTTCTGGCGTGGATTCGTCCAGCAAAGTCCGAGGAAACAGCTTGTCCATGACATAGCTTTGGTTATCAGAATTGAGGACTATCCGCAGATTGCGCAACCAGTCATTATAGTTTGTTAAATTGAATTTGTTTGTCTCAAGTATACAGGATAATAGATTCTTAGACATGTTTAAATATGCATTTAAAAATGAAAGCAAGTAATCAACAGATTGTAGTGGTACTAAATAACAAATTAAAGACTCAGACTTCAGTCATTTAATGCTCCCACTAATTCTATGAAAGCACGTCACTCTCAAACGTTATTTTTCGAGAAACTCTTTTCTAGTGGGCCTGGGGTCCACAAACGAAATTCTTCACACCCTGCTTTTACGACTCGCCATGGAGAACAACCTTGTGGTAGGTATTCCATACCCTTCTCATCCAACGAGATTCTCAAGTTCGGCCTCACATCCTCACGTGATCCCAAGGACTCCAAGTGAATCACGTTACTAGGTGTTAGCCCCGACCCATCAACCGAATCATAGCACTTACTACTACCCCCACGGCTCATGAAACGGAAAACAGGAGTGTATTCACTTTGTTCACAACAATCGTTCACCTTATTTTCAGACCAAAAGACATGCCACAACTCATGAGACCACGCAATTGACTGAAACTAGCTACTAACTTTTGTCATGGATGGAAGGCTTGGACAAACAATTCAAGTTTTAGTCCATTTATTAGGGTCTAATATTTTACCTTTGTCCAACCAAGTGAGAGTTTTAACAGACCTCATCATACAATACATAATTTGCATGCTTTAACGAAAAACATGATAGATAAACTATTCATCCATCAGACATTCCACATGCAAAAATAAAATCCTAGCACACCCTTGTTGGATGATCACAAGCCCGAAACCTATGCGACCCACTGAGCCCGCAGTGGATCCATGGTCAATCTGGGGTTGGTCCTACACTATTACATTTTATGTAGAAACCCATCAACAGACTGACGGGCTTTGCCTCTTCATCCACTGGGCCTCCAAGGCTTCGGATCTCCATGGACCTCTTTGAACTCTTTCTTTTGGGCCATCCTTGATCTTCTTCATTTACAAAAATAAAAGAAAAATGCCTCCCTTCTACCTACTCTCATTACAACAGAAATAGAAACCCCGACGAACACCCTAGGGAGTACATAAGAAGGGAGGAAGAAAGCCTTATCATTTGAAGGCAACCAGAAAGATAAGGAGCAAAAACGAGGCACACAGGCCCAACAGAAAATAAACCATACATTCAGTCTAAGGGCTTTGTGATCATCTATTCGTTAATCTCATCAACGCAAATAGCAATATTACATATCCAAGTAAAACCTGCTATTCATCCAAATACATGATACCCAATACCATACGTAGAGGAAAGTAAATGCAAAATTTCTATATAAGAAAATCAACCATCGGTGCAACCGTTGTAATATTTCTTGTTAGGAAATCATTACATCATTATTAAGACAATATTAAATTTAAGGAGGTTCCAAACCAAACCCAAAACAAGATATTTCAAAATAATATTCTTTAGAAAATGTGCAGAAAATAATTCAGAAAAAATCTAAAAATTAACAATTGTGAAAAAATAACACAAAGACATAAAACGGCAACGACCACCGTTGCCGGCAGCCCCAGCCTGGCCGGGCGGGCCTGTGCGCGCACGCCCCAGCCTGGCCGGCAGGCCGCTTGACGGCGGGTAGAGCCCCTGTGCGCACACGGGCCCCTAGCGGCCACATGGGCGCACGGGTGGCCCAGCCAGTCGCTTGCGCACGCTGGGAGAAACAATATGAAGGACAAGCGGATCCGCACGGGAGCGTGAGCGGAAGAGAGGGAATGCGTTATTCAAAATAATACATATCAAAAGATCCCGAGGGGTGTACCCTTGGGTGTTCAACCGGGCATTCGATGTAGAATATTATAGTAAATACGACATATCATATAGAGCAAGATGCAACATGAAAGAAAGTACAAAAACGTAAAGCCGAAATTTACCTTTTTAGCTTTCTTTGTATACGGCTATGAGCATTGTTCCACGGCCTTAAAACGTTCACCGAGTTTAAAACTATGAACTCTCTAACATAGTCCACACCACACCGGGAGAGATCTCATTTTTCTTAGTAGAGAAAAATGGATCTAGAGGAGGAGATCGAAGAAAAGACTACACTATTACGTTAGTGTTCCTTCTTGATCTTGCTTTGTTCTTCAATTAAGCCTATATCAATGAAGCAACAAAGAGAATTGTAGAGAGAGAGAGAGGGGGGCTGAAACTTGAGAGAGTGGAGAGAATGTATGTTCTTTTTTTTCCTAGAAAAAGATGAATTTTGAATTGTACACTTTGATGATAGTATATACTTCATTAATGTGATTATTAGAATGTGCTTAGGTTCATCCAAGGATATCTAGATGCATTTCAATCAATCCCCACTAATCATCAATCAAACCTACCTTTTCATAAGGTATGATTTAATCATACCAAGTGAAAGAGGCTTGATTGGAGTTGATTTGTCTCTTTCCAAAAGAGACAAGTAAACTAGTCATCAAAGGTCATTTATGGCTGATTTTTTGTGCTTCCAAATGAAGCAATTTTCGGTCATCCCCTTTTGGGAGGAATCCAACTTCTTCTAATTCCAAAATTGGAATTAACACCACTTTTAGGCCAAGATTTAATGGACCAGATATTATTGTAATCCAATTACAACAAGCCCAATAATTAAATTCTATTTAATTCATTGTCCAATTAAATAATTCTCATTGATCTTTTAATCTAATTAAAAGATCCAAGCTTCGGTTCTATACTTAATCAATAAATCCCATTTACCGATAAAATGAGGGCCCGATACAATATCGGTCCGTCCATCTAATGGACAATCCCTTAATTAATCCAATTAGTTACCATCCTCTGAAATTGACCCCAAGTCAATTCCTTCACCTTCTCGGTGATTGGTGTGTGACCCTTTAGGTTCACCCTCAGCTAGACTTGGGCCCGTGTCCAATAGGAGCCCCTCACCATGGGTGGCCGTCTAGCAACGGTCCATGGCACTAGAGACTAGGTGAATTTTGGCATGAAATTTTAGGCGTCGATTCCGTACGGGTACGGTCCTTCCGTCTACCGTCTCGCGGTCTTAGTCTAGGGTATGGAATTGGGCATTGTTTCTCATTCTTGACTAGGTGTCTATGCTTCATAGTCGAGACTACACATACCTATTTGCATTGACATAGGAAACCATTTCCTGTACGATCAACAATTGTGGCCACACGTTTAAGCAGCATGAACGTGTCTCCGAGTACATAGGAGATACATCTATCATATACTGACAGGGGACGGATCCTCTTCTGGAAACCTACCGTCTTTGCTACACATTCTGACTGCACTGGACAAGGCTTATAATGAACATGTCTGCGACATGATCACCACCAAGCCTCCAAGGCTTCCATATGATGATCCCCACAAGATAACTTAGTCGGCTCGACCCCAGTTGACCAACCCACCAAGATCATATAGGCGTCCAACGCCTGTCGTCGATGAAACATGACACTCATTCAATGAATACGACTCTTGGTGCAAGCCTGTATAGGACTGTCTATGCCCTATCGATAAATAGAGATTTTACGTATTTGTTAAGGGAAAACAGACGCATTTTTTCCGCCCTTTTAAGCAGAATTTCATCTAATTTACTACTTTCCTATATCAAACTCTTTCTTGAATACTGCTTTTGGTCGTTTCTCTCTTTTCAGGCATAATTCAGGAGCAAAATGGACTAAAGAAAAGAATTCGCCCATGTTTGATAGAACACAGCCGTGTTGTATCCTCTCACACGCCCGTGTTTCGCTAATTCAAATCACCAGCCAAGACCACCCGAATAGAATACGGCCCGACCATGTTCCAGACACGGACGTGTCGGGGTTGGTCGCAGAAACACACGAGAATACGGCCTGACCGTGTTCACGCGGCACGGGCGTGTTCTACACTTGGAAATAGAATCGTTCGAATTTTTCTGCCTTTGCTCCACTACGACTATAAAAGGGGGGATTAGGGATGTGAAAAAGGCGGATGAAAGCACAGATACAAGGCTTGAAGGAACACGAAGAAGTTGGGGAAGTTTCAAGACGGCTAGGACGATCGGACTACAGTTCTTCCTAACTTTATGGTTGAGTAGAATTCTTGTTCTAGGATAATGTTGAACCCTTTGATAGATTAATGAATTTATTATAGTTTTCTTCTCCTATCTTGTGTGAGTTGATCCGATTTAATTTTCGAGCACTTATTTATCTTGTGAATATGTTGGCCACGTGATTGCATGTTTTAAACATCAGGTGAAGTACAGAAAGGTGAAATTCCATGTTAGAAAGTCGGAGATTAAACCTAGGAATTTACCGCGAAAGCATGCTTAATTTCTATGAGGATCTCATTAATTGTCATGATCTCAATGGGTTCGATTTAATTATATCTCCATAAAAATAGGTAGATTAATTAATCGAATACGGATTTCCACATACTTGAAAGGGGGTGGTAACGACATTAAGATGATTTCCTTCGGATTAATCACATTGGGTACAAAAGAGTTCTTGATAGATTCGTTAATCGATCATTGCGGGGATACTTGATTCTAGAGTATCACACCTTATTGTTTACCCTCTTGCTTCAATTTACCTGCTTTACTATTCCAATCAATTGGCTCACTCGTATATTTCGGTCTGACTAACCAAAATTGATTAAATCTGGTAATCACAATAGTCCCTATGGGATCGACATCTTGAGTACTACGAGATACACCGTGCACTTGCGGTTTTGGCTCATCAAGTTTTTGGCGCCGTTGCCGGGGACTTATTGTGATATTAGAATTATACAATTTAATTAGACCCGACCATTATTCTATTTTGCTTTATTTTCTCCGTCTAGTCTAGCCTATTGATACCGTTCTCTACTCTCGCTTTTCAAGATATTGATGCGAAGAACTCATAGCAGTGACAATTTGGTTGCGCTCGATCCCGAGATTGAACGAAGCCTCCATCAAAGGAGACGCGAGCAACGACAATAGATCGTTGTCCATATGGCAGGCCAAGACAACGAGGAGAGGGGTCTAGCGGAATTCGGAATACCTACTACCCAATGTCTACTCTCGAGTATTGCTCGACCCACTATAGAGGCTAACAATTTCGAACTCAAACCGGCTCTACTGAATATGGTACAACAGAATCAATTTGGGGGTTTAGGCACGGAGGATCCTAACCTGCACTTATCTATCTTTTTAGAGTATTGTGATACACTTAAGTTTAATGGGGTCACACCCGATGCAATTAGACTTAGGTTATTTCCATTCTCTTTACGTTATAGGGCCAGAGCATGGTTGCATTCCCTTCCCCCGAACTCCATTCGAACTTGGGATGAGATGTCTCAAGCCTTTTTGGCTAAATACTTTCCCCCAAGCAAAACTGCCGAATTGCGCATGAAAATTCAATCCTTTACACAAAAAGAAGGGGAACCTTATATTGAGGTATGGGAAAGATTTAAGGACTTTCTTAGGGCATGTCCTCATCATGGGTTAGAAAAATGGTTAATTGTGCATACTTTTTACAACGGTCTAACCTACAACACTAGATCCTCAATTGATGCAGCTGCAGAAGGATTTCTGATGAACAAGAGTGTTCGGGAAGGATACAGTCTACTGGAGGAGATAGCTCTACACCATCACCAATGGTCCAACGAGTGAGTAGTCTCAGCAAAGACGGCAGGTAAGTATGAGGTAGACGTTTTCACAATGCTTAATGCTAGAATGGATGCACTTGTTCTGTTAGAATAGGTGACCATATAGCCAATCTTGGTAGGCGAATTGTAACCTATGTCTGAACAATTTCGAGGTTTTAATAAATCATTAATGAATAAGAAGTGAAATTCATTTGGCATTTACTTCGTTTGTGTTCACTTTATCTCCTTTATATATATCTGTTCACTACGCAAACAAAGCCTACGGACTGAAAACGCATTTCGGGGACTGGGACTACGCTTGGAGGTAGGACCATGAAATCAGTTCCGCCGAATCAGTCCGAAAATCTCCAAGTCAAGGAATCTCGAAAGTGGGTACCGAGATTCCCCTTGAGACTTGCACTAAGCATCTGCTGTCATATTTCATCGACGGGTGACGAGGGTCGTCTAAGCAGTGTTAGTGGGTTAGCCTGCTAGGGAGCAGCTGACTGAGGTGACTCGCGGGAACCGTTTTACGGATGACCTTGAGTAGGGTCGGTTAGGTATGACGTGTGTTCCCGGTTCCAATAGTACAGGTCAAGTCCTTTGACTTGAGGAATTGCTGAGTTTACCTGTATATCAGGGTTGTATCTTAGATATGGTGAGAGATTGCCAAGAAGCACTTGAGTAGTCATAAGCCATATCTAGTGCAGCTCCGGTGTGCAGAGTGACAGTAGTTTCCAAGAAAGGATTTGTCTCCTGTCAAGATGTTGACAGTTGTGTCTCACTAATGCTCTATGTCTTGTGTTAGAATAGGTGACCAGAAAGCCAATAGGTTTGGCGATTTGTAACCTATTATACAACTCGATGTAATTGTAATATTATTATGTGATGAATAAAGTGAGTGTTCGTCACTATTGGTACCTACTTTGTTGTGCTCACTTTACATTTGTTAAAACGGTTTTTTAACTTATATCGCAACAAAGCCCACAGACCATGGATAACAACTCGTGCAGTTGGGCCACGCATTGGATGGTGGTCATGGAACCAACTGATTAAGAGTTGGGTCTGAAACGTTCCAAGTCGAGGACCTCGAGACAGGGCATCGAGAGTCCTATTGAGACTTGCATCAAGAGTCGTGTTCATTGGATGAGTGCCGTGTTTCATCGGCGACAGGCGTGGGACGCCTACACGGTCTTGATGGGTTGGTCGACTGGGGTCGAGCCGACTGGACTGACTCGCGGGGATCATCATATGGAAGCCTTGGAGGCTTGGTCGGTATGATTGGATTCCCCGGTTCCGATAGTACGGGAGTAATCCTCAGACTTGAGGAATCATGGCAGTCACGTGCACAGGACGGCTGTATCTTGGATCTGGCGAGAGGTGATCATTCTGTAAGATGATCATTATAAGCCTTGTCCAGTGCAGTCGGAATGTGTAGCGAGGACGGTGGATTCCAAGAAGAGGATCCGTCCCCTGTCAGTATGTGACAGAGGTATCTCCTATGCACTCGGAGACACGTTCATGCTGTTTGAAGCTGTGGCCACAGTGGTTGGTCGAACAGGGAATGGTTTCCTGTGTCGACGCAATGAAGCATACGTGGTCTCGAGTATTAAGCATAGATGCCTAGTCAAGGATGGGAACCGACGCCCAATTCCATACCCTAGACTAAGGCCGGGAGACGGTAGACGGAAGGATCGTACCCGTACGGAATCGGCGCATAAATGTTCACGCCAATTCACCTAGTCTCTAGTGCCATGGACCGTTGCTAGACGGCCACCCATGGTAACGGGCCCTTGTGGGACACGGGCCCAAGTCTAGCTGAGGGTGAACCTAAAGGGTCACACACAAATCACCGAGGAGGTTGAGAGATCAACTTGGAGTCAATCTCGAAGGATAAAATAAGTAATTGGATTACTTAAGGGAAAGTCCATTGGATGGACGGGCCGATATTGTATCGGGCTTTCATTTAATCGGTAAATTGGATTTTCGATTAAATATGGAAAGTTGAGATGTTGAGACGTTGGATCTTTTAATTGGATTAAAAGATCAACGGGAATAATTTAAGTGGACATTAAATTGGATTTAATATTGGGATCGTCGTAATTGGATTACGATAAAACCCGGTCCGTTAAATTATACCCGAGAGGAGAAATAATTCCTAATTTGGAATAGGAAGAAGTTGGACTTCTTCCCTTAATTAAATATGGCCGACATGCTCCCTTGGAGGAAGCAAAATCAGCCATGTTTCATGCTAGGTGGTATGTTGACTTGTCTCTTTTGGAAAGAGACAAATCAACTCCAATCAAGCTCTTCCCTTTTGGTATGATTTGATCATACCATAAATTTTGGTAGGCTTGATTGAAGAATTGATGGTGATTGATTGGAATGAATCTAGACATCCTTGGATGAACCTAGACACATTCCAATAATCACATTAATTATGTATATATATTAGAATATACAACACCTAGCATAAGTGATTCATTATTCATATTTTTCTAGGAAAAAGAGAAGACAAAAATCCTCTCCTCTCTCTCAATTTTCGTGCTCCCTCCCTCTCTTACACTTGTGTTCTTCACTTGATTTTGAATCAAGAAGAAGAACAAAGTAAGTTTAAGAGAACACTAATTCATAGTGTTCTTCTCTTAAACCGATTCCTTCCTAAACCCGTTCTTTTCTAGCAAGAAGAACGCGTGTTTCTTCCGGTGTGGTGTGGATCACCTTTGGAGAATCCATACGTTTGGATTTCGTGAGCATTCCGGAGAAGGAACAACGCTAGTAGCCGGGAGCATACGCTAAACAATCAAAGGTAACGGTTTATTACGCTTTGATTGATTCCATTTATATATCTATGCCCTATGTGTTTAAATATATGTTTTAATATTTACACATCCTACATCGAACGCCCGGTTGAGCACCCAAGGGTACACCCCTTGGGATTCGCGTATTTTGAATTTTATTTAAATTTACGCACTTTTCTCGCCTTTCTCGCTTCCGCTCGCGCTCCCGGGCGGATCCGCTTGTCCTTCATCTTGTCCCTAAAATCTGTGGCCACAGTAACTGAACAGAAGGGAAGGTTTCCCTTGCGGTGTTTAGTAAAGGACAGACCGACATTTAGGTCCAAAATGGGTACCTGCATTTTCCATGCCCTAGACCCTAAGTGGTGAGACCGTAGACGGAAGGATAGATGTACTGTAGAGCCTAAATGTTCATCCCCGTATATTCACCTAGTCTCTAGTGCCATGGACCGTTGCTAGATGGCCACCCATGGTAACGGGTGGATTCTAGGAATTCGACCAAGTCTAGCTGAAGGTGAACCTAAAGAGTCACACACAATCCGCACACATAAAAGTATTTAATTTAGAATTAAATATTTGGAGAAATGGAATGATTAAATTGGAATTAATCGGGTCCTTATTTTCTTTGAAATAGTTAAATCCTTTTTTATTAGATAAAAGGGATTTATCTAATAAATTAGATTTATTAGAAAATTAATTTAATGGGCTTAGAATAAATATTTATATTAATATATTTATTTATTGCCCTTGGAATATTTAAATAGGATTTTAATATTCCATCAAATTAAATTAATGGTTGAGATTGAAAGGGAGAGATCAATGGCTATTATTGGTTTGACCAAAGAAGCTTGATTTTGACTAGGATTTGACTAGTTGTAGAGGAGTCTTCAAAGAGTAGGAGATTGAAGAGGAAAGGGATTCTTCTTCTATAAATACTCCTTAGCACATACATTTAAAAGGATGATGATTCTTGAAACACACACACACACACACATTCACGTGTGCTCTCTCTCCCTCCTCTCGGCCGCACCTCTCTCTTCAAGAAAATAGTTTTCTTGTTCTTTTGTTCTTCAACAATTGAACATAGGAGGGTTGATCTCCTTAAATTAATAACGTTTGATCGATCCGTCCTCTCCCAAAATAATACTTGTTCGTTCGCTAGCACGAAGTTCAAGATACGTGGGCGGATTGCGTGTCATGAATTAGAGGGTCTCCCATACGAGATCTTGGAGTAAATCGGGGAACAACGCGAGTACCGGTTAGAAGAGGAAAACGATGAATCGGTAGGTTTCCGTTTACGTTTTTTCGTCCTCTTTTATTTTAGAATCCTATGGCCTCCATGATTCTTGTGCATATTTATTATTCATGAGATACACCGAACACCCGGGAGTTTCAAGGGTACACCCCTTGAACGAGTTTATTTTTAATATATGTTATGCATGTTTAAATTTTATAATTTAAATTTATACCGCGCTTTCGCATTCGCGCTTCTCCCGGGACGATCCACACGCCTACCCAAGGCTTTCAGTTTCTAAATTTGACTCCATGAATGTGAATAATGTGCATGTCATGAATTCTCATACCAATGTTACCTGTGAAAATTGTGGGGTAATTGGACATGTGGCTAATGAGTGTAGACTTGGGAACTTTAGTCTTAGCCTAGACGAGCAAGCCATACCAACCTCCCCTTCCATTTCCACAGAGGTTGGCTAAAGCCAAGTTAGACAAAGAATTCGGTAGGTTCCTTGATGTGCTCAAAAAGCTTTATATCAATATTCCTTTCACATAAGCTCTTTCACAAATGCCCTCGTATGCTAAATTCTTGAAAGACATACTATCAAACAAACGAAAATTCGAAAACTATGAAACCGTGGCCTTAACTCAGGAATATAGTGCTTTATTGCAAAATAAGCTACTCCCTATGCTGAAAGATCCCGGTAGTTTTTCTATTCCTTGTCTAATTAGTAGTATGAATTTTTATCGTGCATTGTGTGATTTGGGAGCTAGTGTCAGTTTGATGCCATTATCTATTTTTCAACGATTGGATTTGGGTGAGTTAAAACCCACCACTATATCTTTGCAATTGGCTGATAGAACTGTGAAATATCCCGTCGGTATTCTTGAGGACGTACCAATTCGAGTGGGTAAGTTTTTCATTCCTGCTGATTTTGTCGTTCTTGAGATGGAGGAAGACATCCGAATCCCCATAATTATCGGAAGACCTTTTCTAGCTACCGTCGGTGCTATCATCGACGTTAGGAATGGGAAACTCTCCTTCAATGTTGGGGATGAAAGGGTTGAGTTTAACCTGTCAAATGCTACTAAATATCCTCCTTGTGGTGATTCGATTTGCAGGATTAATGATGTAGACGTCGCAGTCAAGAAGGTATTTCTGAGTTTCGGACTAGATGACGACTTGCATTGTGTTTTAGTCCAAGATGAGCCATCCGAGCATGAAAACGATCGATTCATTGTGCTAAAAAGACTCTTGGACTCAACAGATGGAGCAGAGGACAACAGGCAGACAAAGCGAAGAAACCGTGTGGAACACGTCCAGGCCGTGTTCAATAACACGGCCGTGTTTTCATCTGGCCCGGATGAAGAATGAACCGTGCTTCAGACCACAACCGTGTTGTCGAGAGCGTCTAACGAGGAACAAGCTGTGTTCTCCAACACGGCCGTGTACTCGGAAAATTTTGAGAAAGGTACGGTAGCACCTAAGCCCATAACCCAAGTTGAACTCAAACCCCTTCCTTCCACACTCAGGTACTTGAACCCAACTCAACGTATCCTGTGATAGTCAATGCCAAGTTGAATGAATCTGAAACGTCGCAATTGCTTGAGGTACTACGTCTGTATAGGAGCGTCCTAAGCTACACAATTGATGACATCAAAGGCATAAATCCATCTGTTTGCATGCATCGTACTCACTTAGGGGCTGACTATACTCCTTCTGTTGAGCCTCAAAGACGATTGAATTCAAATATGAAGGAGGTTGTAAAAAAGGAAGTCCTTAAGTTGTTAGATGGTGGCATAATTTTTCCAATCTCTGATAGTTGTTGGGTTAGTCCCACACAAGTAGTTCCTAAGAAAGGAGGTGTCACAGTCGTGAAAAATGAAAATAATTAATTGATACCTACTAGGACAGTCACGGGATGGCGCATGAGCATAGATTATAGAACGTTGAATGAAGCCACTCGTAAGGATCACTTTCCACTTCCCTTCATTGATCAGATGCTAGAACGATTAGCCAAGCATTCTTATTTCTTCTACTTTGATGGATACTCCGGATTCTTGCAAATACCCATTCATCCTAGCGATCAAGAAATGACCACTTTCACGTGTCCCTATGGCACGTTTGCATATAGGAGAATGAAAGATTGTGGATCGTCCCGGGAAATAGCGCTAATGCGGAAGCGCGGTATAAAATTGAATACAAAAAATTAAAGCATGCTTAGATAAAATAAATAAACACGTTCAAGGGGTGCGCCCTTGAACTTTCCTGGGTGTTCGGTGTATCTCATGATATTAAAGAACATAAATAAATCATGGAGACCATAGGATTAAAAATAAAAGGAATGAAAAATTAAATCGGAACCTACCGATTGTTGTTTTCGTCTTCTAACTGCTACTCGCGTTGTTCCCCGATTTGCTCCAAGTCTCGTTGTTGAGACTCTCCAAATAGTAACACGCAATCCACCCACGTATCTTGCACGTCGTGCTAGCGAACGAACAAGTATAATATTGGAGAGGATGAATTAATAATACGTTATTAATTAACGGTATTAATTCTCCTTTTTGATCTAATGTTCCAAGAACAAAAGAATCAAGAAGTATTTTTCTTGAGAGTGAAAGAGAGGGGGCGGACGAGAGAAGGAAGAGAGGGAGCCGAGTTTGTGTGTGTTGGAATTTCATCACTCATCAAATAGTGAAAGGCTAGGACTATATATAGAGGAGGAGTTTAATCCTCTTGAAACTCCAACTCTAAAGAGGTCTATTTTGACTAGGATTTTGACCTAGTCAAAGTAGTATTTGACCCAGTCAAATTAATCCTAGCCATCCATCTCTCCCTTTCAATCTCAACCATTAATTTAATTTAATGGAATATTTAAATCCTATTAATTATTCCAAAGGTCAAATAAATAAATAAATATAATAAATTATAAATATTTATTCTAGGCCTATTAAATTAATCCTCTAATAAATCTAATTTATTAGATTAATTCCTTTTATCAAATAATAGGAATTAACTCTCCAAGAAAATAAAGGACTCGATTAAATCCAATTTAATCATTCCTTTTCTCCAATATTTAATTCTAAATTAAATACTTGATGTGTGTGGATTGTGTGTGACTCTTTAGGTTCACCTTTCAGCCAGACTTGGTCGGATTCCTAAAATCTGTCCGTTACCATGGGTGGCCATCTAGCAACGGTTCATGGCATTAGAGACTAGGTGAAATTTCGAGGATGAACATTTAGGCTCTAACAGTACACTTGTCCTTCTGTCTACGGTCTCACCACTTAGGGTCTAGGGCACGGAAAATGCAGGTACCCATTTTGGACCTAAGTGTCGGTATGTCCTTACTAAACGCCGCAAGGGAAACCTTACCTTCTGTTCAGTTACTGTGGCCACAGATTTTAGGGACAAGACACAGAGCATACGTGAGACTCAACTGTCAATACCTTTTGACAGGAGACAGATCCTTTCTTGGAAACTACTGTCACTTTGTATACCAGAGCTGCACTAGACATGGCTTATGACTACTCAAGTGCTTCTTGGCAATCTCTCACCATATCTAAGATAAAGACCTGATTTCATGGACCTACCTCCAAGCGTAGTCCCAGTCCCCGAAATGGGCTTACAGTCTGTGGGTTTTGTTTGCGTAGTGAACAGATAGATAAAGCAGTAAAGTGAACGCAAACAAAGTAATGCCAGAATGAATTTCACTTCTCTATTCATTAATAGTTTTATCAAAACACTGAAATTGTCTAGACATAGGTTACATTTTGCCCGCCAAGATTGGCTACATGGTCACCTATTCTAACAATCTCCACTTGACCTTTAAAGCCAATCGCCCATATGTCTAATCCCCATCTTCTCAAGATGTTGCGTATGAGCGCTCTGCGACATAGGCTTTGTCAGCGGATCTGCTGTGTTGTCTGCTGAGTTGACTCGGTCCATCCGAATGTCACCTCTTCCTACCATTTTTCTTAGAAGATGGTAGCGTCTAAGAATGTGTTTGGACCGGTTATGAGATCTCGGTTCCTTTGCTTGCGCTATTGCACCGTTGTTATCACATAAGATGACAACGGGCTCGGCGATGCTACGCACTACACCCAACTCTTGGATGTAGTTTATCATCCAAACCGCTTTCTTGGCAGCTTCTCAAGCTGCTATGTATTCAGCCTTTGTGGTGGAGTCAGCAGTGGTTGCTTGCTTGGAACTTTTCCAAGCCACTACTCCTCCATTGAGTTTGAATACGTAAGCCGATTGAGACTTGGCATCATCGTCATCAGACTGGAAGCTAGCATCGCTAAAGCCTTCCAGAATTAGTTCTCCATTGCCATAGACTAAGAACATTTTCTTAGTCCTCCTTAGGTACTTAAGGATGCCCTTAACAGCATTCCAATGTGGCTCTCCTGCGCAGGACTGATATCTGCTTGTTACGCTCAAAACGTAAGCAATGTCAGGCCTGGTGCAGTGGACCGCATATTGGATGCTTCCTACGGCAGAAGCATAGGGGAATGACTTTCATCCTTTCAAGTTCCTCATCAGTCTGCGGGGACTGTTTCTTGGACAACTTGATCCCATGCCTCATGGGAAGGAATCCTTGTTTGGAGTTGTCCATTCGATATCTCTTTAGGACTTTCTCCATATACGAGTTTTGGGTGAGCCCTAACATTCTTTTAGATCTGTCCCTGACGATCTGGATGCCTAGGATGTAGGAGCCTTCGCCCAAGTCCTTCATAGAAAACTGGGTTGACAACCATGCTTTTGTGTCTCCCAACATTCTAATGTCATTCCCAATGAGCAGAATGTCATCCACATAAAGCACTAGGAACACTATAGAGCTCCCACTGACCTTCTTTTATACACAAGGGTCGGATTCGTTCTTGATGAAGTCATATCCCCGTATTACTTCATCAAAGCGAATGTTCCAACTCCGGGATGCTTGTTTGAGGCCATAGATGGACTTTTGGAGATGGCAGACCTTCTGATCTTCTCAAGTCACTGTGAAACCCTCCGGCTGATCCATATAGATCTCTTCCTCAACGAAACCGTTAAGGAAGGCCGTTTTCACGTCCATCTGCCATACCTCATAGTCATACCATGCTGCTATGGCGAGCAGGATCCGAATGGACTTAGCCATGGCTACAGGCGAGTAGGTATCCTCAAAATCGACCCCGGGTCGTTGAGTGTATCCCTTAGCTACAAGCCTAACCTTGAAGGTTGTGACTTCTCTATCAACGTCAAGTTTGCGCTTGTAGACCCACTTATAGCCCACTGGCTTAACACCTTTCGGTGGATCTATAAGTCTCCAGACTTCGTTCTCGTTCATGGAGTCCATTTCGGTTTTCAAGGCCTCAGGCAATTTCCTGGATTGAATGTCAGACATCGCTTCTCTATATGTCTTAGGATCGTTATCCAAAAGACAGGTCGTATTTAGAAAGCCATATCTCACTGGAGGTCTGGACTCTCTAGCAGACGTACGGAGGATGGGAACGTCAGTGGTGACTGTGGGCGCTGACTGTATCAGAGGTGGCGGTTCAGGGACCAGGGCTGGCTGTTCCCGAGGCTATCCTTCATGCCTAGCATGTTGGACTTCTCGAGGTTGGTCAGCCCTTCGGGTATCTATCCTGAATCCTCTAAGTGAGGGTTCCGCGGCTACCTCTGATGGCTGGATTCCATCACTTGATTCCTCAAGGATCAGCTCATCAGGTTGGACATCCTCTGGGAAGCCTTGCTCCAAGAATACTGCATTCCTTGAAACGAATACCTTTTATTCCAAGGGGTCATAAAAGTAATAACCCGCAGTTTCTTTAGGGTATCCAACGAACCTGCATAAGCTAGACCTAGATTCTAGCTTATCTCCCACTAACCTCTTGACGTATGCGGGGCTACCCCACACTTTCAAGTAGTTGTAGGATACAGGCTTGCCGTGCCATATCTCATATGGCATTTGGGTCAATACACTGGTAGGCGCCATATTTAGCAACTTGGCCGCCGTTTCCAATGCATAGCCCCAAAAGGACAAGGGCAATTTGGTAAAACTCATCATGGATCGAACCATGTCCATCAAGGTTCGATTCCTCCTTTCAGAGACACCATTCAATTGTGGTGTCCCGGGAGGGGTCCATTCAGATATTATACCATTTTCTTTTAGATAATTAAGGAACTCGGTACTAAGGTATTCACCACCTCGGTCTGACCGTAGGACTTTAATTTTGCAGTTGGTCTGCTTCTCCACTTCAAGTCTGAATTCTTTAAACCTCTCAAGAGCTTCAGACTTGCACCTCATTAGGTAAACATAACCATACCGTGAATGATCATCGGTAAAGGTTATGAAGTAGGAAAACCCACCTCTTGCCTGCATCCTTAGTGGTCTACAAACGTCTGTATGAACTAAGTCCAATAGACCTGTGGCAAGCCTACTTTGTCCTACAAAGGGCTTTTTGGTCATTTTCCCTCTTAGACAAGACTCACAAGTTGGTAGCTCACTCAAGTCCCTACCTCTAGGTTCCTTGAGTCTACCAATCTTTTCATCCTATCTTGGGATATGTGACATAGCCTAACGTGCCACAGTCGTGCGTTCCCGTTATTATCTATTTTACGTTTGTGTTGAGCGTTAAGAACGAAGTTCGTTTGTTGCAAGATATAGAGCCCGTAATTTAATGTACCAAGTAGATGAGCAATTCCACACCTCATCAAATAAAAGCAATTTTTATTGATCATAAACTCATAACCACTATTGTCTAACAATGGAATGGAAATGATGTTTTTAATCATACTAGGTACAAAATAAACCTTCTCTAATTCTATGCTAATACTATCACTAATTACTAGAGTAGTAGATCCTACTGCTTCTACCGAGATGGCCTTGTCATTCCCAAACTTCAGGATCATTTCCCCGGTACCCAGTTTTCTGCTTCTTTTAAGCACCTGCAAATCATTGCAAATGTGAGCTCCACAGTCGGTATCTAATACCCAAGAGGCAGAATTAGTGACCATATTGACCTCAATCACAAATATACTTTGGTTAGAGAAGAGCTTGGAGCACTCTCTCTTCCAATGCCCTTTCTCACGGCAGTTGATACATATGTCATATGCCTTCGACTGTTGCTTGGAGACAACCTTTCCGTTTCCTTTGCCTTTCCCCTCTTTGGCAATGGGAACACTCTTAGTGCTCGCAGCTGCTTTGACGGCCTTTTCCTTCCCTTTCTTCATTTTCCAACGTCTGGCACCTTTGCCTTTCGTTTTGGAAGTTGAAGCACCTCCAAACAATACCGAAGGCGTGGACTTCTTAGTCGTTGCCTCGTATTGCACCAACATATCAATCAACTCATGAATGCCCTTCTCAAGTGCGTTCATGTTGTAGTTGACAATAAATTGGTCAAAGGAGGGTGGGAGTGACTGAAGGATCACATCTATGTACGTTTCCATTATCGAGACCTGCCTTTAGGTCCTCGAGCTTTTCCAGCAGGGTAAGCATTTTAACCCCGTGATCTTGTACAGAGGATCCTTCTGTTATTTTGGTTCCAAAGAACGCCTTGGTCGCGACATACCTAGTATGCCGGTCCGGGATCGTCTAGCCTTTCATACTGTTTCTGAATCTCATTCGTCAAAGAAGCAAGTATGACGCTACAGACCCTCCGGTTATCCTTATGCCAAGTCTCGAATGTCTCACGTTCTTCCGGCGTGGATCCTTCCGGTAAGGTCCTAGGAGAGGCTCGTCCATGACGTAGCCTTGGTTCTCATAATCCAGGACTATCCTGAGATTACGCAACCAGTCGTTGTAATTGGTTCCATTGAATTTGTTTGTCTCAAGAATGGTTGAAAGTGGGTTTTTAGACATTTTAAATCTACATTTAAAACAGAGTTCGCGATCAGCAGAATATAAAAGACAGTGGTTTGATAAAGAATTAAATGCATGGTCTTTAGTCATTTAATGCTCCCACTATTTATACGAAAACACGGTACTCTCAAACGTGATTTTTGGAAAACCCTTTCCTAGTGGGCTTGGGATTCACAGCGATCTTTTCCATACCCCACTTTTACGATTCGCATGGAAAAAAAATCCTGTGGGAGGTATAGCATACCATTCTTGTTCCACGAGATTCCCAAGATTATTGCCTCATCCTTTCACATGATCCCGAGGACTCCAAACTAATCATACTAATTGGGCGTTAGACCCGACCCAATCGACCGAGCCATAGACCTACTGTTACCCCCACGACTCGTGAGACAGGTAATAGTGGTCTATTTTTCGTTCATGACACAGTGCAGCTTCTTTTAAGCACAATAACGTGGCACGACTCGTGAGACCACGCTATTGACCTAAATCAGCTTCCTCACTATGCCATGGATTGGAAGGCATGGACAAACTCCTAGAGTTCATGTCCATTTTGACTAGGGTCTAATATTTGGACATTGGTCCAACCAATGTGAGAGTAGTAATGACCGAGATCTCATAACATAATATATATACACATTCATCCATAATGCGTAATAAATAAATGCATCCACAACAGTTATATGATAAACAAAAACGCCATTAATCCATCATAATAACCACATGCAAAATTAAAGCTTAGCACGCCCCTGTTGGATGATCACGAGCCCGAATCCTATGCGATCTACTGAGCCCGCAGTGGATCTATGGTCAATCTAGGGTTGGTCCTATACTATTACATTAATAGTAATCCAATCATCATTCTGATGGGCCTTGGTCTCTTTTCTCTTTCTTCACTTCATGGAAACGCCTTGGAACCTCCAGTCTGGGCTCTCCATGTGGACCTTCCTTCTTCTCCATCAATTACATAAAAATTAAAACCTCACTTCTATTCTACTCTCATTACATATTAAAAAATAGAAACCCCAGCGAAACCCGGGGGGAGTACATAAGGAGGGAGATAGAATGCCTTATTATTCCAAGACAACTAGAAAGAGAGAAGGAGAAAGCAGTAAAAGAGGCACACAGGCCCAACATGAAATTAAACCATACATTCGGTCTACGGCTCGTGATCATCCGTATGAATCCAACACACGTAATCATATGATCCAATCACATAAAAACAAATATACCAATAATACATGATAACCAATCATAATTATTCAAGATGAATAAATAAATGGGTAGCATGTGAAAATATGGCATAATCGTTGGTAATAATATTTTCTCGTTTTTAGGAAAATATTTCCTCATTATTTTTAAGTAAAAATATTCCCGAGATTCCAAATCCAATATATTTTTACTTCCCAAAATAATGTCTTAGAAAATTAGGCAAAATTGAACAAAAACAAATTTTCAGAATTAATTAAAAAATTAAAACTGAAAAATAAATAAAAGAACAAAAATAGGGTAAAACCCTAGCTGCAACCGGCAGCCGGCCGCCGCCACCGGCAGGCGCGCAAGGCAGCAGGCACAGCCTGCGTGCGCGGCGCCTGGTGGGCAGCAGGCGCGCGGGCCTGGCGTTCCGGTTGGCCATTGCGCGCGCGCTGGCCTGCTGGTCGCCAGCCGCTCGTCTGCCCCTGCGCAGTGCGCGCGCGCACGCGCCTGGCAACGCCGCTGGTGCCCGCGCACGCGCGGACTCTCCAACGCGCATCCTTGCGCGCGAGCAAACACCCTTGTCTGCGTCCGCGCGCGCCTAGAGGCGCCGCCCTGTGTGCGCGCCCGCAGGCGGGCCACTCTGGCCGCCGTCTGCCTGCTGCGCGCAGTCTGGCGCATCCGGCCGGCGGCGCGCACAGGCTTCCCTGCCTGCGCGCGCGGCTGCCTAGCCTATGCCCACGACTACGCGCGGCCAGCCTCCGGCTGGTCGGCGCTTCTTCGGTTCCATTTTTCACCCCCGTTTCCCAAGAAAAATAGAAAAATACAAACAATGCAATAATCACATGAATTAAAAGCAAGAAAACGCACATTAAACCCTAGGCCTATACACGGAACCGGTTCTGATACCATTGAAAGATTGTGGATCGTCCAGGGAAATAGCGCGAATGCGGAAGCGCGGTATAAAAATTGAATACAAAAATTAAAGCATGCTTAGATAAATAAATAAACACGTTCAAGGAGTACGCCTTGAACTATCCTGGGTGTTAGGTGTATCTCATGATATTAAAGAACATAAATAAATCATGGAGGCCATAGGATTAAAAATAAAAGGAACGAAAAATTAAATCAGAACCTACCGATTGTCGTTTTCGTGTTCTAACTGCTACTCGCGTTGTTCCCGATTTGCTCCAAGTCTCGTTGTTGAGACTCTCCAATAGTAACACACAATCCACCCACGTATCTTGCACGTCGTGCTAGCGAACGAACAAGTATAATATTGGAGAGGATGAATTAATAACATGTTATTAATTAACGGTATTAATTCTCCTTTTTGATCTAATGTTCCAAGAACAAAAGAATCAATAAGTATTTTCTTGAGAGTGAAAGAGAGGGGGCGGACGAGAGAAGGAAGAGAGGGAGCCGAGTTTGTGTGTGTTGTGTGTGTGTTGGAATTTCATCACTCCTCAAATAGTGAAAGGCTAGGACTATATATAGAGGAGGAGTTTAATCCTCTTTAAACTCCAACTCTAAAGAGGTCTATTTTGACTAGGATTTTGACCTAGTCAAAATAGTATTTGACCTAGTCAAATTAATCCTAGTTATCCATCTCTCCTTTCAATCTCAACCATTAATTTAATTTAATGGAATATTTAAATCCTATTAAATATTCCAAAGGCCAAATAAATAAATAAATATAATAAATTTATAAAACATTTATTCTAGGCCTATTAATTAATCCTCTAATAAATCTAATTTATTAGATTAATTTCCTTTTATCAAATAATAGGAATTAACTCTCCAAGAAAATAAAGGACCCGATTAAATCCAATTTAATCATTCCTTTTCTCCAATATTTAATTCTAAATTAAATACTTGATGTGTGTGGACTGTGAGTGACTCTTTAGGTTCACCTTTCAGCTAGACTTGGTCGGATTCCTAGAATTCTTCATTTACCACGGGTGGCCATCTAGCAACGTCCATGGCACTAGAGACTAGGTGAAATTTTGAGGATGAACATTTAGGCTCTAACAGTACACTTGTCCTTCTGTCTACGGTCTCACCACTTAGGGTCTAGGGCACGGAAAATGCAGGTACCCATTTGGACCTAAGTGTCGGTCTGTCCTTACTAAACGCCGCAAGGGAAACCTTCCCTTCTGTTTCAGTTACTGTGACCACATATTTTAGGGACAAGACACAGAGCATACGTGAGACTTAACTGTCAATGCCTTTTGACAGGACTCAGATCCTTTCTTGAAAACTACTGTCACTTTGTATACCAGAGCTGCACTAGACATGGCTTATGACTATTCAAGTGCTTCTTGGCACAATCTCACCATATCTAAGATACAGACCTGATACATAGGTAAACTCAGCTGTTCCTCACGTCAAAGGACTTGTCCCTGTACCGTTGGAACCGGGAATACACGTCATACCTTGCTGACCCTACTCAAGGTCCTCCGTAAGACGGTTCCCGTGAGTCACCTCAGTCAGCTGCTTCCAAGCAGACTAACCCACTAACACTGCTTAGACGACCTTCGTCACCCGTCGATGAAATACGACAGCAGATGCTTAGTGCAAGTCTCAAAGGGAATCCCGGTACTCATTTTCGAGATTCCTTGACTTGGAGTTTTCCGAACTGATTTGGCGGGACTGATTTCATGGACTACCTCCAAGCGTAGTCCCAGTCCCCGAAATGGGCTTACAGTTCGTGGGTTTTGTTTGCGTAGTGAACAGATAGATAAAGCAGTAAAGTGAACGCAAACAAAAGTAATGCCAGAATGAATTTCACTTCTTTATTCATTAATAGTTTTATCAAAACACTGAAATTGTCTAGACATATGTTACATTTTGCCTGCCAAGATTGGCTACATGGTCACGTATTCTAACAGAGAATGCCTTTTGGTTTATGTAATGCTCCGGCTACTTTCCAACGATGCATGATGGCTATTTTTTCTGAGCATATTGAAAGTATAATGGAGGTGTTTATGGATGATTTTCTGTGTATGACACTGATTTTGATGAATGTCTGCTCAATCTAACGAAAGTATTGCAGCGATGCAAGGAAGTCAATCTCGTTCTCAATTAGGAGAAATGTCACTTCATGGTAAGAGAAGCATTGTTTTAGGGCATTTGGTGTCCGAACGAGGTATTGAGGTCGATCGAGCAAAGATTGAACAATTGAGAAACTACTCTCCCCTACCTCGGTAAAGGGCGTTCGAAGCTTCCTCGGTCACGCCAGATTCTAACCGTCGTTTCATTATGGACTTTTCGAAAATTGCCAAACCACTGACTAATTTGCTCATTAAAGATGCTCCCTTTGATTTAAACAATGAATGTCTTGATGCGTTTAATCGGTTAAAGCAAAGCCCTCATCTCCGCACCTATTATGCGAACCCCCGATTGGTCCTTCCATTTGAAATCATGTGTGACGCAAGTGACTTCGCAGTGGGGGCTGTTCTCGGCCAACGGAAAGAGAAAAAGCTACATGTAATTTATTACGCAAGCCGTACTCTTGACGATGCCCAAATGAACTACGCCACCACTGAGAAGGAATTTTCTTGTCGTTGTGTTTGCTTTTGACAAATTCCGTTCCTACATCATTGGTTCTAAAGTGATTGCTTTCATTGATCATGCAGTTATTATGTACCTCTTGAGCAAGAAGGATGTAAAACCACGTTTGATCCAATGGATACTTCTACTCCAAGAGTTTGACCAAGAGATACGAGACACGAAGGGGACGGAAATGCTGTGGCAGACCATCTATCCCATTTACGGTTTGAGAACCAAATGGGTAACGAAATTCCAATCGATGACTCTTTTCCCGATGATAAATTGTTTGTTATAATGTCTACTGAAGCACCTTGGTATGCTCATTTTGTGAATTATTTAGCATGTGGTATCCTACTTCCTGATATGACTTTCCATCAGAAAAAGAAATTTCTCTCAGATGTTCGCTATTTTGTTTGGGACAAACCGTACCTCTACAAGCATTGTGCTGATGGAGTGTTACGGCGATGCCTACCAATAGACAAAATCCGAGACGTCATATATCATTGTCATTCATCTTCATATGGGGGTTACGCTAGTAGCTCTAAAACCGCTGCTAAAATCTTGCAATCTGGATTTTTTTGGCCATCAATGTTTAAAGATGTTCATCAATTTGTGCTTTCATGTGATAACTGTCTACGAGTTGGGAACATCTCGAAACATCATGAAATGCCTTTAAATTACATACTTGAGGTCGAGATTTTTGATGTTTGGGGAATTGATTTCTTGGGCCCTTTTCCGCCATCGTTTGGGAATAAGTTCATCTTGGTTATGTCTCTAAATGGGTAGAAGCCATAGCATCCCCAACTAGTGCCGCCAAAACCATGATCAAACATTTCAAAAAAATCATTTTTCCATGTTTTGGTGTCCTTAGGACTGTGATTAGCGACGGAGGTTCCCACTTTATTGAAAAACAATTTGAAAACGCTCCTCAAGAAATACGGGGTCGTCCATAAAATTTCAACCCCATACCATCCCCAAACTAGTGGGCAAGTCGAAGTGTCAAACCGGGAAATAAAGTCTATTTTAGAAAAAACCGTGTCAACTTCCCGAAAAGATTGGTCTTCTAAACTTGATGATGCCTTGTGGGCCTATAGAACTGCGTATAGAACTCCTATCGGCACTACCCCATTTCGTTTGCTTTATGGAAAACCTTGTGACTTACCTGTTGAACTTGAGCATAGGGCTTTTTGGGCAATAAAAGAATTGAATTTTGACCTCAAATCAGCGGGTGAGAGACGAAGTGTCCAACTGAGTGAACTTGACGAGCAAAGGCTCGGTGCTTATGATACTGCCAAACTCTACAGGGAACACACCAAAAAGTGGCACAACCAAGGTATTCTTCGAAGGGAATTCTGGGATGGTGATATTGTTTTACTGTTTTAACTCTCGCCTCCATCTTTTTCCAGGAAAATTGCTCGCGTTGGTTGGGACCCTTCAATGTTCATAAAGTTTTTCCCTATGGCGCAGTCGAGGTTTGGAGCGAAGCAACGAGCGCATTTAAAGTCAATGGACAACGGTTGAAACACTACGTTGTCGAGACTCCAATCGAAAAAGGGGGCAATGTGCAGCTCCACGACCCGTCAGCTTGAACGCCCGCAACACAGTCGAGCTAACGACTTCAAATAATGCGTTGTTTGGGAGGCAACCCGAATCCTCTCCTTCTCTACTTTTTTCTTTTTTTTTTCACTTTTATCTTTCTCTTTGCTCTATTTTAATTTTTCTGCTTTATAAATCTGCTGACTCCATGCCGTTGCTCTATACTTCTGCAGCTTTGCCCGAATGACGCGCATCACCATAACACGGCCAGGCCGTGTTGCAGAACACTACGATGTCATTTCCTCATAAATTTTTACATAAACACGCCCTTGCGGTGTGTCCGAACACGGCCGTGTTGAGCAGAAACGTCGAAAAGTAGAATGTCCCGATAAGAACACGACCTGGCCGTGTTCTCTAACACGGCCGTGTGGCGCAAGTTTCAGATTTTTAAAACCCCAAAAATGGCCGTGTTCCCCTTCCCATTCACAAAACTTTCAAAAATTCTCCCTCACTTTGCTCTCAAATCCGTCAAGCCACCCCAAATTTTTGCAAGACCCCTCCGATTAAACGATTACCCATCACTTGGGCTCTCCAAAAACACCACTTTCGTCGATTTTCACCGGTTCTATCTCATCCAATGGCACCAAAAAGAGCAAGGATGAGTGGAGCCTCTACTTCCCGAGCACAACACGACGCTCAACATGGTGCTCGCCAACCGCAACAGAAATTGCCGTACATGGACCTCGACGATCGTAACAGGTATGAAGGCCTTCGCTCTTGTACTATTACCAATACCGATTACATTGATAATGAAGTCCTTAACGTGCTTGGAATTTCTGATGATGTTGAGTATCTGTTTAGTAGACTAGGATGGCATGATTTCATGTTTACTAGATGACCTACGTATCCTAGGCTTGTTCGTGAGTTTTTGAGTTCATTACGAGTTGAAGGAATTTTTTTCTGGTCCCCATGTCGATAGGGGTCGTATTACATTTCGCTTTAGGCACATAGAATGCCGCGTGACCCTTGCTCAATTTAATGCTATCTTTGGTTTGCCTCTCGGGGAGGAAAGGTGGGAAACTCCTGCTTTTAGGCCTGATAAATTTTGGTATGATTTGACTAGACAGGCATCGTACGATGCGACCCGATCTAAATCTTTCGCCATTATCAACCCCTATTTTCGCTATTTGCATCATGTTCTTGCACACACCTTATTTGGTTGGGGGATAGTGAGGGCGTCGTACGTCGTTCCAAGTTGTTTGTATTATGGGCCATAGTGAATGACTTTCAAATAGATACAGGCTTATTTCTGATTCATCAATTTCTAAAATTGCTAACTCCGAGTCAGGCGCCATAGTACTTGGGGGATTCGTTACCCCCATCGCCTTTGCATGCCGGTCTTTCTTTGCAGGGTTACGAAGAAGCCCAAGGTCGAATTGGGGTCGACCTCGCCACTTGTCAAGCCATGAAGATGATCACGAGAATGGGCGACCAATACCACTTGCTCATGCCGGACCCCCTGCCGTCCATCCCGTTGCCCGACCCCGCACGTCTCACCATCCAAATTCAGGAAAATTGGTGGTTGCAAGCACCGTCCACTAACGCCGAGCCGAAGACCGTCCAGCTCCACCTCCACCTGCCCCCTCTCATGCAGTCGGGTCGTCCCGTGGACCTCAGCCCGATGCCTCAACTGCCGACGCCTTACAAAGGATCCTCGACCAGGATCAACAACTCCTCGACAGGCAAACGGAGCTCCGTGATCAACAAACACAGCTCCAAGACACCGTCGACAACATGGCCCACGTCCTCCAACGCATGCATGATTGGTTCGTGACTCAAGGCCACTTCCCCCATCCGCAATGATTCAGTACGTCCTCTCCCCCACCTCTCTTTTTATGCATTGAGTACACTGCTATGTCTATGTTTGGGGGAATTGCTGAAATTTTGTGTTTTTGTTTAATGCCATGCGTTATAGGTGTCTATTGCATTTTGTGTCTTTTTATGTGCTGCTTTTGTGCCAAATTCATGTCGTGGAACGTATGACCCTTCGACGATGCATGTGGCTTATTTGGAGAAAGAAATGCTATGTAGGAGGTCATAGGATCAAAGCATGCATAACTACGTTATTATGTGATTGTTGCTTAGATTTGCCGAGAAGTAATTGGGTTCTAATGTCATACACTTTGAATCGTTCCGAAAGGGGGATTGAGTTGTCTTGGCTTATGTTAACTCGTAGTGTCTTCTGTGAAAGTCATTTCATTGTTTAAACCCCGCCTGGTCGAACTTTTCATACACCTGAAGTAGGACGTATGTTCTTTCCCATCATAAAAAAAAAAGGACATACGAAAGAAAGAAAGAATTTGCAGAAAAAGAAAAACAAATAAACGAGACAAAAAGAGGACATAACGCACCTACTCCACTGGCTTCGGTTGCTCAGTAACTGGGTGACTTCATCACCAATGTTGTCATTCGCGGAAAACGGCAACTAGGGTCATGAGTATGCAAAGCACTTTAGGAAACGTAATTGGTTGAGTAACCAGATGCCTTCATCACAAATGTTGTCATTCGCGTAAAAAGGCCAAAATACAACCTAAAGAATGCGGTCTCTCAGTTTGGAAAAAAAAAAGGGAATGAAGAGAGCATTATTGAAAATAGGGACGTCTATGCTTGGGTAGAAAAAGAAGTAAGAAAAGGTGTTGTTGAAACGGTGCAATGACTAAATTAGAGACCTATAGTCTTAACGGAGACTCGATCACTTGGTTCTCTATTGGGCGAAATGAAGTGTTGTGGTGTGATCAACCCCTTACTTTCGTTAAATGAGTTAACTTTTACATAATATGTCGGTGAGCTTGTGTTTTGTGACTGTGTACTTCTAAGTTGTGTTTGTTATTACGAATCATTGCCACGATGTTGAGAAGGCGAGTTCTACACTCATTTGGGGTTATTGCCTATGGACTTTTTTTGCTTAGGGACAAGCAACTGTTTAAGTTTGGGGGAGTTTGATAAGTAGGGATTTTACATATTTATTAAGGGGAAACACACGCATTTTTCTGCGCTTTTAAGCAGAATTTCATCTAATTTACTACTTTTCTATACCAAACTCTTTCTTAGATACTGCTTTTGGTTGTTTCGCTCTTTTCAGGTATAATTCAGGAGCAAAATGGACTAAAGAAAAGAATTCATCAATGTTTGACAGAACGTGTTGTATCCTCCCACACGCCCGTGTTGTATCCTCCCACACGCCCGTGTTTCGCTAATTCAAATCACCAGTCAAGACGACCTGAATAGAACACAGCCGTGTCGGGGTTGGCCGCAGAAACACACGAGAACACCGCCTGACCGTGTTCACGCTGCACAGGCGTGTTCTACACTTGGAAACAGAATCGTTCGGATTTTTCTGCCTTTTGCTCCACTACGACTATGAAAGGGGGAACTAGGGATGTGAAAAGGGCGGATGAAAGCACAGATACACGGCTTGAAGGAACACGAAGAAGTCGGGGAAGCATCAAGACGGCTAGGACGATCGGACTACAGTTCTTCCTAATCCTATCTTCTTTTTAGCGCTTTGCTTGATGTATTGTCCAATATATTTATTTTACTTCTTCGTTAGCTTTATGGCTGAGTAGAATTCTTGTTCTAGGATCATGTCGAACCGTTTGATAGATTAATGAATTTATTAAAGTTTTCTTCTCCTATCTCGTGTGGGTTGATCCGATTTAATTTCCAAGCACTTATTTTTCTTGTGAATATGTTAGCCACGTGATTGCATGTTTTAAACATCGGGTGAAGTACAGAAAGGTGAAATTCCATGTTAGAAAGTCAGAGATTAAACCTATGAATTAACCGCGAAAGCATGCTTAATTTCTATGAGGATCTCACTAATTATCATGATCTCAATGGGTTCGATTTAATTATATCTCCATGAAAATAGGTAGATTAATTAATCGAATACGGATTTCCACATACTTGAAAGAGGGTGGTAACGACAATAAGACGATTTTCTTTGGATTAATCACATTAAGTAGAAAAGAGTTCTTGATAGGTTCGTTAATCGATCATTGCGGGGATACTTGATTCTAGAGTATCACACCTTATTGTTTACCCTCTAACTTCAATTTACCTGCTTTACTATTCCAACCAATTGCCACACTCATAAATTTCGATCTGACTAACGAAAATTGAGTAAATCTGGTAATCACAATAGTCCCTGTGGGATCGACATCTTGAGTACTACGCGATACACCGTGCACTTGCGGTTTTGGCTCATCACCTATCTCGAGGTCCTCGATTTGGAACATTTCAGACTCAACCTTTATCAGTTGGTTTGATAACTACCATCCAGTGCGTGGCCCAACTACATGAGTTGTTAACGTGGTATGTGGTTTTGTTGTGAAATATGTAAAATGACATTTAACAGATGGAAAATGAGCACAACAAAGATTATACCAATGGTAACGAATAGTGATTTCATTCATTACATAATATTACATTACATCGAGTTGTCAAATAGACTACAAAATGCCAAACCTAACACAATCAACTGAACGCTATTACTTAACGTGATCGATTGTTGATGTGTTTCCTTGTATCAAAGACATGAAAACAAGAAGATTTTGGAGGTGAAGAGAGAGTGATGGCCGAGAGAGAGGGGCGGCGTTTTGAGTGTGTGTGAGATGAGAGTTGTTATTATGTGTGTGTGTGTGTGTGTGTGTCTTTGAGTTTATATAGAGTAGATTTCTTACTCCTACTCAACCTCTCAAAGAGACACACTTTGAAGACTTTTATCAAATCCTAGTCAACATGGCTTTGATTAAGTCAAACTTAATCCAAGCCCTACATCTCATCTAACCCCAAGATTAAATCTCGTCCATCCATCCTTTGATGGGCTTTATGCAATGGTCCTAATTAATCCTAATGGCCTTCTAGTAAAATCCAATAAATACTTAAGCCCAAAATTAATATTTCCATCTCTTTAATCTAAATAAAAGGGAAATAGCCTATCCCCTAATTTCATAAATTTAATTTATAAATCACGCTTTCATTAATCCAATTAATTCTCAAATGCTTGATACTCCAAAAGGGAACCAATTTAATCTCTCAGAATTAATTTTTAAATTAATTCCTCCACTTCTAGTGAATTGTGTGTGACCTTTCGGTTCACCTTCAACAAGACTTGGCCGAATCTCCAATCATTCCATGATCCGAATTCGTCCGTCACCATGGGTGGCCAGCCAGCACGGTCCATGGCACTAGACTCCTGAATGCATACGAGTACGGCCCTTCCGTCTACTATCTCACAGCTATAGTCTAGGGTATGGATCTTCGACGCCGGTCCCATTCTTGATTTAAGCCTTCACTCATTCACGCACTGAAACGTCCCTGGATCCTATCCCACTGTTCAGTCACTGTGGCCACAAATTTCCTAGGAAACGAATCTCAAAGTGTAAGTGCGACACTGTTGTCAACTGTTAACAGGAGACGGATTCTTTCTTGGAAATCACCGTCAACACTACACATTCTAAACTGCACTAGATTGAGCTTATAGCAACCAAGTCTTTCGACCCGATAGCCTTTCTGCAGACCTAACATACAGGTATGGTGTGTATGTGACTGCCGTAATCCCTCAAGTCCGAGGACTAATCTCGTACTATCAGAACCAAGAATACGAATCATACTGGCCAACCCACTAAAGGTTTCCCACATGACGATTCCCGTCGAGTCACCTCAGTTAACTGAGAATACGAATCATACTAATTTACATGCACCGAGCCAACTAATCCACTAATATTGCATGGACGACCTTAGTCACTTTGTTGATGAAACACGACTGCAATCATTACTGCAAGTCTGGATTGAACCATTGATACCCAATCTCGAGGTCCTTGACCTGGAGAGTTTCAGACCGATCCACAGAGGCTGAATTCATGACTGCCAACCTATGCGCAGTCCAGCCTCTTGGATTAACGCATCCGGTCTGTGGGCTTTGCTTGTGCATTGAATAATAATACAAAATAAGTGAACACAATCAAAGTATAAATGCCGTAAACTGAACATCACTTTTATTCAAAAATAATTCATTTATACCACAATTGTCAGAAACAGGTTACATAAGCCTAACTAGATTGGCTTCACGGTCACCTATCCTAAAGGTTGAGTTGCCGGGAGTGTTGGACTCCATTCTCGCGGACCAGCTAAATTAAGGGAAGTTGCAACTTACTTGCAACTTCCCATCATCTCCACTCACCTTAAACTATGTTAGTCTCTAGAAGTCTGTGGCCACAGTTGTTAATCAAATAGGGAAATACTTTCCCATGTTTATTAATGGGAAACATAGTAAAGAGTGGAAACATAGTTATTGAAGTCAAGTATGGGAACCGATTTAGAATTTTGTGTCCTAGACTTTGATCGGGAGATAGCCTAATGGAAGAACCATATTTGTACAGTACGCTCAGTTAAAGGTTCACACCAATTTTACCTATTTCTAGTGCCATGGATTGCTGATAGACGACTACTCATGGTAACAGTACTCTTAGATTAATGGATTAATCAAGAGTGATTAATTGAATATGATTCAATTAAGGGTGAATTACAACAACCTCCCTTGAGATTTGACATAATTAAGGATACCCCTCGTTTTTTCAAAAATTACAAGTACCCACTGAGGTTTGTAACTTCTAACAAATAACTCATTTCCATCCATTTTTACGGGTGAACTGACCAAAATACCCTTATGCAAACTGAATTATTTTTTCAAATTTTCTGAAATTTATTGGACTAAAACACATAAGAGAGGTTTTGTGTTTTTTTACACAGATGAGCAATAATGTAATTTGTCTCGGCTGGTTTTTCTATAATTTAAAATAATGAAGGGCAAAATGAACAATTTCAGGCCTTTGGTTAAAGATTACAAACCTCAGGGGGGGTATTTGTAATTTTTTAAAATGTGAGGGGGTATTCGTAATTAAGCCAAACCTCAGGGGAGGTAATTGTAATTCACCCTTCAATTAATCTAGAGGAAGTTAGTGTTAAAATAGCTGACCAGAAAGTCAATTGAATTGGCAAGTTTGAGTACTATATAGTGATCTTTATTAAAGTAATGTTGATTTGATGAATATAGTAAGTATTCATCCGTGGCACTATGTGTTTCTTATGCTTAATGATTATGTTTAGCAATATTTTAACGTCACAATGATTTTTCATAGACCAATTCGATATCCCATGTAGTTGGATTGCGCATTGGATGGAGGCTATGAAACCAACTTCTGAGGGTTGGTTTGAAATGTTCCAAGTCAAGTACCTCGAGACAGAGCATCGAGATTTCTATAGAACTTGCACTAAGTATTGCATTAATTATATGAGTGTCGTGTTTCATCGGCAATAGACATCGGTCACAGTTTTTAGTTAATTTTTTCGACCAGGGTTGTCAAGCCAACTAAACAAACTCACAGGGAGTCGTCATATGAATCGACCCATTATGTTGGACACACGCCCAAGTCTAGCTGAGGGTGAACCTAATAAGTCACACACAAATCACTATGGAACTGGTAGATTTAATTTTGGAATTAATTCTAGAATAAACAAATTAATTTAATTGGCTTAAATTAATTTAAGGAGAAAATAAATGATTGGACCATTTATTGAAAAATCCATTTGATGGATAGACGAAGAATTAATTAATTGGATTAGTTAATCTATTGAATTTAGAACCTTTAAATTAATTAGATTAATTTATCAAGTTTGGTTTAATTAATTAATCAGATTAATTTATCGAGTTTGATTTAATTAATTAATTGAATCAATTAATTATTGCCTAGTGGACTTTTGTTTGGACATAATTTAATTAGATTAAGTATAGGTCCAAACTTAAAGTATAAGTCCATAAGATTGCAAGTTGGAGCAAGTTAAAGAAGAGTTGGAGCTCCTCCAAGAGAGCATCATCATAGCCGGCCATGAGGACACATGGAGGTGGTTTCCATGTGCTATTATGGTTGGTGGCTGTGCTAATAATGTGTGTGTATGTGGAAGTTAACCATGAAGGTTAATTTTGGAGGTTGAATTTTGAATTTTTTTTCCTACATACACAAAACAATTCACATTACATCATTCAGTCAACTTGCTTTATTTTTCAGCAGCAAAAAACGTCCATAGCACTTCAAAAACCTCTGAATATTTTCTCCTTTAGTGTTCATGTCTTTTGGAAAGATTTGAACTTAAAGCATTCCAAAAATTACTAATCAATAGTGTTGTTTTGGAATTGTTTTTTTCTTCACCTCTCTACTACTATCTAGCAATAGTTTTCAAGGCATTAGCATTCGAAAAATCACTAATCAATACTGTTATTTTGGAATTATTTTTTCATCACCTCTAAACTACTATCTAACAATAGTTTAGAGGGCATTCCCTAGTATGGTGTGGCCAACACTTAGAGGAGTTCTTGGTTGAATTCTCATTATGAACGGTGGAGAAGAAAGGAACAAAGCATCCACCGGTGCTTCATTCGTAAACAAAAGGTAGATTTTTCATTTATATTAATGTAACTTTTGTTTTTTAACTATAGCCACATGTCCAACATCTTCTTCCTTTTATTTATGTTGTTAACATACACCGAACGCTTGGGAACTTCAAAGGGTACACCCCTTTGAAGCCGTTTTAAAATTCTATATTTTAAGCATTTTTAGTTAGAGTTGCCAAATTAAATTGTATATGCGATAAGCCAAGTCTAACTGAAGTTGGACCGGTAAGGATCACACATAAATGCTAACGATATTTTGGGAAATTAATTTGGGAAATGAAATTAATGATTGAATTAGTTCAAAAAGAAAGAGTTTAAATTAATCATCTGAATAATTGGATTATTCAATAGATGTCCTACATGATAGGAAGCCCAATGTGTTAGTTGATTGGATTAATTAAATGTTTAGGTTTTGAAATTAATTAATTAGATAAATTAATCTTAGGTCCAAGAATTAAATAAAGATTTATTGTGGACTTGAAATTTATTGATTGGATCAATTAATTACTAATCAAAAGTCAAAGTGTGTTTAATTCAAATTATGTTCAATTCTCAAAGGACTCTCAAGGTATCACAAGGACTTACCATGCATCAAAGGCCACTCCCTCTATATGTTGAGAGCGGTTGGCCATCTGAAAAGGCTTGATAAGTTGTGTATATCTATATTTCTATCCCTTACTCTCTTGTATTTGTGTACTTCCAAAGAGTTGTATCTCTTTTCATCATTCTCATGAACTTGAAATTGATTCAAGTTTTTTTCTTTGGAAACCCAGAATAATTTCTAGTTCATAGAAGTAATGTTCTAATTCCACTCTCTTAAGTTTTCTAGCAAGGCTCAAAGAGACACAAGTTGGTGTTTTGTGTGGAGTTGCTAGAGAGAGTATTGTTTTGCACTTGTGTGGGCAAAGCAAGAAATCATTATCGGAGGAGAGGTTTTGAAGCTAGGACAATCTAGTACTCTCAAAGAAGTATTTACCCTTTCACTTGCATCAACTAGTTGGTGTGCAAGCATATAAATAACCCGGTTGACGTGGGATATAATCCCGTGTAATGCTATATTTATCACTTTCATTGTTCATTTAACATCGTGGGCTTGTACTAATTCCTTCAACGTGCCCTTTAGGGGAACGTCCTATTTCATGGTCATTGGTGTGGAGACACTAATGATGTGTGTGTAAGGGTGCTTGTTTAGAACAAGTTCATTGAACAAATTTGTAGGATATTCTTTATTGGAGTGACAACATCGAATTAAGAATTCTTTGACGTGATAGTGCAAGATTAGTCCTTAGATTTGAGACTTTATTATGGTCTTATATTAGGTTAATTGTGCTTTGATTTATTTCCCTGTCATCGAGGTGATATGAAAGGGATATTTTGGGTACAAGTCCATCAAATATGAAGATCAATATGTAGCACGTCAAGGATCATCAACCTACCTTGAAGAGTAAGAGATCTCCTGTATTTTTTATTGTCTCTTGATTAATAAGTCTTTGCCAAGATGATACGGCGACTAAGCATAGGGTTTTCTAGGCTAGTCGTCTTAATCATGAAAAGCAAGGAAGTGATGCATAGTTATTAGGTAAACAAGATTCCGACTCATAGTCTAATGCCACAGACTGAATTAGGAGATAATTGAGGAAAAAACTTACTTGCATTACACTTGTTGTCTAAAGTTTCTTCACCTTCACCTGGAGATAGTTTTTCATGGTGTGTTGCTAGACGCCAATTATGAGGATTGGATTTTAGGATGAAGGGGTTAATTCCAAACTAATTTAATTATCGCATCTACACTTTCGAAGCTTGTGCACAAGAGTAGATCATGTTGGGATCTTCACCATGAATGATCCTCCGGGCAAAGCATCTCATGGCATACCCCTACCTGGTTCTGGTTCAGGAAAGGGTCAACGCAAGGATCTTACTTCAAAACAATCTCTGGAGATTTCCCTTATCCGAACAGATCTTGCAAGAAAATAAAATTTCACATGGAGAAATGATAAAATCTCAATTAATTCAATGGTTGAATTAATTCTTGAATAATTAAATTAATTCATATCAAAGAGCAATTTAATCCAGAGGTTGAATGAAACGATGAAGAAAATTAATTAATTAAAATATTTAATTATTTTTTTAGCTTAATTAATTTAATGAGATTAAATTGATTGTGTTGATATATTTAATTGGACTAAACAGATACATGTCTAATTTGACTAGACAAAACTCAAACGGATAAACAAAATTAATTGATGTGATCAATTAAATTGGTCCTTAATTAATTTTTGTGAGACAAAATAAATGATGGAGTTTGGAATTTTGTCGGAATAATTAAATTGAATTTATTTTTTCAATGGACCAATCCTTAGATAATTTATTCTAGGACAACAAAGTATTTTACAATAAAATAATTGAAGAAATAATGGAAACTAATTTTGTGGTAGAAGATAACTTTAATAGATACGTAAGAAATTTCAATTAACGTGAGTTCTAATTCAAACTCCACAAAACAACGAATCCTTCACCATGAAGAAATCCACCCCTATATAGAAATGGAGATACTCCATGAAGCTCCAAATAACAACCACTCTCATCTCTCAAATTTAGTTTGCCTAGGGTTTCATATATATATTTTCCACAACATTAAATTTTCATATTGTTCTAATCAATAGAATTGAAGGTCGATATTTCAACATCTATACATACACAATTAGATTGTGTTAGGCATCCCATCTTGGAGATATCTAGAAGTTAGGGTTGAAGATCTACTAGTATAAATTCAAATGTTGGTTGGTATTCAAGGTGTGCATTATTAGAATAGGTGACCATGTAGCCAATCTTGGCGGGAAAATGTAACCTATGTCTAGACAATTTTTGTGTGTTTTGATAAATCATTTATGAATAAAGAAGTAAGATTCATATGGCATTACTTTGTTTGCGTTCACTTCTACTTGATATTACATACCTGTTCGCTACGCAAACGAAGCCCACAGACTGAGAATCTATTTCGGGGACTGGGACTACGCTTGGAGGTAGGTCCATGAAATCAGTCTTGCCGAATCAGTCCGGAAATCTCCAAGTCAAGGAATCTTGAGAATGGGTACCGAGATTCCCTCTGAGCATCTGCTGTCGTATTTCATCGACGGGTGACGAAGGTCGTCTAAGCAGTGTTAGTGCGTTAGCCTACTAGGGAGCAGCTGACTGAGGTGACTCGCGGGAACCGTCTTACGGAGGACCTTGAGTATGGTCAGCATGGTATGACGTGTATTCCCGGTTCCAACGGTACAGGTCAAGTCCTTTGACTTGAGGAACTGCTGAGTTTACCTGTATATCAGGTATGTATCTTAGATATGGTGAGAGATTGCCAAGAAGCACTTGAGTAGTCATAAGCCATGTCTAGTGCAGCTCTGGTATGCAGAGTGACATTAGTTTTCAAGAAATGATCTGTCTCCTGTCAAAAGGCATTGACAGTTGAGTCTCACGTATGCTCTGTGTCTTGTCCCTAAAATCTGTGCCCACAGTAACTAAACAGAAGGGAAGGATTCCCTTGCGGCGTTTAGTAAGGACAGACCGACACTTAGGTCCAAATGGGTACCTGCATTTTCCGTGCCCTAGACCCTAAGTGGTGAGACCGTAGACAGAAGGACAAGTGTACTGTTAGAGCCTAAATGTTCATCCCCGAATATTTCACCTAGTCTCAAGTGCCATGAACCGTTGCTAGATGGCCACCCATGGTATCAGGCGGATTCTAGGAATCCGACCAAGTCTAGCTGAAAGGTGAACCTAAAGAGTCACACACTATCCACACACACATTTAGTATTTAATTTAGAATTAAATATTGGAGAATAGGAATGATTAAATTGGATTTAATCGGGTCCTTTATTTTCTTGGAGTATTAATTCCTTCTATTTGATAAAAGGAATTAAATTAATTAATTAGATTTATTAAGGAAATTTAGTTAATGGGCTTAAAATAAATATTTATATTTATTTGGCCTTTTGGAATATTTAAATAGGTTTTAAATATTCCATTAAATTAAATTAACGGCTAAGATGGAAAGGATAGATGGATGGCTAGGATTGATTTGACCAGGTAAAATACTACTTTGACTAGGACTTTGACTAGGTAAAAATCCTAGTCAAAATAGACCTCTTAGAGTTGGAGTTTAAAGAGGATTAAACTTCTCCTCTATATAAACCCCTAGCCTCCTACAAATCAAAAGATGATGATTCTTGAAAAACACACACACAACACACACTCTCGTGTTCTCTCCTCTCCGTCTCATCCGCCCCCTCTCTTTCTCTAGCAAGAAAATATTGTTCTTGTTCTCTTGTTCTTGGAACATTAGAACTTAGGAAGATCGATCCCCTTAATTATAATGCGTGGTTGATCTATCCTCTCCAAAAAATTATACTTGTTCGTTGCTAGCACGACGTGCAAGATACGTGGGTGGATCGTGTGTCACGATTTGGAGGATCTCAAGAACGAGATCTTGGTGCATAATGGGGAACAACGCGAGTAGCCGTTGAAGACGGAAACGACAACGGATAGGTCTCGGTTTATGTTTTCGTCCATTTTACTTTTAATCCCTATGGCCTCCATGATTGTTTGTATGTATTTAATTCATGAGATACACCAAACACCCGGGAAATTTCAAGGTTGCACCCCTTGAACGTGTTCTTTAATTTTCATTAAAGAATGTTTAAATTTCGTAATTTTATTTTATACCGCGTTTCCGCATTCGCGCTATTTTTCCTGGGACCATCCAAGCAGGACGCGCGGCCGGGCCTCAGACAGGCCGCTGGCCGGGAGGGCGCGCAGACGGGCAGGGGAGCCCGCGCGCGCACGCCAGGGCCAGCGTGCTGGGAGTCTGGGCGCCCGGTCGCGCGGCCAGCGTGCAGGTAGTCTGGGCGCAGTGGCACGCGCACACGCAGACGAGGGTGTTAGAATCGGTGACCATGTAGCCAATCTTTGCGGGAAAATGTAACCTATGTCTAGACAATTTCTGTGTGTTTTGATAAATTATTTATGAATAAAGAAGTAAGATTTATATGGCATTACTTTGTTTGCGTTCACTTCTATTTGATATTACATACATGTTCGCTACGCAAACAAAGCCCACGGATTGAGAATCTATTTCGGGGACTGGGACTATGCTTGGAGGTAGGTCCATGAAATCAGTCTTGCCGAATCAGTACATAAATCTCCAAGTCAAGGAATCTCGAGATGGGTACTGAGATTCCCTCTGAGACTTTCACTAAGCATCTGCTGTCGTATTTCATCGACGGGTGACGAAGGTCGTCTAAGCAGTGTTAGTGGGTTAGCCTGCTAGGGAGCAGCTGACTGAGGTGACTCGCGGGAACCGTCTTACGGAGGACCTTGAGTATGGTCAGCATGGTATGGCGTGTATTCCCGGTTCCAACGGTACAGGTCAAGTCCTTTGACTTGAGGAACTGCTGAGTTTATCTGTATATCAGGTCTGTATCTTAGATATGGTGAGAGATTGCCAAGAAGCACTTGAGTAGTCATAAGCCATGTCTAGTGTAGCTCTGGTATGCAGAGTGACAGTAGTTTCCAAGAAAGGATCTGTTTCCTGTCAAAAGGCATTGATAGTTGAGCCTCACGTATGCTCTGTGTCTTGTCCCTAAAATCTATGGCCACAGTAACTAAACAGAAGGGAAGGATTCCCTTGCGGCGTTTAGTAAGGACAGACCGACACTTAGGTCCAAAATGGGTACCTGCATTTTCCGTGCCCTAGACCCTAAGTGGTGAGACCGTAGACAGAAGGACAAGTGTACTGTTAGAGCTTAAATGTTCATCCCCAAATATTTCACCTAGTCTCTAGTGCCATGGACCGTTGGTAGATGGCCACCCATGGTAACGGACGGATTCTAGGAATCCGATCAAGTCTAGCTGAAAGGTGAACCTAGAGAGTCACACACTATCCACACACACATTTAGTATTTAATTTAGAATTAAATATTGGAGAATAGATATGATTAAATTGGATTTAATCGGGTCCTTTATTTTCTTGGAGTATTAATTCCTTCTATTTGATAAAAGGAATTAAATTAATAAATTAAATTTATTAAGGGAATTTATTTAATGGGCTTAAAATAAATATTTATATTTATTTGGCCATTTGGAATATTTAAACAGGTTTTAAATATTCCATAAAATTAAAGTAACGACTGAGATGGAAAGGAGAGATGGATGGCTAGGATTGATTTGACAAGGTAAAATACTACTTTGACTAGGACTTTAACTAGGTCAAAATCCTAGTCAAAATAAACCTCTTAGTGTTGGAGTTTAAAGAGGATTAAACTCTTCCTCTATATCAACCCCTAGCCTTCCTACAAATCAAAAAGATGATGATTCTTGAAAAACACACACACAACACACACTCTCGTGTTCTCTCCTCTCCCTCTCGTCCACCCCCTCTCTTTCTCTAGCAAGAAAATATTGTTCTTGTTCTCTTGTTCTTGGAACATTAGAACTTAGGAAGATCGATCCCGTTAATTCATAACGCGTGGTTGATCATGTTAGAATAGGTGACCAGAAAGTCAATGGTATTGGCTGTTCTGAGAACCATTCGTCAATCTGTGAACAAGTAATATTATGTTAATGAATGTGGTAAGGATTCATAGGCATGAGTTTGTTGTACTTACTGCTTGTATCGTTACGATGTCACAACAAACGCCCACAAACTGAAATAACATTTCGGGAAATTGGAAAACTACGCTTGGAGGTAGGTTCATGAAATCAGTTTCGCCGAATCAGTCTGAAATACTCCAAGTCAAAGGAATCTCGAGACAGGGCATCGAGAATCCATTTGAGACTTGCACTAAGCATCTGCTGTCGTGTTTCATCGACGGGTGACGAGGATCTTCTAAGCAGTGTTAGTGGGTCGGTCTGCTGGGGAGCGGCCGACTGAGGTGACTCGGCGGGAATCGTCATATAGAAGCTACTCGGGCTTGGTCGGTATGACTCGTATTCCCGGTTCCGATAGTACGGGATTAGTCCTCGGACTTGAGGATCACGGCAGTCCCCTACATACTAAGGCTGTATCTTGGATCTGGTGAAATTTGATCGATTATATCACATGGTCATCATAAGCCTCGTTCAGTGCAGTCGGAGTATGTAAGAACGGTGAATTCCAAGATAGGATCTGTCCCCTGTCAAAGGATATGACAGCAAGATCTCCTATGCGCTCGGAGATGGTTTAGACTCACAAAGTCTATGGCCATAGCACTTGATGTAGTGGGAAAGGATTTTCTACGTCGAGTTAAACCTATCTCGAGCATTATGCATAGTTGCCTAGTCAACGATGGGAACCGACCCCTAGACTAAAGGCCGGGAGACAGGCGACAGTAGGACCGTACCCGTACGTATCGAGCGTCGGTAGGACCGCACCTGCGTATAACTCGGAGCCTAAATGTTCACACCATAAATTCACCTAGTCTCTAGTGCCATGGACCGTTGCTAGATGGCCACCCATGGTAACGGACTACTTTGGTTATGAAATAACAAAAAAAGTAGGTCCAAGTCTAGCTGAAAGGTGAACCTAAAGAGTCACACCCGCTACACCAAATGAAAGGGAATTAATTTGGAATTAATTCCGGGAGAAGGTTTAATTTAATGGAATTAAATTATACTTCTTGGAGATACAAGCCTCGATGTATTATTTGGAATAATCGGGCTTGAGTTCATAAATTAGATTTATGAATTTTACAAAGCATAGGCTTTCCTTTTAATTAGATTAAAAGGGTGAATTAATTTAATTAATGGGCTTGGTATTAAATAGGATTTAAATATAAAGTCCATGGACTATTTAATTTGGAATTAAATAAAGTCCATTCCATTAATTAATTAATGGGCTTAGTATATTAAATAGGATTAATATAAAGTCCATGGGACTATTTAATTTAGAATTAAATAATCCCATTCTATGGAATTAATTAATGGGCTTGGTATTAAATAGGATTTAATATAAAGTCCATGGACTATTTAATTTGGAATTAAATAAAGTCCATTTCCATTAATTAATTAATGGGCTTAGTATATTTAAATAGGATTTTAATATAAAGTCCATGGGAATATTTAATTTAGAATTAAATAGGCCATTCCATAAAGCCCATCAAAATGGATGGACAAGATTTGATCTAGAGAATGATGAGATGAAGGGCCATGATTAATTTTGACTTAATCAAAGCCTAATTTGACTAGGATTTGACTAGGTCAAAATCCTAGTCAAAGTGTGTCTCTTTGGAAGAGTTTGAGAAGGAAATAGGAATTCCATCTTCTATAAATACTTAAAAAACACACACTTACACCTAGTATTCTCTACAACTCTCATCTCTCAATTCTCCTCAAATTTTCGTCCACCCCTATTTTTTCACTCTCCAAGAATATTACTTTGTTCTTCTTGATTTATTCAAGTTAAGAACATAAGAGACATTGATTGCGTTAATTCATAGCGTGTATCGATGTCTCTTCTCCCCAAATTATTTCTTGCTAGCACAAGGGTTGTTTGCTTTCCGGTGGAGCGAGTGAGATGATTTAGAGGGTCTCTTCTTTGAGATCTTGGTGCAAAACGGGGAACAATGCGTGTAGCCGAAACGAAGACAAAAACTACAACCGGGTAGGTTTTTTTTAATTTCGTTTTTTCGATTTCAATTCTATGGCCTCCATGTTGTGTTTATTGAACATGAGATACACCGAACGCCCGGGAGAATCAAGGGCACACCCCTTGATTCGTTTATGAATATTATGCATAGTTTAAATTCCATTTAATTATGCTTTGTAATTTTTTATTACGCACTATTTCGCGCTTCCGCTATTCGCGTTAATCTCCCGGGACGATCCACATATTTCTTTCACTTGCGTTGTTCCCCGATTTGTTCCAAGATCTCGTATAGGAGACCCTCTAATTCGTACACGCAATCCACCCACGTATCTTGATCTTCGTGCTAGCAAAAGAACAAGTGTATTTTTGGAGAGGATGGATCGATCAAACATTATTAATTAACGAGATCAATCCTCCCTAATGTTCAATTGTTAAAACAAAAGAACAAGAAAAATATTTCTTGGAAGGAGGAGAGAAGCACGGCCGAGAGAGGGAGAGGGCGGAGACGAGTGTGTGTGTGTGTGTCTATTTCAAGATTCATCGTCTGTTTCCTACACTTTTGAAGACTCCACCATAACTAGGATTTGACCTAGTCAAATCCTAGTCAAAATCTAGCTTCTTTGGTCAAACCAATATTAGCCATTGATTCCTCCCTTTTAATCTCAACCATTGATTTAATTTAATGGAATATCTAAATTCTATTTAAATACTCCAAGGGCAATAAATAAATATATTAAATATAAATATTTATTCTAAGCCCTTCAAATTAATTTTCTAATAAATTTAATTTATTAGATAAATCCCTTTTATCTAATAAAAAGGAATTAATTCTTCCCAAGAAAATAAGGACCCGATTAAATCCAATTTAATCGCTCCACTTCTCCAAATATTTAATTCTAAATTAAATACATTTATGTGTGCGGATTGTGTGTGACTCTTTAGGTTCACCTTCAGCTAGACTTGGTTGGATTCCTAGAATCCGCCTGTTACCATGGGTGGCCGTCTAGCAACAGTCCATGGCACTAGAGACTAGGTGAATATACGGGGATGAACATAAGAGACATTGATTGCGTTAATTCATAGCGTGTATCGATGTCTCTTCTCCCCAAAATAATTTCTTGCTAGCACAAGGGTTTGTTTGCTTTCCGGTGGAGCGAGTGAGATGATTTAGAGGGTCTCTTCTTGAGATCTTGGTGCAAAACGGGGAACAATGCATGTAGCCGAACGAAGACAAAACTACAACCGGGTAGGTTCTTAATTTCGTTTTTTTTCGGTTTCAATTCTATGGCCTCCATGTTGTGTTTTATTGAACATGAGATACACCGAACGCCCGGGAGAATCAAGGGCACCCCCCTTGATTCGTTTATGTATATTATGCATGATTTTAAATTCCATTTAATTATGCTTTGTAATTTTTTATTACGCACTACTTCGCGCTTCCGCTATTTCGCGTTAATCTCCCGGGACGATCCACCGATTTCTTTCAGTGGTATCAGAGCCCGGTTCGGTGTATAGGCCTAGAATTCTATGTGCTATGTGCGCTTAAGCATGATAAACGTGTTTTTAATTTACGTTTATAGCATTTTATCGTGGATATTTATTGGCGTTTAATTTTGCATGGGATTTTGGATCTTGGTTTTCTTGAATGTGTTTATACATGTTCTAAGGGTTTAAATTTATCTTGTGGTTCAGAAAAAATTGCATGAAAAATCGAAAAGGAGTGAAAAACGGCGAACCCGGCAGCAGCAGCACGCTGGCCGCGCGCACAGGGGCGCGGCCGGGCGAGAGTGCAGGCAGGGGCCTGCGCGCGCCCGGCCAACGCGCCCAGCGTGCGCGGACAGCGCGCGCGCTGTGCCGGCCGCGCGCGCGGCCGCGCGCGCAGGCATGGCGCCTGCGCGCTGGGCGCGCGCGCCTGGCCGGCCGGCTGTGCCGTTTTCCGTTTCTCTCTCCCGTTTTTTGGCTCGTTTTTTCAAAACTTTTTTTTACTGTATTATTTTTATGATATTTTCTACATTATTCTGAATCCGTTGACTTAGAATATTTATTTTTTGAGATTTGGAATTTTCTAAAATAAATATTGCTTGGTTTGATGAGGAAAGGGTTTCCTAACAAGATTTAATTTTTGCAATGGTTGCACCAATGATCAAAATTCATATGTGAAATTTCGCAATAATTTCTGCGTATTATGATGTTGGACATCATGGTTATTTTATGGTTTGAGCATGAGTAGATCTTAACATGTATTAATATTGCACGAATGTTGGATTTTGGAATTCTTGAATAAATGGGCATATTCTTGAATTGTTGATTTTTGTGTTTCAGAAAAATTTGATTTTTCTGTATAATTCTGGGAATTTTTCTGAATTAATTAACTTGGGGCATTTTTAATTTTGGTTGAGATTTTAATATTTCATAGAATTAATATTGCCTTGTTAATTATGGAAAAGGTTTTTCCAACAAAAATCGTTGTGCATAGGTTGCACTATTATCCAATGTTTGGTGTGGATATTTTACATGTAAGTTTCTGCATTTATTTTATTGTATGGATTATCATGGATATTGGTATAGCATATTTTACGTGGGATATGTATTTGTGCTATTTGTGTTAATTGATTTGACAAAGGATGATCACAAAGCCCCTAGACCGCATGTATGGTTTATTTACATTTATTTGTTGGGTTGTGGCCTGTGTGGCTCTTTATTTTTCCTCTCTGTCTCTCTTCTAGTGCCTTGGAATAATAAGGCTTTCTCTCTCCCTCCCAATGTACTCCCCCCAAATGTTTAATTGGGGTTTCTTATTTTATGATGTAATGAGAGTAGAATTAGTGGTGAGGTTTTATTTTTTTGTAAATAAAAGCTGCAAGAGAAGATAAGCCCAAGGTGTTGGAGGCCCATGGAGGTTGCCATCAGATGGCCCACGGAGGATCCATGGAGAAGAAGCCCGGTGTAGGCCTACGATGGAGAGCCCAAGAAGATAAAGAGGACTTACAAGGCCCATTGCATGTAATAGGTTATTAAATCTTGTAAATAGTGTAGGGCCTACCCTTAGAATGACCATAGATCCACTGCGGGCTCAGTGGGTCGCATAGGTTTGGGCTTGTGATCATCCTACAGGGGCGTGCTAGGCTTTATTTTGCATGTGATGCGTATTATATGCTTATGATTATTCTATATGCTTTATGTATGGTTTACATTCACGCTTAGAATATTTCTGCCATAACGCACGCAATGCAATACTTAATATATGTGATGAGGTCTCGTTCTATCAAAACTCTCACTTGGTTGAACCAAGTTAAATATAGACCCTTAATAAATGGACTAGGACTCTGGGAGTCTGTCCAAGCCTTCCATCCATGGCAAAAGTGAGGAAGATATTTTAGGTCGATAGCGTGGTCTCACGAGTCGTGGCACGACTATCGTGCTTAAAAGAAATGCACTTTGTCATGAACGATGAGTAGACTGCTGTTACCTGTCTCACGAGTCGTGGAGGTAGCAGTGAGTCTATGAATCGGTTGATTGGGTCGGGTCTAACGCCCGAATAACGTGATTCGCTTGGAGTCCTCGGGATCATGTGAAAGGGTGGGGCAATTATCTTGGGAATCTCGTGGAACGAGAATGGTATGGAATACCTCCCACGGGTTCTTTTCCCATGCGAATCGTAAAAGCGGGGTATGGGGGAGATCGCTGTGGATCCCGAGCCCACTAGGAAAGGATTTCCCGAAAACAACATTTGAGAGTGCCGTGTTTTCGTAGAAATAGTGGGAGAGGTTAAGGACTAAAGACCGAGACTTAACCAAAATATTACTTCATTCTACTTATTATTTTCTGCTTTACATATATGTTGTGAATGTCTAAGAATCCACCAAACACATCACTAAGAGGCTCATTAAAAAAGGAACCAATTACACGAATTGACTGCGAAATCTTAAGATGGTCTTAGATTTCCAGAACCTTAACTCACATACCGGAATGAGGACGTTCCTCAGCGCTTGCCGGAGGGGTCGACAACTAAGGCAACGCTTGGCGTTCAAAAGTTGAAGGGACCACCGGCAAATAGGATATAATGATGTTGGCTCAAACTATGCTTCGCTTGCATCATGTCTATATGGTCTTGGACCAGCATGTGGGGTAAAATGCAACGAAGGCATGTTTGGAGCTAAGATGACGGAAAGGATGTCGGTACAAAGAACATGGAGTGATGATGCAATCCCTAGTGGAGAAGCTCAAAAGACCTCCATGTCAGTCTTGAAAAGGAGACGTACATTGATATGATCCTTCAGTCTCTTCCTCCCTCCTACGAACCATTAATTATCAACATGAATGAGTTTAGAAAAGATCTTCATAGGTTGGTAATTATGTCGGTCTAGTACGAGGCAACGATTGCAAAATCTGCGCCGTCGGTACTAGTAGGAGAGGCTTCAACCTCCATAGCGAAAGGCAAGGGTGCCAGACGCTAAAAGAGGAAGAAGGGTAAGGTAACATCAACTATTGCAGCACTTCAAGTGTTTGTTCCTTTACAACACAAGGTGGAGGTAAAGGAAAGAGCAAAAGGTTCAAGCAGTCAAGTTCATAGATTCTAAGAACGTAAGCATTTACTGTCGTAAAGAGGGCCATTGGAAAGGGGAGTATTCTAAACCTCTCTCCAATGTAGGTAAAATTTGATATTGAGTATTGACATGATCTCTATTTGGTATTTGATACCATTCCTATCACTAATCTGCAGGTGGTTTGCAGAAAGTGAATAAGGACTTAAAAGCCAAGAACAGTTCTAGGATTCAACAATGGCAAGGTCCATTGATGAAAAGGACTAGAGACTTGTTAGGCTCATAATCGTGATCATGTTAGGATAATATAGGAATTACGTAACCTAGCATGATCAAAAGTATGTCTCTTTGTTGGACAAAGGTTTATTACATACATATTTGATCAAACAAAATTATTGAATAATGATTCATGTTTGCTAGTACGTAAATTCCTAAAATACCATCCCATAAAAGGTTTATGGATACTCAAAATTCAAATTATCTAAATGGATTAATCAAGACCAACTTGCAGATTTGGCATCTACAACAGCTAGGACATTCTTCTTATTAAAAGATAAGTAAATTGGAAAGTTTGATGAATCTAGAAATAGATGATTCGAATCGACTAAATTTTACAAGTCTTTTATGAAGAAGAAAGTCCGAAAGCTCTTTGTTGGACAAAGTAGGCTTGCCAAATAGTCTATTGGAAGGGAGCCAATAAGACAACTGTAGGTTACTAATACACAAGACCATAAGAGGGTTCAAAAGTCTAAAGGTCCCATAGGAGGTTTGGGAATTAGACTTAAGGAGGTGAACCATAAATGGTTGCAAAATTAAACCTGTTTCGATAGGATCGAAAAGGCTGTGTATTTAGTGGGAGCTCTTGAGCATCCAAGTTGAGAATGGAATTCTCAATGAAACGTTTCCTGTAAAGGCCAAGTATGACGGTCTCTAATAAAGGGAACGATCGAGTCTCGTTAGACGAAGATCGATCGAAGTTTCGCCCAATTACCTTAGCCCGTGTAGACGTAGACTCAAAATTGCCAACGTAAGGAACGTGGCACTTTGCTAGGAGTCACGCACAAGGAGCCATGGTTTGGCAAGCCTGTGTCCCGAAAAAGTCCTTGAGCATGTAGAGGATCCTACATACGTCAAGGGACTAGTGGGAGACAAATTAGATTCGGTGTCTAATTTGTACAAGTTTACGACAGAATAATACTAACGTTGCTTAGAATCGCATTTCTTAAATTGATCATATTCCAAGAACGAACCCGAATGTCGTAAGAGGTACGAGTGATCGGGATATGTTCGGTCAAATTTGGATAGTAATCCAAATGACCAGCGGAACGTGATGTTGGACATCGTAGTAGGATTTATGGAGAGGAGCCATAGAATCCGCTAGGAAATTCAAACACCGCATAACTGGAATATTCGTTTTGACGAGCTCATACGGAGCATGACTCGGTCTTAAACGACGTAGGTGATCAGTGGGAGTAGAAATGGTGTTCCAAGTGTTTAAGTGTGTAATATCTTGATTCATGGATGAATTCAAGGCATTAGGAATCACTAAAACACAAACTGTAACTCACGAAAATTCTCGATGACATTTTAGGGATCCCACATACATATCATGAATTGAGCTTTTCAAAGACTCAGTCATGGTGGACTGATGAGAAAAGCTCATATATGTAGAGGGACAAGTTGTTCGAGACTCAGCCATAGTAAGACTGATGAGAAAACTTGGATACTATGCATAAAGCATCAAACCATTCAAGACTTAGTCACGGTGGACTAATGAGAAGGCTTGCTTGTTGAGTATCCCCTACGTCTTAAACCTAGGCAAACATATGATATGTTTACTCGGTGCATAGGAACCGATGTTGAGAGTGCTTCTAGCATGGCTCAACATAAATCGGTAATGCACTGCGGGGTTGAAGACAGCAATCAAGAACGATCCTTAGTACCTGAATAAGGACTAAAGATGTGTTCATGATGCACCGTCTATTGAGAGTTGTTTTTGGAAGGCTAAAGCGATACTAGCTTCCAGAGCATAAGTGAAAACCAGTTAGTCTCAAAGGTATGCACAGTCAGGCCCAATGACGAGTGCATCGGATAGTGGTTACTGATGAAGACCGCATCCATAGGATGGACGTGGCGCCTAGCACGACCAAGCCATGTTCGCCTATATGGCAGGCAACTTGGCTATGGGAGTATTGGCACGAGATCTCATCACAAGATCCACGAAAATATTCTTAGACAACCACCATCTCTAAGAGGCAATGGTGGATAGAGGTAACACGGTTAGACCGTATTGCTTCGCAAGGAAATATAAGCGGACTCACAATACCTTAGTCGGTATCGTAGATTACTCATACTCAGTGGATTCTGAACAAAGGGAATTAATTTGGAATTAATTCCGGGAGAAGGTTTAATTTAATGGAATTAAATTATACTTCTTGGAGATACAAGCCTCGATGTATTATTTGGAATAATCGGGCTTGAGTTCATAAATTAGATTTATGAATTTACAAAGCATGGGCTTTCCTTTTAATTAGATTAAAAGGGTGAATTAATTAATTAATGGGCTTGGTATTAAATAGGATTTAATATATAAAGTCCATGGACTATTTAATTTGGAATTAAATAAAGTCCATTCCATTAATTAATTAATGGCTTAGTATATTAAATAGGATTTAATATAAAGTCCATGGGACTATTTAATTTAGAATTAAATAATCCCATTCTATGGAATTAATTAATGGGCTTGGTATTAAATAGGATTTAATATAAAGTCCATGGACTATTTAATTTGGAATTAAATAAAGTCCATTCCATTAATTAATTAATGGGCTTAGTATATTAAATAGGATTTTAATATAAAAGTCCATGGGATTATTTAATTTAGAATTAAATAAAGCCCATTCCATAAAGCCCATCAAAATGGATGGACAAGATTTGATCTAGAGAATGATGAGATGAATGGCCATGATTAATTTGACTTAATCAAAGCCTAATTTGACTAGGATTTGACTAGATCAAAGTCCTAGTCAAAGTGTGTCTCTTTGGAAGAGTTTGAGAAGGAATAGGAATTCCATCTTCTATAAATACTTAAAAAACACACACACTTACACCTAGTATTTCTCTACAACTCTCATCTCTCAAAATTCTCTCTCAAAATTGTTCCACCCCTATTTTTCACTCTCCAAGAATATTACTTTGTTCTTCTTGATTTATTCAAGTTAAGAACATAAGAGACATTGATTGCGTTAATTCATAGCGTGTATCGATGTCTCTTCTCCCCAAAATAATTTCTTGCTAGCACAAGGGTTGTTTGCTTTCCGGTGGAGCGAGTGAGATGATTTAGAGGGTCTCTTCTTGAGATCTTGGTGCAAAACGGGGAACAATGCATGTAGCCGAACGAAGACAAAACTACAACCGGGTAGGTTCTTAATTTCGTTTTTTTCGGTTTCAATTCTATGGCCTCCATGTTGTGTTTTTATTGAACATGAGATACACCGAACGCCCGGGAGAATCAAGGGCACCCCCCTTGATTCGTTTATGTATATTATGCATGATTTAAATTCCATTTAATTATGCTTTGTAATTTTTTATTACGCACTACTTCGCGCTTCCGCTATTCGCGTTAATCTCCCGGGACGATCCACCGATTTCTTTCAGATCTATCCTCTCCAAAAATTATACTTGTTCGTTGCTAGCACGACGTGCAAGATACGTGGGTGGATTGTGTGTCACGATTTGGAGGATCTCAAGAACGAGATCTTGGTGCATAATGGGGAACAACGCGAGTAGCCGTTGAAGACGGAAACGACAACGGGTAGGTCTCGGTTTACGTTTTTGTCCATTTTAGTTTTAATCCCTATGGCCTACATGATTGTTTGTATGTATTTAATTCATGAGATACACCAAACACCCGGGAAATTTCAAGGTTGCACCCCTTGAACGTGTTCTTTTAATTTTCGTTAAAGCATGTTTAAATTTCATAATTTATTTTATACCGCGCTTCCGCATTCGCGCTATTTTCCCAGGACGATCCACAATCTTTCATGCATATCGTTAGAGAAGCAACATTTGAGGCTCAGTGAATCTGGATTAGTGGGGATCATGGTGAGGTAACGCTTTGAAGCATTTCATAAATATATACATTAGTCGGAATGCAAAAAAGGTATGAGATCTTGCATGCTTTTTGTGCTTATTTTGTGTTTTGCACATGATTTCATTAATCGATTAGGCAAAAAGGTTTGATGTATAACTAGTTATGCATGTATAATTGTGAATAAAATTTTTTAAATTTTTGTTGCGTCTTCCTGTCTATATCGAACCCAATGCCTGCTCAAGGCAATTATCCTTCGTGCAAATCTTTGTACTTCATTGATGTTAGTAGGGGTCTTCATGTCTTGTAATGGATAGAAGTCTTTTGGGCATATATTGTTTAGATCTCGTGAATCAATGGACATCCGCCATCTGTCTCTTCCCTTTGGCACAACAACCACATTGGATGGTCATTTTGGGAATTGTATTTTGTGGATATGTTTCGGCTACAGGGAGTTTGTCTACTTCGCCCTAGATGATCTTGTCTTTCTCTGGCTCGAACCTCTTTTGCTTCATGGGATTGATGGTTGGATTCATGTTTACTTGTTGCATCACTACTTTAGGTTTGGATTCCCTCTATGTTCTGCGGTGCCCACACAAAAACATCTACGTTTTCCTTTAAACACTGGATGAACCTTTTCGTATCTTGGGCTCGAGTCAGGAACCAATGCGGGTGGTCTTATCCAGTTGTCCAGGTGCGAACTTAATGTTAAAGAACTCTTCCACTAGTTGAACCCTAGTAGGATTTCCTTCCTCGGGATATACCATTTAGCTTGACCATGCATGTGTTTCTCCATGGACAGGCATGGACACCATTCCTCGAGGATGAACCATTTACCCTATGAAGTCGTACATGGAGGTGTCAATCAGCTTCGAAGGGATATCTCCTAGCTCTATCTAGTCCTACATTTTTTCTAAATAGGATATTCGTCAAGCTTCCTGAGTTATTAAATATACGACTTACTTCGTAGTTACCCCGTGCAGCTATAATGACCATCGTGTCATTATGGGGGACGTGAAGTTCCTGTCCTTTTTTGGGTGTGAACTGGATGGCGGGGGTGCTTTCCACAACGCTCATGTCCACATCTTCTGCTTTATGTGGTCCTTCATCTTTGTAGAGGTGGGCCTTCCAAGATTGGTGGGTGTCTCCTCCCGAGCATTGACTGAAGATCATCCGAATAGCTCATCTTCGATGGGAGTTGGGCTCCTCCTGCTTATCTCCCATTCGGGGCATTTTTTTTACCTTAGGATGCTCTTCTAAGTTAGGTCCCTCCACTCGCTTTCTTTTTGGGGATCGTGTCGCTTGTAGTGGCCAGAGCCTTGTTGAGGATCATGCCTCTACCATCCTTCTATCTTTGTGCTTCCTTGCCCGGGCCATTTCTCTTGCATGCCCGTGCCTCCTCCATTTTATGTATTCTCGAATCGAGTTAGGAGATTGTCAAAATCGAGAGCGGCCTTTTTTGCTAGGGACTTAAAGATGTTCCCGTGTGGCAATCCATGTGCAAAAGTAGTTGTTAATACCTATGAAGTTTGCGGATGGGGCCTCCAGGGACGTTGTGTTGATGTTGTACTTTCTTCTAGCAAGGCTCAGAGAGACATAAGTTCGTGTTTTGTGTGGACTTGCTAGAGAGAGCATAACTTTGCTCTTGTGTGGAGAAAGTAAGAGACATTGTTGGAGGATAGCTTTTGAACATAGGACACTTAACTTCTCTGAAAGAGGTATTTACTCTTTGACTTGCATCAACTAGTTGATGTGCAAGTGCACAAGTAGCCTGGTTGACGTGGGATATGATCCTATTTAATATTTTACTTATCGCTTCTATTGCTTAATTTACGTTCCGAGCTTATACCGATTCCTTCAATGATTCGAGTAAATTGGAGGTAAATGTTGAACCTCACTCTCCAGAAAGAGTTGACACCATGAAGCATCAACAACAGCCCTGTCGAGTCGACATCTAACAGTAAACGATCGATCTCTACTATTACACCAAGTGAAACAAGGACCAAAGAAAACTAAATCAGTCAATCCAACATCAACCAAAATCTTCCTAAATTCATGCATTATCCCATAGGAGGTGGAAAACGGCTCTCCCTTTCATTAGCATTAAAATTGCCTCCACTCAACCATGATAATTGATTATAACTGTGCAGCAAACACAGAGCTACTTGATGCCTCGCCGAATCAGGCTCTACATACAAACAAGTAAAATGCCAGTTAATATCGTCCGACACCACAATAATGTTAATATGATAGGGGGAGAAACTAATTAGTGAGACGTCAAAGTCAGCAACCTATCACTAATCCCCATCGCATCTACTGACACCACATACATATTAATCATATGCTTAACATGTCAGCTTTCCGTGATTGGCAATTTAAGTTCACTCAGAGAAACAAGTAAAAGGTCATGAACTATAATCAGTTCATAGAGATGCCGAATTATCCTGGAACCCCCTATCCCATGAAAATTCCAAGCTAAGCACCACATGATGATCTACGAGGCCCCCTTGCTACTTCTGCCGGAATGCGAAGGGGAGCAACCCCACACAGAGTCACCATGTACTTTTCTTCAACGGTACCTCTATCGGACCAGCAGCAAAAGAAATAGGGAGCTTACGATTCTCTTGCTGGCCGAAGATAACCCCCCTGCCCCACAGCACAAACCGTGCACCCTAGTTCCTCGCGATGATCCTCGAGCTCCTTCAAAAGTCCATTGATACGAAGAATCCCCTCTACCTAGTACATGAGGGGCCTCAACCATATTGGAAAGTTGAGCTCCAATTGGAAGATTTATACCTGAGATGAGAGGTCTTCACCCACCAGCACCTTAACTAGAGAACTTCGATGAAGAACCAAGTCTGAACGAACAAAACTAGGGTTCTAGTTAACTATACGGGAAGGGGAGCCAGATGGTTCAGATATACAATGCAAAGTTGGACTAACTTGAATTCATAAACTAGACAAAGCCAAAGAAGAAGGGCCAGCATCATGTTGGGTGTCTAACAGGCCTAACCTTGAGCCTAAAGGGCCCAAAACTTCCTAAGCTTGAGGAGAAGAAATAGAATTGGGGGGGGGGGGGGGGGGGGCGAATAAGGCCCAAGTCTGGATTAGACAAACCACCTATATTTGGCTTATCTCAATGGCCCAAACCCAGAATCCCACGGTCTCCATCAACCAACTATCAAGAATAACTACTAATACCCTTTAACCTCCATAACCATCTTCCCCTTTGCACGTGACTACCTCCCTAACTCCTCTCCAGTACCCGCCAAATCAAAAGCTTAATATGCAATCGAGAAAGTTTGGTGATGCCCCGCCATCCCTAAATTATTAAAAAAAAAATCTAGGTCCCCTCAGTCCATGGCCCTGTCGTTGAGTAAAAGAAATAGAAGAAGTCCCACCAGATGACTCCACCACGAAGTGCCCCCTGCACATAAGTTGGTCAAGCAGCCTCAGACCTACTGCCTAGAATATAGGAAGGTGCAACCGCCCGCAACCACGATCCGAATGGAGAATTTAGACCCAGGTCAACGAACCTATCTTGATAACGAACATCACAAAAATGACTACTATGTCCAAGTTAGCCACACAAATAGCAATAATTTGGTGACTTCTTATAAGTAAAAAGAATCAGAACTGCATCACCATGTTCTGTCCGCAGCTTGAGAACACGTTTTACAAAATGCTAAACATTGAGGTTGACACGGATGCGAACATTTTCAGCCCATAAACATCATTTGCAATTGCATCCTCATCAGGCCAAGAACCCAGACTATTGGCAACATAATGACTCAACTCCAAAGACCGTTGTCCGAATCAAAGATTGTGGAGATGCACAAAAACAGACACCAATCGAAGCTAAGGGGGAGCGGATCCGCACCACTTTCGACCTATAATAGTAGGAAAAGATTACGGGAAAATGTCCACGAATGCATTTCCATGGTTCATCAGCAATCCTCTTTATGATGGAAAAGAAGACAAAACCGCTCCTCCGAAACTTTATAAACTTGCATACCTCGATTTCGGCGAATAAGAAGTTGTGATGTCCCCTTTAAAGCTTCAAAGTTGGTCGAACGATGCGAAACAACCAACTCACCAACAATAACTCAAAATCAGCATTATCATTCTAGCATGCAGTTTGAGGAATGAGAATGCGTTCTTCCTCCTCCTTAATCAGCAATAACATAAAGCCCGTATCCAGAATCCCCCTTCCATAGTACAAACGCAATACATAGATGAAATCCACTCCTAAGGAGACAAACCAGAGAACAAACACTAGAAAAAACCAAAGAAATGAAGCAAAGCACCACAGAACAACAATATTAACAAAGAGAACCAATCGCCAAACACTAATGCTGAAGGCATAACTCCTACGCAGAGACACCATGTTTAGATCAAAGTACCAATGAAATAAAGGATTCAAACCATAATTATTGTCAACCATTTAATAGGACTAGTTGGATAAAGATCAATTGCAAGATCCACACTGAAAGAATTAGAGCCACATTAGTAGTATTCAAAAGCACGACAAGAGGAAAATTCACCCAAACACATTAAATAAAAAATCATTGCTACACTTGAAAGAGCGTCTATAAATACCAAGGAAGAACTGTCAAGAAAGAAAGCGTAAATTAAATATTACCCTCATGTGTTATCCATAATGTTCAAATAAACCCCTGTAAAAAAATACCACATAGTCCCCTGTGTATTTAAAAAGAAGTGTACCTCACGCGAGAAAAATACGAATGGGTAAGCATTTTTCACCAATGCAAGGACCAAACTACCCCTAGCTTCCCCTAAATAATCCCAAAACCCCAATTATAATATATCTATATATTTAAATATAAATTTATATATTTGTAAAGTTATACATATTTTTAAATGGAGATAACTCGCCAACGGGTGGGAGATTGGTGGTCGGTGGGGTGTCAAAATGCTCGTCATTGGATGGGCTTTCCAACGGTGGTAGGCTAGCGTGGAAAGGTGGTCGGATGGTGGAGAAAAAGTTTATAGAAGATAGGGGGTGCGGTTAGGGTTTTCTGAACGAAAAAATGAAGGTAACTCGCTGACGGCTGGGAGATTGACGGTGGGTGGGGTTTCAAAATGCTCACCGTTGGACGGGCTTTTCAATGGTGGTAGGCTGGCTTCGAGAGGTGGTCGGACGATAGAGATATTGAAGGATAGGGAAAGTAGATCTAGAATTATACGTATAGATACAAATATATGTATACATATCTATATATTAAAACAAAATATAATTATCTATATATTAAAATAATATATTTTTGCTTACTATCATATAGTAATATATAAAAATATATGTCTGAATTTGGATCATTGATTATATCAAATCCTAGCCAATTATTTATAAAAAAATTTATTTACATTAAATATGATTAAATCTGAGCCACACATTTAGATAATATTAAATATTGACCGTTGATTTAGAAGGGGTAGTTTTGTCATTGCACCTTAAAACTCACGTTCAAATGCACCAGGGGAGCAGTGTGCTCTTTTGTAAAAAAGATACAGGGGTAAAATTGTATTTTTATTTTTCACAGGGACTTATGTGAACATTTCAAATAACACAGGGAGGTATTTTGTAATTTACCCAAGAATGATATAAGAAATCTTGTCAAAATGTGCTTAGCCCTGATCTTTTCCTCTTCAAATATACTTTACATTTTGTACCCAAATCACTGACACATTGCATTCTAGGCCTTTGAACTATTTTTTTCTATCATTCCACTTTTACACTCTAATTAAGTCAAATGTTTTGCACCTTATTTTCTCCGACTATTTTAGAATTTTTAACTATTTTCGTAACTCTAGAAGTGTTTTTTATTTATTATAGAAAATTTCTCTTCAGATTTTCTTTTAATGACACATTACAAATGTAAGAAGCATAATTCAACAATTTATTACTTCAAAAAATCATCATTTTATTCTTATACGAGACAAAAGAATGATCCATCGATTAATTTTTTTTATTCTTTTTATTTCCACAAAAAAAAAGACCCTAATCCTAAAATATTTTAAGATGGATACTTGGCCTAAATTATTCATTTGAATTTCAAATGAATAATTTTTCTGAATATTTGTTCTTTCCTCTTATCAAAAATTGTCAGAGTGTTATGCAAGTAGAAAAAAGGACAAAATATAGAGTAATGGACAAAATATGTTTTGTAAGTGTAAATAAAATATAGATATAATTTTTTTATATATGTATAAACATATTTTGTATAATTATGTATAAAATATAATACAAAATAAAAAGGATCAAGTTTGATTTATGCATGGATATATTGTATAAAATTATATATAATATATTTTAAAAAATAAAAATGATCAGATTTGGATTTGGTTCAAAGAAAAAACTATAAGGTGTGAGATCCATCCTGAGGCCCATGCCATATATGATTCCAAAACTCACCCCAAATAGAATGGGTCCAGATCCAAGTCCAAATTTTGGTCTAATCCAAAACCATTGCAAACCATAGTTCTCCCCTCTTGTTTCATATTGAAACTTTTGCAATCACTTCATGAAAGAATAAAGATCATATTTAACCCAATACTTCGAAGGCAATTCGACAACAATTATTATAGATTCTGATGTGTTAAATTCATAAGTATTATGCATTATATACACTAACGGCGTAGGCATACGCAATGCGTGTGCGTAATGCTCAAAACCTGTAACGAAAATAATTTAGTGGAATTATAATATTTTAGTATATAGCATTAAGTGCAATGAGAAAAAAAAATCAAAATGTATACATATGATTCAAGATATAATTATCTAAATATTTACAAAAATACAAATATAAACATTGATAACAAGATCATGAAATATTTTCCTTTTGCCTACATTGGAAAAAAAAACTAAATATGTTTAACATTATAATATTACAAGTTTGTATACTATAATCTAATTTACACAATAATGAATTACCTATCAGCTGCCCGGCTTGCATACTTGTATTCAAGGATATTCGGACGCCACTTTTGATAACGGTGATTGAAGTACTATAATTGTGTTAAAAAAAAGTAAATATATGTAACAAAATACATTTCCAAAAGAACAATGTGATTTTTTGAAGTTGATTCTATACCACTTAGATTTCAGCATCATCATCTCCTCTTATATGTTTCTTAATAACAAGACCAAATATTATCAGAGAAAGTGGTTTAATTGTAAAGAGTTGTAAAAATATTGAAGGATCAATCGAAATAAAATACTTTTATCCAAATTTCTTCATTTTGTTTTGTCTTTCTATTTCATGAAATATAAAGTTATTAGTCTAAATAATAATTGTTTAGAATATTTTATGAAATATTAATAAAAATTAATAAAAGTATTTACCTTTGTAAGATCCTACCCTTCTATCCAAGCAATTCTTTTCTCCCTAGCAAAGCATTTGCCATATTTGTAAATTAAATTGAGAAGAAAAATGAAGGATCACACGTCATGTACATATCTATGTTTGTTTTGTTTTCTTAATACTCATAAAATCTATTTGCCTAGGTCCTTCCCGTTAATCCCAATGACAGCATTCCAACCTGAACTTATCACTTGCATCTTTGAGGGCTGTCAATTTAATTTTTTGATAAATATAGTAAGAGGATGAACCAAAAGGAAAAGGAAAAAATATTTAAACAATATTGAATAAGATTATATGCAATATTTAAATAACATTACATTTAACTTGACAATGTGAACTACTTTGAAAAACTATAAATATCGTAACTTTGTACAATTAGGTTAAGTTTGAACCTCCCTCACCTCACACCATGATGTCATCTTTTCTTCCATCTCTTCAATCCAAATGCCATTATCATCTACAAATATTTCAATCGCACTGAACTCTTTACCTATAATAATGAAAGTTAGAATTATTACTTTCCTAAAATAACTTTTGATATATAAGTACCAATATGTTTCGGTCTAGAAGGTAAAAGAATGCAATTATAAGCTAAAATCACACTAAAGTGGAGCATGTACAATACTGATTGGTTCAATGGACGGTAGAAGAAGATCCTTATAGACTATATTTCTCGTATAAAAATCAGATTGCCATGGTATTTTTTCATTTTTTACCAAAATTTTTGTTGTTTGTTGTGAAACTCCTCTTGAAAGTGCTACGTATAATTGTCCATGACTGAAAACCGGATTACTCAAAAAGATTCCTACATTTGGAATTGTTTAGTCTTGAACTTTATTTATAGTAAGAGCAAAACTTAATCTGATGAAAAATTGCACACGTGTCAAACACAAATGGCAGCCCAGAGTTGTCTTCACTTTTCAAAGGCATTCGGTGTAGGAAATATCATGTACCTTTGAAGGGGCCTATCATTATCTCTGCATCTGTGAAGTTTTGTGCAGAGATTGTGACATATTAGTCGAGTGCCATTGCAAAGGTGAAGCTCAGATGCAACATTTCTCAAAAGTATTATGGGAGAATCCCTTTTTAAAATGAGTCGTTGGTAAAACACTTGGTCTGAGAGAGTTTAAAAACTCGCACTATACAGATTATTAGGCCTGTCCAGTTCGGTATCGGTAACCGAATCGAACGTGCTTTTAGGTTAACCAAAATTTTGGTACGCCAAATTGGCGTACCAAATACTGAAATGAACAAGCCGGTTTGGTTTGGTTATTACCGATTTTTTTTCGTTAAGAAAACTCAAAATTAATTTAAAAAATTGACTTTTAATATATTGCGATTTTTATCAAAAATACCTATCCAAAAATATAGAAACATAAAAAATAAAATGTACAACCAAAGTAAAGGATACGAATATAATTCAAATCAAACAACATAATACGAATATCATTCATTGAATCAGAATCAAAATAACAATTCAAATTCAAATTTAACAACACAATATTGAATTATGAATATATGTATCGAATAACATCCATTTGTTCTTTGAAGTTTGAATGATGAATTTGAAGTTGATGAGACGTCAGTTTTCAACATTTGAGAATATTGAGAATCCAAGATTAAAGTTCCATCAACTTACAACTAAAAAGCAAAACCAAAAAAAAAGAAAAAAATTATACGACAAACTACAACTAAAACTATATAAGTGACTCTAATATAACTAGAAATTCATACTTACGTGGCATATATGACATCATAATCCGATGATGATTGACTCTGAGCTGACACTTCATACGATATCTACAAATATAAGATAAATCATGACAAACAAAATATTAGCTAAAAGATGTCAATAAACTAATATTCACAATAAATATTAAAATAAACTTTACCTTTTATAATTTTCTCGATTACATCACAGTCCTCATCAACAGGTTTCACTAGAGCGTGACATAGCCAATCTTGGCAACAAATTAGAGCTTCTGCCATTTGCGGAGTCAATGACGTTCTAAAATCATCAACTATGTGACCTCCAGTAGTGAAAGCAAACTCAGATGCAACGGTAGATATAGGCATGGCTAACACATCCAATGTCAATCTTGCTAAGGTGGGAAATCTCAGAGCATGCACTTTCCACCATTCAGTGCTATCAAAACTCGAAGGTTCATTTGTCTTAATTTCTTCATTTAGATAATTATCCAACTCTTTCATAAATTAGTTATTGTGCAGTTATCGGCTATAAAAACTAGATTAGCAGGATTTTTTTTGCATGCTTTCATATGATTGTTCATACCAGTAGTGTCATTCTTAGAGGGATCAGCAGCATAAGTTCATTCACAATACTTACATCTAGCTCTTGGGTTTCCCTCGCTATCAGTGTAGGCAATAAAATGGCCCCAAGCCTTTGCTCTTTTACATGTCTCTTTCTTTTTCAGCCCTTGTGATTGTGATTGTGATTGTGATTCTTGTGGAGGTGGTATGCCTGAAATCCCTTCATACTCCAACCTCATTTCTTCTCTTCCGTTTCCCTCAGGAAAATCCATTTAGATTCCACTACAAATAAACACATAGAATTATAGTTAATACAATGACAATTAATTCACCTCCATTAATACACTTCAATTAAAATTCCACTGATTGACCTCCATTAATAATCATTCATTATATCACCTTCATTAATAAACCTCCATTAAATCACCTCTATAATACACCTCCTTCAATAAATACAGTACATTAATAAGTGGCTTATTTATGCAAATTTGATTTGAACTCTACAAATTTTTCACAACATTTAACACTACACATGTCATATATTACAAAATTTAATACTACACAAACTAGAAACACAAAGTACAACAGCAACATATACTAATTTTAGAACAAAAAAGTATCACAGATTTCATAACATCAACAACAATAACATTTATACAACAATTTCTGAACACCAAATTCCAAATTTCAAACAACAAACTCAATGAATCCATTGTCAAACTCCAAAGTCCAAGACTCCAAACTCCAAGATTGAAGTTATCAGTTCTCACCAACCTCAGTAATCATCGTCGGTGCGCCGCTGGAATCGTCAGGCTTAGTCATTGCTGGAATCGTCAAGCTCAATCACCGCTCTCTCATGGGCTCAGTCAACGCTCTCTCTCAATTTTCACCAACCTCCGCTCTCTGATTCTCCGACATCCGTTATCGTTTTTCTCAGTGAGATGGGGTTCTACAATCTCGGTGCGATGATGCGGCTATGTTCTTCTCGCGGTTCTTAGTGAGCAGACGAACAAGGCACAAGGATTTTTCTTGCTTAACTCAAAGTCAAAGTGAAAGAGTAAACTTAGTGTAAGTAATACTGTAATAATAGTAAGTAAAACAATAATATAATAATATATAATATAATAATATTATAATTAATATAACTTGTAAAATAAAATATGTAAAAAAAAAGTTCAGTTAATCGGTCCGGTGCGGGTTTTCGAACCAGGCCCACCGTACCGTCCGATTATACCATTTTTTTTAAATAAAATCGAAAACGTACTAAAAAATGATTCGGTTTTCGGTACGAACTAATTTGTCGGTTCAGCCAATTTACCGCTATATGCACACCCGTAAAGATTATGTTGATCATCATCTATCGAATCCTAAGAAGTATACTCTTTTTCTTCACCAGGAAACAAACCAATTAGCATTTCATTGATCTTATCAACATCAATACTTTGGGTGTGGTTGTGGCCTTTCTACTATATAGTTGGCGTCATTGACATGATCAATCATGTTTGAAAAATAGAATCAATCAATTGATTAATAGATTGCTCGCCTTCCGATGGTATAACCATCAATGCAGGCAACTGTATATAATCACCATTATATGATTGTTGCACTCCATCACCCAGTCTAAGCAAAAATGATGAGAATTCTTCATTTTGGTATGAGCGCATGTTTTGTTGAAGATGTATGATATTGACACCATTCCAAAATTTCAATTTGGAAAAACTTGAAGCCACTTGCTCAGCAAGCAATCTTCCTTTCACTACATGCAATACTTGTCTAAAATCTCCACCTAATATCATTGTTTTACATCCAAATGACAAATTATTTTCCATTATATCTTGAAAGTTATATTCACTGATTCAAAGGCATAGCGATTCTCCATGGGGGCTTTATCCCATATTATAGTTGTAGCACGCCTAAGCAGTTCGACCAGATCAGATTGTTTGTCACTTTTACAAAAATTATCCGTTATTGGCTTTAGAGGTATTTTAAATCGTGAATGTGCAGTTCTTCCACCTGGAAACAACATTGTTGCTATTCTAGATGTTATTGTTGCATGATATGAAAAGCTTTTAAAGATCCCCTAGGCTCATCTATGAAGAAAATTACTAACTAATTATGTGAAATTGTCCTCTTAATAGCATCAATGCACATCTTTTGTTGTCATTCAACTTATCAATAGATTGCAAATCTTCAACTAGAATATGGACAGACAACTCATTTTGAATAATCGTTGGAAATGGTGAGTCACTCACTTCACCAATAGGGGCAAGTCAAATTTAATAAGTTGCCTCCTGTAGCAATGTAATAATCTTCTTATGTCAAGTAGTGATCTATTTATGTTGACAGAGGTATCTACTGAACTTTAGATAACATAGTCTTCAACCATGTAGGGATGGAATTTGTCCCACAATTTCCACACTCCTGTAGGCTAACAAAAAATTAGTATTGAGCCAAATAATCTTCTTAAAGAAGCTGGCATCCTTACAGACCGCGCTTCGTGCAAGCACTAACGAACATAATCATCTTCCTGAAGCATCCCTCGTCTTTGTGCAGCTTCTTTAAATATTACATATGTCGCTCCATTTACCATCAACAACTCTTCAAAGGATTTTGATCCCTTAACATGATTAAGAAAGATACGGGAAAGAACCTCTACCCTTCAGAAAGGATACGGTATATATTCTTCCAATTACTTTATATTGGCTGGTACGTGCGATCAAAGTTTTTTGGAATTGAATCCATCTGAAGTGTTGCGGGGATTCAACATATAAATACTTTCCAGCCAATGTAGGATCATAATTAATTTTGAAAAACTTAATAAGCATAGTTTTTGAGTAATGTTCATCTGTCAAATATCACTTAACCTATCATTAGTGTTGTAAGTAACTGAGTGTTGATTTGGCAGATAGATGTACTTGCAATCTTATGACTAAAGGATATATCCTGCTCATGGTGAACTCAAATATACGCCAAAATGCACTGGTGCAGATACCTATCTTCCATCAACATATTGTGGAATTTCGTCATAATTATGTCCACCGTGCAATTTCATAATTGCTCGATCTAGGCCTTTATGGATGTATTTACATATGTACTTTATTCCCTTGATCCCTTCACAAACTTCAACATTTATATGAAAATAGTACTCTAAAAGAAGCGATGTGTAATAGGGAACAACCCATCTATTGTCATCCATTATTTGAGAAGTATTATTTAATGCAACAGGTGCATATTCTCGTCTTTGATAAAATGGGTATGAATTATTTGCTCAAGAAGTATATGACACATATGGCTTTAAAAATTCTTTTACTTTTTTCTTCTTTCATACATGAAGATTGGGGATTGTAATGACCACATGGCCCATGAATCATGTGCTTCAGAATAACTTCATAAGATGTAGGCTTCTCTTCTTTTAGTGAAATTTCAACACGTACAACTTGATCAAAGTCTTCAGGAGTGTGCAACTTATAAATGTTTTCAAATATGACCAACAGGTCTCCATGTGGTAATCCTCGTTTTTGGTACTCAATAACACACATATAAGCATGGACTTTTTCCAGAACACATCTATCCACTGTATCCTTTTTAAATTCTTCAAACTTTCCTCGTAATACTCTTGTTATTAAGTTTTGGCGATCTTACGGGGTTTGTCCTCTCTTCAACTCCCTTTTTATCTCAACCAAATTTGGATTGCATATAAAGGTGAGCATGAAATCTGGCTTTCCATATACTTGCATCAAAGCCATGCATCTTGATACCGTTGGTACATATCACGTGGACTTTCAATAAAAGATGATGGAAGTACAATTCTATGACCCACATTACCTAAAATAATTATCATTTTTCAGTAATATTATCAATCATTAAATTCAATAGGAGAAGTAACAAAGTTGTACCTGCATTAGTTTCACCACTATGCAAACAATTCTGGAGACCTTGGTAAAGTTCTATGCTGATAGTGTGTTCATGTTTACGTATCCATCTAAGTCTTTGAGTTTCACTTTTTACATAATTGTCCACCATATATTGTTGTAACAAATAACTTTCTTAAAGTATCAAAGAAGGGTCATTCTCACGAATCGAAAATCTAAAATATTTAATTCTATAAATGGCTACAATTGATTATAAATTTACCTTTTAAATTAAGTTAAATCATTAAAATTTAAACATATATCAAACCTAGAATATGTATGCATAAAAGTTTCGGTATGTTAAACGTCTTCTTCCACTAATACTTCGGCTATTAATTTTACAACGATATGTACAATGAGTAAGACGTAAAGGATATTTCAAGGGATCATAATAGCCAACAACATCTTAAATATTCAAAAGACATCCATCCATTGCTTCGATCATAATGTCCTGGTTGTTCAAATTTTCTATTCCTTCACAATCAAATATAATTGCAGCAACTTGAGATGTTGTAGAAAGAGCATATTGATGTTGATTAGGCGCTTGTTGTTTGATGATGAGTCTGCATTGAGGTAAATTTGAATGTTGGCCTAGTTGTCGAGATACACAGACAAAGGGATTACATTGGCTGAGAATCCTCTGTAGCTTCATTAGTATATACATACCTTGGTCAAGATTGTGAATAGACATATATATTGTTCAAGATTTACATTTTGATCTGGACCTCTATGTGTATCACCACACTCATCGAAAGAACTTGACACATCGTGTAAAGCGTATGGCATTGTGTAAGAATAATCTCCTATAAATAAATAAAAATTTTCTTTTCCCTATTTCATATATAATTGATGACGGGTAGTGAAATCTAAGTAATAGAAAATCGTATTAAGAGTCTGAATATGGATACCTTGATCATCAAACACATTTTGATCTTGATTTCTACTTGTATTCCCACGTTCATGCATTGGCAAAACATTGTCATAGGATATTGGGCATACATGATAAGTGTGTTGTACTGTATTTCGCTCAATTCTTAAAAATAATTATAATAATTATAAGATCAAAACATTGAATTAAAATCTAAGAATACGAAATTGTATTAGTAGTGTGAATATGAATACCTTCATAGATCACATTTTGATCGACACTTCTACTTGTATTGCAACGTTCATGGATTGACAAAGCATTGTTATAGATGATTGAGCTTACACGGTAAGTGTGCCGGATTATATTGAATCAGTTCCTACAAACAATTGAAAGTGTACGTTAAATATATATATATATATATATATATATATATGATATTGGCTAAAGAATATTGAAAATATTAAGCACAATTAAAATTATAGAATTTATGATGAGGAACAAAAGAAAATGTAAAATGCTCAAAATCTATACTCTCGTGATAATTGAAGATGAGGGAGTTTGGGATTTTTGGCGTGTCATTTTTTTTTCACCCTTCAACTCCCATATTCCACTACCTCAAACTTCCATGTTTCCACTATCAACAATTAAATGTATATATATATATAATTATTTATATTTATTCAATTTTTACTTTTTATCTCTTTTATTTCGTTTCTTTTTTAATATTCTATCTATTAAAATTATTTATTTTATCTTAAAGTAATATATTTCTATCTTTTGCTTTTTCTCTCTATTACATTAAAAAATTATGTTCATTTGCTTTATTTAGATACAAAGTAATCAAATAAATAATTAAAATAAAAGCTTTAATAAAAAATATTTTTGAATGCGTATAGAGTGTACCGTGTATGGATAGTAGAGTAGAAAATAATCGACGAAGGTAATGATAGCAATTGCAGACACCCATGACAAAACGCATGAATTTATACTTTTATAGCTACAATCATACACTTACTAATACTATTGATCGATATGAACACAGATTTTTTTAAAAAAAAAATCTAATAATATCGAGTAAATGTGTAAAGCCAAAAACTACTAATCAAATGGATGGGTTATAATCACTGAAAAATCATAAAAAGTAATACTCTACAAAAAAAAAAAAAAAAAAGATCTTAGGAATGCAATAATATTCAAACAAAACTCATCGTTCACAATCGAATAATATTCTTTGTCTAGTACCTACCAAACCACAAAAGTATGATATATCAATATCTTTTTCGTGAATTATGTAACACTAATTTTGACATATACCATATTATTTTGCTCGATGATCAATTATTTATTTCGAGAGTGAATATCCATACCTTGATTGTGTTTCACATTTTGATGTCCATTTGTACTTGTATATTAATCTATTGGAACATTATTATTTTTATGCATTGGAACTTGTGCTCTTTCATGATGATAAGATGTCTGCCATGTTAGAATAGCTAACCAGAAAGCCAATTAGATTGGCGGTTTTGGGTACTATTTAACAATCTTTATTAGAGTAATATTGACTTGATGAATATAGTAAGTATTCATCCATGGCACTATGTGTTTGTTGTGCTTATTGATTATGTTAAACGGCGTTTTAACGTCACAACAAATGCCCACAGACCAATTGGATAACCTATGTAGTTGGGCTACGTATTGGATGGCATCTATGAAACCAACTTCTGAGAGTTGGTCTGAAACGTTCCATGTCGAGGATCTTGAGACAGGGCATCGAAGGTCCTATAGAGACTTGCACTAAGGATTGCATTCATTGGATGAGTGTCGTATTTCATCGGCGACAAACGTTGGACGTCTATGCAATATTAGTGGGTTAGTTGACAAGGGTGTCAACTGACTAAACTGACTCGCGGGAATCATCATATGGAAGCCTTGGAGGCTTGGTCGGTAGGAATTCCCAGCTCTGATAGTACGAGATTAGTCCTCGAACATGAGGAATAATTGCAGTCACATGCATATGATGGTTGTATCTAGGGTCTGACAAGAGATGTCCGTATCTGCGGTATGTTCATCATAAGCCTTATCCAGTACAGTTGGAATATGTATTGCGGACAGTGGATTCCAAGATAGGATCTGTCACCTGTCAGTATATGACAGTCGGGTTATTAGGCATAGTTGTCTAGTCCAGGATGGGAATCGATGCCCTATTTCATGCCCTAGGCTTAGACCGGGAGACGGATGATGGATGGACCGTACTCGTATGAAACTCGGGAACCTAATTGTTCACACCAACATTCACCTAGTCTCTAGTGTCATGGACCATTGCTAGACGGCCACCCACGGTGACGGGCGTTTTTCAATTAATGGTTAATTGGTAAACATTGAATTAAATTGAATTTAATTGACCAATTGTGTTGGACACAATCCCAAGTCTAACTGTGGGTGAACTTAAAGAGTGACACACAAATCACTATGGAATTGGTAGAATTAATTTGGAATTAATTCTAGAGGAAGCGAATTAATATAATTGGATGAAATTAATTCAAGGAGAAAAATAAATTATTGGATCACTTATTGGGAAATCCATTTGATGGATGGTCCAAGAATTAATTAATTTGATTAGTTAGTGTTTGGACTTAGAACCTTTAAATTAATTGGATTAATTTATCGGGTTTGGGTTAATTAGTTGATTGGATCAATTAATTAGAGTTTGGACTTATGTTTATTTAATTGGATTACATAAACTCGTGGGCTTCAATTGGATTGATATTAATTGGATTAATTAATGCCCAATGGACTTTTTTTGAACTTAATTTAATTAGATTAAATAAAAGTCCAAAACTAGTAGCCCTAGTCCATGGAAAAATACAATTTATAGCAAGTGAAGGAGGAATTAAAATCCCCCACATGTGAGATACATGTGACCAGGCATTATGTGGTTTTATAGGTGGTTTATTTGCTATAATAGTGCATGGTTATGTTGATAGTAGTGTGTGTATATAGGTTGCTTTGGAAGTTAACAATAGAAGTTGAATTTTGAATTCAATAATTCTACATATACAAAAAAACCATTCACGTAACTTTTATGACAACACCTTGCATGAATTTTTCCATCAAAATACTCTCCAAAATCTCTGAAAAAACTCTCGTTTTTGTGTTCATACCTTTTGAAAAGGTTTGAACTAAAAACATTCCATAAGCACTAATTAATAGTGTTCATTTGGAGTTGTTTGTTTCTTCTTTTCTCTACTTCTATCAAGCAATAGAATAGAGGATATACATTCCATAGTGTGGTGTGGATAAATTAGAGGAATTCTAATTTGGATCCTCAAGTGAACGGAAAGGGAACAACGCTAGAACCGGTTCTACGTGTTATGATCAAAGGCTGGTTTTCTTTACGTTTTCATGTATCTTTTGTTCATATCCTTTTAGCCACATGTTTAGCATTCCTCTTCTCTTCTATTTATGCTATGACATAGAATCAAAGGGAACACCCCTTTGAACCCGTTTTAAATTATACCTTAAATTCACTTTTTACGCTTCCGTTGCGTTCCGGGACCGTACCCGATTCTTTCAGTTGTATCATAGCCCGGTTCAGTGTTGTGGCTATAGGATTTAGATGTTATTATATGTTTAGCATGAAGAACATGTTTAAATAGCTTTTGGAAAACATGATTTATGGCTTTAAAGCATGATAATATGTATAGATGTGTTAATTTTGCTTTTGAAATTATGGACATCCATGCATTTTTTAGAATTGAATTTTCTGTGAATGCATGTTTATGTTTCTGTTTTTATAGCAGAAATTTAAAAAAAATGGTGAAAAACGATGTCAACCGCCCAGCAAGGGCAGCAGGTGCGGCTGAGCGCGGGGCGCTGACCGATGCGCACGCTAGGCTCGCACGCAGCTGGGTGTGCGTGCGGGGTAGTCTGGGACGGCCGACCGGCATCACTATTTTGTGCCGTTTTTGCAAAAAATTAGATTTTCCTAATTTCTGCTAGTTTTCTGAAATTATTAATTTTGGCATATTTTAATTTTTAATTAAATTGGATTTTTCTAAAATTATTTTATGCCTTGGATTATTTTGGAAATGGTTTCCAAACAAAAAAATAATGGTTTGTACATTGGATGTATAGTTGATATCCATGTTTTTAACTGCATTATTAATATGGTATTTTCTACATTTTTATTATGTTTATGGTTTTAGATATTGGATATCTATATATATATATATACATGGGATGTATTTATTTGTTGGCATGTTTATATTTGATATAAATGTGCTTTGTTGTTGTGTATTTGATAAACAATAAGAATGATCACTAGCCCTTTTTCGGCCTATGTATGGTTTATTTATTTTTGGGTGAGGCCTGCGTGCCTCTTTATTTTTTATTCCTTCTTTCGTTTTTAGCCTTGGAATAATAAGATTTTCTTCCTCTCTTTTAATGTACTCCCCCCGACTTATGATTGGGGTTTCTTTTAAGTTGTAATTAGAGTAGATTAGGTTGTGAGGCTTTATTTTAATTAATGTAAGCTTCCATGGAGATGAAGGCCCAAAAGAGGTACGTTGGACGGAGCCTACGATGGAAGGCCCAAGAAGCACGAAGAAGGATTTACAAGGCCCCATTAGAACGATAATGGGATGTAAAAATTGTAATACTATAGGCTTACCCTAGATTGACCACAGATCCACTGCGGGCTCAGTGAATCACTTAGGAACAGGCTTGTGATCATCCTACAGAGGCGTACTAGGCTTCTTTTGCATGTGTTTAATGTCTTAATGCTTTGATGTATGATGTGTTTGGAATGCATCTATTTACATTGAATGTTTAAAACTTGAGCATGCAAAATACTAATAATGATGAGGTCTCGGTCTTAATTAACAATAAACTCTCACTTGGATGGTCCAAGTAAATATTATGCCCAAAATGGAATTAAAATCAAAGGGTTTGATTATTCCAAGCCTTCCATCCATAGCAGTGTAGTGAGAAAGCTACTTTCATCCATTCGTGGTCTCACGAGTCGTGGCACATTTTGAATGGAAGAAAGCTGCACTGTTGTTGTGAACGAATGGAATATGCTTCTATTTCCTTGTCTCACGAGTCGTGGGGGACAATAGTTGAGATATTCATTTGGTTGATGGGTCAGGCCTAACGCTAAGTAACATAATTCGCTTGGAGTCCTTGGGATCATGTGAAGAGGCGCTGCAAAATATCTTGGGGATCTCATTGGGTGAAAATGGTATAGGTTACCTCCCACAAATCATTTTTCCATATGAATCGTAAAAGCGGGGCATGGAGAATTGTGTTTGTGGACTCCAAGCCCACTAGAAAATGGTTTCCTGAAAACCCCACCTGAGAGTGGTTGGCTTTTTGAAGAAATAGTGGGAGGGGTTAATGACTAAAGACCAAGTCTTAACTTAAATTCAATATTATAATAATCTACTAAATTTCTGCTTTACATTTTGAATGTAGATGACTAAGAATGCACTCACTGTAATTCTTGAGACTAAAAAATTTGACGGAACAAACTATAATGATTGGCTGCAAAATCTGAGGATTGCCCTCGATTTCAAAAACCAGGCTTACGTTCTGGATAAGCCTCTTCCTCGGGTCTTGCAGGAGGGTCCTCGTCAGAAGAGCGTTTGACGTCCAATGACTGGCAATAGGACAATCGCAAGGTTTGCAGCATCATACTGGCATCCACGACTAATGAGATCCAGAAACAGTATGTTCGGCTGGATGATGTCAGCTCGACAATGCTCTGCATGAAAGACGTTTATGCGGTACTGGACCGGCATATTAGATATGCTGCAATGAAGGCATTTTTCGGAGCTAAGATGATAGAAGGGTCGTCTGTACACCAGCATGGAGTGATGATGCTATCCCTAGTAGAGAAGCTCAAAGACCTCCGAGCTGATCTTGGAATGGAGACGTACACTGACGTGATTCTTAAGTTTTTCCTCCCTCTTTTGACCCGTTTATCGTTAACTATAACATGAATGGGCTTGATAAAGACCTTCATAAGTTGATAAACATGTTGGTCTAATACAAGACAACGATTGAAAAGTCTGCGCCGTCAGTATTAGTGGAGGAGGCTTCGACCTCAAGAGCGAATAGCAAAGGGGTCGGACGCTGGAGGAGGAAGAAGGTTAAGACAGAATCAGCCGCTGCAAGCGCTCAAAGCGCTCCTGTTGCCATGCTAGGCATGGACAAAGGAAAGAGGAAGGCGGTTCGGCAGTCAAGGATTGCAAAATATGTTTACATATATTGCCGTGAAAAGAGGCATTGAAAAAGGGAGTGTCCAAACTCCTCTCCAACCAAGGTATATTTAATTTGAGCTTTAATATGATTACTATTCTACTTCTTGGGTATTGGATACCAACTGGAGAGCTCATATCTGCAAATGGTTTCCAGGTGACGGAAAGGAATAGAAGGCTAAGAGGGAGATGGTTCTAAAGCTAAGCGATGGCAGGGTTGTTGCTGTAGAAGCTACAGGACCAGTTAGACTTAGTCATTAGTGATCATGTTAGGAAAGAGTTGCTAGGTCACAATTATGTAACCTAGCATGATCAAATTATGTTTTTCTATTGTTGGACAATTAGGATTACATGTTTTTTATCAATAAAAGTTTCTTTTATTTGACAAAGAATGGTTATTCTTGTCTGCTAGGTTGTTTGTATAATTGTTTCAATATTATCCGATAATTAGATTATGAATGCTCAAAATAAATGGTATAATGGATAATCAAGAAAAACTCACAGATTTGGCATGCAAAGCTAGGTCACATTCCTCTAGATAGGATAAGGAGGTTAGTAGATTCAAGGGGTCTAGAAATAAACAATTTGAGTCTGCTAGCTTGCAAGTCCCCTCCTGAGCAGGAAGATAGCCAAGAAGCTCTTTTTAGGACAAAGTATGCATGCTAGTGGTCTGTTGGATTGGATCCAGTTAGACATCTGGGGGTCACTGAATACATAAGACCAGTAGAGAGTTCACAAGTCTAAGGACCTTTGGAAGGTTCAAGGAATCAGATTTGAAGTGGGAACCGAATTGGTTGCAAAATTAACCTTCGATTGGATCGAGTCGTGTATATTTAGTGGGAACTCTTGATGTATCTAAATGGGAATGGAATTCTCACTCCGTGGAATTCTTCCTGGAACACCACAATAGAACGATGTCTCTGATAAAGGAGAAATCGAACCTTGTTGGACATGGTACGATCAGTGTTTCACTGAACTACCTTGGCCCATCAGGGTGTGTTATTAAGATAGTAGCCAAGTTGTAAAACATGGCACTTTCTAAAGATCGTGGCCCAGACGCCATATTGGATATGGCATGACAAGCCTGTATTCTACAAAGTACTTGAGTATGTGGGATGGTCTTGCATACGTCAAGGGACTAGTGGAAGGCAAACTAGGTTTGCACAGGTCATGTGTTGTCCTAAGGGAAACTGGATTGCAGAGGTTAACCGGTGTGAGGAGTAGCTCCTTGAGGAATGAAGTAGAGCGACACCTCAGTACGATATTGCAAACATCATTTGAAATCAAGTTTGCTCACTGACTATATTCCAGTTCTCCTAAGGATGACCACAATATCTTAGATACCTGAGAGGTATGTGTTTCTAGGTCAGTCCAGTCAATTGGATTATAATCCAAAAGACATAAGAAGAAGCAATGTTGGACATTGGACCGAATCAATGGCTTGGAGCCATGTAATTCGACATGGGATTCAAACTAGGTTTGAAACTCCATGTAACGGGAATATTCATTTTTGATGAGTTCATCGGGGTATAAATCGATCGGTAACGAGCTTGAGGGTCAGTGGTAGTTTAGTTGCGTTGCAAGTGTTAAAAGTGTGTAACATCTTATTCATTTAAAATGAAGTTAAGATGTTAGGAAACAGTGAAACACGAACGTTGTTCACGCAATTCTCCATGAATGGAATTGGATTCCAATATATAGGGTTAAGTTGTCCAAGACTCAGTCAAGGTTGACGGATGAGGAAGCTTAGATGTTTGACATCCCCTACGTCTTTGCCGTAGGCAGCATGAGTATGTTGTTTGGTGTATTGGACCTGATGTTGTGTATGCTTTGGGCATAACACAACAATCGGGTGTGTACCAAAGAAGCAGTAGACAGCTCTTGAGAACAATCGTTAATACCTGAATGAGGATTAAAGAAGTGTTCTTGATGCACGTTCAATGGAGAGTTGATTCTGGAAGACTATAGCGATACTAGCTTCCAATATCATGTGGATAATATCTAGTCTCAAAATGAACATATATTCAGGCTTAATGGTAAGGTGGTGGCTTGAAAAGGTTTCAAGTGGGATACCACGACAGACCATGAAAGTTGAATGTATGGCAACTTTAGAAGTTGCTCCAGAGAATGGTTTGGATGACAAACCATATCCAATGGTTGGGTGTGGTGCCTAGAACGGCGAAGCCAGTAGTTAACTTGGAGGATAACAACATGGTTGTAGCTCAAGCTAAAGGACTAAGATCTCAGCACGAATCCAGAAAAAATTCTTAGACAGTATCATATGCTTGGAGCAATGGCATGAAGAGGTGACGTGCGGTTGGACCGCATCATCTTGGCAGAAGTAAGGTAGACCCGTGAGACCGAGCCAAATATCACAGGTGACTTATGCTCAGGTAAGTTTGAGCTACATGGGTGATTGGCTTTAGGTCAAGTGGGAGATTGTTAGAATAGGTGACCAGAAAGCCAATTAGATTGACGGTTTCGGGTATTATTTAGCCATCTTTATTAGAGTAATATTGACTTAATGAATATAGTAAGTATTCATCCATGGCACTATGTGTTTGTTGTGCTTACTGACTACGTTAAACGGCGTTTCAGCGTCATAACAAATGCCCACAGACCAATTGGATAACCTATGTAGTTGGGCTGCGCATTAGATGGCAGCTATGAAACCAACTTCTGAGGGTTAGTCTGTAACATTCCAAGTCGAGGATCTCGAGACAGGGCATCGAGAGTCCTATGTAGACTTGAACTAAGGATTGCATTCATTGGATGAGTTCCGTGTTTTATCGGCGACAGACGTTGGACGTCTATGCAATATTAGTGGGTTAGTTGACAAGGGTGTCAACTAACTGAATTGACTCGTGGGAATTGTCATATGGAAGCCTTGGAGGCTTGGTCGGTATGACTGAAATTTTTGGCTCTGATAGTACGAGATTAGTCATCGGACTTAAGGAATAATGGCAGTCACATGCATATGATGGTTGTATCTAGGGTCTAGCAAGAGATGTCCGTATCTGGGATATGCTCATCATAAGCCTTATCTAGTGCAGTCCGAATATGTCTTGCGGATGGTGGATTCCAAGATAGGATTTGTCACCTATCAGTATATGACAGTCGAGTTATTGGGCATAGTTGTCCAGTTCAGGATGGGAACCGATGTCCAATTCCATGTCTTAGACTTAGACCGGGAGACGGATTATGGAAGGACGGTACTCAGATGAAACTCGGGAGCCTAAATGTTCACGCCAACATTACATAGTCTCTAGTGCCATGGACCATTGCTAGACGGCCACCCATGGTGACGGGCTTTTTTTGATCAATGGTTAATTGGAAAACATTAATTAAATTGGATTTAATTGACCAATTGTGTTGGACATGTTAGAATAGGTGACCAGAAAGCCAATAGATTTGGCGATTTGTAACATATTGTACAACTCGATGTAAATGTAATATTATTATGTGATGAATAAAATGAGTATTCGTCACTTCTGGTGCTTACTTTGTTGCGCTCATTTCACATTTGTTAAAACGGTGTTTAACTTATATCACAACAAAGCCCACAGACCATGGATAACAACTCGTGCAGTTGGGCCACGCATTGGATGGTGGTCATGAAACCAACTGATTAAGAGTTGGGTCTGAAACGTTCCAAGTCGAGGACCTCGAGACAGGGCATTGAGAGTCCTATTGAGACTTGCGTCAAGAGTTGTGTTCATTGGATGAGTGTCATGTTTCATCGGCGACAGGCGTGGGACGCCTGCACGATCTTGATGGGTTGGTCGATTGGGGTCGAGCCGACTGGACTGACTCGAGGGAATCATCATATGGAAGCCTTGGAGGCTTGGTCGGTAAGATTGGATTTCCCCGGTTCCGATAGTACGGGAGTAATCCTCAGACTTGAGGAATCATGGCAGTCGCGTGCACAGGACGGTTGTATCTTGGATCTGGCGAGAGGTGATCATTCTGTAAAATGATTATCATAAGCCTTGTCCAGTGCAGTCGGAATGTGTAGAGAGGACGGTGGATTCCAAGAAGAGGATCCGTCCCCTGTCAGTATGTGACAGAGGTATCTCCTATGCACTCGGAAACACGTTCATGCTGTTTAAAGCTGTGGCCACAGTGGTTGGTCGAACAGGGAATGGTTTCCTGTGTCGACGCAATGAAGCATACGTGGTCTTGTGTATTAAGCATAGATGCCTAGTCAAGGATGGGAACTGACGCCCAATTCCATACCCTAGACTAAGGCCGGGAGACGGTAGACGGAAGGATCGTACCCGTACGGAATCGGCGCCTAAATGTTCACGCCAATTCACCTAGTCTCTAGTGCCATGGACCGTTGCTAGACGGCCACCCATGGTAACGGGCCCTTGTGGGACACAGACCCAAGTCTAGCTGAGGGTGAACCTAAAGGGTCACACACAAATCACCGAGGAGGTTGAGAGAGTGACTTGGAGTCAATCTTGAAGGATAAAATAAGTAATTGGATTACTTAAGGGAAAGTCCATTGGATGGACGGGCCGATATTGTATCGGGCCTTCGTTTAATCGGTAAATTGGATTTTCAATTAAATATGAAAAGTTGAGACGTTGAGACGTTGGATCTTTTAATTGGATTAAAAGATCAACGGGAATAATTTAAATTGACATTAAATTGAATTTAATGTTGGGTTCGTCATAATTGGATTACGATAAAACCTGGTCCGTTAAATTTTACCCGAGAGAAGAAATAATTCCTATTTTGGAATAGGAAAAAGTTGGACTTCTTCCCTTAATTAGACATGGCCGAGATGCTCCCTTGGAGCAAGCAAAATCAGTCATGTTTCATGCTAGGTGGTATGTTGACTTATCTCTTTTGGAAAGAGACAAATCAACTCCAATCAAGCTCTTCCCTTTTGGTATGATTTGATCATACCATAAATTTTGGTAGGCTTGATTAAAGAATTGATGGTGATTGATTGGAATGAATCTAGACATCCTTGGATGAATCTAGACACATTCCAATAATCATATTAATTATGTATATATATTAGAATATACAACACCAAGCATAAGGGATTCATTATTCATCTTTTTCTAGGAAAAAAAGAAGAAAAAAAATTGGATCTCCTCTCCCTCTCTAACTCACAGTTTTTCCTCCCTCTTTTCACTTGTGTTCTTCACTTGGTTTTGAATCAAGAGGAAGAACAAAGAAAGTTTAAGAGAGCACTAATTCATAGTGTTCTTCTCTTAAACCGATTCCTTCTTAAACCCGTTCTTTTCTAGCAAGAAGAACGTGCGTTTCTTCCGGTGTGGTGTGGATCACCTTTGGAGAATCCATACGTTTGGATTTCGTGAGCATTCCGGAGAAAGAACAATGCAAGTAGCCGGGAGCACACGCTAAACAATCAAAGTAACGATTTTATTACGCTTTGATTGATTTATATATATATCTATGCCCTATGTGTTTAAATATACATTTCTAATATTTACACATCCTACATCGAACGCCCGGTTGAGCATCCAAGGGTACACTCCTTGGGGTTCGTTTATTTAAATAGATTTAAATTTACGCACCCTTTCTCGCTTTCTCGCTTCCGCTCGTGCTCCCAGGCGGATCCACTTGTCCTTCAGGACACAAGCCCAAGTCTAGCTGAGGGTGAACCTAAAGAGTCACACACAAATCACTATGAAATTGGTAGAATTAATTTGGAATTAATTCTAGAAGAAGCAAATTAATTTAACTAGATTAAATTAATTTAAGGAGGAAAATAAATGATTGGATCATTTATTGGGAAATCCATTTTATGGATGGTCCAACAGTTAATTAATTGGATTAGTTAGTTTTTGGACTTAGAACCTTTATATTAATTAGATTAATTTATCCGGTTTGGATTAATTAATTGATTGGGTCAATTAATTACAGTTCGGACTTATGTTTATTTAATTGGATTAAATAAACTTGTGGGCTTCAATTTGATTGAGATTAATTGGATTAATTAATTCTCAATGGACCTTGTTTGAACTTAACTTAATTAGATTAAATAAAAATCCAAAACTAGTTGTCCTAGTCCATGGAAAAATACAATTTATAGCAAGTGAAGGAGGAATTATAATCCTCTACATGTGAGGCACACATGACCAGTCAGTATGTGATTTTATGGGTGGTTTATTTGCTATAATGGTACATGGTTATGTTGATAGTGGTGTGTGTATGTAGGTTGCTTTGGAAGTTAACAATAAAAGTTGAATTTTGAATTCAACAATTTTACATACACAAAAAACAATTCACATAACTTGTATGACAACACCTTGCACGAATTTTTCCATCAAAATTCTCTCCAAAATCTCTGAAAAAATTCTCTTTTTTGTGTTCATACTTTTTGGAAAAGTTTGAACTAAAAATATTCCAAAAGCACGTAATTAATAGTGTTCATTTGGAGTTGTTTGTTTCTTTTTTTCTCTACTTCTATCTAGCAATAGAATAGAGGATATACATTCCATAGTGTGGTGTGGACAAATTAGAGGGATTCTAATTTGAATCCTCAAGTGAACGGAAGGAGAAACGGAAAGGGAACAACGCTATAACCGGTTTTACGTGTTATGATGAAAGGTTGGTTTTCTTTATATTTTCATGTATCTTTTGTTCATATCCTTTTAGCCACATGTCCAATATTCTTCTCCTCTTCTATTTATGCTATGACATACCGAACACCCGGGAATCAAAGGAAACATCCCTTTGAACCCGTTTTAAATTATACCTTAAATTCACGTTTTTACACTTCTGTTGCGTTCCCAGGCCGTACTCAATTCTTTCACACCGTTAAGCTAAGTATGCAACCCTTTGCTTGGATGCCATTCCACGACGTCATTCGAAAGCAACTTTTCTCCATTATTCCTGTGCTTGAGCTCTTCTATCAATTGAAGGACTTGATGACCCTGTTATTTGTTCAACCCATAAAAAATAGATTATATATAACATCATGACACAATACAATAAAATAGGAACAGGTAACTATCTAAATTTTTTGTAGTTGCACTTTTGTTATCATTGATATTTGATTCCAGTGTATAACTGTTGACAACTGGTATAGGATTTGAAGTATTTTGTGATAGCATCTTACGCCTATGGTTTGAACTACGACGTCTACCAGGATATAATTGTCCTTGTTCATACGTTATTGAGCTCACTCTTTCCCATTCACGTGCATTACATTGTTTTGGTTGCGTCATATTTTGAGTGCTTCCACGGGTTGGCGTCATATATGTACCTAAAAGGGAATTTAATAAAAGAATAAGCAAATAAAATAATTCAAACAATCACTAAACACTTCAAGAACTACTACCGGGTTACCAATAGTCCGATTAGAATACATTTTCAAATGTTTATAGTATTCTTCTAACCACTAAAGTTTAACTGTGCTAGTTTCTCTTAACAGTTTCATAGTAATTTTTATAAATTACTCATAACAATGTATATATGAGTAGGAATTTAATTTATTCTTTGTCTAATTTTACGATAAACCATTAATTGAATCAAGGAGTCTATCAAAAGACATTTGTAAACATCTCTTAACAGTTTTAAAGTAATTTTCAGAATTACTCATAACACTATATATATCAGTAGGAATTTTATACATTATTTATTTAATTTTACAATAAACCATTAGTCGAATCAAGTATTGTATCAAAAGACATTTGTAGAAATCTCTTAACAGTTTCATAGTGTTTTTCTGAAATTACTCATAACACTATATATATGAATAGGAATTTCACATATTATTTATCTAGTTTTACAATAAACCATTAGTCGAATTAAGGATTGTATCAAAAGACATTTGTAGAAATCTCTTAACAGTTTTATAGTAATTTTCAGAAATTACTCATAACACACATATATATATATATGAGTAGGAATTTAATACATGATTAATGTAATTTTACAATAAGCCATTGTCAAATCAAGGATTGTATCAAAAGATATTTGTAAAAATGGGTCAATGCATGCTGCTAAGACACATAAATGACTACTTCAAAGTGAAATTAGCATATAACATTCAAATAATATAAATCATAGTCATAAATATCAATGGCCAGATAGCAATTAATCATAAATCTTAATTATAAGCCTATGATTATAGCATTCATAATCATCGATGCAGAATATTATAACTAACATTAAATCATATCAACAAGAAAATATTAAACTGAAACCTATGATTATTCCAAGTATCAGGCAAACTGAAAATTCTGCAATTAATCAAAGAATTATTCCAAGTTTTAAGGAGGCCACACTTTGACTACTTAGTATTATGAAGTTGTTTGTCTTTACTTTACCTAACCTGACCCCTCAAAACTCAATTATCATTTGCAGGAACTCATCTGCATACAAACAATGAAATTTCACAAGAGGAGAAACATAAATTCAGAGCCAACAAACATACTCCTCCTTGGAGGCCAGGCGGATTTTCTCACTCAAGAAGCCAATTATTTGCATGACAAAGATTAAGAATAATGGCAAGTTTTTTGTTTTAATCAATGGCAGCAGTTCACATCAATACACCTTCCATTTTCCCATATTTTTTGGGGTTTAGAAGAATGGTATGGTGGTTTAGAAGAGTGGGGTGGTGGGAAGTTATTAAATAAATTAATAAATTAGAATTAAAATATTAAATATATAATGAATTAAACAATAAAATTGACAGATCAAATATTAGGAGACACTAAATTGGTGCTCTTCCTTAATAATAAGGTATAGATGCTTACAAACTACTGTTATTTATATTTTGCAACGAAAGCAAACTACTACCATTTCTAAATAATCATAAGCGAAAAAAATCTTTCTTTAATTTTTTTTCAATTAATTTTGGTCCTTTAAGTATCATAATTAACACATTTTTACCATTTATTTATAGAATATTATAAATGTGTTCCATTTATGCTTTTCTAGTCAATTTTCCGATGATAATTGGAATTTTCACCGGAAATTGAACATGTGTTGTTCATATGCTCGATTTTTGGCCAAGTTTTTCACTTGTTTTGCCTAAAGTTTTATCTAGGTGAGGAAATTGACGATGTGGCACACACTTGAGCGATAAAAAAAATTATTGTTCATGGAGTTCGAAGGAAGTGAATTAAAATTATAAATACTTCCTTTGCCACTTAAACTACAACCAATATTTATCTTTTATTCTTAATCATGTTCTACAATTATATATCTAGAAGTATATTAATATAGAATTGATATAATATTAAAATATATTAAATATTTTTTTAAAAAAATTATATAATATTATAATTTTTTTAAAAAAATGTTATACCTAAAAATATCATTTTTAATATATATAATTTTCTTTATTATTCAAGAAGAATATAATTAATATTGATATTTATCTTAACAACGGAATATATAACAAGAAAAATATATCTATATATTTAAAAAAATTACATATTACTTTCTATATGCTAATATTTATATATTTACATAATTACTTCTTATTTTTAAAATTTATTGTTATGTATTATATGTTTTGAAAGATTTATAAACTTTTATTAAATAATTATATTATGATTTATATACTTAAAACTGCCTATGTATTAATTTTTAATATACTAATACTTTACATATTGTATATTTAATAGATAATTATTTATTTAGAATTTTCAATATAATTAAATAATTATTTTATATTAACTCTTTTATAGATGTTTGTATTTTTAGATACAGTAAATCCATTAAAAAATTTAAAGTATATAAATAATGAATTTTTGGAAAATACTTGTTAGATGTATGAATATATATTTTATATTTTATATTTTTAATTATACAGTGTATGTAAGAAGTATTGCAAACTATTAACAGATTACATTTTTAGTCTAAATAATAGTAGTTGTAAATTTTATTTTTTTATTATTTTTTGTTTTTTTGAAAGGAAAAGGAAATCCATATAAGGATCATAGTCATGAAACAACACGTGGAGCAAAGAAGAAGGAGGAGCGCTTCCTTATTGATCCAACAAAATGGACGATTGAGCAAGGAAATGTGTTGTCATATTTGCATCCCGATACACATGATTAAAAATGACATGAAAATAAACATGAAAATCATCCTCAGTGGCGTACCCACAGTGAGGACAACCCAAGGATTGTCCTTTTTTAGCTAGATTTGCACTTGTTGGAAGAGCTTCCTTGCAAACTTTCCATGCAAACATTCTTATTTTCGGTGGCACTTGCGTTGTCCAAATGAAATTCCAACCATTATTTGCTGCAACACTTCCAGAAGAAAGACGTGGGTGATCAAACAAAGAAATTGCCACATGATAAGCACTACGAACGAAAAAGAGACCCTTGCGATCATAATGACGTACAAGACAATCTCCATGGTGTCGACGTCCAAGTGGTAACGAACAAATAATATCAGTATCCATCGGCCAAAACAGCCCCCGAATCAATGATACATTCCAACATAATGGATCATGCAAGATCAACTTACTAACTTTAGCCTGTGAGTTGAGGGAATTCAGTGGGGTGAGGACCCTAAACGAGTGAGGTCGTTGGATCCATGGGTCTGACCAAATGATGGGTGTTGATACCATCAAAAATAATTCTTACGATTACTTTTTTACGAAAACGGCAAGTAGGGTCGAATCCACAGGGATCGATGATAAGTTGATTTCTAAAAGAATAAAAAAAGGAGGGTATAGATTTTTAGTTTTTTAAGAGAAAATAACAAAGGACATATTAAACGGGAAGATTAATAGATAAAAAAACATTTCGGTTAAAGTGGGTTCATGGTTGATTCCGTCCATTGATCATCGATGCAAATGTAACAGTTATTAAAACACGTAGATCAGTTATGGTCGTTGGTACGACCTAACAACCTCACCCTTCCTTACCTTTTCGTCAGCCAAGGAACGTCCATTGGCTAGATCTCTAATCAATGAACAACCCTGACAACGTCCACAAGATTTAATTCATTAACAGCATTAAGAATTAGAAGGGCCTGATCCTAACCAACAAATTACTACGAGGATATCAGATCATGCATTCCCCATAACAAAACTAACCACTTTGACACGCTTAATCATGCTATCTTGCTACTAATTATTGAACTACACAAACAATTATGGATTTGTAAGTTCAAATAGCTAAAGAAACCTTCTTGATAATGAACAACTGATCACATTATTCACAAATCAAACGTTTGTAAAAAGAGCGCAGAGTATAACATGAATATGGATTTTAATAAAAGAATTAAGCACTTATTAGATCTCGCAACGTTTTAAGAATCAAGCATTCACCGTACTTTAACCAGAAAATTAAAAACTTAGCCTAACATGCTAATGGAAGAACATACTAAAAAGTGGAATTTTATTAGCAATTGGGCAACGTATTAAAAATAAAGAGAGGAAGAAGAAGTAAAATAGTGAAATAAACTATAGAATTCAATGTAAAACAAGAGATGTTTTTTAAGTTGTGAGGTGCCTCCTATTTATACTATTAGCACCTCATGAACCTAGACATGAAAAGAGATAGATACATGATTGCTAATAAAGATGTTAACAACTTAATTCCTAGCAATCTAATGGACAATTTTCAGATCTTCAAGAGGTTTTTCAACATTTATTCCTTCTTCCTTCAACAAAATCCGCAGCGTTCCTTTTTCTCATGGGTTGACTGCAGCGTTAAGCGTGGGCACGCTTAGTGGTAATTTCAAATCTGCCAGTCTTTTCAACTTGTTCCCTCAAATGCCTCCAAATGTCATTTTTAGCTTCAATTCACCATCCTTTACTCCTTACAAGACGTATTTCCTGAAAATATAATAAATCCACATGATTAGGAGTAATTAGTCCTTAAAATAAGGCATGACAAGCATCAAATCATGGCAGATTACACACTAATCAAATACCCCCACATTTATTTTTTTGCTAGTCCTCGAGCAAAATATTGACAATTAGAATCCTCTTCACAATAGGACACACTCAAGTTAGGTTGCAACATGTGCAATGAGAATGACATATCACATGAAAAGATAATTTAACATGCCTTCAAACATGTTCTCACTCAATGTCCATCATCAAAAATCAATCATACAAAACTAGTGGACTTTTGCTCCCCGCTTTCTAGACTCTCAAGTGTATATGGCTTAAAAATATCCCTCGATGCATTGTTACAACAATGTTTCACCATAAGCTTGCTTATACACCACATCTCCACCACTTTAAAAATATGCGTACTCAAGGATCAAAAGGTCTTCAATTTTGGTTGTAATGGGGCTTTGGTTTGGGGGTAGGAATTTATGGATAATGAGGTTAAGTTCCAAGAGATTAGAGCACCAAAAAAAATTAAGTGAACAATAATTCAAAGCTCTCAATTCAATCCCCCAACCAATTTTTGACAACTTCTTGAACTATGTCTTCTCGTTTCTTTTGACAGAGAATTTTTTTTCTTTCTTTCCCTTTTTTGGTGGCAGGAATTTTCTTTCTTTTGCTAACTTTTCTTCTTTTGTTTTGTTTCTCTCTCTCTCTCTCTCTCTCTCTCTCTCTCTCTCTCTCTCTCTCTTTTATTTTTTTGCAATAGGCATAGAACAAGGTAACAATAAGCTCCCACAAAATATGAAACCACAATTTCAAACCCCCACACTTATTTTTAGGGATACACCCTTAGAGCATGAAATAGCAACGTTTCAATTTCCTCATTTTATTTTGAGAACCATTCTTTAAGAAAGACACTCATTTTCCTTGATGCTCTAATGATTCTTGGAAGGGTCCAAATCAAGGTTTAAGAATGACGGGTTAGGCTCATCGTTAATGGTTCATATCAACAAAACAAGGCTAAAAAGGCTCAAGTGGGGTTACTAGGGTCAACATGTAATGGGGTGGTCAATTTAGGCCAAAGTGGTTTCAATCCTAGTTCCCTTATTATGTCCAAATGCATGCACATTTATGTAGCCTTGATGCGGTTCAAAGCAAGTTCTAGGAACACAAAATCACAGAAGCATTTTTCTCTCAAGAAAGGATGGAATATTTCATCAATGTGTTTAGGCTCAAAAGCTGACAAGGTTTTGTCTAGTCCACTAATTCCATATAAAAGAATTTTCAATTCAGGTTATTGAGCAAAAACAAGTTGTCAAGCCATGAGTTACCTAAAGCACGAAACATGTATCCTTTTGCACATAATGCTTCCAAATCAAGAGTGGTCCAAAAATAAAAGGAATTCATCAAGCCAAAAATTTCAAAATTTTCACAAAAGCATTTCACAATCTCAAAAATTTATCGACCGATGCTAAAAGTTATCCGCCAATTTCCTCAAACACAACACAACAGCCATACCCCCACACTTAAAATCCACATTGTCCTCAATGTGGACACATGCATGCAGCTCAAGAACGGAAAGAAATGAGAGATAAGGGAAGAGAACACCCCTGAGTGCATGCGGTCGTGTGGCGGAGCAGAGTGACAGGTGCAGCTGCGGCGGCGGAGTGTACTAGCGATGGTGGTGGTTGCTTGTAAGGAGGAAGGAGCTCTTCTTCTTTTAAGGGCTGAAAGAGATGAAAGGGAGTGATTAAATCTTGCCCTAGTTTCCTTAAATGAAACCTTCCTTTTTGGATTTTCTGATTTTCGATTTTTGATTTTTTTTCTAAAAAAAAGGAATAAAAGAAAACAGAAAATGCGAAAAAAGATGAGTTCTACAAGTGTGGATTGACAGATTTGTTTGATCCACTAGACGGGGCACGTCCAGTGGCTTAAACAAATCTGTAATTGAGAAGGTTCCTTAAGGCGTGGGCACGCTCAACACTATCAACGAATCTAAAAAATTTGGACAGATTTGGTTGATCTGTTAGGCGTGGGCACGTCTAATGAACTGATTTATAGACATCATTTTTCACAAAATTCAAATAAATAGAACTAAAAATATAGGAAAGAAGGGTAGAGAAAGCGTGGGTTGCCTCCCACTTAGCGCCTTCCTTTAACGTCTTTGGCTAGGCGTTGTGCCTCAACTTGAATAAGTTGGGCACTCTAAGTCCTCTTCTTCAATGTAATACACCCAACGACAATGTGGACCTAGGAAAACTTTGAGGTTCATGAGAGAATTCTTCCTTGAACTTATCTTGTCGTGAAAAGCTTTATTTTTGTAAGTTCTTGGACTCAATCCTTTGATGTCGATGATAATCCATCCAATGGCCTCTCAAAAATTTTGAACTGTACGAGCTACCTTTTCTTCTTCCAAGATAATGAGCTTGCTGAAGGTGATTAACACTGATGTGTCATCCTCCCATAAGAAGGCATATTTGTGGTGTTTAGGTAATTTCTTCAATTCCAGTGTTGGTGCCGTGTTCTCCTCTAAAGTTCGCACTCATACTGACGTGAGGCTTTCTTTTAGTGCTGACTTTATGTGATCCTCCCCATTTCTTGCTAAAAATTTCTTCGAAGGATTCTCTTTGGTTGAATCGGGCTCGTCGGCTTGTTTTTTGGGAATCTCAATTTCCTGCTCTGATTCACCGTGATGGTCGTGCCCACGTTTAGTGCTATTTTCGTCTTTGTTTGGTTGCAACTCTTTTTCACTGCATAAGACAATAACACTAGCGTTTTGTTTAGGATCAATCACAGTTTGAGATGACAACTTACTTTGGGATTCCAATCTACTGATAGATGAAGCCAATTAACTGATTTGAGACTCCAAGTTCTGAATGCTCGCTTGGGTATTCTGTTGAATTTGTTGAGAATTAGTGATGAATGACTTCACCATATCTTCAAGAGAGGTGCCTTGTTTGGGATTAGGTAGATGAGGTGTGACCAACTTTGAGGTTGAGAATCATAACTAAGGTCAAGATGATCCCTCCATCCTAGATTGTACATGTCGAAATAGGGATCATATCTCCTTTGTGATGGTCCGAAGAACCCTCCTATGGTATTGGCGTGTTCAGTGGGTGCTTCATGGAGAGCAGGGCACAAAATAATTGGATGACCGGTGGAATTGTAGACTCCAGAAGCGTTCACTCCTTGGAACTTTTCTGCAATAATTATTTGAACAAGGGATGTAAGTTCGTCTAGACGATCAACTAAGGAAGCCATATTACCTCATATAACCAAGAAGAAATCGACTTAAAGACGCCAATCCCGGGCAACGGCACCAAAATTTGTTGGGTGTCGAAACCACCAAAAATAATTCCTATGATTACTTTCTTGCGAAAGCGGCAAGTAGGGTCGAATCCACAAGGATCGGTGATAAGCTAATTTCTAAAAGAATAAAAAAGGGGGGTTTAGATTTTTAGTTTTTTAAGAGAAAATAACAAAGGACAATTTAAAGGGGAAGATTAATAGAAAAGAAAACTTTCCGGTTAAAGTGGGTTCATGGTTGTTCCGTCCGTTGATCATCGATGCAAATGTAATAGTTATTAAAACATGTAGATCAGTTATGGTCGTTGGTACGACCTAACAACCTCACCCTTCCTTATCTCTTCGTCAGCCAAGGAACGTCCGTTGGCTAGATCTCTTATCAATGAACAACCCTGGGAACGTCCATAAGATTTAATTAATTAAAAATTAGAAGGCCCTGATCCTAACCAATAAATTCCTACGAGGATTCATTTAAATCAGATCATGCATTTCCCATAACAAAACTAACCACTTTGACACGAGTAATCATGCTATGTTGCTACTAATTATTGAACTAAACAAACAATTACGAATTTGTAAGTTCAAATAGCTAATCAAACCTCTGGATAATGAACACCTGATCACCTTATTGAAAAATCAGACGTTTGTAAAAAGAGTGCAGAGAATAACATGAATACGGATTTTAATAAAAGAATTAAACAGTTATTAGATCTCACAACGTTTTAAGAATCAAGCATTCACCGTACTTTAACTAGAAAATTAAGAACTTAGCCTAACATGCTAATGGAAGAACACACTAAAAAGTAGAATTTCATTAGCAATTGGGCAACGTATTAAAAATAAAGAGAGATAGAAGAAGTAGAATAGTGAAATAAACTATAGAATTCAATGTAAAACAAGAGATGTTTTTTAAGTTGTGAGGTGTCTCCTATTTATACTATTAGCACCTCACGAACCTAGACATGAAAAGAGATAGATACATGATTGCTAATAAAGATGTTAATAACTTAATTCCTAGCAATCTAATGGACAATTTTCGGACCCTCAAGAGGTTTTTCAACATTTATTCATTTTTCCTTCAACAAAATCCGCAGCTTTCCTTTTTCTCCTGGGTTGACTGCAGCGTTAAGCGTGGGCACGCTTAGTGGAAATTTCAAATCTGCCACTCTTTTCCACTTGTTCCCTCAAATGCCTCCAAATGCCATTCTTAGCTTCAATTCACCATCCTTTACTCCTTACAAGACGTATTTCCTGAAAATATAATAAATTCACATGATTAGGAGTAATTAGTCCTTAAAATAAGGCATTACAAACATCAAATCATGGCAGATTACACACTTATCATCAAATAACCACTTGTTCGCCATTAGAGATCTACTATCGAGAGCCTGCAAGAATCACCTCCTTAGCTTTAATAACACTTGGCCTAGTGAACAATGACTTTGTCCCGATTGTCGCATCGAGTAGAGAGGTATTTTGATGATATCTGGCACGCCACAGTCTATATAAAAGCCCCTCTAGATTGTGGAGTAAACACCAAAACTATTTGGCAAGTAAGGCAGAAGTAAACACCCTCAGCATTCGAACACCAAGACCACCTTCCGACTTTTGTTTACAAAGATATTTCCAAGAAACCCAATGTATTCCCCTTGAACTCATATTACTCCACCACAATGTCGAAGTCATAGATTCCACCTCATTGAGCAGGTATGTCGGCAACCGAAAATAACTCATCATGCAGCTTGGGATAGACTGAATAATGGATTGAATAAGGACTGTTCGACCAGCTAGGGAAAGCAACTTTTGCGACTAGCCCTTCAAATGGTCGAATTTTCACCTTAAGAGCATTATACAAAACCCGTTTGGATCTCCCAACAATCGAAGCCAAACCCAAGTAATTACCTCCTTGAGGCACCAATTGGACCCCTAAAAGGTTAGCAAGATGCTGTTGTTGATGAGGTCTGACTGAACGCCTAAGAAAACGTGAAATACAAGCCATGTTATTGTCAGTAGGTGAACAAAATAAAAAGTTGTCATCAGCAAAGACCAAGTGCGAAAAATCTAGAGCCCCTACACAGATACGGATACCGTTAAAACGACTATGAGCTAGTTCAATATTAATAAAACAAGACAATATTTCAATGCGCAAGAGGAATAAATAAGGTGAAAGCGGACAGCCTTGCCGGAGACCACGTTGTGGAGTCAAGTAACCAGAACATTCTGTAAATAAATTTTCGTGTTCCTGAATTTACTGAAACAAGAAAATATTAGAAATAAAATTTTTTGAACTTAATTGAATATTTGTGGGTGCGAAAAACACTTGAAACCTCTGATTCTTCTCTTCAAGAACGTGACCTTTGACTTCGGCAACTTTGGAGGTGAAACTCGATGTTTTATCTCCTTTGACATTGATTTTGACTTTGAATAACGTAAATTTGGGGGTCCTTGACTTGTTCCCGGATTAAACGTTATAAACTTGAAGATGTTTGACTTGAATTTGGGATATTTCTTGGTGGATTTGAGACTTTGATCTTCCACCAAGGTGGACTTTGAAGGACAAGCGGATCCGCCCAGGAGCGCGAGCGGAAGCGAGAAAGCGAGACATGGTGTGTAAATTTAAATCTAATTTAAATAAACGAATCCCAAGGGGTGTACCCTTGGGTGCTCAACCGGGCGTTCGATGTAGGATGTGTAAATATTAGAAACATATATTTAAACACATAGGGCATAGATATATACAATAAATCAATCAAAGCGTAAGGAGACCGTTACCTTCGATTGTTTAGCGTATGCTCCCGGCTACTTGCGTTGTTCTTTCTTTGAAATGCTCACGAAATCCAAACGTATGGATTCTGTTAGAATAGGTAACCAGAAAGCCAATAGGTTTGGCGATTTGTAACCTATTATACAACTCGATGTAAATGTAATATTATTATGTGATGAATAAAATGAGTATTTGTCACTTCTGGTGCTTACTTTGTTGCGCACATTTCACATTTGTTAAAACGGTGTTTAACTTACATCGCAACAAAGCCCACAGACCATGGATAACAACTCGTGCAGTTGGGCCACGCATTGGATGGTGGTCATGAAACCAACTGATTAAGAGTTGGGTCTGAAACAGTCCAAGTCAACGACCTCGAGACAGGGCATCGAGAGTTCTATTGAGACTTGCATCAAGAGTCGTGTTCATTGGATGAGTGCCGTGTTTCATCGGCGACAAGCGTGGGACGCCTACACGATCTTGATGGGTTGGTCGACTGGGGTCAAGCCGACTGGACTGACTCGCAGGGATCATCATATGGAAGCCTTGGAGGCTTAGTCGGTATGATTGGTTTTCCCGGTTCCGATAGTACGGGAGTAATCCTCAGACTTGAGGAATCATAGCAGTCGCGTGCACAGGACAGTTGTATCTTGGATCTGGCGAGAGGTGATCATTCTGTAAGATGATCATCATAAGCCTTGTCCAGTACAGTCGAAATGTGTAGCGAGGACGGTGGATTCCAAGAAGAGGATCCGTCCCCTGTCAGTATGTGACAGAGGTATCTCCTATGCACTCGGAGACACGTTCATGTTGTGGCCACAGTGGTTGGTCGAACAGGGAATGGTTTCCTGTGTCGATGCAATGAAGCATACGTGGTCTCAAGTATTAAGCATAGATGCCTAGTCAAGGATGGGAACCGACGCCCAATTCCATACCCTAGACTAAGGCCGGGAGACGGTAGACGGAAGGATCGTACCCGTACGAAATTGACGCCTAAATGTTCACGCCAATTCACCTAGTCTCTAGTGCCATGGACCGTTGCTAGACGGCCACCCATGGTAACGGGCCCTTGTGGGACACGGGCCCAAGTCTAGCTAAGGGTGAACCTAAAGGGTCATACAAATCACCGAGGAGGTTGAGAGATTGACTTGGAGTCAATCTCGAAGGATAAAATAAGTAATTGGATTACTTAAGGGAAAGTCCATTGGATGGACGGGCCGATATTGTATCGGGTCTTCGTTTAATCGGTAAATTGGATTTTCAATTAAATATGGAGAGTTGAGACGTTGAAACGTTGGATCTTTTAATTGGATTAAAAGATCAACGAGAATAATTTAAATGGACATTAAATTGGATTTAATGTTGGGTTCGTCGTAATTGGATTATGATAAAACTCGGTCTGTTAAATTTTACCTGAGAGGAGAAATAATTCCTATTTTGGAATAGGAAGAAGTTGGACTTCTTCCCTTAATTAAACATGGCCGAGATGCTCCCTTGGAGGAAGCAAAATCAGCCATGTTTCATGCTAGGTGGTATGTTGACTTATCTCTTTTGAAAAGAGACAAATCAACTCCAATCAAAATCTTCCCTTTTGGTATGATTCGATCATACCATAAATTTTGATAGGCTTGATTGAAGAATTGATGGTGATTGATTGGAATGAATCTAGACAGCCTTGGATGAACCTAGACACATTCCAATAATCACATTAATTATGTATATATATTAGAATATACAACACCAAGCATATGTCATTCATTATTCATCTTTTTCTAGGAAAAAGAAGAAGAGAAAAATCGGATCTCCTCTCCCTCTCTAACTCTCGGTTTTCTCCTCCTCCCTCTCACTTGTGTTCTTCACTTGATTTTGAATCAAGAAGAAGAACAAAGTAAGTTTAAGAGAGCAATAATTCATAGTGTTCTTCTCTTAAACCGCTTCCTTCTTAAACCCATTGTTTTCTAGCAAGAAGAACGTGCGTTTCTTCCGGTGTGGTGTGGATCACCTTTGGAGAATCCATACGTTTGGATTTCGTGAGCATTCCGGAAAAGGAACAATGCAAGTAGCCCGGAGCACACGCTAAACAATCAACGCTAACGATTTTATTACGCTTTAATTTATTTATATATATCTATGCCTTATGTGTTTAAATATACATATCTAATATTTACACATCCTACATCGAACGCCCGGTTGAGCATCCAATGGTACACCCCTTGGGATTCGTTTATTTAAATTAAATTTAAATTTATGCGCTATTTCTCGCTTTTTCGCTTTCGCTCGCGCTCCCGGACGGATCCGCTTATCTTTCAAGTATTAGGTTCAAGTCTATTGGTACCAAATATTTGAAACTCTGTCCAATTGGCACCATATTACCATGCCACCCCCACCAATTTTGATGTATATCAAAAAAAACAAAAAAAGTTTCAATTTAAACATCATGTGCCATAATTTTCTGGCCAAATGTTAATTTTTCTGTGAAATAGGACACATATTATGATAAATATATGATAATAGTGACTCTTATAGAGCCAAAATTACTCGGGGATAAAATTAAAAGTTGAACTTTTTTCCATAATTAGTTTTATTTTTCATTAGCTTAAAACTACTTTAAATATTTGTTCTGATACCAAATTCACTTGTAAAACGTTTGAAATTGCGATTTTGGTTTTCAAAGGAAACAAAATAGATTTGTTATTTGACAAAACCGGATATAGCAATTTGATCTAAATTTATCTTAAAAAATTGAAATTTCACTAAATATGAATAATTAATATTTATAATTTCAAAAAATTGTTAATTTTAAACGAGGGATAGATACCTTTCTAAGAAGAGATGTAGATGGGAAATGGCCATGATTTCTACCTACCAATAAAGAAGAGCATATGCAGAGAACACGAGTAATATTCGCTGGCAAAAGCTGCACATTGTCATGGTATCTTTAACATACAGTTCGTGCATATCTTCTTTATCTTTTAACCCAAAACAAAAAAGTGAAGACATAAAGTAACTCGTTACATGCATTTTGCAATGTCAATCACGACTCTAATGCATGTCTCAGATGCGTGTTTTACACTTGAAAGGGTGCAGAAGATTTGGCCCATTATCTATATTATTATACAATTAATATAAGAGGTTAGAATAATCGTTTTCTATTACGGTATGTTTATTAATTTGGATGTGATTATGATGTGATAAATTAATAAATGATATTGTTTTGAATAAATGGTTGTAATATTTTATTTACTTACTATGATATGTTGTAGGATTGTAAGCTAATATAAACCGACTCTATAGGGAAATTGTAATTTTTTCTACACTTGAGGATATTAAAGTAAATATAATACTCAATATAAGGGCTATATGGACCAATGCATAAATTATAACTTGGCCCAATTTTCGGATGATTTGAGGTGGTATTCAAATCATGGATTTATCATTTATTATAACGAGCCCTTGATTCAAATCAAGGGCCCGTACTTTTTCAAGTAAATATAGATTTGGAAGTAGTTAAGCTATAAATTAAACTTAATCATGGGTACTAAACATGCCCTTAGTAAGTTGTATACTGATTAAAATTATCGTCAAACATATTTATTCTTATAAAATTATAATCTCGTTAAAGTTTCTATCAATAATATTATACTCATGCATATGTAAAATTAATTAAAATTGATTAAAAAATTTATCGATTTTGATAGTTTTTTATTGTATTTTTGTTCTCTTTGATGTAATTAAATAAATATAATAAAAAATTTAATATACACACATCGAGTGTAATTCAGTAGTTAATTATTAATTAAGTGTGAGAAGCTCATAATAATTAATGGTGGTACACAAACTATGTGTTAACTTAATTTTACTTTTCTTTTTAATAATCAAATGAAAATTAAAAAGAGATGTTTTCTCGAATTTAAAGCCATACTTTTGAGTTCGTCCGGTTCAATTAAAGGAAAGGAAAGCGAAGTGAAGGGGGGAAGAATAATTAGTAATTTTTAGTTTCCTTTAAAGGTTTGTTTGGTTGGGATGAAAGGTGAAAATAAAAATTGATGTATAAGAAAAAATTAATGTTTGGTTCGGAAGAAGGGATGGAAGGGAAGTAAAACTGAATGTATATAAAATTCCTTCGGGGTCCAATTTTGTTTTCATTTAAAATTGGTCGAAAAAGTGAAAGTATAAGATAAGAAAGACAAAAAAATAAAGCAAATATCTTATTTTTATTAACTATATTACCCATATATATTGATTCCCCCTCAATATTTTTTCCACACAAAGCCCAAAGCATACGAGCCGGCCCCGTCAGATAGCCCAGCTGGCCCATAAGCAGGGAGATAAGGCCCAACAAAACTGTTTTCTGTATTTTCTAGACCGGCAGGCCAAAAAAGCAAGCCAAATTCAGTCGGGCACATCAACATACAGCTAGGCAAACACGCCATATAGATTGCCAACACATTGGGACAAATCATTGTAAAATATCTCCAGCTAGATCCTATTAAGTTGACGACAACCGGAATGTTAATTGGCAAGTAACAGATTTTCGTAAGACTTGAATAGACTGGGCAAGACTCAATCAAAAGACCATAATTCCTTCAAGATAAGTCCAAATCTTGAGATTCTTGTTTTGTTATTTAACTAACACATGTAGCTATCCAATGACACCAGATTCGGCTAACTACTGTTTGGATCCTCTATGCAGGCTTATAAATAGAGGTTTTTTGTAATCATCTGGTAACATCATTGCTCATACTCTTACACTTTTACTCTCTCTCGATTCTAAAGTTGTTTTAAGCTCATTTTGTGCACTTTACACGAATTATGACATCATACAATCATATTTCACCATTATTCTAACTTATTTTCAAATTCTCTTTTTCTTTAATAGCATTACTGATTTAAGCATCGAAATGTTAACCCCTCTTTGCAAATTAGTCGCCTCAATCTTAGGATTTTCGTGAAGATCCTTCATTCCTCGTAGTACCATTAGATCCAGGTACGCATCATTGGCACCATCTGTGGAAAACTTGAGCTTAGGGCGTGAGAAATGGTCTATTCCGACAAGGGAGGGGACAATGGATCTTTTGAGGAATACACCTTCCCACCTGCTATAACTTGATCTACCATTCCACCTCCAGATCATACCTTAGGTGTTACTAATGACCCTGCTTAGCTCTCGACCCGACAGTTGGTCCTACTGCCATGAACCTGCTCTCCTATGAGCAGCTCCACCAATTAATAGTGGAGACCATCCACTCGACCCTCCGCGGCTCCAAAGCTAATGGAGCAAGGCCCTCTTCCACCAGGAAAGAGGTGGAACACTAAGAAGTCAAGGCACTGATGAACAAATCCTTGCTGGGCTCCAGCAGACAGATCCCTACCTACACATTTTGCTGGCAAGAAAGCAGCCACTTTTTAGCCTCTTGAAATCTGGCAATTTTTTAGGAAAGATATGGTGGAGCTCTGCCAGTAGGTAATAAAAGAAACCTTGCTAGCAGAACGTGGTATTCCTTTCACCGAGGACATCATGGCAGAAGAACTCCCTGCTCATTTTAGAACACCAACAAATCTACCATTTTATAATAGTACAACTAATCCTACTTAACACATTCATAAGTTTGAAAATATTTCACTATTGACAGGTACTCTGATGGTATAAAATATCGAGTCTTTCTTACTACAATAATTGAACCTGCCCAGTAGTTCGACCAGCTACCACCTGGTTCGATACAGTACTTTGTTGAATTTACTTCACTCATTGTGCATGAATTCGGTAGCAGCAAAAAACACTGCAAGACAGCCATAAGCCTCCTCGTACTGAAATAGGAGGAAAAAAAAACTCTAAGGGTGTATATAAAGCATTTCAACAACGCCGTCCTCGAGGTTTCGATGCCCACCAAGAGGTACTGATTAGCGCTTTCACACAAAGACTGACAGTCGAAGCCTTGTTCGAGTCATTAGTTAAAAGAAACCGCTACCAGCTTTGATAACTTGTTGGCCTTGCTAAAAAGTATGTGAACCTGGAGGAAGCACAATAAATGAAACTCCGACGCAACAACGAATAAAAGAAAGACACGAGACATGATGGTAATACACTTATGAGACCCAGACCTGAAGTGAATGAAGAGGGTCAACCATGTTTTCCCAATCAAGAGCACCTCCCTAAATGCAAGCCCAATGCATTTGTTGAAAGCCATTGAAGAGAAAGATTTGGGGAGGTGGCTTAAGAAGGCTCATGATGGACCCACTGAAGTCTGACAAGTTAAGCCAATTCCTTAATGGTATGGTCATGAAACCAATGATTGTTTTCACTTGCAGGATGAAATAGAAAGGTTCATTTGAGTAGGACACTTGAAAGAATTTTACTCCTTGATTAGGAAAACCTAGACCGCACTAAATAAAATGCTTCACAACTCCATGCTATGATAGCATGGTTCCCCATGCTTTAGAACTATGCTTATGATGGATGTTTTCGTATTTCTTTTATAATGGACTAGTTATGTTCTCCAAAAATTTTATTTACTTGCTATTATTATGACTTGAAGATGCATTGTTTAGCTACTAATGGCTTCCGCCTGTGAACTTGCTCTTGCTGAAGGGCTCTGGCCTATGCTCCTACTGACGGGCTTCAGCCTGTGCTCCTACTGAGGGTTTCCGAACCTGCTACCAGGCGCTGGCCTATGCTCCTGTTGACGAGCTCCGGCCTGTGTCCTTTCTGACAAGCTCCGACCTATGAACTTGGCTAACAGACTCCGACCTGCCCCACTGAATAGTAGAGCTACAGCGGATCGTGCCTTGCATTGCTCCATAAGCAGGTATGCCTTGCACTGCCAGGTCTGGCTGATTTTTCTATTTATTGCAATTATCACTTATCCTTTACAGATATGCCCTGATCCCCCCAAATCCACCTGATTGTACGAGTTGTTATCAGCCAACAGGGCTCTCCCTTATCAGCCTAGCAAGTTAGCGCCTCTCACAGCCCAGCAGGATTTACTTTGCTGGATGAACACAAGCAAAGAAAAACCTTTTTTGCAGGGTTGTTCTTCCTACTCCAACTGTCCAACACTGCATCTTGCACGTCTGAAGTGGGGGAGGGGGGGTGATGCTAACCCCCCTAAGCATGTGAGTCGGCCCCATCAGCTAGCCCAGTTGGCCCATGAGCAGGGACATAAGGCTAACAAAATTGTTTTCTATATTTTCTAAACTGGCAGGCCTAGGAAACAAGCTCATTTCAGTCGGACACGTCAGTATACAGCTAGGCCAACACGTCACACAGATTGCCAACACATTATACCACATCATACTAAAATATCTCCAATTTGCTCCGAGTAAGTTGACGACAACTTGTTAACCAGCAAGTAACTGATCTTTGGAAGACACGAACAGATTGGGAAGACTTAGTTAAAGGACCATAACACCTTCAGGATAAGTCCAAATCCCGAGATTCTTGTTCTGTTATTTAGCTAAAACATGTAGATTTCCAATGGAACCAAATTCTACTACTCTCTAGATCATGCTCTATGCAGGCCTATAAATAGAGGCTTTGTGCAGTCATTTGGTACATCAATGCTTATACTCTTACACTTTTACTCTCTCTCGATTCCAAAGCTGCTTTAAGCTCATTTTGTGCACTTTATCACATCATAGACTCATATTTTGCCACTCATATTACACCATTATTCACACTTATTTCCAAGTTTCTTTTTTTTAAGAGCATTATTAACTTAAGTATCGGAGTGTTAACCCTTATTTGCAGGTTAGTCCCCTCAATCTTAGGATTTTCTTGAAGATCCTTCGATCGTTATAGTACCATCGGATCCAGGTACGCATCATATATAATTTTTCTTCAATTTTTTTCTCCTTCTCGCCGATAATAACGGTACATAATCTTTTAGAAGAAATAACCAAATCATCCAAAAAACTACTACGTCAAAGTCAACAATTAGTAAGCATGCTTTGCTTTTGTGTTTTGCAAAAATTTTTAATTGTTAATTTGTCATTAATCTTGTATTTATTCAAACTGAATGGTTTAAAATAAATAAATAATATTCATTTTTATGAATATTTTTATTAATAATGACTATTGCTGTTGTTTTTGTTTGACGAATGTTTTTACTAATAAGCTTTTAACTTATTTATATGCTAAAATTATTTTAGGATAATATTAACTTTTCTATTTTCTAGAACAAAATGAAGAGAAAGGGTTAATCTGTAAAAGTTACAAAAATTAGTCTTTTCTTTTCAATCTATTTTCTTCATACCATATGAAAGTATTTAAGATTAATCCCCTTTAAATTATATCAAATAATTTGAAGAAAAATTATTATTCTCTCACTCCCCTTGTCTTTTCACTTCCCTTCCCTCTTTCACTTTTTCTTTCCTCTCACTTGAACCAAACGAACCCTAAATTGTTGGGTATGATTGGAAGGACTCAAATACCTTGTTTGGTATAAGAAAAAAATAGATTGAGTGATAATTATTAATTGGGTAAATTACAATGACAACCCTTGAGGTTAGACCAAAATACACAAACACCCCCTATTTGTGCAAAATTACGACTACATGCCCTGAGGTTATAGTTGTATTACAACTACACACCCTATTCAAAGGTAGAGCTTACACTAATACCCCCTAAAAAATATTACACTAACACCCCTCAGGGAGTGTAACTATAATTTTTTCGAAAATAATAGGGGGTGTTTGTATAATTGGACCTAACCTCAGGGGTGTCAATGTAATTTACCCTTATTAATTTTGAGATTTTATTTATTAGCCCTTTTCCTTCCTTTTGTACTAGAAAATAAACAAGTTCCTATTAGACTCAAATAATTTTAATTTGCTAAAAAACTAAAATTAAATAAAAAAAACTTATTAATAAGAATATTCATCAAACAAGACCAACAATATTTTCATATGAATATTTTTTTCTCAAAAATTATATACGAGTGTTACTAGCGAGAAAAGGAAAAAAAGAATACATCTACTTTTTTTTATTTGTTTGCCATTATATTTACTTTTCCGCCCAATTTGGAAAAGAAACAAAATTTGATTTCAGAGAGGTTTTATATACATCCAGCATTACTTCCCCTCTGTCTATTCTCCATAACCAAATACCAAAATTTTCTTATACATGTCTTTTTATTTTCATTGTTCTTATATATTTTTCACCAAATTTTTTCACCCCAACCACATAAGCTCTTTTTTTTTTTTTTTTTAAGTGAAAGCGATGAATTATTATTACTTGAAGTAAATCGATTACAATCAGTTCTGTTGATTACCAATATCTAACAGAGACAATTACACAATCATACCCTAATCAACAATATCACATAAATTAAATCTAAACAACACCTTGCTATTACACTATACAAACAATATATACTATACTATAAACAACATCCCACGCATTAGTAGGGTTTGAACCAGTAACCTCTAAGGTAATGAGTCATCAACCTTCACCATTAGGCTAAAAGATCATTGGTCAACCAAATAAGCTCTTAAGCATCCTATTGTATACATGCTTCAATATTATAGTTTAGAAGAAAAAAAAAATCTTTTGTTCTTCTCTATAAAATTTTCTTTAGTTATAACTAATTTTTAATTGAATAAAAAAAATTAATTTATATTTTATTAAAACTGATTTAACCATTAATCTCTTTACTAAATGACATCATCTTTTATAGTTATTTATTGTTGTAAGTATAATTATTTTTTATATGGTTCACACATCGAATATGCAATTACCACTAATATAATATAAAAATTTAGATCCATTATCAAGTTAACGCTTCCAGATTTATTTTTAGCTAAGCATATTGTTGGAAAATAACAATAGTTAATACATAAAATAAATATTCTCGCATAGAATATGTAATCTCTAGGTGCACGTTATGTAATTAATATACACATTAGCACACAATCGTGGGTTGGTTAAACCTGTAGCAGCGGAAAGTATTTCGATCCACATATCCGGATCTGACTCGTCTACAAGCTCATGCCTTCGATTGGATCACGAACATATGGTCTTGCTCGTTCTTGAAGATTACCCCACGTACATCTTCAAGATCCCCACGAACATCTGCAAGATCTCCCCACGTCGAACCTTGCTCCAAATATTAAAGAGCCCACGAACACGTCTTGCTCGCCTCGGTGGATTACTACCAGAGTAAGCCACTCATTTACACATCTTAAACCCTCGGAGACTTTTTGGTGATTCTCCAACAGAGAATAGAGAGAGTTATTTGTGTGAGGCTTTGGGAGAATACACATCGAATGGAATGTCTATTTGGTTCCATAGAACCACTCTATTTATAGGTGTGCACAAGAGGAGTTCAATCCCAATACAAAGTTTAAGAGACTACAAACTCTTTACACAAGAGGAGTCCTCCTTAACCACAAGTTTAGGAGACATCAAACTCTTATAATATGTATGTATAATTAACATCTCCCACTCATACATATTTGACATAGCCTCCTCAATTGAAAATTTCTCATCTCTTATCCCCTCTTTCATACAGGGAATAAGGCGTGCGACCAATCGAGAAAGACAAAAAGTAAGGAGAGTTATATAAGTCATCACCAAAACTAACATAACTCTTCAACTCCAAAAAACTCGCTGTGGACCCCAAACCTTGTGGTCACACTTAATCAAATATCTATAGATCCCTCAATAAATAGAGCATGCTTAACTCACTCAAGTATATTCATGACTAGTTGGATATTTTCCAACACAATCGCCCGGGCTATGAACCATAGAACACAAGTGAGTTACCAACTTAGTTATTTCTCGGCCTCTCATACCAATCAGCTTGGTCTTGACAGCTTTCCTAGACATGCTCCGACAGACCGAATCACACTTGGCCATTGGATGACATGCTAAAGTAGCATCATCAAGCTTCCACCTCATGACATGGTCCAGAGTTCCAAAGGGTACAAGAAATAATATGGGCTCCCACAGTAACGACGTAGGGACCCATTCAGTCACTCCTCATAAGAGGTCAGCTTAAAGCACATGTAGTATGAATACATGTTGTGATGGAGCTCCCACTCAACTTGGGCATGTCACGGCTCCCAACATCATATGAACCTAAGTCCAGTCTCTGTCCAAGCGTCTAACTTGCGCACTACCAAACAGTCACTCTCTTAATGCCTTCTAGTAGTTCCTACGTTCAGCTCAAAAATAGGCTTTTTATAAAGTTCGGACATACTTCATAATCGATCAAATATGTGATCTCATCTTAGCTTCTCTAGCCAAGGCGACTATTCATTATACATTGGCCTTTCCCACTTCTCAAGTGCGAAGGTGATCATTTGCATGACTCACTAATGCGAAATGATCTTTCAAGTCTCATCCTGCTCGCTATCGCAGCGCCAAGGCGATTACCCTTGTGAGAGGGCCAATCAGGGCCTAGTGGCATTTCATAATTCAGTACCAATCTAATGTTCTCACAAGCCATAAAAATCAAGTTCTACATGATCCTTTACCACTAACATGCCTTCATCAATACCAAGGCTTGGTAAAAGGGATGAGCTCTCATACCGCTCGTAGAACATGTTGGAGAATAATTGATTATGCGCATGTCTCATCAATAATATCTGGCATCTGTATACTAGGTCCTCCAACAATACTTGACGCCCAAAAGTATACAAAGTTTCTCTATGTGCATCACATAGGCATCATGACCAAATAGTCTTTAGTCTGATCTTAGATTACTTTCATATATCACTTTGTTGCATCACGATATGTGCATCAAAGATCACTTCGATATCTACTCACCATTCTAATTATTGAGCATAGGACTAGTTGTGCACACATATTGCATATCAAACATTCTACAGCGCCCACGAACACGTCATTTCTTTTCTTCTTTCAATTTAAGGCATCTCCCATAACTAAGAACACTGTGATTATGGAGTATCAATTAGGATAGTATGATACGTATACAACTTTAGTATTTGAACACTAAGTATGCATCATACTTGCTCCTATGTCCATGCGAAAGACTGCCATTCTATTTGGCGATATCTCCACATTACTTCTAACCATCAAAATAATTCGCCCCCATCGAATGAGAACTAATTCTCTCACAATTTTGACATATCTGGTGGTCATCTCGATCATCGTTAAGCCTATCAAATGATAGCTCGGTGGAATCGATATTATCACTACCTGGACAATAATTCAAGTTATAAATAGAGCTTGCAAGCACCAAACTTGCGCTTGCCCCACAACTTGAATTAACTAGAAGATCCACATGATCATCATGTCCACTATTTAATTGGATATGTCAACTATCATCAGCTAGGAGCACCTAGGTGAAAGTGGTGATAGTGGCTATGGCGAGTTCAGACAAATCTCACCATCAAGGAGAATGTCTCAAAACTACACCCCTCAGTGGGTGTAAATATTTCACCGTCAGTTGACCTTTATACTTATAATAAACTATCTACTTTGCTCTTGACCTTTTAGAAACTACATGTTTCGAAATAATCTTACATATAGATAGAAGATCAACCTTGTTCTTAGTCATTAGGCTTATCAATTCCCTCTAAGCACTTGTACACTGGAAGTGTTACGTGAAGTCAATTCTTGACTCATCAATATCCATCAAATACTTGTGGAGGATACCCATTCAGTCTCATATAGACGATGGGGAACATTATTAATGTCCACTCCTTATTTGTGGAATTTGAAAATCCTTTCTCTAGTCAGACACTCCCACTGACTTTTGAGTCGCTTCGATTATCTCTCGCAACTAAAGATGAATAAAATATCATCATTACAGAGAATGAGAGCCTCTCTTAAGAATCTTTTCACTCTCATAGTTAAGACTCTATTGACCTCACGGATCTCAAAAAAAGGTTCCTTCTAAAGGAATCTATATTACGCGACCAATTTCTCCATGAACCATTTGTTCATATCTTGCCAATTCAGTAGGTACATGCCATATGCTTGCTACCATATTACAAAAGTTGGAGAACTTTGTAGGGGCACTTTATCATGTTGTAGGCTGCATTCGAATATTGCATCTACCCAAGTGAAATGCAAAATGGTCTTGTGCCATTTAAATTCTAGACATTTCTAGAAATGTTAGATTATTTTCCTTTTGCAAGCTCATGCATCCGCTAAGAGATTAGAATCATGATTCTTTGTAGTTTTATATTCCTTAGTATTTGTCCAACATAATCAGACATGGTACTTTCGCTCCTTGTCAGTACATGGAACCATAATGTTCACATCCTTTAATTCTCTACCCTTGTCAAAAATTACTGAAAATAGTGCTTTTCAACTAGTGAGAAAGGTGCACTGATCAATAACGCGAGAAATACTATTGCATCATTTAATGCCTCATACTCATAAGTCCGCAATAATTTATTGGACAAGTTTTAGTGGTTTGATAAACCCTCCTTATTTTCCAGCGAACTCTTTTCGCTAGGAAAAATCAAGGGTAACCTTTTAGCGAGTGAACCAAGAGGCCTCTTCTAGCTAACATAATCTTCCTCGGTGAGGTTGATTTAGCGAGTGAACCAGGTGGTTTTTTCTAGCTAACATGGTCAATCTCAAGGAAGAATAACCTTTAGTGAATGAACCAAGTGGCCTCCTCTAGCTAACATAATCTTCCTCGGGGAGGTCGACTTTAGCGAATTAAACCAAATAGTTTGTTCTAGCTAACATGGTCATTCTCAAAATCCCATATGCCATAACACAAGAAGTGATAGAAGAAATGTAAATGACAGTAAAAAATGCATCTAAGATGGATAAGCCACAACATACAACAAATGTCTTAGGAGTGCTCTTAATACGATTGGACTATATTGGATAACTAGTGCCTTTTGCACAACTCTTTAGAGTAGCTCCATTGCTTTTTATATGACTCTTGAAGAGTACAACTCATATCAATAAATAAGCGTGGGGTGGCACTTCCAAAATGCCTCCTTTTGTGCGCTATGCCACAATATTTCTGTACTAACGCACAATACCGATAATAGTCATTTTGTTCAATCTCGAATTATATGTGTTACGTCTTGCCATATCTACCATCCATCTAAGGAGAGAATTAGAGACCCTAGAAAAGTTAATGAGAGAGCATTTATTTAGTTAAACTTCCTCTCAGTTCAATTACGAGTGGAGTAACTAATTTCCCATAGCACTATGACAATTGTTGGTATTACTTGCTTTAGAAAAAGTAATACGATTATTACCTCGTGGATCATATTTTTCAGTCTTGCACTTATCGTGCTACTCTTTGTTTGATCCAACAACACTTTAGTTGGTTCAACATGAGAAACAAGTGCATCTATTTTGTGTTTCAACCGAAAAAATCATACCTCAAGTTTGGCGATTTTGGTTGAACACATAAATATCCATAAGTGAACTCAATTAGCAACTTAAGGATGAGCGAGCTCATATTCAAGAATAGAGCTTGACAACTCTCCAATGAGATTCTTTAGTTTGCAGCTTAACCAATAAAAGCGCATGTTTTCACGATAATATTAGGCAATTATCCATATCAACATTTAATAGACTTAAAAAGAATGGTGAGTTAACCTAAGATCTCTAGGTATGTGCAAAAAATATAGTACTGACCTTATATTATATTCTAGATTCAAGTAAATTATTTATTATTTCTTTATACCAGCGGAATCAAAAATTTCTCCACACGGCTAGTAATCATCTCCCAATGAGTAAGAGTCATAATAAACTATTTACTGATTATGAATAAAAAACTCCATGTCCAAAAAAAACTCTACGTGCATGCCATATGCGATATGCATAAAATAAAATAATAAATAGCCCCGCAAGGGTTACTGTAACATTTGGTGCATCATGTTGAGATAATTTGGCCCTATGGTGGTAAATAACGAAACATATCCCCACAAAAAAATACATGGCCTCCAAAAAATGGCCTAAAAAATACATTTTCCAAAAATGTAATTACATTGATATAACGCCTACTATATTATGCTAAAAAAGTTACATCCAAGGCCTACTATATCAATCTAAAAAAATGGGAATACCGCATTAATTACCACCATGTCACAAATTATCTCCACAAATAATAAAATACTCACATCATACATGAGCACCCAAATGTTAATGTCCATATATTCATAGCACAAAATCATATTGCACATATTCAATAAAATTGCAATAAACATATATTGTTACGCAATTATCTAGGCATGCATTAATGTAATAGGAGCACTTATTAGCATATTTGAATCACAAAAATATGCTAGCATAAATTGCAATCACAAAAAAAAAATAAAAAATTGCAATTAAAATAATCATGTTTAGGAATTGCAATCACATAATATTCAATAATAAATTCAAAATAGCATAAATTGCAAACAAAAATATTGCAATAATCAATAATCGACATGGCATAAATTGCAATCGCAAATGCAATAATAAATAATCAACATGTCATAAATTGCAATCACAAATATTGCAATAAATAAAGACACGTTATTTTCTAAGTCATGCTCTAATTTTCTACAATACAAGAAAAAAGAAAATATAAATATTTCGACTTAGAAAAAAAAAATTCTTTTCAACAACCCGGAAAGGTCGCCCCATCAAATATAAATATTTAGGAAAATATATATATATATATATATATTATTGAGAAAATGGATTTTCAAAAAACAACTGAAACAAATTGCAGCCAAACAAAGCCTTAGCCGCTAGCCAACCATAAGCTAGCCATGCACAACAAGCTCGCCTCAGCTCGGCTCGGCTCACAAGCCAATCACGAGGCATTAAACTCTACACCCAATTGGCGCCAAGTCAACGTCTAGTTGGTGCCGAATCACCGTCCAATTGGCGCCTAGACTGCCATCATAGGACCCACACCCAATTGGCGCAACATCAGCAACCAATCAGCACGTCTCTGGCGCCAGTGACACGTTTTCGGCGACTCCGCCAGCCAATTTTCGGCGATCGTGTATTTTTCATCAAAAACTTAAAATATTCATATCTAATTCATTTTAAATCCATTTTTGATGATTCAGACACCGTTTCGAACCTCTTTTCATGCTCCACAATATAGCATAAAAATACTTTAATAAAAAACACATAATCAGGTTTGATTTTCTGCTCAAAACAAATAAATTTAAAAACTAGGGTTTGATTTTTCTCACAAACCACTCATTCGATTTTCACCAAATTTTAACCACATGATCTCCACAAATAGATCTACACATAGTGAAAAAATCAATGAAAAAACTTAAGCGTTCATGGTAAAAAAGAATTTTCAAAAAAATAAATATACAAAAAAACTTTCGCGATTAATCAGGCAAATCAAGCGAGACTAAGCCATATTAGCTCTGATACCACTGTTGGAAAATAACAATGTTTAATACATAAAATAAATATTCTCGCATAGAATATATTATCTCTAGGTGCACGTCATATAATTAATATACACATTAGCACACAATCGTAGATTGGTTAAACCTGTAGCAACGGAAAGTATTTCGATCCACGTATCCGGATCTGGCTCATCTACAAGCTCATGCCTTCGATTGGATCACGAACACATCGTCTTGCTCGTTCTTGAAGATTACCCCACGTACATCTTCAAGATCCCCACAAACATCTTCAAGATCTCCCCACATAGAACCTTGCTCCAAATATTGAAGAGCCCACGAACACGTCTTGCTCGCCTCGGTGGATTACTACCAGAGTAAGCCACTCATTTACACACCTTAAACCCTCAGAGACTTTTGGTGATTCTCCAAGAGAGAATAGAGAGAGCTATTTGCGTGAGACTTTGAGAGAATATACATCGAATGGAATGTCTATTTGGTTCCATAGAAGCACCCTATTTATAGGTGTGCATAAGAGGAGTTCAATCCCAATACAAAGTCTAAGAGACTACAAACTCTTTACACAAGAGGAGTCCTCCTTAACCACAAGTTTAGGAGACATCAAACTCTTGCAATATGTATGTATATTTAACACATATCATAATTTAAAACGAAAATATATGATGAAAAAGCATTGAGTAGGATCCAATAATAGCCCTTCAACGCAAAAATCTTACCCAACAAAATATAGTGATAAATTATTTGTAAAAGTGATCTACTATTTCACTTGAACTAATGGTATCAAATGATGTGAATGTATTTAGTTTCATTGATTTAAGATAGATTGTACGGTTTAAATAAGAAATTATATCATTTGACTCGGTCCAATCCAAACAAAAATACTTGAATTATTTGGATATTTAGTAATTTTCAGGAGTTTTGAGGGATTTTTTTTATCTTTTATTTCTAAAATGGTGCAACATCCAGAATTTCTCATGTTCATATTATTCTAATCGAGAATTAAGTTTCATATAGAACTAATAGAAGAAAGCTTGAGTGTGCTTAACGCTCTCAATTCATTCTTATAAAAATTCAAGGCCTACGAGATGTTTGTATTAGTTTCTATTTTTATAGTGGGAGTAAATTGTAAGTTCACTAGTAAAAAAACAAACAATTGGGATTGTGTGATAATATAAGTGAAAAAGAACAAAAAATGGAGCTACAGTAAAACAAATATTACTTTTGGTAAAAGTTAATTATTATGGTTAAAAATAAAAAAAAAATGACAAATACTAATTAATTATGGTTGTGCAATAATTATTAGTCATTGTTTTTGCAAGTTAGGCGAAAATATTAGGTACAACTGAACCCATAACAAATGATTTGGTTATAGTTAAGATCATTACAATTATTAAGTAACTGTTGTCAAAACATAATTTTTCCTATTGATTTTTTTGACTGGGGTGCATATTATAGATTTGCCATAATTTTTAAGTTGTGATTATTCACAATGTAAACAACAATCCATTTCTTTTTGTAGGGAGTTTTTCGAGAAATAACTTAATATGCAAGTTTTATCTCTATACTTTTAAAATGGGATAAATGCAATTTACCGCCCTGTGATATAAAAAATGAGCAAAAACTCCCATGTGAAAAAATAATTAGTAAATTACCCCCTATGATCTTAAAATGATGCAAATTACCCCCTGTGTTTTTTTCTATTGATAGGGGGGTAATTTGTTTCATTTCTCAAAACACAGGAAGGTAATTTGCTAATTATTTTTTCATATGGGGGTTTCGCTCATTTCTTATATCATAGGGGGGTAAATTGCATTTATCCCATTTTAAAATTGATAGAAAAACCTTATTTAAATAACATCAATTAAACAATTCAAAAACATAAATTATTAATAAAAACCATTACTTTCAATTATTTTCAGTAAAAAATGAACAAGAGTTTAAATTAAATTATTACAGACATCCTTGAATTAAGCTGCTCAACATAGCAGAGATTTCACGTCGAGATCCTTGAGTATTTTAATGAGGGAATCCATTGATAAGTCTATCTCAACATCTTGGGGTCCATCCAACATCCATATTTTAATGGAATAATCCATTGGTAAGCCTACCACCTGGTCTCTTTCACACCACGATTCGTGTCCCAAGAATTTGACTGAGATGTGCCTTTGAATAAAGTGATATATCAGTACGCATAATCATATAAAATACACATGATGAATACCACAACGCGACGCGACATGTACGAAATCCTAGGCGACACAACATCACCCTTCTATATCAATCTTCTTTACTCTTTCTTTTTGTTATTAGAAAAAAATTGAATGATTTGAATTACTACAATGAATTATGAATTTTTTTATTTAAATTAAATTTTGAGAGCGAACCAATTGAACAACAAGTGTAATATATTTATTATATAATTGATCAATTTTTTAATTGTATGCTAATTGCGCAATAATTAGTTCAATGTAACCATTTGAATTAAAAATCTACGTGATATAACTTGAGGTCATAGATTATTTATAAAGCTATTGAAAATTATCCATCAACACGGTATTCGCATCAATAGATAGACGAAAAGTGACATATTTTTACCAATTAAACCAAAATGCGCTTGCCAAACTTTTTCAACTTAGGTATCTTTTTCTTTCTCTCTTTTTTTAAACAAGTATTATTTTTTTCCCTACACAAATATTATTAATAATCCTTCAAATTTAGATTTTATATTATTTTAACTTTTTATGTTTAACTTATAATTTTATAAATTATAATCAAGATGCATAACTGACTGGATTGGGTGGGGGGGGGGGGGGTGTCCAGGCCTAGAACTGGATGAGCAGCAAAGTCTGCTAGTTGCACGAAGAGCTTGGAAGGGAGCTGACAATGCAACCGCTTGGATATGAAAACATTCTCACTCCCATATGGCGTTGAAACCTCCGGCCAACAACTCGAAAGAGTAATAGCCATCTAGCGACAAGGACGCCCAAGGATCTAGAGGTTTTGCGTCTACACAAACCACCCCCTGGGAGTCCAAAAAGTTTATCGTGTGGGAAGGCTTATCTCGTTAAAGGATGAGCCCCCAATGATCGATAACTAGAAGATCCTTCTTGGTAACTACCCTCCCGAGTTGGCAGGAGGCAAAAGCTATGAAAAAGGGCTTGGCCCACACTCCGATAAAAGGTAACGTATTTGCAACACTCACACGCACAAAAGCACTATTGCTTTAGCACTTTCACACTGAATTATCACTCTATATCACGCCTTTTCAGATTTAATTCTTATTTTTATCACTGTTTACTGGTTTGAGCGTCGGATTGCTAACGTGTTTTTTGAGGTCCTTTGTTCAAGATATGTAAAAAGCCAGACCCAAAGATCTCAAGTTGCACGTACCCAAATGAACACCTTTTGCTCGCATCAACATCTTAAACAACATATAGTTCATATTGAAAACAATTATTTGGGAATCATTTGTCACTCATACATATTTGATGAATATTCCCCATATGCGATACTGTCGGTGTGGATAATATAACCCTTCAAAATCAACGTTTTCTCTACCACTCTCTAGATCGGAGGAAATGTTGAAGGTTCAAATGGTTCTTCATCGTCATCATCATCGTTCTCGTCTTCAAATGTTGGTGGTTTGTATTACCTTCACGTTCCAACTATTTCTTCCTCCATTCTTGATTAACCACTCTCTCCCTAAAATATAAAATTTTATGGATTTAGACTAAATCGACGTCTTTAGTATGTGGTCGTCCTTTCACGTACACCAAAAGCTTTTTTGAAGAAATAATCAGAAAATTTCTTTGTTTGAACTTCTACCATTCCAAAAATATCAAATTCCTCCGGTTGTGTCACTGGATACTACCGTGTTCTCTAGAACATGGAAATCAGACTCAACCTGAGAGGTACACAGCCTAGCCATGTACTCCCACACACCCGTGTTTGCCTCCAAGTAGAATTCGAGTATCAGACGATGCAAAACACGCCTGACTATGTTCCCTCCTCAGGGCGTGTTCTCAAGACAGAAATAGAGTTTCACGAGAATTCTTGTCTATCACGATTCTACAAGATTTTCAGCTATAAAAGGTGTGAGGATGGACGAGTTCAAGGGACAAAAATACTACATTCACAGTCACAAACACATTTTCACCACTTTCGAAGAGCTTGGAGAGAAGCGAGAAGTTTTACTAAGTGTCAAGCTGGCTAGGAGAATCTGGATCTAGTTTTTTTTATCTCTTTTTCTCTTTAGTGTTTTTCTTGATGTTTTGCTTAGGATTTGTAGTTTCTTTGTTTGTCGAGTTCATGCTGAGTAAACATTTTTTTGTCCTGGAATTAAGTTGAACCTTTGGTAGAATAATAGAATTATTTTAGTTTTCTCTTTTATATTATGGGTTTATTAATCCAATTTAATTCCTAAATTCTTTATTTGCTTGTGAATATGCTCCATGTATTTGCACGTTTTAGACATCGAGCAAAGTACTGAAAGGTGAAGTTCCATGTTAGAAAGTTAGTAATTAAACACAAGAATTAACCACGAGATTAGGCTTAATTCTTGTGAGGATTGCATGATTATCAAACATGTCAATGTATTTACTTAATTTAGTCTCCATGAAAATTGGTAAACTATCTAATTAAATATGATTTTTCATACACTTGAAAGAGGATGAAAACAATTATAAGATAATTCCCTTTGGATTAATTGCACTGATCAAAAGAGAAAATTTTATAAAATGATTAATCAAACATTATGTGGATACTTTTTAAGATATTTGATGTGGATGATACCAGGCCTCTAATATGAGGATGAGGGTGGTACGAAGACTATAATGTGATGTTCCTAAATAACCTCTCCTGAATAAGAAAATTTAAGATCCTCTTTATAAGGATAAGAGACGAGCTATTGGAGAGAAGGATACAAAGTGACGGTAGGAAGAATGATACAAGGTAACGATAAGAAGAGGTAATAATAAGCGAGTAAGAAACAAATTGTCGAGGCAAAAGAAATATAGGGAGACGATGAGGACATAAAAGAATGAGCTACAAAGTGAAGAGTGATAATACGACACTAGAGGAGGAACTAGCTACTAAAATACGAGACAGAGACAACCTTAAAGGTCCCACCAAATCCTAGATCAAGTACCAAGGAAGATCCCGATCGAACAAAGTAAAGATTTATTTTAAAGATTTTTCTACGAATTCCTCAGTTGTAAAGCCTATAAATAGCTTGCCGAAAGACATGCTCAAATGCACAACTCTTACCCACTTTTATTCTTGGTAATAAGAATATCTTGCATCATCAATTGGTTCCGCCTGTTGGAACCCAATCAGTAAAAACGGTGAGGAGAGGAGTGGTGCTGGGATCCAAAGAAGTCCCAGAAAAAGAACCTTGAGGGCCTGCCATTCACCGGGAAGAAGTAGAGCATAACCAAACACAAGATGGGGAGATCTTGCGAGTGACACCTAATTCCCAATATATTTGGATGGGAGATCTCAAACGATTATTGGAAAAAACCTGTTGAGAAAGGTGTTACAGTCACAATTCAATGAGTACAAGACAAAAGAAGCAAACCCCGCAACTAGGTTTATCGAGGAACGAATATGGAGGAAGGACGTGAAGACTCCATAGGGAGTAGTCGGGCTCCTCTACTAGAAGTTCAACCCAAAGTAAGAGAGCCTTGGGAGGACTTACGAATCAATATGTTAAATAGTGAAGTTGAAGATTTGTGAACCTTGCTCAACCCAAAGCAGCTAGTAGTAAAAAAACCAAGCCACTTCTTGGAAGAAATTTTAGTAGAATTAGTACCAATCAATGCTTGTATACCGCAACTTACAACCCATAATGGAGAACGAGGTGATCCGGGGGTATCATGTTGACCAATTCGTAGCTGCTATGGATCTTGTCAATCCAAGCAATGCCATGTAATGTAAAAAATTTTGTGCCATCTTGGTGGGGCGAGCTCAGACATAGTTCTCTCAACTCCATCCGAATCCATAACAGAATTCGGGCAATTACCTCGAGGTTTTATCCATCACTTTGCAGGCAATAAAAGATATTCTAAAACCCCGAGTCATTTATTTACCATAGTACAAAAAAAAGGAGAAACATTGAGAAACTATATATAGAGATTGCCAATGAAATTTTGGACGTCCCTAATATAAATCTTGAGCTTTTATCAGGTATTGTCGTGCAAGGACTGAGGAACGGGGTATTTGTGGATTCACTTATAAGCGGACCAACTACAAACTGGGATGAGCTTATAATACTCGCTGAGAGATTAATCCTCATAGAGGAATCGCGGAAGTTCAAAGATCTAAGCCGCAATAGAAAAGAACGAGCTAGAGAGATTGCAAAGGGAAGGTATGATGACCCATTACCAAATCGGAGGTCAACCCCGCAACTAGGTTTATCGAGGAACGAATATGGAGGAAGGACGCGAAGACTCCGTAGGGAGTAGTCGGGCTCCTCCACTAGAAGTTCAACCCAAAGTAAGAGAGCCCTGGGAGGACTTACGAATCAATATGTTAAAAAGTGAAGTTGAAGATTTGTGAGCCTTGCTCGACCCAAAGCAGTTAGTAGTAAAAAAAGCAAGCCACTTCTTGGAAGAAGTTTTAGTAGAATTAGTACCAATCAACGCTCGTATACCGCAACTTACAACCTATAATGGAGAACGACGTGATCCCGGGGTATCCTGTTGACCAATTCGTAGCTGCTATAGATCTTGTCAATCCAAGCAATGCCATGTAATGTAAAAAATTTTGTGCCATCTTGGTGGGGCGAGCTCAAACATAGTTCTCTCAACTCCATCCGAATCCATAATAGAATTCGGGCAATTACCTCGAGGGTTTATCCATCACTTTGCAGGCAGTAAAAGATATTCTAAAACCCCGAGTCATTTATTTACCATAATACAAAAAAAAGGAGAAACATTGAGAAACCATATACAGAGATTGCCAATGAAATTTTGGACGTCCCTAATATAAATCCTAAGCTTTTATCAGGTATTGTCGTGCAAGGACTGAGGAACGGGGCATTTGTGGATTCACTTATAAGCGGACCAGCTACGAACTGGGATGAGCTTATAATACTCTCCGAGAGATTAATCCTCATAGAGGAATCGCGGAAGTTCAAAGATCTAAGCCACACTAGAAAAGAACGAGCTAGAGAGATCGCAAAGGGAAGGTATGATGACCTATTACCAAATCGGAGGTCAAGTCCATGGCCAAAAGTGTACACCTCCTTGAACGTATCTAGGACTAGGAGTTAGCAATTATGGAAAATAATGAGCACGTCAGATGGCCCATAAAGATTAAAGATAACGATGAACGCTAGAGGTCCTCCAAGTATTGCAATTTTCACAGAGATAGAGGACACACGATGGAAGAATGCTATCATATGAAAGAAGAAATAGAAAGACTCATACGGATGGGGTTCATTCGAGATGATAAAGCCTACGCTAGGGCCACCAATAAACGAAGAATGTTACCCAAGAAGGGCACGAACCACCCCAGGACATTCGAAAGGACGACCTCCTCGAATTAAGGAAAATAGTAAATGTTATTGAGAGAGGGTCGTATAGAGGTTCAGCATGCAAGAGACACTAAATGGAAATCACCGGGTCGTTAATCATGAATATCAGCCGATGAAAAAAATCTGACTCCTAAAGGGATTGCTACAATTACGTTCTTTGGGAAAGATCGAGAGGGGATCGTATTTCCTCATGAAGACGCGGTAGTAATCACTAGTATATATCTAACGCGGAAGTAAGAACAACATTGATTGATGGTGGGAGTCCGGTGGATATCTTGTTCGCAAGTGCGCTTAAAGAAATGGGAATAAGTCAAGAATAGGTGAAATCTCATGAAAAACGACTCTGATGGGATTTTAAGGGAGTACGATACGGACCGAGGGAAATATCTTTACCAATCTCCTTGAAAAATGACCCTTCAAGGAGAACACATGTGGCCAACTTCTTGATAGTGGATACACCACAACCAAGCTACAATGTAATACTAGGACGACCAACTTTAAATGCTATTATTGCAGTAGTTGAAGGACAAGCGGATCCGCCCGGGAGCGCGAGCGGAAGCGAGAAAGCGAGAAATTAGTACGTAAATTTAAATCTAATTTAAATAAATGAATCCCAAGGGGTGTACCCTTGGGTGCTCAACCGGGCGTTCGATGTAGGATGTATAAAAATTAGAAATATATATTTAAACACATAGGGCATAGATGTATATTAAATCAATCAAAGCGTAATAAATCGTTACCTTTGATTATTTAGCGTATGCTCCCGGCTACTTGCGTTGTTCCTTCTCCGGAATGCTCACGAAATCCAAACGTATGGATTCTCCAAAGGTGATCCACACCACACCGGAAGAAACACATGTTCTTCTTGCTAGAAAAGAACGGGTTTAAGAAGGAATAGGTTTAAGAGAAGAACACTATGAATTAGTGCTCTCTTAAACTTACTTCGTTCTTCTTCTTGATTCAAAATCAAGTGAAGAACACAAGTGTAAGAGAGGGAGAGAGGCCGAGAGTTTGAGAGAGAGGAGAGGATTTTTGTCTTCTCTTTTTTTCTAGAAAAAAGATGAATAATGAATCACTTATGCTTGGTGTTGTATATTCTAATATATATACATAATTAATGTGATTATTGGAATGTGTCTAGGTTCATCCAAGGATGTCTAGATTCATTCCAATCAAACACCATCAATTCTTCAATCAAGCCTACCAAAATTTATGGTATGATCAAATCATACCAAAAGGGAAGAGCTTGATTGGAGTTGATTTGTCTCTTTCCAAAAGCGAAAAGTCAACATACCACCTAGCATGAAACATGGCTGATTTTGCTTCCTCCAAGGGAGCATGTCGGCCATGTTTAATTAAGGGAAGAAGTCCAACTTCTTCCTGTTCCAAAATAGGAATTATTTCTCCTCTCGAGCATAATTTAACGGACCGGGTTTTATCGTAATTAAATTACGACGAGTCCAACATTAAATCCAATTTAATGTCCATTTAAATTATTACCGTTGATCTTCTAATCCAATTAAAAGATCCAACGTCTCAACTTTCCATATTTAATCGAAAATCTAATTTGCCGATTAAACGAAAGCCCGATACAATATCGGCCCGTCCATCCAATGGACTTTCCCTTAAGTAATCCAATTACTTATTTTATCCTTCGAGATTGACTCCAAGTCAATCTCTCAACCTCCTCGGTGATTTGTGTGTGACCCTTTAGGTTCACCCTCAGCTAGACTTTGGGCCCGTGTCCCACAAGGGCCCGTTACCATGGGTGGCCGTCTAGCAACGGTCCATGGCACTAGAGACTAGGTTAATTGGCGTGAACATTTTAGGCGCCGATTTCATACGGGTACGATCCTTCCGTCTACCGTCTCCCGGCCTTAGTCTAGGGTATGGAATTGGGCGTCGGTTCCCATCTTCGACTAGGCATCTATGCTTAATACTCAAGACCATGTATGCTTCATTGCGTCGACACAGGAAACCATTCCCTGTTCGACCAACCACTGTGGCCACAGCTTCTAACAGCATGAACGTGTCTCCGAGTGCATAGGAGATACCTCTGTCACATACTGACAGGGGACAGATCCTCTTCTTGGAATCCATCGTCCTCGCTACACATTCCAACTGCACTGGACAAGGCTTATGATAATCATCTTACAGAATGATTACCTCTCGCCAGATCCAAGATACAGTCGTCCTGTGCACGCGACTACCATGATTCCTCAAGTCTGAGGATTACTCCCGTACTATCGGAACCGGGGAAATCCAATCATACCGACCAAGCCTCCAAGGCTTCCATATGATGATCCCCGCGAGTCAGTCCAGTCGGCTCGACCCCAGTCGACCAACCCATCAAGATCGTGTAGGTGTCCCACGCCTGTCGTCGATGAAACACGACACTCATCCAATGAACACGACTCTTGACGCAAGTCTCAATAGGACTCTCGATGCCCTGTCTCGAGGTCCTCGACTTGGAACGTTTCAGACCCAACTCTTAATCAATTGGTTTCATGATCACCATCCAATGCGTGGCCCAACTGCACGAGTTGTTATCCATGGTCTGTGGGCTTTGTTGCGATATAAGTTAAACACCATTTTAACAAATGTAAGATGAGCGCAACAAAGAAGGTACCATTGGTGACGAATACTCATCTTATTCATCACATAATAATATTACATTTACATCAAGTTGTCAAATAGGTTACAAATCGCCAAACCTATTGGCTTCTGGTCACCTATTCTAACAGTAGTATCCCTCAAAGTGAAATTCCCTACCCTCATGGGGATCGGGGAGGTGAGGGGAGATCACTGTATGCACAAAGATGTAATATATGAAAAGCACATCTAAAATGAAATAATTTTCAATCAAATATTTGTTTAAATAGCAAATAACTTTTGTATTAAGTTGCCTTATCAACAATATTGGGTAAAACGTTTTTGTTAATATTCTAATAATTTCAACAATCAAGAATAACATCAGCAACATGACCACTGATGTGTGGACGATTAATAGTTGTAAATTCAATTTTTTTTAAAAAGAATGTTCATTAGTCCAATGTGTTTAACACAAACACAGTAGGTATTACACCCTATATCTCCATAAATCTGTGGTTAAAGAAATTCGTGAAGTTAAAGTTAGAAAATAAGTTCTTCAAGTTATAATTTCTTCTTCATATTGTTTATATCCATATCTCTAGCACGTGGCACATGAAATATGTTTAATTGTGGTTAACAAAGTAATGTAGATTTTTTTGGCATTAAATTTGTGAAGTTAAAGTTGGAAAAAAGTGCTTAAAGCTATAATTTCTTCTGAATGAATAGGTACAATCCTAAAGAAGTAAAGTGAGCAACGGAAGTGATAAATAAAATATTAAACGGGATCATGTCACGCCAATCGGGCCATTCGTGCACTTACACACGAACTAGTTGATGCAAGTCAAAGGTTACATTCCTCTTTGAGAGAAGTGGAGTGTCCTAACTTTAAAAGCTCTCTTCCAACAATTGTTTCTTTCTTTATCCACAAAAGAGCAAAGGTTTGCTCTCTCTAACAAGTTCACACAAAATACCAACTTGTGTCTCTTTGAGCATTGGTAGAAACTCAAGAGAGTGGGTCCAGAACACTACTTCTATGAAGTACAAAGTAATCTAGGTTTCTTAAGAAAGCCTTGATGAATTTCAAGCTCTTAAGAAAATGATGAAAGAATATACTCTTTGAGTAAAAAGAGAGATAAATAAGAGAAATCAAGGAAGATATATGTATATATATATATTTCTCCATTAAGAATCCAACACCCTCTATATATAGAGGTGGTAGTTCCTTCAACTCAATGGTAGGTGAGCTCTGTTCATGAGGATGAAAAAACCTCTAATCAAGGGCTTTAATGCAGGGTAGGTCCTTGTGGTCCCTTGAAGGTCCATTGAGGCTTGACCACAATTTGAATTAGACATACTTTGACTTTTACTTAGTAATTAATTGATCCAATCGATTAATCTGAAGTCCACATTAAATTTTTATTTAATTCTTGGAACAAAGATTAATTAATCCAATTAATTAATCCCAAAACCCAAATATTTAATTAACACTTTGAGCTTCTATCACATAGGACCTCAATTAAATAATCCACCTATTCAAATGACTAATTTAAAGGAGTTTAAATTAATCCTCTCTCTCTCTCTCTCTCTCTCTCTCTCTCTCTCTCTCTCTCTCTCTCTCTCGGAATTAATTAAATAATTAATTCCCATCCGAGTAGTCCACCTTCAACTGACTTGGGCTATATACAATTTAATCCGGCAACTAACTTGCTCTAGATTAATTAAATCATATTGAATTAATCACTTTGATTAACTCATTAATCCTAGAGTACCCGTCACCATGGGTGGTCATCTAGCAATGATCCATGGCATTAGAGAATAGGTGAAATTGGTGTGAACCTTCAATTGCGCATATTATACAAATAGGTGTTAGAATAGGTGATCGTGAAGCCAATCTTATTGGGCTTATGTATCTAGTTTCTGACAATAATAGTGTAATATGATATTCTGAATAAAAGTGATGTTCAGTTCTTACCATGTTATACTTTCTTGTGTTCACTTATATTACTGTTCATTGCACAAACAAAACCTACAAGACCGGGTATGTAAATCCAAGAGGCTGGACTGAGCATAGGTTGGCAGTCATGAAGCCAACCTCTATGGATCGGTCTGAAACCCTCCAAGTCAAGACCTCGACATTGGGTATCGAGGGTCCAATTAAGACTTGCACTATGGTTTGCAGTCGTGTTTCATTGATAAGTGACGAGGTTCGTCCATGAAATATTAATGGGTTGGTTGCCTTAGGGTCGACTGACTGAGGTGACTCACGAGAATCGTCATATGAAAGCCTTAAGTGGCTTGGTCGGTATGACTGGTATTCCCGGCTCCAATACTATGATTAGTCCTCGAACTTGAGGAACCACGGCAGTCACATGCACACTATGCCTCTGTCTTAGGTGTGGCAAAAAGCTACTATATCGAAAGACTTGGTTGCTATAAGCCCTATCTAGTGCAGTCAAAATGTGCAGTAAGGACGGTGCGTTCCAAGATAGAATCCGTCTCCTGTCAATATTTCATTGTAGTGTCTCATGTACACTTTGAGGCTCGTTCCTTGTAGAATTTATGGCCACAGTGACTGAACAATGGGATGGGATCCCAATGACGTTTCAGTGGGTGAACGACTAGCTGCTTAAGTCAAGGATGGGCCCTAACGCCCAAATCGCATATCCTAGACTATAGCTGTGAGGCGGTAGACGGAAGGAGTGTACCCGTATGCATTCATGATCCTGAATGTTCACGCCATGTTTTCACCTAGTCTCTAGTGCCATGGACCGTTGCTAGACGGCCACCCATGGTGACAGACGAATTTCGGTTATGGTATAATCGGTGATTCGCCCAAGTCTAGCTGAGGCGAACCTAAAGAGTCACACACAATTTACTGGAAGTAAAGGAATTAATTTGAAATTAATTTCGGGAGACCAAACAATTTAATTGGATTGAATTGGTCCCCATTTGGAGTGACAAGCCATTGTGGATTAATTAGATTAATCGGTATTGATTCGTAAATTGGATTATGAAGTTAGAGGTTGGGTTTCCCCTTTTAATTAGATTAAAAGGTGGGAATTATTTTTTTCGGGCCGTAAGTATTAATTAGATTTAATACATAAAGCCCATTGGACTTTGGGCCATTTAAATTAGATTTATTAGGTCCATTTCTTAAAGCACATCAAGAATGTATGGACGAGATTAGATCTAGGGTAAGTGGAGATGGATAGCTAGGATGAAGCTTGACTAGTCAAATCTACAGTTGACTCGGATTGAGTAAGTCAAAGTCCTAAGTTGGTTAGGGTGTGTCTCTTTTGAAGAGGTTGAGTAGGATTAGAAGTACTAATCATATAAATACTCAAAACACACACAATCACACACAACTCTCATACTCTCCTAGCTCTCTCTCTTTCTCTCGACCGACCCTATCGGCCATCCTCTACTCCCCCAAAAGTGTTTTCTTTGTCTTCTAATTTAATACAAAGGGACATATGAACAATTGATCCTATTAATCAATAACGTTTGGTCAATTATTCCCTCCCTTTTGATATCTTTCTAGCACGAGAGTATCAAGCATTCTGGTGAGTTGCGTGGACGTTTTAGAGGATCTCTACGTTGGGATCTTGGTGGCAAATCCAGGAACAACGCATGTTGGCGGTCGAAGAAAGCTATGAGGGTAAGTATGCTTGTCACATTTCTTGTTCTTCTCTTCTACCCTAGGCCTCTATGAATCGTGTTAATGTTTATTTTATTCATGAGATACACCAAACACTCGGGAGAATCAAGGGAACACCCCTTGATCCGGTTTTAAATTCCGCTTTTAATTTCGTTTATGCATGTTTACCGCTTTCACCGCGCTTCCGTTGCGCTACTCCCGGGCCGATCCGCACACTTACAATAGGGTCCTTCCATCAAGCTATCTCCCAATCAGAGTCTAGAGCACGGAATTCTAAATCGATTTTCATACTTGACTTCAAGAACTATGTATTCACTCTTAACTGTGTATCTATTGATCAACATAGAAAACTACTTATTAGATCGCTAGTTGGCCATAGAGTTCTGGAGATTAACAAAGTTTAGAGGACATAGGAGATCACCATCATCTCATGATGGGCGATGGATGCCTTCTTGGAGCCACCTACCTCCACGCATGTTCATTCTACATTGATGCAAGGCTTTTCACAACCAGATAATAACGCAGTTGTATAATCCACGACCAAGATACAACTGCCAATACACAAGGCTACTGTGGCTCCTCAAGTCGGAGGACTAAATTCCCTACTATCGCAGCTACGGAGTTCCAATCATATAGATCATGCAACACGGGCATTTATATGACCACTCCTGTAAGTCAATTCACCTACACTGACATCTTCTTCATATTGTTTATATACGTTTCACTAGCACGTAGCATGTTAAACATGTTAAAGTGTGGTTAACAACATGATCGCATAAAATCCTTTACATGTGGATTTTTGGCATATTTAGATGAAAGTTCAATTTGTACAACTAATCTCGCAAGCTCTAACATCATTTTTTCGTGTTTTTAAATGAAATTATTAACATAACCACTTTGGTTCTTTGCAAATGTGTTTGTGAAGGACCAAGAGGTCCTTGAAATTAACCCAACCAGGAAAATGTGACCTAGATTGTATAGTTAAAGTTTTGTCACCACTATTTTTTGCATGTTTAAAAGTTTTTTGTTTACAACATGACATATAGCTCGTTCTTCTTTCCGTATTAATTTTAAAAAAAATGTTGAATTTTACTATTTTTATTTGTACATTCTGGAAGATTATGACAATAGAGCTTGCTATTTCATTTTCAATAGAAGGTGATGGTTGTGCAAAATTTATTAATTAATTAATTTTCTTCGTTAATTAATATTTTTCAAGTTATCTATTTAAATATTATAATTTTTTAGTATTAAAAATACATTTTAATTTTGTAGTGAACATATAATAAGACAGGAGGGCGAAGACCTCCTAGAAAAAGAAGGGGAATATGTAGAACTAACGTTAGGGAAAAACAATTGTTTTTTGCAAAATGTTCGAATCTACTCATGACAAAAAAAATAATAATAATAAAAAAATTGAGCAAATAATAAAAAATAATCTATGAAATTAAGTGCTTAAATTATAAAAAATAGTGACGAACCAAATAATCAAATAATTGCATGATTAAGGGACAACGTTATCAAACAATTGATGAGATCTTCAAAATCAATTGCCGAGATTGACTTTGAATATTGCAACTTATAGTCACAATTTGAGAGAAAAAATATTTTGATGAAAAAATCACAAAAATAAGGTCGATAATTATAGGTAGGGAGTGGGGGGAGAAAAAAAAAGGATAAAAGATAAGGTAGCCATTTGGTTGCATTATCTCTAACGGTTACAAATTTGGATGTTGGAAAACTTTTTGTTAATTTCTCCCAAATCATACCCATCTTTATTATTATTATTATTATTTCAATGATTTAGGCTAGGTAGACCATAAAAAAAATAAACAAATAAACAAACAAACAAGCCCTATTGGTAGTTTGTATGAGCTTGTTAACCCACAACTTTGTACGATGATTGAAAGATACAATACACGATAAATAAATAAGATTAGGTATTTTTGATTAATTGATTTTGAACAAAAATAATAAAATAGATTATTTAAAAAATTTATCTTAAAATATGTTAATAAATAAATAAATAAAAGTGTTTATATCTTTTCTAATTATTCGTGCATTGCATGATTTAGATGGAACTAACTTTAAAAGGTTTACCCTATTGGTATTTCTATATTATATTCATAACCCATTCAACCAAACATAAGACTGGATTGTTACATAGGAAATTACACTACACAATATATCAAACCAAACGAACAATAATGAATCAAGGGATTGGTTATCCTTATATTTCCCATATATCCCACCCAATCCCATTATGTCTAATCCCATCTTTGTAACCAGACATGCCCTACTAGAGTAGAAGTCATGTTTCACTTGCTCCTACAGGTGTGCCAGCTCGCCTCAAGTCGATAACTCCATTCATCTCCTTTAGTGCTTGCTTTTTTTTTTAAAAAAAAAAAATTAAGTTGTTCAGTCTTGTTGCCCCTTCAAAGCATCCTGCACTATGTTAATGAACAATTGATTACATGATGAAATCCATCACATTATCTATAGGTCGTCCTTGTTTTATTATTCATAAGGCAGAGGCCTTCAGGTGGTCACAACCCGAAGCCTTTCAACATGGATATACGTTGGAGCCTTTCAGTAGGGTCACAAGCCAAAACCAGTCAATATGAACACTGGTCGGAGCTTGTTAGGTGGTCATAGGCTAGAGGCTATCAACAGGGACATAGGTTAGAACCAGTCTATATGATCATAGGTCAGAGCTCAACAAGTGGTCATAACCCAGAGCCTGTGAGCAGGGTCACATGCCGAAGCTCGTTAAGTTGTCACATGCCATAGCACCCATCAATATGGCCAAAGGCTGGAGCTGTCAATAGACAAAAAGCGCCTTGTTGCTAAACTAGTGTTATAAGTGCAATGACTAGGCCAACTTGGACTAATAGCTCTAAGTCAGGATAACATTTGTTGCTTAAGTAGTATATAGTAGGTCTGAGAAGGATCTCAGGGCTTTCCTAAGAGATGCCTAGTATTTGCTTGAGAGATAGAATGATTGTAAGATAACTCGTGGTATCACTAGTATGAGCTTAGTAGGCACTAGGTTTAGTATGTACTTAGGCCAATGAGAGTATTACCATGCACCTCAAGAGGACAACTTATTTGTGATATATTTGTAGCCTATCAAGTGCTAGGATACCTAGCTTAGTGGTCAATTAGGCTTGCGCCTACTGCTTGCAGGCTGCCCTATTGTGCTAGTGGTCTAGCTGACGTTAGGTAAAGCATGGGTGATGTTTTTCAACCTTAAAATATGAGATTAGTGTCAATTAGCAAAATAAAAATGAGCGAGGAAATAAATTTAAGCATAAAAATTTCTGAAGTTATAAGCATTTCATCGACGGGATAACTATATCTCATTTGCATCTTCTACATTGTACGCTCCGAATTTAGCCACCTTGGTTATTTTGAATAGGTCTTCCCAGTTAGGGATTAATTTCCCTATTAGTTTTAGTGCGCCAGCTCATCGTAGCACGTGGTCTCCTACATGGAATTCTCTCCATTTAACCTTTGTGTTGTACGTAATCACCACTTGTTACTTGTATATTCCATTTGGGATCAAGCATTCTCACAAACTTTATCTATCACGTTAAGGTTAGCCCGTAGTAGGGCGTCCGTCGACTAGTGAGGGCACTTGTTGTGCGGCAGGTCAAAGCCTATTATGGAGCAAGAACTTGTCTTGCTCATAGAAATGATATGTGTCATCTATGGATTGCTACCTAGTGAGACTGGTTGCTATGATACAGGCTAACACTTGTTAGGAGATAGATTATTACCTTGTTGGTAAAGTGATGTAGGGCATTGCAAAGTTGAGGCGAGGTGTTGTCAGATAGACCCAGTCCTGCTAGGGGCAAAAGTTATGTTGTTAATAAAGCAATGAAGTAAATCTGCACTACAACCTGTTAAAGCCGACTAGTCAAAACTAGGACATTGACGCTCAGTTTGGTGTTGGTGCTAGTCACTTAAGCAAGTAGAGGAGCCTCTCGAGGAGCTGACGGAGCTAAGTCCTAGACAACCAAGCTGATAGTAGTAGCAATCATGTTGTTGAGTTGATTAGTGGATAGTTATGTCGTATTTGAGATGTTACTTGCTGGCAACCAACTAGGAAAAGAGTTTCAACAATTCCAACCTGTTGCCCTATCTGGTGTCCAGTAGGTATGATGCTAGCGTTAGGAGGTGGATTTTCCCCTGTTGAATAGTTGTCTCCTAAGATTATTGGGTTTTTCATACTCACGCCTTAACTCAAATGTTCTCACATACGGTGCCAATGATGCATACTAAAGTCCAGCAACACCATAAAATTTCAAAGAACCGACTGAGGATCCTAAGATTCTTTCAAAACTAACCCACAAAGCAGAGGTTAGCACATCAATACTTAATCTAGTAATTGCCTCTACGAAGATTAAAATAAGAATATACTGAAAATATGTTGCAATCGGTAGAATAAATGAAGAAATGTGTGGACGTGCAGAAAGCTGTGGAAATGAGAGGTTTTGCAAATTAGTGAGTTGAAACTAAGTGAACAATGCGCATGATTGGTCAAATTGTGAAGTTTCCTCTCTTCACCTACCTAAACCCCTATTAGTAGGAGTCAAGGTAGAAGGTTGGGGAGTTAGTTGAGCACAATCTGAATACTACCAGATTTCTTGGGCAGTCTAGTTTCATGGGACAAAATTGGTCTAGTTGTGGCACGTCATCCATGTCCTTTGTGAGTAGGAACATAATATGCCAAATCAACAGTAAAATAACCTATTTGGAGGGAAGTGATTACCTATTGACCTTATCCCGAAAGTTCAGGCTGGTGGGCATATTCCCTACTAATGTGTCCCTAAGTTGATGTGTCATCCAATGTGAAAAGTGTTGTTAACATGTCGGTTGAGTTGGTTGTGCCACCTGCGGGCTGAAATTGGGCCTGGACTAGTGTAATGGTGCCAACAAATTTCAATTGGGCTAGGGGTAGTCCTTTACTTCTTAGGCTTTGTGCATTTCGAGCAATTGATTTTTAGCTTAATTGGACTTGAACTCTTAGAGCCCCCGTTTGGAAGGAGGAATTTGGGCCTTGTGGATTTCAAATCCATAATCCAAATCTTTTTGGTTGTTTGGTCCACATATTAAATGAATGGATTTTAAATCCTCCCTTGAACCCATTGAAATTTTAGCCCAATTACAAAGGATTTGAAATCCACTAAAAAAAACTTGTCATTTTAAATCCTTTCTCTTATCTGCCTTCTATCGTGATATTTTTATCTAACAATGGCAAGAGCTCGCTCTCTCTCTCTCTCTCTCTCTCTCTCTCTCTCTCTCTCTTCTCTCTCTCTCTCTTCTTCTTCTTCTTCTTTTTCTTCTTCTTCTCCATTTCTCTCGCCCTTTTTTGACTCTTTCACTCATTCCACTTCTCTTTTATCTCTTATAGGAATGATAGATCTTCACCCATTCGAAGCAAGAAAAAGGTGAACAAGAAAGATCCAAGACAGATTTGAAGGAGTTACTTTGTTGTTACCGAAGTCAATCGATTTCCACATCTAATTGGGTAAGTTTTTTTTCCCCTCTCCGTACCATTTTTAAAGAAATTCTATTGTTAATTTGAGAATTTGTTGTAAATTTCATTGTCAATTAAATTTTTCATTTTGAATCTAGAATCGGGTTCTAGGGCTGTTTGTACCAAATACTTTGAGATTTCATATATGTATTGGAATCACTGAATCACTTAAACCTGATTATTGTTTTTTGATCTTTCATTAATCATTTGTGGAGCATTATTTCATAAATTTTTACTGTCCTCCAAAGTTGTGCACAGATACGACATGTTTGTTGAATAAGTTGAGTGCTAGGTTGTATACAAGTTTGTATCTTATACAAATGGATAATTGCATTAACAAATCATGCCTCAGTATAGGAGTTTATATTTTCTCTCAACTATTGGTTAAGCAGTGTTAGTGCAGTGGTAGCAAAAGCAACCAAAAAACAGAAGAGTGTTCTACATATAAATTATACAAATGAAAGTTGTCCTTTTACAACAGGATATAAATAAATAATACATGTCAATACTACCAACTAGAAAAGAAAAAAAGTAATTACAGACATCCATTTCTCTAGTCATCCAAAGCTATCTCATTGTATATAAGGAGTTTCTAATTGAAGAAAATGGCTAAAAGTTATGGAATGCATCAGGTTCTTTTGTTGGGACATTAAAAAATATGTGGTTCAAAAATAAATCCTAGTTTAAGTAAAACCAAAGAGATTGGGTTGACTTAATATATGAATTTCCCTATAAATATTTTTACAGCAATCATGATAGTAGGTGAAAATTTATTTCTTGTTTAAATGTATCACGTTAAGTACTAAAATAGTGATGTATAATGGAGGTATATAGTTAGCAATTGTTTAGATGCTTTTCCAGTTTTACGGGCTTGCAAAAGAATCATTGTTTTATAAATTTATGCAGTGATATTATAAAACATCTTTTGCTGATTTTCATCTAAGCTGCCTAAGGTGTTCATTTAAATTTGAATAGATGCAATGGATAATATTCACAGAAAACATTCAAGAGAGGAATTGGAAAATGATGAAGGAGATATAGAAATTATTACATCTCTCTTGAGCTTCTAATTGGAATCATTGGAGCTTGGTATCATGAGAATTATTTGACTAAGGACTTATCAATGAGTGATAATGATGAAAGGGCTTACCGAAGGGCATTATGGATTAGGTGTTTACTTAAAGATCCCACATGTTTAAAACAATTACAGGTATACACGATGACATTTAGTAGACTGTGTGATGTATGTGCAACGAGGGTGGACTAGTTGCCACAAAGAATGTGACGGTAGAAGAAATTATGGTACTTTTCTTGTACATTCTTGGCCATGATAAATAAGAGCACTATTACAGCTATATTTGTACGCTAAGGTGAAACTAAGTAGACAAATCCATATTGTATTGGAGAAGTGTTAAAAGTTGGCTAGTTTTATATCAAACAACAAAGTGATGGGGTATTTCCTGAAAGAGATGCTGAAACATAGAAATGGTTTCCGATAATTATTTTAACTTTTAAGTTGTACTTAGTTTTATATGATTTACTTTTTAAGACTAATTGATACTGATATGTGTAGAATGCAGTGGAGGCCTTAGATGGGACATATGTTGAGCTCCGGTACCAACTAAAGAATGTAATAGATATACAAACAGAAAGGGTGCAACAAGTACCAATGTATTAGGGGTGTGTCATGCTAACTTGAAGTTTCTCTATATATTACCTGGATGGGAGGGATCTGATTCATACGTCTGAGTATTACGTGATGCTTTACAAAGACCTAATGGGTTAAAATTTTACAACGGTAGGTCAAATTTTTTAATAAGTAAAATCATAATTTTTTTATTAAGATTCTTATTTAGTATCGAATTTTGTACTTGTAAACTGTGTTAGATAAAATATTATTTGGTGGATGCGGGCTACACGAATGGTCCAGGTTTTCTTGCCCCATATAGAGCAACGCATTATCACTTGAATGAGTGGAAAGGAAATACTCCAACAAACTTTAAAGAGTTGTTCAATCTTCAACGCTCTTTTGCGAAAAATGCAATTAAAAGAACTTTTGGTTTGTTAAATAAGCGATGGGCTATTTTGCGTACTACAAGTTTTTACAATATAAAGACTCAAATTAGAATTATCAATGCTTGTTTCATTTTGCATAATTTTGTAACACTATGTGGATCGTCCCGGGTAAGGGTGCGTGCTGAAGCACGATGTATTAAAACATAAATTAAAATATGCATAAATGGAAATATAAAAGGCGTTCAAGGGTGTTCCCTTGAATCTCCCAGACGTTCGGTGTATCTCATGATTAAAGAAAACATGCATATTATCATGGAGGCCATAGGGTTGGAACGAGAAAGGGCACTACAAACGATACATACCCGTTGTAGACTTCTTCGTTCGGCTACATGCGTTGTTCCACATTTTTTCCACTGAGATCCCAATGTAGGAACCCTCTTAATCGTCCACGCAATTCACTAGATCTTGATCCCCTCATGCTAGCAAGAGATCAAGAGAAAAATGAAGAAACAATCGACCAAACGCTATTAGGTTAACATGACCAATTGTTAAACATTCCCTTGTATCAAAGACAAGAGAACTTCAAACACTTTGAAGTGTGAAGAGAGAGAGAGAGAGAGAGAGAGAGAGAGAGAGAGAGATCGGATGAGAGAGAGGCGGCTGTGTATATGTGTGTGTCTGTGTGAGATGAGAGTTGTAGAGAATTAGTGTGTGAGTGTGTGTGTGTGTGTGTGTGTGTGTGTGTGTGCAATGAGTATTTATAAGGAAGCCTTCTTCCTAATCCTACTCAAACTCTTCAAAAGAGGCACTCCTATCACAACTAAGATTTTAACCTAGTCAAATCCTAGTCAACATAGGGTTTGATTAAGTCAAACTTAATTTTAGCCCTACATCTCAACTAGCCCCAAGATTCGATCTTGTCCCTTGATGGACTTTGCAGAATGGACTCTTAAATCCTATTTAATAGTCCAACAATTCCTAATGGGCTTTTAGTAAATATCAAATAAATACCTAAGCCCAAAACTAATATTTCCATCTTCATTCTACATAAAGACGGAAATAGTCCTACTCTTTTAATTCATAAATCTAATTCATGAACCAATCCTAATTAATCCATTTAATATATAAAAGCTTGACACTCCAAAAGAGAGTCAATTTAATCTAATTAAATTGTTTGACCTCTCGAAATTGATTTCTAATCAATTCCTCTATTTCCAGTGAATTGAGTGTGACTCTTTAGGTTCACCCTCAGCTAGACTTGGGCGAATATCCAATCATCTCATGGGAGGAGTTCATCCGTTACCATGGGTGGTCGTCTAGCAACGGTCCATGGCACTAGAGACTAGGTGAAATTATGGCGTGAACATTTAGGCCCCGAATTTGTATGAGCATTTTCCTTTCGTCTACAATCTCACAACTATTAGTTTAGGGTATGAATGTTTTGGACGTGTACCCATCCTTGACTTAAGTCAATACTCATTTACCTACTGAAACGTCATTAGGAACGAGTGTCAGAGTATAGGTGAGACAATATTGTCAATCATTTGACAGGAGACGTATTCCATCTTGGGACCTACTATCCACATTACCCATCTTGACTGCACTAGATAGGACTTATGGCAACCAAGTCTTCCATCTTGGTAGCCTCTTACCAAACCTAAGATACCACAGTAGTCCCTCAAGTCAAACGACCAATCTCGTACTGTCGGAACCAGGAATGCAAGTCATACGGACCATCCTTACTCAAGGTTTCCCATATGATGATTTTCACGAGTCACCTCAGTCAGTCGGCACCGATCTGGCTAACCCACTAATATTGCATGGACGATCCTTATCACTCGTCAATGAAACGCGACTGCAATCATCTTGTGAAAGTCTCAAATAGACCCTCGATCCCCAACCTCGAGGTCCTTTAACTTGGAGAATTTTAGACCAATCCACAGAAATTGATTTCATGACTGCCATCCTATGCGCAGTCCAATTTCTTGGATTAACCTTTCCGGTTTGTGGGCTTTGGTTGTGCATTGAACAGTTATAGATATTAAGCAGTAAGTGAAAAAAATCAAAGTATTAATGTCGTAACTGAACATCACTCTTATTCAGAATAAACTTATTTACACCATGAATGTCAGAATTAGGTTACATAAGCCTAGCAAGATTGGCTTCACGGTCACCTATTCTAACAAATTTTATACGCGGTGAGATGCCAACAAATCCTTTAATGGAAGAAGTGGATCGAGAATTTGAAAGTAGTATGACAATAGAAGACGATGATTCTTACAATAAAGAGCAAATAACAATGATGAGGAATACAAATGAATGGACAACATTTTGAGATGATTTGGCTAGACAAATGTTTAAGGACTATCAAGCTCGGCATGCACAAGCCATTTAGATTTTTTCTTCTTTACTTTATTTTGATTTTGCAAATGTATTTTTTCCTATTGTCATGTATACAAGCAGGATATTTCATAGTGCATCTTTTGTGAGATTGTTGATGAAATATTATATATATTCTTTTGTTATCATTCTTTAATTGTGAAAATGCCTATTGCTTTTACATCAAGAATTTCTGATATGGATATTAGAATGTGAATGAGATATTCGTGAATAACTTTGTTATAATATATTTATTTCTTGAATTAAAATATATATAACAAATAAATGAATATTACTAGCAAGATGAAGAAGGGAATGACAACTTCAGACAAAGGTAGAGTAGGACTCATTTACGTGCAAGCATTGGATGGGACCTTTATTCTTGGTGGTACTTCAGCTAATACCTCCAATCAAGGTGTTTTTTTACAATTTTGATACTTTGAGTTCAAATAAGAGTATGATAAGACTATTTATGTAGCTTAACAATTTGTTTTAAAGCATCTAAAGTTTCTTAATTGAAATTACTACATATTGTAGGTTTTATCTTTTCTAGATCTTGTAGCACAAGTACAAGAAAAAATATATTTCTTGGAATAACCATTTGGCAAAGGTTTTGATAGATCAAATAGCTCAAGGAAATAAGTGTGATGGTGATACTTGGAAGCCACACGCATTGCAAGTTGCACTGACATACTTAAACTCAAAGTTATATCTTAATTTGACGAAACATAACATAAGAAAATAGACTCAAAAATTGGAAGAAATACTATAATGTTGTGTCAAGATGTCCAAACTAAGCAAAGTGGTTTCACGTGGGATGATGAGCGAAAAATGATTGTAGTCACGTCAGATGAATGGAGTTCTTGGGCTGCATATGTTGAGGTAAGTCATGTTTAGATTTTTGAAGTGTACGTTCATGCACCGTACAGACTATATTTTTAACTTTAAGCAGTAGGAATGTGCATCCTTGCCCGCTGGAGTTTCTTGAACTGCATCTTTTTTATTACCATTGACTAGTTTTTCCGTCCTCCCCTTACTGATTTTTTGTATCTATAAGTCAAATGCGAACCACTTCTCTGATACTGGAAGTGTGTTGCTATTGCCCTTTCTTTGCCTAAAATTTTCATCTTTATTTGATCTTTTATCGTAATCCCTTTTAAAATGGCGGCTTTCCAATAACATTCATTTGATGTTGATCTCTTTTGTTAACTATATTAAGTGGCAGTGGTGATTGTTCTAACTCTAGAAGAGGACTGAGGAATTGACGATGGAAAGTAGTGAAATCTAGCCTGCTTTGATATTATAGTTCAAATGGGAGAAAATACATCTCTTGTCATTTCAAGCTTGTCAAGGACATACTCCCAAATGAAGCAAACATAAAATTTTGGAGCAAATTCTTGTAGGGAAAGATTATGGTTAATTACGTCTCTCCTATAAGCTCCCATCGCCAATAATTCTGAAGCAAAACTGCAGTTTTTTTGTTAGATTTGTGCCTATTGTTTCGTTAACTCTTTTATCACCTTTTTTGTATAGTTACGCTTTTACACTATTCAATATTTGATTGCAGTAATTGGAGTTTCTTTTCTATGTTCACTAATATGTTTAACTTATTTGATTTCTATGCAGTCACATCCAGATGCAAAAGGCATGCAAAATAAAATGATCGAACATTGGGATGATAATTGTTGTTTTGTGTGGAAAAGATAGAGCAACAGGCCAAGATGTTGAAACTTTTGAAGACGGTTTTGAAGCAATGGTCGAGGAAGAGGAAAGTAAAGTAAATTCAGCTCCTGCAACAGGAGCAAGAGCACGACCATCAAGCTCAATAGATTATATGCCTAACAAGATAAAGAAAATTGAAAAAAGATTATTTGGTTGAAGCTGTTGTATGATAGCTACTTCATTTCGACAAAATTTTGCTAACAAGAAAAAGAATGAATGGAAACCAAGTGGTATAGAGATACATAATGTTGTCTCTATGATACTGGGACTTACTAGTCATGAAGTGTTCAAAGCTGTCCGAAAGTTAATGAATGGCGATGTAGAAGAGTTGAAGTTGTTGAAATCTCTTCCTGATGAAAAGAAAAGAGATTGGATATACTTTCTCATTGATTCGTGATTCTTATAGCTTAAGCTTTGGTTTAGGACTTTGACTATGAAGATCTCTTTGAAAGTATAAGGACTTTTTTTCTTATTTTTAATCAAACGTTAATCCATAACTTGGTCTTTATTTTAACAAGATGCATATTGTTTAGAACATAATGAATGATAAATGTTACTGTTAGAGGTTTTAATTCTTGCCTTTAATTAATTGATTATCTTTCCCCATAGTATAATATTTATTTGTGCGTTGTAGGATATTATAATAAAATATTTTTATTTTGAATGTATAAAATTGTTATTATTGTTGTTGATATTGATTTATATTTTTTTGTATATAAATTATTTTTTCAATAAAGGTAATAAGAATTATATTTCGTATTGTTGTTAATTATTGTAGAATAAAAAGGTAAAAGAGAAGATTGAAGATTTGGAATGCTTCAAATTCATTAGCCAAATAACGACTTTGAAATCCATGAATTTGAAAATCTTGGCACAAATTCCTTGCAATTCCGAATAAGGAATTTCAAATATATGGATTTCAAATTCAAGAATTTGAAATCTATTCATTTCAAGTCCTTAGTCAAATCCTAATCCTCCTCCCATATGCAATCTTAGACTAATTTGGTTGGACTATTCTTGAAAACTTAATACCCTCGGTATCAATAAGTAGTGTTTCCTCATACAGAGTTTAGTATAATCTTCAACGAGTAAACACCATAAATTTTTTTTTTACTTAACTTTTAGTTTATACTATTCTTTTTAAACATTTATTTTAGAAAACAATTTTCACAATCTTCAACCACTATAATTTCTACTTTTGAACAATTACAATGCTATATATTAAGGCCTTGTTTACTACTTTCTACTGGATTACCCCATATAATAGTACGAGCCTACTATCTGTTGTACTACCTCCTATTGGACAACTCCATAATTCAGTTACTTGGGAATATGATTGTGGGTGTTAATCGGTGGATACACATGGGGGCGGTTTACTTTCATACGTTGGGCAATGGATATAAATCCAACATTACAATTATGCCCTCTCCAAGTTGGTTGGTGAAGATTCTTTTCCAAAAGATTTGATAAGTACAACCATTTACTTCATTAGGTTACACGTCTACTCAACTTAATGCAAGATGTGAATGTAGCAAGATTTTGCTTTTATACTCGTGCGGGAGTAGGTTTGCTGTATATGCAGATTATTGCTATCAACTATTCCAACATTGTAGCATGTATATTGGTTACATTCGGCAAGGATTTCTCGATCATAAAATAGGATATTGTCAAGCAGTTTCGTAATTTCTAGCAACTTTGTATAATTAATCGTTGTTAAATGGTTTCAAGAAGGCTAATATATAGCCACTATGTATAATTCAGCGTGGTAAAACGCTTTCATGATGGGTAAGATATATGGCAAAATGCTTATGGAAAATTATGTTTACCATTGGTGCGGTAAGATTATATCAGATTTTTTCGCATACAGATCGATCTGCGCGTACAATATTGGATAATAGAACATAAGTGTATCATAAGGAACTATTTGAGTTGAAAATGTTCACATGGTAATGCAGAGGTTGTAAGAATTTTGTGAAAATGAGACCTTAGCATGCAAAAAAAAAAAATGATTCAATACCTTTTACATAATTCTCCCAGATGTCTTTGTCATTCTCTTCAACGGTAACCATACACTTATTATCATCGTCCCAACCAAACCCACTTTTTGACATCATCCCAATTAGGCAAGAATATTGTCTTTTCCAAACCTATATCTTGGAGGTAATGTGTGGTTCGACTTTCATATCACAATCGGGAAGTGCGCGTACAAGATAAGTCTCTAACTATGCGAGATAGCCATTTCGAAACCCGTTCCACACTTCCATCTGCCTGCTACTATCGATTTCAAAGCGTTATTAAGCACCTCTTCCTCACGACTTGTCTAAGCCCCCGCCTTGCCCCCGGCTTCTCCTTAAGTTAAAAAAGCTCCTGGGGGTTCTACGGTTCTCCACTATCGCCGGTCTCATTCCTACAAGTGATAGCCCACACCTCTGTACGGGTAAGAAAACCTTCCGCATTCGCATAACCGTTATCGCACAAATAATAGTTCTTTGGAATGTGACAGAGTGCGATAACGAAAAATTATTATAACGGCAAATCAATAGCATTTAAATGGAAATATAAAGCTTAATGAAATATTTACATCTCAAAAAATCAAAAAAATAGTAGTAAATAGTAAAACATCAAATCACTAACCAGTAGGTACACGCAGCTCGTGCGGCACTACCTTCCCAATCCGTTAGGACATATACAAATTGCATATTAGGATTACAGATGCCCAGTGCATTAATGGAAATATGTCCTTTACGAGTGCGATACCGGACCTTGTCTTGTTCAGGAATACAAAATCAATAAATGTGACATCCAACACACCGAGACAACCTTATGGCACGTTTGCACAAGCAGATTAATCAGCAAACATATTCATGCATGTCTAACACGAAGTCTGAAAGCAAGCATTGATCGTCCCAGGAGGGAGCGCGAATGCAGGAGCGCGGTAAATTAAAACATGAGAAATAAAACATGCTTAAACAAAAAGTAAATACACGTTCAAGGGTGTTCCCTTGAACCTCCCAGGTGTTCGATGTATCTCATGATCAAAATAAAACATGCAATATCATGGTGGCCATAGGATTGTAACGAAAAAGGGACCATGAAACCTACCCGTTGTCGTTTTCTTCAAACTGCTACATGCGTTGTTCCACGTTTGGCCACCAAGATTCCAAAATAGGAACCCTATAAATTGTCCACCTAATCCACCGGATCTTGATCCCCGTGCTAGCAAGAAATCAAGAGAAATTATATAAGAGGACAAATCGACCTAGCGTTATTAATTAACGTGATCGATTTGCCTATAGCTCTCTTGTATCAAAACAAGGAACTAGAAACAATTCTTGGAGAGGAGAGGGGAAGGGTCGGCCGAGAGAGAGAGGGAGAGATTGGTGGCCGAGTGGTGTGTGTGTGTGCTAGAGTTTCAACACCTTGAGGTGTGTGTATTCTATGAGTATTTATAGAAGGGAACTTCTTGTAGTCCTCTTCAAACTCTCATAGAGAACCCTAGGTTGACTAGGATTTTGACCTAGTCAACTTAGAAAATGACCAAGTCAAACTTGATCTTGGCCATTGATCTCTCCATTCAATCTTGTCCGTCCATCTCTTAAATAGATTGTATGGAATAATTTTGAATCTAATTTAAAATAATCCCTAAGGCTTTAAATAATTAAATAATTATTTTAAGCCTATTTTCTCAATTTAATAAATCCAATTTATGAGTTAATTCCATTTAATTCAATTAAAGAATTAACAATCCAAGAAAAGTGAACCAGTTTAATCCAATTAAATTGTTCTAGCTCCCTGAATTAATTCCAAATTAATTGCTCCGCTACCGATGGATTGTGTTTGACTCTTTAGGTTCACATTCAGCTAGACTTGGCCGAATTTTCAATCATCCTATTATGGAAATATCATATCACCATGGGTGGCTGTCTAGCAACGGTCCATGGCACTAGAGACTAGGTGAATATGGCGTGAACATTTAGGCTCTTTAGCATGTCTGTCCTTCCATCTTCCATCTCACGGCTATAGTCTAGGGTGTGGACAATAGGTGTCGGTACCCATTCTTGACTACAGCCTTGGCTCGTCCGTACCCAACGTCACAGGGATCTATCCCACTGTTCAGTTACTATGCCCACAGATTTACTAGAGGACGAGTCTCAGAGTGTAAGTGAGACATCACTGTCAATCCTATTGACAGAAGACGGATTCTATATTAGGACCTACTGTTCACACTACACACCTTGACTGCACTAGATAGGCCTTATGACAACCCAGTCTTTTGACTTGGCAGCCTCTTGCCAAATCTAAGATGCAGCCACGGTGTGTATGTGACCATAATAGTCCCTCAAGTCCGAGGACCAAACCCGTACTATCAAAACCGGGAATTCAAGTCATACTGACCAACCCACTCAAAGTTTTTTCATATGACAATTCCCACGAGTCACCTCAGTCAGCCGGCACCAAGCTGGCTAACGCACTAACATTGCATGGACGACCTTCATCACTTCTCGAGGAAACGCGACTGCAATCGCTTAGTGCAAGTCTTGTTAGAATAGGTGACCATGTAAGCCAATTTTGGCGGGTATATGTAACCTATGTCTAGACAATTATAGGTGTTTGATAAATCATTAATGAATAAAGAAGTGAATTTCATTTGGCATCACTTTGTTTGTGTTCACTTATATTTGTTTTCCATATCTGTTCACTACGCAAACAAAGCCCACGGACTGAGAATCAATTTCGGGACTGGACTACGCTTGGAGGTAGGTCCATGGAATCAGTCTTCCCGAATCAGTCCGGAAATCTCCAAGTCAAGGAATCCCGAAAATGGGTACCGGGATTCCATTTGAGACTTGCACTAAGCACCTGCTGTCGTGTTTCATCGACGGGTGACGAGGGTCGTCTAAGCAGTGTTAGTGGGTTAGCATGCGAGGACGCAGCTGACTGAGGTGACTCGCGGGAACCGTCTTACGGAGGACCTTGAGTATGGTCAGCAAGGTATGACGTGTATTCCCGGTTCCAACGGTACAGGTCAAGTCCTTTGACTTGAGGAATTGCTGAGTTTACCTGTACATCAGGGCTGTATCTTAGATATGGTGAGAGATTGCCAGAATTCTCTTTGGTAGTCATAAGCCATGTCTAGTGCAGTTCTGGTGTGCAAAGTGACAGTAGTTTCCAAGAAAGGATCTGTCTCCTGTCAATAGGTTTTGGCAGTTGAGTCTCATGTATACTCTAGGTCTTGTCCCTAAAAACTGTGGCCACAGTGACTGAACAGAAGGGAAGGATTCCCTTGCGGCGTTTAGTGAGGACAGACCGACACTTAGGTCCAAAATGGGTACCTGCATTTTCCGTGCCCTAGACTCTAAGTGATGAGACCGAAGACAGAAGGACAAGTGTACTGTTAGAGCCTAAATGTTCATCCCTGAATATTTCACCTAGTCTCTAGTGCCATGGACCGATGCTAGATGGCCACCCATGGTAACGGAAGGATTCTAGGAATCCGACCAAGTCTAGCTGAAAGGTGAACCTAAAGAGTCACACACTATCCACACACATTTAGATATTCAATTAGGAATTAAATATTGGAGTGAAGGAATGATTAAATTGGATTTAATCGGGTCCTTTATTTTTCTTGGAGAAATAATTCCTTCTATTAGATATAAGGAATTAAATTGATAAATTAGATTTATCAAAGGGATTTATTTAATGGGCTTAAAATAATATTTATATTTATTTTAGCCTCTTGGAAATATTTAAATAGGTTTTAAATATTCCATTAAATTAAATTAAATCAACGGTTGAGATCAATGGGAGAGATGGATGGCTAGGATTGTTTTGACTAGGTCAAAACACTACTTTGACTAGGACTTTGACTAGGTCAAAATCCTAGTCAAATTAGAGTTCTTAAAAGAGGAGTTTAAAGAGGATTAAACTCCTCTTCTATATAAACCCCTAGCATCCTACAAGTTGAAGGAGGATGAATCTCCAACACACACACAACACACACACAACTCGGCTCTCTCTCTCCCTCTATCTCGTCCGCCCTCTCTCTCTCACACACTCCAAGAAAATTATTTTCTTTGTTCTCTTGTTCTTGGAACATTAGAACTTGATGAATCAATACCGTTAATTCATAACGTGTTGTTGATTCATCCATTCCAAAAATATAAACTTGTTCGTTGCTAGCACGACGTGCAAGATACGTGGGTGGATCGTGTGTCACGATTTGGAGGGTCTCAAGAACGAGATCTTGGTGCAAAACGGGGAACAACGCGTGTAGCCGTTGAAGACGAAAACGACAACGGGTAGGTCTCGTTTATGATTTTCATCCTCTTTTATTTTCTACCCTATGGCCTCCATGATATATTATATGTGATTTATTCATGAGATACACCGAACACCAGGGAAATTTCAAAGGCACACCCTTTGAAACGTGTTTTAATTTAAAAGCATGTTTAAATTCCGCATTTATTTTTTTAATTATACCGCGCTTCCGCATTCGCGCTTTTCCCGGACGATCCACAAATCCTTTCAGTGGTATCAGAGCCCGGTTCGGTGTATAGGCCTAGGGTTTATGTGCGTTTTAAGCATGAAACGTGTTTTGAGCATGTTTTAATTGAATCTTGATTTTCTTGATTATTAAAGCATGTTGTTTTATTGCTTTTAATTCGTGTGAAATTCTGAACATTGGTATTTTTCTGTTTTTTCTTGGGAAACGGGAAAATTTGAACTGAAAACGAGAAACGCCACAGCCGGCCAGCCGGGAAGGCTGGCCGCGCGCAGCCGAGCGCTGCCGGCAGGGCAGACGCGCGCAGGCAAGGGTAGCCTGCGCGCGCCCGCCCAGCCGGTCGCGCAGGGGAAGCGCGCAGCCAGGATGGCTGCGCGCGGGCGCGCGCGCAAGGGGGCGCCTCCAGCCGCGCGCGCGGCAGACGAGGGTGTCTGCGCGCGCGCGCAAGGCTGTCGGGCGGAGAGCCGCGCGCGGACGGCACCAGGCGCGCTGCCAGGCGCGCGCGCACGCAGACGGAGGCGTCTGCGTGCGCGCGCACTGCGCGCAGCGCAGGCACGCGGCTGGCGACCAGCAGGCCGGCGCGCGCGAGGCAGAGGAGCCTGCGCGCGCGACGGCCTGCCGGAACACCAGGCCGCGCAGCGCGCTGCCGGCCAGGCGCGCGCGCACGCAGGCAAGGGGCCTGCGCGCGCGCGCCCGGCCAGGCAGTGCCTGCGCGCGCGCAGGGGCGGCAGGCTGGGCCTGTTGCCCTGCGCGCACGGCCTGCCGGTGGCGGCGGCCGGTGGCTGCTGCAGCTAGGGTTTCTTGAAACCCTAGTATTATTTTATTTTATTTTTTTTTTATTTATTTACTTTTCAGTTTTAATTTTGAATTAATTCTGAAAATTCGTTTTTGGGTTCAATTTTGCCTAAATTCCTAAAGACATTATTTTAGGAGTAAAATAAATTGGATTTGGAATCCCGGGGTTATTTTACTTAAAATAATGAGGAAAGGTTTTCCTAAAACGAAAAAAATATTATTACCAATATTTGTGTTTTATTTTTCACACGTTGCGCACATGATCATTTATTTCTGTTTTGAATTATTATGATTGGAAATCATGAATTATTGGTATATTGTAATTATGTGATTGGATCATGTGATTATGTATGTTGGATGGAAATGGATGATCACGAGCCCTAGACCGGATGTATGGTTTAATTTTCTGTTGGGCCTGTGTGCCTCTTTAACTGCTTTCTCCTTCTCTCTTTCTAGTGCCTTGGAATAATAAGGCTTTCTACCTCCCTCCTTATGTACTCCCCCCGGGTTTTCGCTGGGGTTTCTATTTTTAATATGTAATGAGAGTAGACTAGGAGTGAGGTTTCCATTTTTTTGTAATTGGTGGAGAAGAAGGAAGGACCACATGGAGAGCCCAGACCGGAGGTCCCTTGGCGTTTTCCATGAAGTGAAGAAAGAGAAAAAGAGACCAAGGCCCATCAGCATGATGATTGGGTTACTATTATTGTAATAGTATAGGACCAACCCTAGATTGACCATAGATCCACTGCGGGCTCAGTGGATCACATAGGATTCGGGCTCATGATCATCCAACAGGGGCGTGCTAGGCTTTAATTTTGCATGTGGTTATTATGATGGATGAATGGCTTTTATTTATCATATAACTGCTATGGATGGATTTTATTTATGCATTATGGATGAATGTATGGATATATTATGAGATCTCGGTCATTCACTACTCTCACATTGGTTGGACCAATGTTGAAATATTAGACCCTAGATAAAGTGGACATGAACTCTAGGAGTTTGTCCATGCCTTCCAATCCATGGCACAGTGAGGAAGCTGTTTTAGGTCAATAGCGTGGTCTCACGAGTCGTGGCACGTTATTGTACTTAAAAGAAGCTGCACTGTGTCATGAACGAAAAATGGGCTGCTGTTACCTGTCTCACGAGTCGTGGGGGTACTAGTGGGTCCATGGCTCGGTCTATTGGGTCGGGTCTAACGCCCAATTAGCATGATTCGCTTGGAGTCCTCGGGATCATGCGAAAGGGTGAGGCAATAATCTTGGGAATCTCGTGGAACGAGAATGGTATGGAATACCTCCCACAGGATCTTTTCCATGCGAATCGTAAAAGCGGGGTATGGGAAAAATCGCTGTGGATCCCAAACCCACTAGGAAAGGATTTCCCGAAAATCACATTTGAGAGTACCGTGTTTTCGTATAAATAGTGGGAGGATTAAATGACTAAAGACCAAGCATTTAATTATTTCATCAAACCACCGTCTTTATTTTCTGCTGATCGCGCGTTGTTTTCTAAATGTAGATTTTAAAATGTCTAAGAACCCACTATCAACCATTCTTGAGACAAACAAATTCAATGGAACAAATTACAACGACTGGTTGCGCAATCTCAGGATAGTCCTAGATTACGAGAACCAAGGCTACGTCATGGACGAGCCTCTCCCTAGGACCTTACCGGAAGGATCCACGCCAGAAGAACGTGAGACGTTCGAGACTTGGCATAAGGATAACCGGAAGGTCCGTAGCATCATACTTGCATCGATGACCAATGAGATTCAGAAGCAATATGAAAGGCTAGACGATGTCCCTTCCATTATGGCTCGCCTTAAGGATTGCTATGCAGTCCCGGACCGGCATACTAGGTATGTCGCGACCAAGGCGTTCTTTGGAACTAAAATGACAGAAGGATCCTCTGTACAAGAGCATGGGGTTAAAATGCTTACCCTAGTGGAAAAGCTCGAGGACCTAAAGGCAGGTCTCGATAACGAAACGTACATAGATGTGATCCTTCAGTCACTCCCACCCTCCTTCGACCAATTTATCGTCAACTATAACATGAATACACTTGAGAAGGGCATTCATGAGTTGATCAATATGTTGGTGCAATACGAGGCAACGACTAAGAAGTCCACGCCTTCGGTATTGTTTGGAGGTGCTTCAACTTCCAAGACGAAAGGCAAGGGTGCCGGACGTTGGAAAAAGAAGAAGGGGAAGGGAAAAGCCGTCATAGCAGCTACGAACACTCAGAGTGTTCCCATTGCCAAAGAGGGGAAAGGCAAAGGAAAGGGAAAGGTTGTCTCCAAGCAACAGTCAAAGGCATATGACATGTGTATCAACTGCCGTGAGAAAGGGCATTGGAAGAGAGAGTGCCCCAAACTCTTCTCAAACCAAGGTATATTTGTGATTGAGGTTAACATGGTCACTAATTCTGCCTCTTGGGTATTGGATACCGGCTGTGGAGCTCACATTTGCAATGATTTGCAGGTGGTGAAAAGAAGCAGAAAACTAAGTAGCGGGGACATGATCCTGAAGCTTGGAAATGGCAAGGCCATCTCGGCAGAAGCAGTAGGATCCGCCACTTTAGTAATTAGTGATACCATTAGCATAGAATTAGAGCAGGTTTATTTTGTACCTAGTATGATTAAGAACATCATTTCCATTCCATTGTTGGACAATAGTGGTTATGAGTTCAGAATCAATAAAAATTGCTTTTATTTGATGAGGTGTGGAATTGCTCATCTACTTGGTACATTGCACAACGGGCTCTATATCTTGCAACAAACGAATTTCGTTCTTAACGCTCAACACAAACGGAAATTAGATAATAACGGGAACGCACGTCTGTGGCATGCTAGGCTAGGTCACATATCCCAAGATAGGATGAAAAGGTTGGTAGACTCAAAGAACCTAGAGGTTGGGGACTTGAGTGATCTACCAACTTGTGAGTCTTGTCTAAGAGGGAAAATGACCAAAAAGCCCTTTGTAGGACAAAGCAGGCTTGCCACAGGTCTGTTGGACTTGGTCCATACAGACGTATGTGGACCACTAAGGACGCAGGCTCGAGGTGGGTTCTCCTACTACATAACCTTCACCGATGATCATTCATGGTACGGTTATGTTTTCCTGATGAGGTACAAGTCTGAAGCTCTTGAGAGGTTTAAAGAATTCAGGCTTCAAGTGGAGAACCAGACCAACTGCAAAATTAAAGTCCTACGGTCAGACCGAGGCGGTGAATATCTTAGTGCCGAATTCCTAGATTATCTAAAAGAAAATGGTATAATATCGGAATGGACACCTCCCGGAACACCACAGTTAAATGGCGTCTCTGAAAGGAGGAACCGAACCCTGTTGGACATGGTTCGGTCCATGATGAGTTTTACCAAATTGCCCTTATCGTTTTGGGGTTATGCATTAGAAACGGCAGCCAAGTTGTTGAATTTGGCGCCTACCAGTGCATTGACCCAAACGCCATATGAAATATGGCACGGCAAGCCTGCGTCCTACAACTACTTGAAAGTGTGGGGTAGCCCCGCATACGTCAAGAGGTTAGTGGGAGATAAGCTAGAATCCAGGTCTAGCCTATGCAGGTTCGTTGGATACCCTAGAGAAACTGCGGGTTATTACTTTTATGACCCTTTGGAACAAAAGGTATTTGTTTCAAGGAATGCAGTATTCTTGGAGCAAGGCTTCCCGGAGGATATCCAACCTGATGAGCTGATCCTTGAGGAATCAAGTGATGGAACTCAGCCATCAGAAATAGCCGCGGAAACCTCACCAAGAGGATTCAGGATTAATGCACGGAGGGCTGACCAACCTAGAGAAGTCCAACATGCTAGGCATGAAGGACAACCTCAAGAAAGGCCAGTCCCGGTCCCTGAACCGCCGGGTCCGATACAGTCAGCGCCCACAGTCACCACTGACGTTCCCGTCCTCCGTAGGTCCACTAGAGAATCCAGACCTCCAGTGAGATATGGGTTTCTAGGTGCGACCGATCTTCTGGATAACGATCCTAAGACATACGGGGAAGCGATGTCTGACATTGACTCCGGGAAATGGCTTGAGGCCATGAACACCGAAATGGACTCCATGAGCGAGAACCAAGTTTGGAGACTTGTAGATCCACCGAAAGGTGTTAAGCCAGTGGGCTGTAAGTGGGTCTACAAGCGCAAACTCGGCGTTGATGGAGAAGTCACAACCTTTAAGGCTAGGCTTGTAGCTAAGGGATACACTCAACGACCCGGGGTCGATTTTGAGGATACCTACTCGCCAGTAGCCATGGCTAAGTCCATACGGATCCTGCTTGCCATAGCAGCATGGTATGACTATGAAATATGGCAGATGGACGTGAAAACGGCCTTCCTCAACGGTTTCGTTGAAGAAGAGATCTATATGGATCAGCCGGAGGGTTTCACGGTCACTGGAGAAGAACAGAAGGTCTGTCGTCTCCAGAAGTCCATCTATGGCCTCAAACAAGCATCCCGAAGTTGGAACATTCGATTTGATGAAGTAATACGGGGATATGACTTCATCAAAAAACGAATCCGACCCTTGTGTATACAAGAAGGTCAGTGGGAGCTCTATAGTGTTCCTAGTGCTTTACGTGGATGACATTCTGCTCATTGGTAATGACGTCAGAATGTTAGGAAACACAAAAGCATGGTTGTCAACCAAGTTTTCCATGAAGGACTTGGGAGAAGCCTCCTACATCCTAGGCATCCAGATTGTCAGGGACAGATCTAAAAGGATGTTAGGGCTCACCCAAAACTCGTATATGGAGAAAGTCCTAAAGAGATATCGAATGGACAACTCCAAACGAGGATTCCTTCCAATGAGGCATGGGATCAAGTTGTCCAAGAAGCAGTCCCCGCAGACTGATGAGGAACTTGAAATGATGAAAGTCATCCCCTATGCTTCTGCCGTAGGTAGCATCCAATATGCGGTCCATTGCACCAGGCCTGACATTGCATACGCTTTGAGCGTGACAAGCAGATATCAATCCTGTGCAGGAGAGGCACATTGGAATGCCGTTAAGGGCATCCTTAAGTACCTTAGGAAGACTAAGGAAAAACTGATTTCATGACCTGCCATTCTATGCTCGACTTGACGGTCACCTATTCTAATAATCTCCCACTTGACCTAAAGCCAATCACCCATATGTCTTAACCCCATCTTCTCAAGATGTTGTGTATGAGCAATTTGTGACAGAGACTTTGTCAAAGGATCTGCTATGTTGTCTGCTGAGCTGACTTGATCCATCCGAACATCACCTTTTCCTACCATTTCTCACAGAAGATGGTAGCATCTAAGTATGTGCTTAGATCGGTGATGAGATCTCGGTTCCTTTGCTTGCGATATAGATCCGTTGTTATCACAGGAGATAACCACAAGCTCGACAATGCTAGGCACCACACCCAACTTTTGGATATAGTTTCTCATCCAAACCGCTTCCTTGGCAGCTTCTGAAGCTGCTATGTATTCAGCCTCAGTGGTGGAATCGGTTGTGGTTTCTTGCTTGGAACTTTTCCAAGTCACCACTCCAACATTAAGTCTGAATATATACCCCGACTGAGACTTGGCATCATCGTCGTCCGTCTAGAAGCTAGCGTCGCTAAAGCCTTCTAGGATCAACTCTCTACCAACATAGACCAAGAATATATCCTTAGTCCTTCTTAGGTACTTGATGATACCCTTGACTGCATTCCAATGTGCCTCGCCTGCACAAGACTGATATCTGTTGGTTACGCTTAAAGCGTAAGCGACGTCAGCCCTTGTGCTGTGGACGGCATACTGGATATTGCCTACGGCAGAGACATAGGGAATGGACTTCATCCTTTCAAGCTGCTCATCAGTCTTGGGAGACTGTTTCTTGGATAACTTGATCCCGTGTCTCATGGGAAGGAAACCTCATTTTGAGTTATCCATGTTAAATCTTTTAAGAATTTTCTCAATGTACGAGTTTTAGATCATTCCTAACATTCTTTTAGATATGTGCCTAACAATCTCGATGCCTAGAATTTAGGAAGATTCACCCAAATCCTTCATGGAAAATTAAGTGGACAACCATGCTTTTGTGTCATCTAACATTCGATGTCATTCCCAATGAGCAAAATATCGTCCACATAAAGCACTAGGAACACTACAGAGGTCCCACTGACCTTGTTGTATACACAAGGGTCATATTCATTTTTTTATGAAATCATAACCTTGTATGACTTCATCAAAGCAAATATTCCAACTACGGGATGCTTGTTTGAGGTCATAGATGGACTTTTGGAGACGGCAGACCTTATGCTCTTCTCCAATGACTGTGAATCCTTTTGGCTGATCCATATAGATCTCTTCCTCAATGAGTCTGTTAAGAAACGTTGTTTTCACGTCCATCTACCATATTTCGTAATCATACCATGCAGCTATGGCAAGCATTATCCGAATGGACTTAGCCATGGCTACTGGTGAGTAGGTGTCCTCAAAGTCGACCACGGGTCGCTGAGTGTAACCTTTCGCCACTAGCCTGCCCTTGAAGGTAGTTTCTTCTCCATCAATGCCAAGTTTACGCTTATAGTGAAAGAAATCGTGGATCGTCCCGGGAAATTGCGCGAATGCGGAAGCGCGATATAAAATAAAATAAAAAAATTAAAGCATGCTTTAATGAATTAAAGAACACGCTCAAGGGGTGTACCCTTGAGATTCCCGGGTGTTCGGTGTATCTCATGATTAAAGAACATATAAAAGGATCATGGAGGCCATAGGGTAGAAAATTAAAGAGGACGAAAATATTAAACGAGACCTACCCGTTGTCGTTTTCGTCTTCAACGGCTACACGCGTTGTTCCCGTTTTGCACCGAGATCTCGTTCTTGAGACCCTCCAAATCGTGACACACGATCCACCCACGTATCTTGTACGTCGTGCTAGCAACGAACAAGTGTATATTTTGGAGTGGATGAATCAACGACACGTTATCAATTAACGATATTGATTCATCTAAGTTCTAATGTTCCAAGAACAAGAGAACTAGAAAATAATTTCTTGGAGAGAGTGGAGAGAGAGGGCGGACGAGAGAGATGGGAGAGGAGGGCCGAAAATTGTGTGTTGTATGTGTGTGTTGGAATTTCATCATCCTTCAATTGTTGGAAGCTAGAGGTTTATATAGAGGAGGAGTTAATCCTCTTTAAACTCCAACTCTAAGAACTCTAATTTGACTAGGATTTTGACCTAGTCAAAGTCCTAGTCAAACTAGTGTTTGACCTAGTCAAACTAATCCTAGCCTTCCATCTCAACCGTTGATTTTAATTTAATGGAATATTTAAATTCCATTAAATATTCCAAAAGGCCAAATAAATATAATAAATAAATATTAATATTTATTCTAGGCCCATTAAATCAATTCCCTTAATAAATCCAATTTATTAATTTAATTCCCTTTATCAAATAGAAGGAATTAATTTCTCCAAGAAAACATAGGACCCAATTAAATCTAATTTAATCATTCCTTTACTCCAATATTTAATTTCAAATTAAATACTTAAGTGTGTGTGGATAGTGTGTGACTCTTTAGGTTCACCTTTCAGCTAGACTTGGTCGGATTCCTAGAATCCGCCCGTTACCATGGGTGGCCATCTAGCAACGGTCCATGGCACTAGAGACTAGGTGAAATAATCGGGGATGAACATTTAGGCCCTAACAGTACACTTGTCCTTCTGTCTTCGGTCTCATCACTTAGAGTCTAGGGCACGGAAAATGCAGGTACCCATTTTGGACCTAAGTGTCGATCTGTCCTTACTAAACGCCGCAAGGGAAACCTTCCCTTCTGTTCAGTTACTTTGGCCGCAGATTTTAGGGCCAAGACATAGAGCATACATGAGACTCAACTGTCAATACCTTTTGACAGGAGACAGATCCTTTCTTGGAAACTACTGTCACTCTGTACACCCGAGCTCCACTAGACATGGCTTATGACTACTCAAGAGTATTTTGGCAATCTCTCACCATATCTAAGATACAGACCTGATGCGCAGGTAAACTCAGCAGTTCCTCAAGTCAAAGGACTTGACCTGTACCGTTGGAACCGAGAATACGTCATACCTTGCAGACCATACTCAAGGTCCTCCGTAAGACGGTTCCCGCGAGTCACCTCAGTCAGCTGCTTCCTAGCATGCTGACCCACTAACACTGCTTAGACGACCTTCGTCACCCGTCGATCAAATACGACAGCAGATGCTTAGTGCAAGTCTCAAAGGGATTCCCGGTACCCATTTTCGGGATTCCTTGACTTGGAGATTTCCGGACAGATTCGGTAAGACTGATTTCATGGACCTACCTCCAAGCGTAGTCCCAATCCCCAAAATCGATTCTCAGTCCGTGGGCTTTGTTTGCGTAGTGAACAGATATGTAAAAGCAGATATAAGTGAACGTAAACAAAGTATTGCCATATGAACTTTTCACTTCTTTATTCATAAATGTTTTTATCAAACACCTCAAATTGTCTAGACATAGGTTACATATTCCTGCCAAAATTGGCTTACATGGTCACCTATTCTAACATATAGACCCATTTACACCCGACTGGTTTAACACCTTTGGGTGGGTCTACAAGTGTCCACACTTGGTTTGTGCTCATGGAGTCCATTTCGGCTTTCATGGCCTCAAGCCATTTTTCTGAGTCGATGTCCGACATCACGTCCTCATATGTCTTAGGATCCTCATCTAATTGACCCATCATGCCTAAGAAGCCATACCTCACGGGAGGGCGCGGCACTCTGGCTGACCTGTGAAGGACTGGAAGGTTAGTGGTAACTGTGGGCGCAGACACAATAGGAGCCAGTGGTTCTAGTACCGTGGTTGGCTCCTCGTGACGTGGTTCGACATGCTCGGCCTGTAGAGGTTGGCCAACATGTTATGCCTCGCGAGATTGCTCAACCCGTCGGGTACTTAACCTAAAACCTCTTAGTGAGGTATCCGAAGCTTCTAGCGCTGATGATTGATTCGTCTCACTTGATTCCTCAAGGAGCACTTCATCACGTTGGATATTCGCTGGAAAACCCTTTTCCAGAATCACTGCATTCCTCGAAACAAAGACCTTCTGTTCCAAAGGGTCATAGAAGTAATAACCTGCATTTCTTTTCGATATCCAATGAACCTGCACAAGCTAGATCTAGATTCTAACTTGTCTCCCACTAACCTCTTGACGTATACAGGGCTACCCCACACTCCCAAATATTTGTAGGAAGCAGGCTTGTCGTGCCATATCTCATATGGTATCTGGGTCACGGCTCTGGATGATGCTAAGTTCAATAACTTGGTTATCGTTTCCAGTCCGTAGCCCAAAAAAGACAAGGGCAGTTCGGTGAAACTCATCATGGATCGGACCATGTCTAACAGGGTCCGATTCCTCCTTTCATAGACGTCGTTTAGCTGCGATGTCCCAGGAGGTGTCCATTCAGAGATTATACCATTTTAGATAATCGAGAAATTATCCATTAAGATACTTGCCACCTCGGTCCGACCGTAGGACTTTAATAAAAATCCTCTAGTTCTATCCTAACATGATCACTAACTACTAAGTTGGCGTTCCCTACTGCTTCTGCAGCAACGGCCTTGCCATCGCCAAGCTTTAGGACTATTTCACCTTTACATAGCTTTCGGCTTCTTTTCAGCACCTACAAGTCATTGCAAATGTGAGCTCCACAGCCAGTATCCAATACCCAAGAGTCAGAGTTAGTGACCATATTAACCTCAGTCACAAACGTACCTTGCTCAGAGAGGAATTTGGGGCAATCCCTCTTCCAATGCTCTTTCTCACAACAATGAACACAAATGTCATTTGCCCTAGACTGTTGCTTTGAGTCAACCTTCCTCTTCCCGTTGCCTTTCCCCACCTTGGCAATAGGAACGCTCTTAGCGTTTGTAGTAGCTGTGACGGCCTTTCCTTTTTCCTTCTTCCTTTTCCATCATTTGGCACCCTTGCCTTTCGTTTTGGAAGTGGAAGCCTCTCTAATCAATACCGATGGCGCAGACTTCTTAGTCGTGACCTTGTATTGAACCAACATATTAATTAACTCATGTATGCTCTTCTCAAATGCATTCATGTTGTAGTTAATAATAAATTGATCGAAGGAAGGTAGGAGTGACTGAAGGATCACATCTATGTACGTCTCGTTATCGAACCCTGCTTTGAGGTCTTCGAGCTTTTCCATCAAGGTAAGCATCTTGACCCCATGCTCATGTACAGAGGATCCTTCGGTCATCTTAGTTCCGAAGAACGCCTTCGTGGTGACATACCTAGTATGCCGGTCCGGGACTGCATAGCAATCCTTAAGGTGAGCCATTATGGAAGGAACGTCGTCTAGCTTTTCATACTGTTTCTGCATCTCATTAGTCATGGATGCTAGTATGATGCTACAAACTTCCTGGTTATCCTGGTGTGGATTCTTCCAACAAAGTGCGTGGGAACCGCTTGTCCATGACATAGCTTCTGGCGTGGATTCTTCCAACAAAGTGCGTGGGAACCGCTTGTCCATGACATAGCTTTGGTTCTCATAATCGAGGACTATCCTCAGATTGCACAACCAGCCGTTGTAATTCGTTCCATTGAATTTGTTTGTCTCAAGTATGGAGGATAATGGATTCTTAGACATGGTTTAAATCTACATTTAAAAAATAAAGCATACAATCAGCAGAATGAAAGTGGTGTCTAAATAATAATTAAAGACTTGGACTTTAGTCATTTAATGCTCCTACTATTTATACGAAAATACGCCACTCTCAAAAGTTATTTTCGGGAAACCTTTTCCTAGTAGGCTTGGGATCCACAACGAAATTTTCCATACCCCGCTTTTACGATTCGCATGGAAAAGAACTTTGTGGGAAGTGTTCCATACCATTCTCGTCCAACGAGATTCCCAAGATATTTTGCCTCACCCTTTTACATGATCCCGAAGACTCCAAGCGAATCACATTATTCAGCCGTTAAACCCGACCCACTCAACCGAATCATAGCACTGACTGCTACCCCCATGACTCGTGAGATAGGTAACAGGAGTGTATTCACTTCGTTCACAACAAACGTGCAACTTGATTTCAGAACAAGAGACGTGCCATGACTCGTGAGACCACGCAATTAACTAAAACTAGCTTCCTCACTTTGTCATAGATGGAAGGCTTGGACAAACAACTAAGAATCTCCATTTATTAAAGGTCTAATATTTCTAGCTTGGTCCAACCAAGTGAGAGTTTAAAGATCGAGAGCTCATCACACCACATACATGTAACATAATATATACTAGCATGTTGTAGCAATAAAACAATAAATAAACCATTCGTTCTTCAGATATGCCCCATGCAAAAATAAAGCCTAGCACGCCCCTGTCGGATGATCACAAGCCCAAATCCTATGCGACCCACTGAGCCCGTAGTGGATCTATGGTTAGGGTTGTTCCTACACTATTACATCGAGGAATAGTAACCCATCAACACACTGATGGGCCTTGCCTCTCTTGTTCACCAGGCCACCATGGATCTCCTTAGAATCCTCCTTTTGGGCCATCCTTCATCTCCTTCATGTAATTAAAAATTAAAACCCCACACCTATGCTACTCTCATTATAATTTAAAATAGAAACCCCGACAAACACCCGGGGGGGAGAACATATAGAGGGAGATAGAAAGTCCTATTATTCTAAAGCAACCAGAAAAGAGGGAGGAAAATAATAAACAAGGCACACAGGCTCAATATAAAAATAAACCATACATACGGTCTGGGTTTTGTGATCATCCGTATCTCATCAACGCAAATAGCATTTCACATAAGCAAGTAAATATACCATCCACATAAATCCATGATAAGCAATATCAGAAAATATATAAAACAAGCGCATAATTACTACACCAAAAATATGATCGTTAGTGCAACCATTGCAATTTTCTTTCTAGAAAATTCTTTTCTCATTATTTAAACAATATTAAATTTTAGGTGGTTCCAAACCCACCCAAAATAAAATATTTTTAAGGGTTAGTTACACTGACCTCCCCTACTACTATGGGAATTTACAAATTCCCCCCTCTTACTATAAAAATTACATAAACTTCCCTTCCAAATATATCCACATTACAAATTGTCCCTTCCGTTAGTCAATTTAATGGATTTCGTTGATGTCATAAAAAAAAATTAGTTTAAACTTCCTATAATACCCTCAACCAGAATGACTCTATTTTGTATGACTTAAATACCCTTAAAGGATAATTTGTTATTTTAAAAGTTAATAAGGGTGTATACTCGTAACTTTTAGTATATTGTTTTATAATATTTTTTTAATCAAATATCGTGTATGTGTAGGTTGTGACATTAATTTCTATTCCTAACAATCATCAAAGCTTGCAAATTTTGTTGAAATTATATAATTTTATAGCAAGTAATAAAATAGAGTTTATATTACTCAAATGTTAAAACTATTGAGGCAAATTCCATTATTTTAGCCAATTTTACTATGCTGAATTAAAATTTAAACAAGTCAATTTTAGTGTATTTTAATTCTTAAAGTTCAAAATGATCATTTAAGCACCTATTATTAAATTTGACTAACACTTGTTCGCTAGAGAGGCAATTTGTAATTTTCATAGTAAGAGGGGGAAATTTGTATATTCCCATAGTAGCAGGGGAGGAGAGTGTAATTAACCCTACTTTTAAATTATGTCTTTCAAGAAAAAGAGTTGCAAAAATAATCCAAAACAAGTCCACAAATTTAAAATTCTGAAAAACGACGACGAAAATAGAAAAAACGGGCAACGGCCCTGCTGCAGCCGCACGCTGGCCAGGCGCGCGCGCACAAGCCCTTTGCTTGCGTGCGCGCGCCTGGCTACGCCACCTGTACGTGCAGGCCGGCTGGATCTGCCGCCTGCGCGCGCGCGGCCGGCAGACCGCACTCGCGTGCGTTGGCCGCGCTTGGATGAGCGCGCGCGCGCAGGCGCCTTCGCCTGCATGTGCGCGCGCCTGACCGCACTGCCTGTGCGGGCATCCAGAAGACTCTGCCCGCTGCCGCGCACACGCGCGCAGGCACCAACGCCGACGTGCGCGCGCGCCTGGCCGTGCGCAGTGCGCACGCGGTCGGCCGACTGTAGCCGTTGATCCCGTTTTCTATTTCCTAATGGTATTTCTGCCCCGTTTTTCCTTCTAGAAATCAAGAAAACATTTCAAAAAGGATAGAAATCCAAGATCCAAAATTAATATGTAAAATTAAAGCATAAATCCTTAGTTAATACGTCATGTCATAAAATGTTAATAAAGCCACGTATAACATGCTTCAACACTTATAGTACATAAAACCCTAGGCCAATACACCGAACCGGGCTCTGATACCACTGAAAGCAAGCATAGATCGTCTCAGGAGGGAGCCTGAATGCGGAAGCTCGGTAAATTAAAACATGAAAAATAAAAAATTCTTAAACGGAAAGTAAATACACATTCAAGGGGTGTTCCCTTAAACCTCCCAGGTGTTCGGTATATCTCATTACCAAATTAAAACATGCAATATCATGGTGGTCATAGGGTTGTAACGAAAAAGGGAGTGTGAAACCAACCCGTTGTCATTTTCTTCAAATTGCTACATGCGTTGTTCCACGTTTTGCCACCAAGATTCCAAAACAGAAAACCCTCTAAATTATCCACCCAATCCACCAGATCTTGATCCCCCGTGCTAGCAAGAAATCAAGAGGAATTATATAGGAGGAAATCGACCTAGGGTTATTAATTAACGTGATCGATTTGCCTATATCTCTCTTGTATCAAAACAAGGAACTGAAAACAATTCTTGGAGAGGAGAGGGACCGATCGAGAGAGAGAGGGAGGGAGAGATTGGTGGTCGAGTGGTGTGTGTGTGTGTGTGTGTGTGTGTGTGTGTGTGCGCTAGAGTTTCAACACCTTGACGTGTGTGCTTTCTATGAGTATTTATAGAAGGGGACTTCACCTAGTCCTCTTCAAACTCTCATAGAGAACCCTAGGTTGACTAGGATTTTGACCTAGTCAAATCCTAGTCAACTTAGGAAAAGACAAAGTCAAACTTGATCTTGGCCATTGATCTCTCCATTCAATCTCGTCCGTCCATCTCTTAGATGGATTCCATGGAATAATTTTCAATCTAATTTAAAATATTCCTAAGGCTTTAAATAATTGAATAATTATTTTAAGCCTATTTTCTCAATTTAATAAATCTAATTTATTCATTTAATCAAATTAAAGAATTAACAATCCAAGAAAACTGAATCAATTTAATCCAATTAAATTATTCTACCTCCCGGAATTAATTTCAAATTAATTCCTCCGCTACCGATGGATTGCGTGTGACTCTTTGGTTCACGCTCGCTAGACTTGGCCGAATTTCCAATCATCCTATGATGGAAAAATCATCCATCATCATGGGTGGCCGTCTAGCAACGGTCCATGGCACTAGAGACTAGGTGAATATTTATGGCGTGAACATTTAGGCTCTTTAGCACGTCTGTCCTTCCGTCTTCCATCTCACGGCTATAGTCTAGGGTGTGGACAATAGGTGTCGGTACACATTCTTAACTACAACCTTGGCTCGTCCATACCAAATGTCACAGGGATCTATCCCATTGTTCAGTTACTGTGGCCACAGATTTACAGGAGTACGAGTCTAAGAGTGTAAGTGAGACATCACTATCAATCCTATTGACAGGAGACGGATTCTACAATAAAGCCTTTTGTTCACACTACACACCTTGACTCCACTAGATAGGGCTTAGGACAACTCAGTCTTTTGACTTGGCAGCCTCTTGCCAAATCTAAGATACAACCATGGTGTGCATGTTACCATAATAGTCCCTCAAGTCCGAGGACCAAACCCGTACTATTAGAATCGGGAATTCAAGTCATACCAACTAACCCACTCAAGGTTTTCCATATGACGATTCCCACGAGTCACCTCAGTCAGCCGGCACCAAGCTAGCTAACCCACTAACATTGCATGAACGACCTTCGTCACTTGTCGATGAAACGAGACTGCAATCGCTTAGTGCAAGTCTCAAATGGACTCTCGATACCCTATCTCGAGATCCTTCGACTTGGAGTATATCATATCGATCCACAGAAACTGATTTCATGACTTGCCATCCAATGCACAGTCCAGTGTCTTGGATTACGATTTCGAGTTGTGGGTTTTGTTTGTGCATTGAATAGATTGTAATATAAAGCAGTTAATTGAACACAAACAAAGAATAAGTGCCAAATATGAATAGCACTTTTATTCATGAACTTTATTTAAACACCAAATTGTCAGAAATAAAGTCAATAGTGATATATAAGCCTAACAGGATTAGCTTCACGGTCACCTATTCTAATAAAGTCAATAGTGATATATAACACGAAATAAATAATGATATTGCTACCTAGAACCATTTCCACCTCCAATCACTTGAATCATTCGGAAAAGGGGACGGACGAGCGAGAAATACGTTGTGCAGCTTGATGACAGCGTTTAGGACTCCATAGAAGTGCTTGTTGACTGTCCTTTCAGATCATATGTAATCATGGTTGACGACACAATTTTTCTTGTGGTGTGCTATTACACTGAGGAAAATGGCCACTTGCTCGGATACAGTAACGGACTTTGTGCCGGACAGCCCACCCGAATGCTCAAGCAAATAACACAATCAGCCAAATGCATTACAGTCCATGCGTGGGTTTCTAAGACACGATAAATTATTGGACGCAACTAACCTAGTAAGGTGTCTAACCTGCTCAGGAATCCTAGAGTTAAGTGTATAATAGCATGAGCGAATCCCCCTCGATCTAGTGGTTCGTTTCTAAAGTATGCATAAATATAGACAAACAATGCAAAAGCAACGAAAACATCAACAATAATTTGTTGAACTGCGATCAGTACATAAATTCTCTGGAGTTGGTTAATCCTATCGAAGACAGTGTTTAAACATTCATTCACTCTTCATGTAAAGCATTATAATTTTGAATGGGGACCTCGAACCAAATGACGTTGAAACAGAGGTATCTTCCTGGACAGGAAGAAAATAATACCCCAACATATAACAACAATCTGTTTTGCATATAAGTTGTCTTGGCATAAATATTAGAATAATATAATTAGTTATTGGGGGAGAATGAAATGGCACAAACAAGGATTTCTTTACATAATAACTGAAATATTTTTATGAAATACTCCCATGGGGGGATAAGCCAAGCAAATACCCAATGAAATTTTCGTAGGCTAGTTGTTTTTCAAGATTAAGCAACACGGGAGATGTAAGTACTGCTAAAGATGCAAGAGAAAATTTGATACAGGGGTTTACCTGAGTTGGCCCTTGTTGCCAACAATCACAAATCATCAATGCTCTATACCCCGTCTCGACGAACAATCCTAGATAAAGAACGGGCAAGATTGTTAGGACAGATCTTGAATTAAACGGAACAATAGCTACAGATTTTAGAAAAAAAATCATGTATGTCGAAACATTTACTAACAGCAGCTTGAAAAAGGAGAGCAATGGAAGTCGGTTAAATAATGAAGTTGTGCATTTAAAAAATCCACCTACCTTGTATCAGAACATTTATGAGCAGCTGAAAATTAACACACATTTAGGGGCAAAAATGTAAAATGGCAAGGGAGACCAAGGACAAAAGAGAAAGGCAAAAGTTAGTAGGGTAAGTTGTCGGCCCTACAGATTGTTGATATTGGACTCCCAACCCATATTGTAATCGGTGTTCCAATAGGGTGAGTATTGAGCTGTCGGTGCAGTAGTGGGTTGAGGCAATTGTAAGTAAATGCAAAACTAATCTCTATTAACCTCTATAAGTGTCCTAATAGCTGAAGGTAAACGAAACCTAAGTTAAAAAATAGAATTCATATATATATAATTAAAAGGGATCTAAAATTCTGACTTTTCGTTCCTCAATATTTATATTCATAATCTCATAAATGATTCCATTTCATTTTTATATATACTCAGAGCTCGATGCTTTTTTCTTTTTAATTCTTTGGCTTGATAGTATTAAAAAAGAACAACTAACCAAATATATATATATATATGGAGAGTAAATGTCAATATTTCTGTGACGCCCCCGAAAATTTTATATAGAATTATGATTTATTAGCATAATAAAATGAATAAATATTGTGTTAATTTATTTAATATCTGATGCTTAATTAGAAATTATGTGATAAGATATATTTTTGGAGATACTTGAAATTTGAAGCAAGAGAAAGTTGTTGAGGGTTTAAATAGAAATACTTGTAAAGATGAGGGGGAAATCAATAAAGTCTTAAGACTTAATATAAATATTAGCACTACACAATATATATATATATGTATATGCCCTAAAAAACATAAGAAATATATTACTACACTAGGAAACAAAACAAGTAACCTTATCAATATGCGTCTTTAATATAATATTTATATATATATACCTATATAGATCTACTTATTCATACACCTACATACCTAGACACATATATAGACACTTATATATATTTATATATTGATAAATATCAGCTATAGATATATAGGAGGGTGTAGAATATATCAAAAGTCAAAGGGAGAGGCGTGAGGCGGTGGAGAGAAGAAGAGAGAAAGAGGTGAGGAGTTCTAGCTTCTTCCATTTACCATCTTCAAACTTAGATGTATCTAGAGCCTCCTATACTGATTTGGTAAGTGCCTTTATCTCTAAGTTGCTTAAATTCGAATTTGAGCTAGGATGAAGGCTGAAATCAAAGAAAGGAATGAATTAAGTTTGTTGCATGGTAACAAAGTAAACTCTGTCGAATAGTCACTGTTTTTTTAGAAAATATCGAGTTTTATCAGTTCAAAATTAGTGATTTTGGTATCTGTGAAAACCTTAGTATATCCTATATAACTTTCTAGTTATGAGAAGAAGCTAAATCATTCATTTTAATTGGTAAAAATAGGAAAACATTTTGTTGCCCAGTTTCTGGGGGAAATCTGACAAGGTGTACTAAAAAAACTTATAACTTGAGATATAAAATTTCAAATGGTATTATTATTATTATTATTATTTATAATGAAACTAGAAAAATATTATATCATATTTTGAGAATATCATGACTTTTGAACTGCTATGTTATTTTTTATAGAATTTTGAAGTAGTGAAATCGAATTTGTATCAGTGAAAACAAGGTTGTACTAAATCATAAATAACTTATTATATAGAAATCCTATTCATCTGATTACATTTGGATATGAAACTAGAGACAAGTTGAATATTTAGGGTGAATCAACTATATTTTGGTCTGTAGAAAACTGGCAAGTTAGGATGGAGGTGCTGTCAAACCTGTTTAGAAGAGATTGACTAACATGGTACATAAGTATTCAGCTTTTAATCTTCATTGCTGAAATTGTTTATATTAAATAAATATATTTGAAATATTTTTAGGAGCTGGATCCATTGGAAAAAACTCACACCACGAACTAAGACCATCGACAACCGGTACATTTTGTAAGTAGATGATTAGCACCGTCTATTTATGCTCGTCTTCATCTTGGTAATACCTATATGTAAGTTTATGATTGTGCCCCTAATAATTCATGAGGAGGTTATAATTTATGGATGGTTTAAGTTGAATGCTTAGGTCATGAAAGCAAGGTAAGTAGACGATTAGTGTTATATATATATATATATATGTGCTCCATTTTATCTCTTGACATTGCCTTGATGTATGAATGGTGTTGGGGATGAATTATTATGATGGCATGATTGATTGATGCTTTACTACTGAATGATGATGTGGTGGAAACAAGAGGAGAAGGTGTACTTTTCATGCTTCATGAGTCTTAGTGATGCTTGTAAATGAACTTGTGAAGCTATGTTATTTTGTGTGACTACCTGCTTACAAGAATGGTGATATGGGGAAATGAGGGAGTATGGAAACTGAATATAATTATTATGTGGATACCCCTTGGTGATCTGAACTAGACTGTGTGGCAACTTGGCCTATGTAGCAAAACGAACCAATGTGGCAAATCAGCCTGTGTGGCAAACGAGCCTGTGAGGCAACTCAGCCTAGCTTATGTGGCAAACTAGTTTGTGTAGCATACCAAGGGGGATTCACTTAAAGTAACGTGATGATTGGTGAGATTGAGTTGGTGGAAAAATACACTATATCACTTTCTTGTAAGCAGATTAGGTATTAATGTGTTTGATTGTCTTTCTATGAAATATGCTTACTTGTGAATAAATTGGAACACCCTGGAATTGATTATTTGGAAGTTCTATGGATGATGTGCTAATGTTTGGTTTAAATTAACCCAAATTACATGTATAGATTGTGTTGGTTGTCTACTTATTGAGTTGCAGGCTCACTCCTCTGCAAACATTTCAAGTGTAAATTCTGGTTGTGTTCGCTCTTGAGGACTAGGTCAACATTGTACATTTCAAGTCAGGTCGGCCCAGTATGCGGAGTTCTCCTCACTAATCAATAGGATAGAAGTTATAGATTTTGAGACGGTTAACAATACACTAAAAGTGAAGATTGCTTGTGAACATATTATAATAGTCTATGCTGCCATATGTGAAAGAAACATATAGATGATCAAATACTTCTATTAATTATGTTGATAGAGTACCTTATATAACCAACTATGAACTGGTTTATGTTATCTATAAAAGTAATATTGTTAATGTATAATCGTTAAAGCAGTATAAAATCGTATTATCATTTGGGGTGTGACAATTTCAAACACTTAGGGGTGGTATTTGCAAATAATGCATATAACTTTGTACGTGCAGTGTGATCACACAACTGTGATGGCACAACGGTTAAAAGTTTCTGATAGCCAAAGCAAATGGAATGGGAAGCAAAGCAGAGCAATGGAACCTACCAAAACAGGGATAAGTCTAGTCATCTCACATATTACTCATGACTCATCACTTCTCCATTATTATTACTATTATTCTTTTGGAAAAAGAAAGAACTAGAAGTGAAATTGTTCACAGAAAATGCACAATAAAATAATGAGCTGAAAAGGTAAAAGTACTAGACAAATCGTAATAAAAGATAATAATTTATGGTTTTTTTATATCTTTTGATTTATATGCACAAAATTGAGAATTACGAAACAACATATATAATCATTAATATTTCTAATATTAACAAAGATAATATTAGAAATAAAAATTTAGGTAACGATATTAACTATATCGTCACTAATTAAAAGTAGTAAATACATAAGTTTTATTATAATTTATAATTAAATAAAAATAATTTTCCTCTTTGTCTATGTCTTTTTATTTATATACACAAATTGGGAAAGACAGAAAAATAGAGATCATAATAACGCATTACACTTTCACGAAAGATAATATTAAGAACAAAAATTTAAATAACGGTATTAACAATATTATCACTAATTAAAAGTAGTAAATACATAAATTTTATTTTGTTATAGTAATTTTCACTTTAAAGTTGTTACTAACAAAAGAAAATTATGCATGATGAGTTGTCACTATAAATATATTAATATTTATTAATAATGATAATTTGCATAAAATCTTGATCAATAACAAGTTTTTAAAAATTATATTGCAGCAAAATATATTTGTCTTACTTAATATATATTTTAGTGATAATTTTGAATTTATTGCTTACTATTTTGCTACTAATATTTTACTTTGTTACAGTGGCAAAAGATTATATTTTTTTATTTTATCCCAAAAAACGAAAAAGAAAAAGAACCGAAAGTAAGGACAAAAGATGCTCTCTTACAGTGTCACTCCTCTATATATACACACACACAAGTCCAAAGTCTCCAACCCTTCACCTAACTATCAATGGCCACTTCTCTCTTCTCACTCTCCCTCCTCCTTATACTGTGCACCCTCGCCACAGCTTCTCCCCCGGCCCTAATTCTCACAGTCGTCAACAACTGCCCCTTCACCATTTGGCCCGCCATTCAGCCCAACGCCGGCCACCCGGCCCTCGAGCGCGGAGGCTTCGCTCTGTCCACCCTCACCCACCGCTCCTTCCCCGCCCCCTCCGGCCACTGGTCCGGCCGCTTCTGGGCCCGCACGGGCTGCAGCTACTCTCACGGCCGCTTCTCCTGCGCCACCGGAGACTGCGGTGGCCGTCTTGAGTGCGACGGCCACGGCGGCGCCGCCCCCGCCACCCTAGCTCAGTTCTCCCTCCACCATGGCCACGCCGACTTCTCTTCCTACGGAGTCAGCCTGGTCGACGGGTTCAACCTCCCAATGACCGTGACGCCACATGAGGGGAAGGGGCAGTGCCCCGTGGTGGGTTGCCGAGCAGATTTGCTGGCGACGTGCCCGCACGCGCTGCAGGTGAGAGGGCCGCCGCATGGGGCGATTGTGGGCTGCAAGAGCGGCTGCGCCGCCTTCGGGACGGATGAGCTCTGCTGCAGGAACCATTACAACAGCCCGCAGACTTGCAAGGCGTCGAGCTACTCGGAGTTCTTCAAGCACGCTTGTCCGGCGACCTTCACTTACGCGCACGATAGCCCGTCGCTCATGCATGAGTGCTCTGCGCCACGTGAGCTCAAAGTGATTTTCTGTCACTAGACGACATAATTGCTTTCCCTGCATGGGATCTGAAGTATTGTCTGAGTCGTCTGAACTTTAGTGTTATTTTAGTGTAAGGGTTTATGAAAAGGAACGAAAGTAGATTAGGGCGTGTTTGGCTGTACTTGCTTTTCTTTCCAATGTGTCCGATAATGAAGTTTATTTTGAAAAAACTTGAGAGTAAAGTTGTCTGCCCCTAAAATAAAACTTTCTATTTGGTACCAATTTCCACCTTTTGTTTTTTACAATATAGAAGATTTTTTCTATCATGCACAGATATCTTCATAACATGGGTATTCATCTGATTTTATTTTTAAATTATAACATAATATAATTATATTTGTTAATTTTAAAAAGAACATGTGTTGTTATGAAACCAATATATAATACCAAAGTGTGATAAAAAAATTTACATTGGTGTTCAAGAGACTTGTTTTTGGTGACTAATATGCTTTTTTCAGTGTAGAGTATTTGAACACTACAAGAAAATAACTTAATAGCAATGAAAAAATTTATTGTTGAAATCAGCGTTGAGCTAGTTAGCAAATTAAATTTTCGTTGTTAATTTATATTATTTAATATATATTTTAAATAGTTTATTGCTAAATTTATTAGCAAGTAAATTTTTGTTGCTAAATTCATTAGCAAGTAAATTTTTTGTACAAAATAATGTATTAGCAATGAGAATTTTATTTGCTAATTAGATCGACCCTAATTTTTTATTTTTTGTTATTGAGCGATTTTCTTATAATGGAAGAATTATAATCATCAGGTGGAGCTATATGCTCTGATTTAATAGTTTAAGATCGAATTGCATTATACCAACTATTCTTGTCAAGGCATTTAGTGGAATTAAAATATAATTTAATTTATGAGTAGATTTTCATATGTTTAGGTCTTCGTTTTTTGCATTGTCGATCAATGTAGAAAATTTTATTTATGTAAAAAAGAAAAAGGGAAAAAAAGACAAAGCCCTGACAAACGAGGTCAAATGATTTTTTTATCACTTGGAAGTCACACTTGTGTATTTTATGCAATTTCATTTTAAATTGTAGTTTAATTCAATTTTTTAGCTAAACGGCTGTAATTACATTATGAATTTTGATCATCAATAATTAATATAAATTAATTATTAATATCAAATCTGTATAGCTAGACAATAATTATTAGTAGACCCAATACTATATATATATATATATAATCATCAACTGCTATTAAAGTAGATCAATACACACACATTTGTAGAATTCAAATTCATAACCCCTTTATTTAAATAGACCAAACTGATATTTCTTATTTGGCTTGTAGATTCAATGACTTCGAATTCTTATTTGTCTTTTAAACCAAAAAGTATATATAAAAGTCAAACAAGCAGTATTTGATCACTACAAAAAACATAACATTTAATCATGATTAATTATCATGGTTAATATTAAATAATCATAGTGAATAGTCATTTATCACGATCACGTGACGGTTGCCGATCGTGGTTTTTGTGCGGGTGGCTAAAACATTTGTCATGGCTAAAAGTCATGGCAAATATTTTTATCACGGCTTCACGTGACGGTTGCCGATCGTGGTTTTTGTGCGGGTGGCTAAAACATTTGTCATGGCTAAAAGTCATGGCAAATATTTTTATCACGGCTAAAAGCCGTGACAAATAAGTTTTTCATGATGGAAAAGCTAGTTTTTGCATCGGTTTTTATTTAACCGTAGTTAATAATAGTTATTTACCACAAACTTTAATCATGGTTATTAAAAATGTAGCTAATATTAATTTTTTTTTTCAGTGGATGCTTATTACAGAAACTATCAAATTTAATTAATGACAACTAAGAATATATAATTAAAATAAAAATATAATTTATTACACTTATATCCCCAAAAATGTGAAATTATACTTACACCCTTTTTAAAAATACTTCTATTAAAATTACACTCATGCTGTTAGTGTAAATGTAATATCATGCATTTCGAGATGCAAAAAGTTATAGCTCTTGTGGTTTTCATGTTTTTATATATGGAGAGTGAGAGATTAATTATTCTTCAATCTATCACATAAAAATATTTAATTCAAGTGCATTTTCTAGTGTCCTATGATAGAAATACAAAAGTTTATTGAAAAAAGTAGGGTTAATTACATTTAGACCCCCTCTGAAAATGCATAATTACACTTTCCCCCAAAGAAGTTTTGAAATTACATTTACACCCCCTCTAAAAATTCTTTGTTTACACCTGACCTCCATTTGTTAAAGTTTGGACGGAAAATGTTCATTTCAACAAAAATAATTACATAAATTTTCAATTTACCTCTCATTTAACATTCTCGTGCAATAATTTTGTACTTATAAGGAAAAAAATATAATAATATTGGCCTCACTCCATACATATACGTTACACTTATCCTCTTATAAGTACAAAAATATACATGAGAATGTTAAATGATAAGAAAAATTGAAAATTTGTGTAATTAATTTTGTTGATGTGAACATTTTTCGTCCAAACTCTAACGGATGGGGTTCAGGTGTAAACAGAGAATTTTCGAAAGGGGTGTAAGTGTAATTTCAAAATGTTTTAGGGGAAAAGTGTAATTATATATTTTCAGAGGGAGTGTAAGTGTAATTAACCCAAAAAAGTAATAATGAAAGATGAATGGGTATAATAATTTTTAAGATGACGATAAAATCCAAAACCCAAAATTTCAAAAGCTGGTTTTACAAAAATATTTATAGGTTATTGGCGATAAACCTAATCATATTAGCATTTTACATGATAGTGTTAATTTGTCAGATTTTTCAAGATAATCTAAGAAAAAGTATATGTTATAGTCATCTATAATAATATTTTTTTTCTATCAATATGAACATGCATAATGGATGATATAAATATAAAAATGGGTTCTTTTTCAATTACCGTGTTCTTATTTGGGTTAACAAATGGCATTTTTCAAAACGGTGTAAACATGATTTTTAATTTTTTAAGATAAAAAGTGTAGTTTTATGTTCTCGGGATGGTTTAAGTAGGATTAACCCAACGAAAATGATGTAAGCGAAAAACGAGTCAATACAGCGTTGATGGTAACCGTAAGTACATAATGGTCGACAGATTTTTTGCTTTTATATTGCATATTACTGATATCACATCAATGCATGTATTGTATGCCGTCCATTCTTAAATTATAATTCAATTTAATTATATTTTTAAGTTCAAGAACACGTATCAGTCACATATTGATGTGGTTCTAATTATATATGATATGAAAGTTTTAATTGAAAATTCCATAATATGCATTTTTAAGAAAAATGTCCATTCACAATATGCATGTCATAATATTCACAAAAATCTCAATATCTACAATATTCACAAAAAATCACAATATTCACAAAAACCATAATATCCACTAACGTTTAGGGGGGTTTCAGATGTAGGCGGAGGCGGAGGCGGTGGTGGAGCAAACGGCAACATCGGCGGGAACAGAGAGAGAGAGAGAGAGAGAGAGAGGAGGGGAGGGGGGGGAGGGGGGGGGGGGGGGGGGGGAAGGGGGGAGTTAAAGAATGAAGAAAAATCTGTTAAGTGCCACTTTTATATTAACTTTTTGGAACGATCATTTTTTAGCAAACCATTCCTATGACCGTTCCAGCTAACCAAACGGCACTGTTTTTTCCAACCTATTTTTCAGAAGGCGCCAAATGAAATTATGTTGGAACTCTATTTGGAACGGTCAATTTGAAATAACCGTTCCAAATTTTAATTTTTCCACCTATTTTTCAGAAGGCGTCAAATGAAATTATATTGGAACTCTGTTTGGAACGGTCAATTTGAAATAACCGTTCTAAATTTTAATTTTCTCTCCTATTTTTCAAAAGGCGCCAAAATGAAATTATGTTGGAACTTATTTTGGAATGGTCATTTTTCAATAACCGTTCCAAAATTTAATTTTCCCAGGCCAAATGAAATTATATTAGAACTCTTTTTGGAATGGTCCGTTTTTAGCCGACCGTTCCTATTACCGTTCCAAAACTAAGAAAACGACATCGTTTTATCATAAAAACGAATACGTATAAAGATCCGTATTACAAAACCGTTCCTATTTGTTAAAAATCGTTCCTATTTGAGTTCCAAATAATTATTCATTTTTCAAGAAAATCATAAAAACTAATAAAAACTCGTACCGGACATGTTAATGAGCGAAGAAAAGTATACAATATGTGGTTTAAGACAATTAAAAACATAAAATATTTTTTATGAGATTGATATATGTTTATTATGAAGTATATTTGCATATTCTAATTTATTAGTATTACAGATATGTAACTAGCATCTTATGTTATTGTACTGCATCGTTAATCAGACCATTAGATATGATTAAATAGACAAAAGACTATATTCGATGAAGTCTTGGAAATTTTTGATATATGGATATTATAGATATCGTATCTGGTTCGTAATAAGCGAGATTCAAAACGATGCAACCTTCAACCAGGCCATGTGATTTTAAATCAGACCGTTAGATATATTTAAATAGACAGAATCTTATATGTGGTTAAGTTTTGAATTAATCCGGCTGGCGGATGTTGAGATATCATAATCGCAACGTACACTAGATATTTTTTATACACATTTTGGAACGGTTTTGAGTAACATTTGGAACGGTCTATAGAGTTAGGAATAGTTATTTAAAAATGTAATTAGGAACGATTTTGTAACATACAACTGTAACGTAGTTGGAACGGATATTGTAATACAACATTTTCTATCTATTAAAGCCATGCCAAATTGTAACTCACTTTGAAACGATCCTTGGAACGCATATTATTTTTCAAAAATACCATATTTAGGAACGGGTATTGTAATACAAGTATTTCTAAGTACTTAAACCGTCCCAAATTGTACATCATTTTGGAATGATTTTTTCAACCGTCCATATTTCAACGGACGTTGGACCTCATTTTGGAACGGTACACATTTGCTATTGTACTTTTGACACGGTCGTAGGAACACAACTTGTAACACAAGAATTGGAACGATTTTGGGAACGGTCTGACCGTTCCAAAAAGAAAGGATCGAATATAGGACGAATGTGACGTCAGCAGCGTGATTCCGTTCCTTAATAGTTCCAATGACCATTCCTAATAGGAACGAGCATTGGAACGGTCATAAAATATGTTCCAAATCCCAATTTTTTTTGTAGTATACGTTGATAACGATGATTAAATATACATGATTGTGGTAGAATGTAGTTTGGGATGTATTTCTTTCTGTCTTTGTTAAATTCTTGTGTTCTTCTTTCTCGCTGTTGATTTTGTAGTTTTCCTTTCGTGTTCCTATCGTTTGTTTCTTTCTGTGTGTTTTGTGCAGCGTGCTTGCTTTGTTCTGTTGTGCTCCTGGTTGCTTGGATTTGATTCATATCAGGGATGACCTAGTGTTCTAGAGTCGTCAAGTACCTTATTTATGGCAGGGCTGGATGATGTGGGTATGGATCGTTTAGGTAGGTCTATGAATTTAACGGAGGATGAAGCTTTGGATATTGTTCTGTCAGAGGAGGCTTGGAAGGGAACTGACGGTGATGAGGGTTTTTTGGTGGTTGGCCGGTTGTTGACGCCTCGCGTTTTCCGTTTCGATGTTTTAAGAATGATACTTACTAACCTGTTACGGCCGCTTCGTAGGATGACTCTTCAATTTTTATTTGACGATCGTTTCCTGCTTCAGTTTAATCATAGTGTGGATAGAGATAGAACTTTGAGTGGATGTCCGTGGACTTTTGATAAAAACCTCATCATTTTGAGTCCGGTTGATCCCGCATAGAATCCGCAAGACATTGATTTGAATTGGTGTCCTCTTTATGTCTTTGCTCATGGATTACCAATTTGGCTAATGACGAGGGAGATTGCGACTATTCTGGGGAATCGCCTGGGCAGATTTTTGGACTCGGATCATGAGCAGAATTAGTGTGTATGGGGCTCGAAGATGCGGATACGTGTTGCTTTGATATTCATTTACCCTTGAAACGATGCTTGCGGCTAAGGGCTCTAAGTGGGGATGAGATTGTGGTGTCCTTCACATATGATCGGCTTCCAAATTTTTGTTACGATTGTGGGGTCTTGGGGCATATTTCACGGGACTGCGACCAATGCATCAGGGTGTTTCTGACGACTTTCAATTTGGTGCATGGCTTCGGGAATCGAGGGGTGTTGGTGCTTCTTTTGGTCGGGGGTTGAGAATGGAAGGCTGGGGTAGGGGTGACCGAGGGAGTCACCTTGTTCGTGTATATCATGGATGCCGTGGGGGTGACATATTTGGATTTAGTCGTGGTGAGTCGGGGGCAGGTCAAGAAAGGAGGTCGGTGCCTGTGGAGGTTGTGGGTGTGACTAGGAGAGTGGAGCAGTCGCAGTGTGCCGATGCACCGTTGCAGGCATCGTGGAGGCGAACGGAAGGGGCGAGTGGGAGCGCTGTCGGAGGAGAGCGGTTGGGAGCTGGGACGCTTGAGGTTGTAGGCTTTAGTGATAAGATTCGGCCTAGGGATGGTGGGCCTAGTTCAGCTGAGCAGGGGGTCAAAGAGGGTATGGGGTCGAAATTGTTATTCGTAATATGCATTTCTTGCATGTTGGAAAGGCATGAGTTCCAAGTCTCTTTTCACAATATAATGAGTGTGTACTTCAACTCAACGTTACATTATATTGCCATTCTAGCTATATATAGTTTTCTTACAATTTTATAATATTGTACAATCATTTATAGTGTTTGGTTTTGTTTTGATTTGTGGAGATAAAGAAAGAAAAATAAAGATAAATAAGTGTGTATTAGAAAATGGTGTATGTTTGGGTTTGTTTTCTGATATAGTTTAAAATAGTATAATTAAGAAGATGTTGTATGTATTATGTTGTATATTTGGAGGACAAAAAACACTGTTCATTATCACATCATGTCTTTTTGTTTGTATTTTAAATGTGTATATGTATATATTAATATTTATTTATTGTTAGGTGGGTTGACTTATTTAATAGATTATTGTATATTAAAATTGTATTTTTGTTTTTCATACTAATTATATTTTTCTTTTTCATTAATAATAATTATGATGCACATTAGTTATTAGTTTTTCCATTTTCATTAATAAAAATAATAATAATATTTTTGAATGTTTTCCCTTACTAGTCAAGGGGCTTCTA